>OY728131.1:82308107-83558107 GCA_963277665.1 Viscum album | reverse complement strand
TGGTATTATGATTTAAAATATGTAATATTTTTTTTAATTATTAAAAACACATAATTTGATAAAATTAACTTAAAATTAGTTTCATTGAAGGAATGTGAAAATGGGTTTTTAAATAAAAAAATCTCCAAAAGATTGGCATGTTTCTATATCCAAATTAAAGTTCAAATTAATTACAATGACCTTAATTTGATTACACGGTAAAAATGGATCTAATTATAATTTAAAACAAATCAAATATATAATTAAAAACTATAAATTACTTTGATGAAACGTTTTTTTAAATTGTAATTTAGTATTTTTCACAATTCCTCAAGACATGAAACTTAATGGAAAAACACAAAAAATCAATAAAAGTAAATTTTAATATCCCTAATTAAATTAAGAATTTTATTTCATCATATAAATTTTCGAAATGTTTAATAAAATTTATTTGAAATTAGTTTTCCATTAAAAGACAGTAAAATTACCCTTCTGAAAAATATAGGGTTTTATGAAAAAAATTGGGATTGTTCTTATATTTTTCCTATAAAATCTATAAGAAGAATATCAAAATTATTTGATTTAATATGTAAAATATATATTTCATTAATATCATTCACAAATATTATTTAATTTAATTATGTAATGAAAAAATTAATAAAACTGTTTCTTTTATATAAAATTGGTATACATTTTTATTTCTAAATAATTGGTATCCAATGAATCCATATCATAAACCTTATACTTTCATAAGCTTGTTAATACTATTAATAAACTATAATTTAAGGTCTAATTAATATCCTATTATATTAAATCATACTATTTTAATAATAAGCAATTGTTCGGTCAAGCTTATACTTGTGTGTAACACAAGCTATCAAATTAAATCAGAATTGTGTGTAACAAAAGATAAGAATAGTGTTGTATATACTGTAAGCTAATCTTAGTGTTTTGTGTAGAACAATATCGACGTAATGTTGCATATAATACAAGCCAAAAATAGTGTTTTTTATAACGAAATCAATATTTAGTATTGTGTGAAATAAAAAATATTGAAAATATTAAAATAATTTCCAAAATATATATTTCATAAAATCTATATGTGTTACAAACACTAAAAAACATCAAATAATGGGGAAAAATTAAAATTAGGTAATTATAATAAATTATTAAAAGTGGAACTGATGTCTATATGTGGCCTAATTTTACGCCCTGGTGTTCCATGTGAAAACCAGACAACAAGAAATAATAATATCTATGAACAATAAACTTAGGAACCACATGGCTTACTAGGAAATATGAACTCACGATGTACCTCCAATTAAGTATTGTTGTCATCTCAAAAACATACAATCCTTAAAAAACTATAATTAAAAGTGAAAACTCAAAATAAAAACTCTTAACCCAACTTTCAATATAAAATCATGGTTCAGAATGATAAAGAGATTGTGAAACCCTTCTTACTCTATCATATTGAGTTTTGATAGTCCTATCTCCATTAATAAGACACACCCAAATATCAAGGGATACTTTGGAACCTCCCCCCCCCCATGATCTAGATATGATACAATTTTTACATGAATATTCATGATCCATCCACCATTCAAACATTGAGAATAGACTATAACACATTTGAAAGGTGTTATAGATCCCCATGATCAGCCACAAGTTTCTAGGAATCTATGAAACACCACATGTGAATGGTTAAAAAAATCAGAGATAATCATAAAGTGTAAAAATTTACATCACCCATCATATATTGAATTTCCACAATATAAATTATATAGAATAAAATAAATAATAAAATTCAAAAAGACAACATATATGAACTTAACTAGTCTCTCTACTCACCCCTAATAACTTCACCTATCGAAACAGCTTCCACTAAAATCCTTTCCTTTGGCCACCCTAGATATAATAAACCACCAATTAAATTAAAGTGAATAATGAAAAGGAACACATGGCTAATGTGATAAATTTATCTGAACAAGAAACCAACCTAAGTCTATCTGTCTATATGAATCACCATCCAATCATAAATAATCAACAATCGTGAATTTTTTAGGAGCATAACTGGAACATCAAAATGAAATGACAATAAATATGACCAAAATATCACACAAGTCATACCAAAGAGAAACCATACACCAACTATAAGTCTTTAAATAAAATATCTATTTCTTCTACATTTTAAATATAGAATTTTGAAATATATTTTCCCTAAATTATAACATAAATAGAAAATATAAATTTATTATGTTTCATATTTTTCATTAAATGAAAACAAATACTTATAAAATTATTTTTTGTAGTACACCAATGTTATTACAACTCCCATTTGAAATACTCTTTCAAAACCCAATTTCAAAATATACATTTCACTTTTATTCTAAAACCATTATAGAATTATAAATATAGACATTATAAAATAACTATATACCAATGAGAGGAAATTCAATATTTTTTACAGTTTTATAAAAGAAAGGAAATTAACTTAAAAATAAAAAATAAATAACCTTTTTCCATAGGAAAATTATCTCATTCATCCCTGGTTAGTGGGAACTAATGTATCTTATATTGAAAACATGATTTAATCTTATCAAACCCTATTATGTGTGATATCTTTTAGGTAAAACATGCCTTTATCCTAACAGGGTAGCATCTCCCAACCATGAAACCACATCTAGAAGTCCACTATGGAGTACATATACAAGACTTGTGTTGTGGTTTCTCTAATTAATGACACAAAAACCTTTATCTATTATTTTTTAAGTTAGTAATGTCATCTAATTTAAAGGGACACTTAAACTAGCATTCCCCTCTTATATACCAAACATCCCATGTTCATTTCCCACCTCAAATGTGACACAAATCATTTAAAAATAGAGCTCTCATTAACCGATCATAGTATATTTCACTCATCATATGTAAACAATCCCTTTAAAACCATTTAATTTATAAATTTTAATGAAATACATTTTAAGAGACCAAAATCCATATTATAAAATCAATACATCTAACAAATTTTAGCTTTTATTATTTAAAAACCTTTTTATAAAACTCCATATGGAATATAAATCATTAAAGTTTAAATTTTAAATTATATTATAAAAATATATATTTTAATTCATATCAAATATGAATTGAATTTAAAATTGAATTTCTTAATTACCCTCAAATGTTAAACATATTTACATTTACAACCACATAAAAATGTGTCTACCTGGGTGCACTAATTCATGAACTCTCATGTGAATTTTTACAGACACACACACACACACACACATATATATATACCCTTTTATAGTTTAATAACCAAAGATAAAATAAAACAAAAAAAACCCTCAACCAATTACTAAAAACCCAATCTTGAATCATTATATTAATATGTGGCATTTCATGTTCTACTATAAATGCTGGTTAAAACATATATGATAATTGACAATTTAATTTGAAAACAAAAATATTTTCTATAACCCTTATTATTTATTTAAGATTTTTTAATTAATAATTTTAATAAATAGTTGTTGTGTAAAGAATTCATTAAAAATTTTTGAAACACTTTATTTATTTAAAAGGATCCATGGTATCCAATAGAAAGAAAGTAAAAAATTCATGATAGATACATAGTTTTGTTTTATAAGATCAGAAAACATATAAAACATGAATTTAATTAAAAAGATTGAGTACTATGTAATATAAATTCCTAAAAATTAGGAAATTAGTATTAAAAATATTATAAATCACCACGTTCAATAAAAGGCATTAGAACTGGTTGTAAGATTAACCTGGAAAAATTTTGTAACCAAGAATCACAAATATAAGACACTCTAAATTGGTTATTATTAAGCCAAGGTGTTCACACCACATGTTAATGTTAAAAATCAAGAAATTACATGGAATATAAGAGAACAAATGGAGAGAAACCCTCACCTTAGATGATCACACTCGAAATCAAAGTGAAAAATTCCTTGAACCATAGTGGAAGGAGAGAAGGAGAGGTGAAATTTTCTTTAAGATACTCTTCGAGACTTGTTTTTGAAATGGTCGAGATAAGGAGAGAATTTAATTTTTGGGTATGGTAAATTTATGGAATTTTAAAAAATTCTTCTCAGGGTTGAACCTCAAGGTTTACTTGCATAGTTTTACAAACTATGCACTAACTAGGTGAGCCTTACTAGAATTTTGGTATAACCACACATGGGTAGCGTGCAAGGTATAATAAATAATATGAATACCATGTGATCTATTCTATTAAAATTACATAGATAGTTACATATCTCTAACAGAGTTTCTACTATTTTCCAACCATCCGCATATAATTAAATTCCAAATTTTCAAACACATAAATTCATTCTATATATAATTCAAAAAAAATATTTAAAAGAATTAAATAAAAAAATAAGTTGAGAACCCCTGTCTGGTTGTGATAATATAGATTGAAATAATGATAGTGTAATTTATTTTTATATTGATGTATTATATATCTAATCTCTCTAATATATAAGAACTTTATATTCAATGTCGTGATGTATTGGGTTTTGTATTAAAAAACATATTGTAATATTTATAAGAGATATTGATTCCATTTTTTGTTATTACAGTGAATCTAAGTAATTTTTTAAGGCAATGAAATGAAATCTATTTTCAACTAAACCATGAATAACCTAGATTGAATATCAAATGAAATAGGTTATGAAATATAATCAATTTTTGAATTATTCATCTTAATTTCAAGAATTTTCAATAATAATAATACCAATATTATAAATAAAACATACAATATTCTTTCAGTTTTTGAAAATTATCATAACCAATATTAAATGGTAAATGTAATTATTATTAACATTTCACAAACATCAAATTTTTTATTTAATTATAGTTCAGTAGATTATTTTATGTCATGAATGTTTTGTAGAAATACTCAAAAACCATCTCCATATGGCCTTTCATGGTTCCACCATCAAATAAATTTAAAAAATCAAATCAAATGAACGAAGAGTAATAGTTGGGATGCCTTGTGAAAGGGGACTGGTTTGGGCGTTTTTTATCTTATTTGTTGGGATGAGTGTGTGAATGATGTGATTGGATTGGATATAAATTAAGCTTTAAACAATGTGGAATAACCTTGGATATCTTCTCAACTTTCTTGTTAACTCATTTTTATAATTCGTTTACTCTCATATTCTCTCTCTAATCAAGTGAAACTACACTATATTTTTCTTTCCTAGATTTTTTATCTAAACTAGAAGGATGAAATAATCACTTCAACTTCCAATATCATCAATACCAAAAATCAAGTATTTTTAATCACCTTTAGATCAACCCACTAATCATGATTGTAAGGACTGAAAAGAACATATGTGTAATGTGTGTAAAATCTAGAGAAGGAAGGGATAATGAATTCTAACTATATATAAATATGGTATTCTCATAATCATATAAACAATTCATATAAATCCAAAGATATTAATGAATGATAAATGAAAGTTTACATCAAATTCCTTAACATGGGTTGTAGGGAGTATTCTAAACATAGAATCTAATTTCTTAATGTTCCATCAGGGGATAATTATTACCAAAAAGAAAATAAAGTAGTAGATAAAATCATAGTACCAAAATTCTCTATAAAGTACTCATGAAAGTACCCCCTCGGTCATTAGTGAATGTTTTATCATTTATAGTATAATTATTACAATTTATTCATGTTATTAAATGTTTCATCAACATGAGTTTTATGATCCACTTCATTTTCCCCTATTATTCCAAAATTTTTGAAATAGCCCTTAAATTCTTTGTCCTGGTTCCCCTCCACTGATCACAGCCACATGTCAAGATCAAGGCATAAGTAGATGCAGGTAGCATCATGAATAAGCTAAATACTAAGAACACCTCCCATGATAACCTTATATCTTAATAATATTTATAATTTCTATATATATGTAATGTAGGACCGCATCTAAATATAGCTAAATTAGTGTAAGTATGGTTTTCTTTGAAATTTTTTTTTTAAGAATTATAATGTTGTATGAATAAATCATAGGGATTATCAAAACATAGGTTTTGAATTTAGGGAGGTACCATGACATACCTAGTGGATCACTCCCTCTGCCCTTATATAGGTTGGAATGAAACTTAATCAGTTCTTAGAATTTATAATTCACTTTTATGTGAGTTTCAGAGTTGTAGAAAACCCCTTATGTAATATTATCTACACTAAAGCATCTTCATGATTAACAACTCAACCTTAACACAACCAAAATATTACCTTTACATAGAATTACCATTAAAAAGTAGATATGTGGAAGAAGATACTTTTACATAGAATATTGGAGTGTGAGAGTGACCTTTATATTAGTGCCTCCCCACATTGGTGTCACCGATGAACTTTGTATACTAATAATGCCACAAAATAATCTCATGGATTAATATGAAAACATAATTTCTAATACTATATGATAAAAATGAATAAATAATGATCCAATTTTAGTTATTGAATAGTAACAATAATATTAAACTCATTAATTAAGAGACAAATATCTATTCAATAAAAATCACTAAAACTTTATCCTAATTTCATTATCCCAACAGCTCTTGGCGTTAAATTTCTCTCCTTTGGCAGCAACATTGACTTTGTAGTTTCAAATCTCTTAGAAAATCTCTTATTTTTCTAGCCCTTTCCTTGCCCTATCTAATGATCTGGATAGGGCTACACTCGGTTACACAGTGAGGGGTCAAATTTGAGTTTCCGACTATTGCAGTGAGGGTTGTGCTATGTGTCTAAATTGGATGGGGGAGTGTTGGGAAGATCTAGTCACTGTTTGCGGTCTCAAAGGTGGTGATAGGATTTTTTAGGCTGGTGGCAGGTCTTCTTCTTCTTCACTCATAGGTTTCTTTACAGTGGTCATTTCGGTAAGGGTTTTTGTGATTGATTCTTTGATGTTAAAATTTTGTGAGGTTTTTCTGCGGCATCGCCATCATCGAGGGTTTCCTTGTTCATCTTTCTGCTTCCCGTGTGTGGTTCAGACTATAGTGAAATTTTTTTTCTCTGGAGGCCGCAGATGATTTGGGATTTTATGGAGGTGGGGCTTCGTCCTCGATTCTGATGACTGTTTAAGGTTCCATGGTGTATGGGTTCATGATTTGGGAAAAGTTGCGGCTTCTTTATTATCATTTGTGATCTATTGTATATAATTATTGTAAATGTTTGAGCATCTTGTTTAATGTGTTGAATCAGGGAATGGAATTTTGGTATTTTGATTGTTTGGGCCACTACTGGTTCGAGGTTTGTGGGTCGTTACATCTGTCTCTAAAGGGATTGGTCCAGATGTGGTTTTGAGCAATGGGTTTCTCTTGGTCTTTTCTACGGATTTGGGTGTTTTAGAGGGTATGGATTTTTCATCAGTTCTAAGCATGTGCATTCATACACAGGGCAGTTTTCCAGAAGAGAGGAGTAGGAGGAAGCTAATTTTATTGTCTTTGATGCTTGATAAGGGATCTTCTTTGATGGCTTGGTATTGTTTGGCCTGAAAATTTATTCCATGGTGATCAGGTTATTTTAAGCCATGGAGTCCTATATGGTTTCTCAATTTTTCTTCAAAAGTGTTTGAATAATAAAAATTTATTTTTTAGTGAGTCACTACTGTTAGGTAACAAGTTCAAAATGATTCAAATTAATCACCCCCAATATTGAAAATAAATAAAAAACACACTAACATTAATATAGAGAATAATTATAGATGATATTTATAAAATGATATATACATGAATAATTATATTAAATTAGTGATTAATAATTTTATGTTTGTTAGATATAAGTTATGAAAACCATTGAATAAGTCTGAATTCAAGGTAAGGGTTCTTTGTCTTTGATTAAAATTTCTGGTGACATTTTTATTCTATAATTTTTTTTCTTTTGTATGGTGTATCGACTACCCCGTTTAAATTTAACATCCATATTAACTTATTATTCAAGTTACATAATATTTCAATTTTTTATCTCTTTCATGGGATTTTGATTCATAAGATACTAAATCTATAAGAGTTTTTTCTAGTACAATATTCTTTTATTGAGTTGCAATCTTAGTTATTGAACTCTATTATTCCAAGATTTATTTATTCTTTATAATAAATTATTTATAATGCATGTACTCATTATTTTATAATATCTTATAATTATTACCTATAACCTCTTTTTCAAATGATTCTCACCTAAATGATTATATTGATTACAAGGGTTTCTTGGTCTCAAGTCAAATTTATTGAGACATCTTTCTTTTTATGATTCAATTTACATTTGTATTGGACTTTAAATTTCAAGATCTTATTCTTTCAAGGGTTATAATATAAATGTTACTATATACTTATAGATTCTTTTTTCAACCTTATTTTAATATGAAGATCTCTTGAATGTGATAACCCGTCATGGGATTTTATACAGCCATTATTTCCATTATCACAATCATTTTCTTCTCCTCTAGTTTTCCAAAATGATATTTTTATCCTTTATATATTTTTAAAAAATTTATTATCAATAATCTTTTTAAGAGATGTAGTTTTCAATAATGGGTTTTTAAAATAATACAAAGGGAAAACTTTTCCACTCATATTTAATCGTAGACTCCAAATTTTTTGGATATTACAATACTTATTTAAATATTTGAGATAAAATAAACTTCGTTGGCTTTATTTGAAGAATAAAAAAAATAATTTTAAAATATTCATATATGTTTTTTTATAAAAATAGTCTTTTTAAATTCTTCTTTGTGTAAAAATCTTCCCGTGAACTTTATAATTTTATTTAAAAAATTCTCCCTTTATTTTCATAGTTTCTAAAATTAATTATTTTTCTCATAGTATTATCATATATTTCTTTAATAATTAATTAAAAAAATCAAGGAAATTTCTTATTTACAAAGTTATTTTCCATAAATTTCATCTATATTTGATATATCTTATGCTAGGTGGAGGTTATTAATCAAAGGTTATCATACTTCTTCCTTCTCTGTGTGGCTTATGAAATGTTATTTTCTATTATAATAATGATCCATCAATTTATTTGTATTTCCAATCCATCCAGTGTGAGTAGAAATTATTTTTATTTTAATACATTTCTTTTGTGAATACCTAGTTTTACATTTCATTGATTAATGGTTGTTCACCTATATGGAATATATCGATTGATTAGAGAAATTATTGACTTTACCAAATAACCTTAGTCTAAATGGTGTATATACCATATGCTCTATTATCCTTATTAAAGTGTATTTACCTAGAAATTTATTAAATATGATTGGAAGCCCATTTATTTTCAATGTGTAAATAATTTTATGACTGTTAGTAAAATTGTGAAAGTATTCCATGCATGATACCATTTGAAAAGGGTATGAAATTCATTTTTATTCCATGGATTCTCTATGATATGATGAATTATTTATTTAAAGTGTTCCTCATATGTATGAATGATAATGGGTTGGGTACAACAACCCACTCAAATATAGTTTTTATTTTTGATATCTAAAAGGATATAAATGCTTTGACTTAATGAGTTTTTCACAAATGTATGGCCATAAAAAATTTAGTCAAATGTTAGTGTATGGATATAATGAGTTTATTCTAAAATTAATTTCAAAAATGAGTTTAATTACATTTAAATGCAAATAAATTATTACTTTTTTCACAAAGGTATGGTCATGATGAGATTGCTTGGTAGTTTTCGTATGATTATGATTTTTTCACCTATCTAGGTTTCCTTTATTTTCATGATATGTTATATTTCATTTGTGTGCCTACGTTTTAAGGTATTCCATTCTATTATGCTAATATATTCCTTATGGAATGATTTATAGTAATTGATTGGATGGGTATAACATTCTTATGAATACTAACTAAACATAACTACTCATATTATGCACACATATAACCTTGGATTGTTGTACCTTATGTTTTCCCATACACAAAATCTAATATCACACCTTTATTATGTTTAAATTTCTCTATATTATGATGAAAACTATTAATTTTGATGTTTCTAGAAGATAATATTTTATAGAGAATTTTTAGTAGGTGTTGAATATTTTTTATAGATTAATAAATAGCTTATATTGTGGGAAAAATTCCATTTTTTGGAAATACATTTGTTTTGATATTAAATATTTTTTCATAATTCAATAAAAATCTAAACCTAAATGATCAAGGGAATGTATTGAAAAATTATATTTACTTTAATTTATGTAATTATGAGATGAACACGCCTGTGGGGAGTTATGGTTTGTATCATAGAAGGGTTTATATAACATTGGTGATTAGGATATTATTTATTGATGGTGTAAATGTCATAAAGGGGTGATATGTTAAGTTTGAACATGATTTTAATGTTATAGATAATCTATTAGGTTAGTTGATGTAATATTTAATACTTTATTTATTAGGATAAGATAATATTAGTAGGTCTATGGGATAAGACTACATACGAGATAACATCTTAAAATTTTGGCGATTTTTTAACAAATTTGTATTCTGATCAATGACATACATGTATGAATACAAAAAATTAATTAATGATCAATAATATATATACATGGGTGTAATAATGAAAAAATTATAAGATTGGTTATTTACCTGATCATCACTTGGTGCATGAAAAGCAGGCATAATTCCACACATGGCTTGACACTCTTGGGGGGATATGTTATGGTTATTTCAAATTATCATTAATAAAACATAATGAAAGATTAGATTATGATGTTAATTAAGTAGGTTTGAGAACCTAATAAATAATTGGACCCAAATAACTAATAATTGAACATATAGAATAATATTTAGAACCAAAAGTATCATACTTTAAAACAATGGTTTTGTAAGATAATATATCATCGTATTGATGATTTAATATTTATATTTTGGATATTATCATAATCATTTTGGTTCTAATATGTGTTTGAAACATGATAAAAATTAATTTTAGGGAAGGTATGAATCTATAAACCACTGAATTTTATTATAGGATTGGAAAAAATACATAAATAATTTTGAATCATATTATATTCTTGTTATGATGGAAAAGGTGAGTTTCATAGTCTTCCATAATGTAGAATGGTTGATAGATTAATATAAAGTAAATATAGTTATTCTTAGTTATTTTCATTATTGAGTGATGTTTATCGAAGATAATCTATTATATTCTAAAATTTATTAGGATTATGGGAACCATTTAAGGGTTGTTATTGGGTAGTTTTTCTTTTACGGTTTGGAAACATATATAAAATTGTATCAATAACCTTGAATAGTTAATTTATTATTATTTTTATATTTATTATGAAAATATTTTTAGAACACCTGATCGAGGGACGGATAGTTCTTAGGTTTAAAATAAGGTTGATTTTTAGATAATAAAATACTGATTGATTTTACATGATTAATTTAGATACTACTGGTAAACATGGTATATAAAATTGATTCATTATATTTTTGTTCATGTTCGTCACATTTTTGAATTGTAAAGATATTGGAAGGTGTGTGATAGTATGGCCTAGTGAATAATTCCATTTTAGAGTTAAACCTTGTGCTAATTTCTAGAAGAATATACATTTTCATTATGGTTTAATGTATAATATGTTAATTTGGTTTTCATAAAGGAATATTTTTTAGAATGTATGGTTGTGGTATATATATACATGAGTTTATTAATGTAATAAAGATTAATGTTTTTTGAGGAAATCAAAGTAACATAATATAGCCTAATAAAGAAAGGTAGATATAATATTTGAATTTATACCTCAAATGAAGAATATTTTAAGAATAAACACCCCTAAGTTCATCCATGGTTAATAACTTAACTTTAAGGGGTGATATTTATTTAATTGGATTGAATGTAAATACCAGAGATTTTGGATCCTTTAAATAAATACTATCATTCATATATTTTGTCCCTCAAAACATTAAACTAACAAAAAACTAATATAAAACAAAATTAAGTATTTTAAAATTATATGATGAATATAATTATTACTCAATTAAAATATAATAACCATTTGAAATTATTACAAATTATTTTTTATGAATAATTTTAAAATGATGTCTTTAGAAGAACTATTTAAAGATTGATATTGTATTTTACCTTAATAAATTATATTACTAATAGTGAAATAATTTTTATAATAGGTAATATTTATAATCTAATATTTATATATTAAATTATTTAGAAATATATATGAAATAATAATAAAGATAGTTGATGTTTAAAAAATTCATTTTTCAATAAAAGTATTTTTTCTTTATATTTTTTTACTTTAATATAAAAGAAAAAATATATTTTAGAATTTGAATTGGTTGAAATAAAATTTATTTATTGATTTATCATTTCAATATTTTTTATGTATTTTTTTTGGTATTTTCATGAAATAATATTTATGAAATAATTGATGTACAATTATCAGTGAAAAATAAATTATTTACAAAACCATTGCATTTATAAATCTAATGAGAATTTAGTATAACATAAAAAATTACAACATATTTTTCATGATCAGTGATGTATATGGGGAATAAAAATATACATTTTTAAATAACGTGGTAAATTTTTAAAACATATATTTAACATTTTATGACCATAATTAATATATTCCAATAAAAGATACTGTTTTTGGACTTTTCATTTAAATAAATTTCATTTAGGTAAAATTCAATTTTTTTTCTTGATTTGAAAGACACATAAGATTTATATGTTCTAATATAAAACAATTTATATCAAAAAAATAAATCAAATTGATAACACTATCCTACACATAAAATTTAAGCATAAAATACACTATTTATAAAAAGGGGTTTTAATAAGCTACATGTACTAATGTTAAAAAAAATTATTTAACATAGATACAACATCATATATATAATGTATTAATAATTTCAAATCATTATATCTAAATTATTTAATAATCAGAATTTTAGTTTAGTTATAAAAAATTATTTACTTAGGTAAAAAATAATTACCATAGTAAACCCCAAAATAGAGTAAAAATGGTTAATATAGCGGTAAAAGGAATAAAATATTAAAAAAGTATTTATAATTTATTTGTTGAGGTTTGTGTCTTCTAAAACATATCTCCAACACCTTATTTACAATTTATATTATTTTTTTACATCTGAAACATGTGCTCTCTTTTATATTAAGATAAAATAATTTTAAAAGTGACATTCTCACCACTTTTAAATGAGGCCTCTCACCACTGCTTCATGAACACTATAAATTTTGAATTACACATAAAATTATTCCCTTTTTTTCTTCCCATGGAATCATATTTCACTTACATTATCTTTATTTCACATGAATGTATCATAATCCTTCTACTTTCATGGAGTCTTCCAATGGAAAACCCTAGTCCTTGAAGTGAGTACTATGTTTTCCCAAACCTATTTTATTTTATATATTACTCTCCCAAAACTAATTTTATCATTACTATATAATGAAGTAATAATTTTTTTATATTTAATGTAATTAATATAATGTAAAATGTATTATCCACCTTTAACCTTTTATATTCAGAAAATCAAAAATGTCATTTGTTTGTGCAGAATAACACCTCTATAAAGTAACATATCTCATTTTTCATCTAGTTTCATTATTAATTATTAAAAAATAATAAAATATGATTAAAAACCTTAAAATATAAAAATTATATCGTTGTGATTATTTAATAATGATATTGTTCCAAAGTAAACCACTTTCATAATGATGCTCAACAGTTAATTATGGTATCTTTGTGTTCAGGTCGGTTTAACCGCCTATTTGAACAATAAAATAAAATTATATCATTGAATTTTATGATAACTTAATTACAGATAATAAATTATATTATTAATTAAATTGTATTTATATTTTGTTTATGTAATGGTAACATTAATATTAAACTCAATACTTAAGATATCAATATACATTCATTAAGAATCACTAAAATATGTTCATTAATGATTTCATATTTAAGGATCGCAATGGAAACACCAAAAAAGTGTAATTATAATATTATAAGTAATTATAAATAATTATTTAAAATACCTTATATTATCTAGGAATGATGAAATTTGGGAGACGAAATAAGAAAAAAACCTATAATATGCAACTAGTTCAAAATTATAATGATTAATCACCCCCAATATTGAAAATAGATAATAACTGACAAACATACATATAATTAATAATTATTAGTGAAGTTCATAAAACGTTATATACATGAATAAGGTTCTAACATAGGTGAGAAAGATAGTTTTCTTGTTATAAAAGTGGTTATGTGGTTTTTAAATAATATGGAATTCAAGGTAAGGTTTTTTTGACAAAAAATTCAATTCTTATTAACATGCCTACATTAAACACCTTATTTAATTTTATATAGAGTATCTAATAATAATTTGAAGTTTCATATCCTGATTCACTTATTATTCATGTAACATAATGTTTCATTTTATTTTCTCTCTTTCATAGGGTTTTGTGTAAGATCCTGGCCCACTAGGGCCCACCTGGTCAATAGTAAGCTGAGTGTAACACCTCAAGGCTACCACTAATAGGCTAGGGGATGAAGACTAGTGATGATAATGAATATCAAACACATTTTAGGCATAATACTAAGTACATATACACATGAATTATTCACTATATCCACTGATTAATGTAGTAAATAATGGAAATTGGTCCGAACATAATTCATGTATGAATTAGTAACATACCACATGAGAGTTCAATAAGTATGTGAATGAAAAATTAGTCAAATAAAATCCATAAAAATAGTAAAATAGTCTAACTTGAAAAAAATTAAAACTTCTACCAAATGAAAATATCAGAATTCTCTATATTCCATCTATCATGAATAAGATCCACCTACTCAAGGTCCACCTGTGGTATCATCTAAATTCCTATCATATAAATAAGAGAAGACATGTGTGGGAAGATCCCATAAATGAGGGAGTAAAATCATATCCAACAAGACTCACCAAAAACACCGAACATAAAATCAATGAGTGAGATTCATCTCAGGATCAAAATAATATGAGTAAAAAATAAGGAAGGAAAAAACCAATATATTCTCATACATAGACTCCATGCCCCAAATTTTGGCCATGACCTCACTGCTAGAATATGAAATTCTTCACAATGTCCCATGGTAAATTTATTCTAGGAGAAATTTTAGACCGATAAGGTTAAAAACACATAGAGGAGGTGAATCATGGTATGAATGAATAAAATTATTTCCCCTTAGGATCTTGTTTCATAATTAAATAAAACACTTTTGACTCCCATTACCATAGAAATGTATGAACAAAAATTAATGCATGCACGAGAAATAGAAATTTTACTTGTTTCACACATACTAGATTATTTATAAGGAGAATACAACCGAAATTATCCTCTATACCAAATATACTAATGTGAAATACAGTTAAATTTTTCATAATAGACTCATTATTCCTCCTGGTTTACAAGCATTCACAATTTGAGAGATAATTTCTCTCCCAACTAATGTGCGCTCAATGATCCTTCAGAAGATTATTATTTCTATCACTTGAATGATTAAGTATTACACCTCATCTAGTTAATAATTAATTTTCACCTTCATATGATTTATGAATACACCTATACTATAAAATTACTGGGAAAAATAATTATAGGTTCACACAACTCTGATTTTCTTTCAACCTTTTCATTACTTGTGCACAACTCTACTAACATGTGCACAACATTTATGTTTATTTTGGAGAACTACCAACTTTTGTGAAACCTTTTTGTTTTCCAATACAACTCCAACTTACACACAACATTTTTATTTGTCATAAAACTCCAAATTGAATGCAACTTTTGGATTGTCATGGAACTCCTTTAGTCTTATAGACACAAGTCTATTTTCTATGACCAATTAATACTTCATATGCATAAGAAATAAATTCATGCTACGCATACATAATCAGAGCCTTGATATTATACAATGGATGATCTATTAAAATGATAGTGGTATTATTCTATTTGTAGAAATGGATAAACTTGTGGGAAGTTTCCTTGTGATCCATCCACTATGCATGAGAAATTTCTATTTTTTATGGAAATCCCAACTTACGTGAAACTTTTCTTGAGTGATGAACTTTAATTATTCAAAATCGCCTTTAGTATGAAACTACATCTCTATTTCCTAGGCGCGTTAAAATATTATTGTGTCATGAAAAATTGATTTTTTTAATGTTTTCTAATTGACAAGAAACAATTTCCTTTTTCGTATGTTTTTAATGGCCCTACATCTTCGCTTATTCAAAAATTTACAAAAAACATTCACCGTTGAGGGTAAGTCTTATTTTTTAGATGTTTCATTACATGCATGCAACGCGTTCCTTTGATGTAGTTTTATGTGATGGTCTTGAATCTTCACTTGCATGCAACTTTGAAAAACACCTTCTTCCCTCCTCTAAATTTTAGACCCCAAACATTTGGAGACCACTAAGAAATGATGTTATCTTATATATCAATTATTTTTTACTGCTTCTAGATTATCCATTCCTTTGTATTGGATATTTTTTAACATAAATTAACAAACATATCTTTGGAACTCTACAACTGAACATAGCAACCTATTTTGTCAACAAATGCAATCATCCCAGAAATACTGAAAAATTACATTGAGGGACTGTTGCCCAATAATCTCCCCCTTTAGGTTTGAGGAAAACTCTTCCTTGATACCATATTAAATCTTAATCTATATTCTACCAAAATTATCATCCTGTGATTCTATATAGTGATACAAGATTTACTCAACACACACTCTAAGTTCACATTATCCATGATCAACATGAGAAATAAGAGTAACATGAATAGTTCATCAATGAATCACTTCATTCCCAAACCAGTCAACAGCCTTCATCATAGAACTCATCGGTCATGATATATATCCTTTGATCAGTCATCATCAGTAACCTTATATTTAAAAATCATGTTATTACCTTCTCAACCAATGTGTTTCTCCCCCTATCTTGATAAAGATATTTTCTCCCCCTTTGTTAATAAAATGAAAGGTCACTCTATTGTGGTTGAAAATTTTTAAAGAACACAGATCATCACATAATGGAAAACACCACATACCTCAGGGAGAAGGGGTCCCACATCCACACATTTTATGTGTGTGTGGTCAACTAAACTCCATGTTCCATTCAATTCCATTCATACACTTATCCTGGTAATACCTTTGTCAAAATCTCTACAACTTTTAGTTCTACAGGCACATACTCTAACTTCACAATCCCATGCTCCGCATTCTCCTTGAAAAAATACTACTTAATATCAATATACTTAATTTGAGAGTGATGAACTGGATTGTGCATAAGATTTATAGCCCTTGAATTATCACAATATATTCCAGTATGAGAATTTACTTCAACTCCCACATCATTAATTTGTTTCTACTCCCACAATAACTACATAAAAGGTTGATTACCGTAACATATTCAGATTCTATTTTTACAAACAAAATGTAATCTTGTTTCATGATTTGAAACAAAATAGACAATCTGCCTAGATAGAATAAACCACAAAACATCAATTTTTTATCATCTTCTGATCTATCCCAATCTACATCTATACAGCCCCCTAACTCTTACTAAGATTTTCCATTATAAAGACAAATGAAATCCATCCTTCCATTAATATATTGAATTATTTTGTTTTACTCCAATTGGATTTCTTTGAGATTTCATTGATACCATGCTACTTGGCTTGTGGAGAAAACAATTTCGGCCAAGTTTTTGTAAAGTGAAATAAACTACAAATGATCTACTAGTATTCTATGAAATTAACTGCTTTGCCTCTATCATCTCATGATAGTTTCATCCAGTTTTCCATCAGAGTCATCATCTATTTGGAATTATCCATTCCAAATTGTCTCAAATTATCCTTGTCATATTTTTACTAAGAAATATATGTTCCATTACTTCCTTGGGTCAACTGTAAACCAAAGAAAAAATTCATTTCACCAAAAATTAACATTTTGATCTCAGTTTTCATGAACTCTACAAAAAATCACTGTTCTTAAACTAATCCACAAAATAATATTTCATCAACATAAACAGCACCACAATCCTTTTATTTCTATAATTATTAACATATATATTATAATCAACTCCACCGTGATAAAACCTGATCCTTTCAAGAAATTGATGAAATATTCAATACTAAGATCTTAGTGATTGCCTCAACCCATATATATCATTCCTCATCCAACAAACTATGTTCTCATCTTCATGAATTATAAAGCATCTGGATTATTTATATACACTTCTTATTCCATAAACCCATTCAAAAATTCTCAATTGATATTCATCTGGAAAACATAAAATTTTTCTTTCACTGTTATGGACAAGAATAGTATAATATTATTGATCCTTGCAACAGGTGAAAATTCTTAATCGATGTCTATTACCTCGAACTGGGATTATCCTTTTCACATTAGTTATTTTTTTCCCAAATTAAAAGTCCATATTTATTTAGTTTGTTTGGGAAGACCCACTAGGAACCAATGAAATTATTCTATTTCTGTCTAGAAATAATATCTCATGTCTGATTCTTCTCAATTTGGTCAATATCTTCATTCATATCCAAAACCAAGGTATCATATCTAGATTCTTCTTCAAAACCTTTAAGATCCTCCTGAGATAAGAAGGATTCCTGGTGGAAAGACTTCATTCTCTATGTCTGAATTATCACCTCTTCATCTCCATTAATGTTTTTTTAAGTTTCATCTTGAATATTTGAATTTATTGTAGATATAGATTTGTCTTCCTTCTTTTCATCATCGGTATCTTCCTATGAATGATCATTTTCCACTTCTACTCCCCTTGATTTTCTTACCTTCACATTCCTGTCATCTGGAAACTATTCACTATGTTGTTGAAGATTGTATTCATTATCAACTATAATGGCATGATTCTATTAAACTAATTTTGCAATCCTCTTATTCAAATATTCATATTATTTTTGTTTTCCTAAATATACAAGGAATATCCCCACCTTTCCCTGAGATTCAAATTTACTGTGTTTCTCTATATTGAGAATAATACACAATATCCTAAGTATTTAAAAGTATTTCAATTTTGGATTATTTCAGTTCCATAGCTCATATGGATAATTTTCTTCTTTTGGTCACAAAAAATCCATATTGGATATGTATATCGATTTAGAGACTACTTTGTTCCATAATTTCACTAATAGTTCATTTTTAGTAACCATTGTTCTGGACATGTTTTTAATGATCAGATTTATTCTATCTACCATTCCATTTTTCTAGGATTTCTCACTGCTAAAACTGAATGCATTATCTTTTGTTTCTCGAGATAATATTCAACTTTTGTATTTTTGAATTTCATACAATTGTTAATAAAACATCATAATCTTCTATTCAATCATCCTGTCAGATAACATCTAATATTTGTTTTTGAAACTGATCACATTGAACATATGGGAAATAAAAAATAACTATGCCATACAACTGAAATTATCAATCAATATAACATAGTATCTCTTCTCATCAATGTATCTTAGTGAGATAGTTCCACATGCATTTGAATTTACCAATTCAATCACTCTAGTTTAGTTTTGTTCTTTTTCCTTGTATGTCTTTCCAATAATCTTCCCTTGTATACAGGCATCACACATGTGTGTATTATCATGTGATATCCTGGGGAGATCTCATGCTATGTCACATTTTACTAGATCTTCCAAGGATTGTTCACTTATATGGTTTCGTCATTTATTCCACAACATATAATATTCCTCTCTGGATATAAATCACATATCTTCTTCTCCACTCACACAGTAGAGATTCTCCTTCATGTACTTTCCCTATAAAAAAAGTGTACTGCCTTTTACCATGATGATACACAAATTCATTTTAATGATTACAACATGAACTGAGTCACATAGTCAACTAACACATAGAAAGTTGTTGCTATGACCGTCGACAACCAAGACATCAGCATGTCTAATATCTTTTCCCCCTCATTTGGATTTTATTGAGGCAACAATATTTTGGTATTCATAAATTCAAAATTTTAAAACACCCACTTTTCCATATTGGATTCCTATAATAGGATATTTATTTACCCTTATATGGGACTTGCATCCACAAGAAAGGATCCATAAACCTTCATGATATGATATGTTAAGGAAAATACCTACTACCACTTCTTACTCAACTCTTTTGGTTTTGATCAAAATATTTTACCATGTACGTGATATCTAAGGATAATATTGATCTTCCTTGGAGTATGAGGGACTATATTCATCTTTTAGGGATGAAAATCAATTTTTTATTTTCAAATAATTTGATGATACATTGAGATAATGCTTACGACCACTTTCTATAAACTTCAATACATTCCTCTACATTGTTGATGAGAAATATTTGGCAATATATCTAAATCCTTCAGCATAGAAACTATGACCATAAATATAATTCTTGGAATATTGAACTTTATATGGTCTCTTTTTTACTGTTGTTTCCTTTGGCACCTTTTTACTATAGAGAATACATTTTGATAATGTCTCATTTTTTTAATTGAAATGACAACTCTTATGAGGTGTATTCTAGTGAATTATTATAAGGTCAGTTATTTCGTAGGTTATATGATTATTCTTTATCTAATTTTTACCCAAATCAATTTTCAATCTTAGAGTGTTCACATACTCTCTGATATCAATCACCAAATATTTCTATTTAAATTCAAGCTTTATACTCGCCTTGTAATTTAGACATGGCTACTTCTTTTGTCTTTTTAGACCTTTATGAACCACATACATATTTTATATCACCTAAGTGATCTACTTTCTAAATGTCATATTGTTTGTCAAAATTTTTTCCTGGTCTTTTAATTCTTTTTATAGGTCGACAACTTCCTCTTCATGTTCTTTGATTAGTTTGATTTGATATTTTTTATGTTAGTCAAACCATCATTCACTCTTTCATGTTCTTTAACTCTGATCTTGTACTCAAAAAAATTTTCTGAGTTCTCTATAATTGAATACTTGAGTCTTTTTATTTCTTCCATCATATCATATTTATCTTATTTATAATCTTGAATATATTGTTTTCCATCACATACCAATTTTGCTGGATTTATTATTTTTGGCTCTCTAAGAATATATCTCCTCAAGAGTAGCTTCTAATTCATCCTATAGAACAACACTTCCTTCAATATCATCTTTATAATTTTTTATTTATTCCCTTTTCTTGGAGCTACCATCAACTACCACCATATCATTTTCCCATGATTTTTTTATTTCACTATCTCTTTAATCATAGATTCTCTTGAGCTTTCATTTCCTTATGAAAATAGAATCTTTTTTTGAATAAATGTCACCTAAAACTTTTCTTACCTTTCATATTAGCTAAAGACTTATTTTTGGAAATATGAAATTCATCCTCATCATTATCTTCAAACATATTTGGGAACCTTATTAAAATATGTCCATCCTTTCAACGTCTAAAACAAGTGAGTTGTTGTTTCCCTTTGAAATCTCAATTTCTTTTTTGTATATTTAAGGAAAGGAAATACATCACATCATTTGACTCTTATTCTTCGTATCTATCTTCTATAGTGATATTTTTCATGGCCTTGAAAGCCAATTATTTATAAATCCCTTTTTTCATAAACTCAATAAATTTCTTTCTGTTCTAATATGTGACAAGATTACTATGCAAGATGTACATTATCAGATTCATTGGATATTTATCTACCATAATAGATATGTTTTAATTAAACTAAGGTGGAAGTCTTCAAAATATGTTCTTAATGAAATTTATGTCTTCATGAGTTTATCTAAGACCATTAAAGTCTTCCACAACAGCATTCACCCAGTCAAAAAACACATCGTCATACTCATTAGGGTTCATTCTCGTACTTGTATTCTTTCCATAGAACATATACTTTTTATTCTATAACTTTTAAATTTCCTTCATATATTTTTAATATTTTTTCACATGGAAGGGATTGAATTACATGACATCACCTTCATGTAGATTACATTGTAAAATGAACCCCATAATGCATTGATTCATCTAGCATTAGCATCCAATTCTATTTAGTCATCTTCTGATAAATCCCCACAATCTACACTAGCCTAAATAACATAAATTTATATTATAAATATATCCATTCCTAAAGATAATAATTATTTTTTTCATCATATTATCCCATAATTTAAAATTTTTTCCATAAAATATTGGACTCCCTTTATGATTAACAACTTCTATTGAAACCTTAAGATAGAAACATTGATGTCAACATTTACCTTTAAAACCAATTTTTGGACACCTTTATTAAATTCCTTATGAGGTGGTGAATCAGGGTATGATAGATTAAAACAAATTCCCCTTGAGAAGTTATTTCGTCATTAAACAGAACACTTTTCTCTCCCTTTCCTATAAAAATGTATGAATATAAATGACAACATGCTTGAGATACAACAATTTAACTTTGTTCAACCATACTAGGCTGCATACATGGAGAATTAAAATTCAATGGACCTATGTTAAAATCCACTAAATTGGGCTATTGTTTCAATGTTTGGATTTTAATCACTATCCCACCTCATTTACAGCCAATAAAAATTTAGACTTCACTAGTCTCTGAACTATAGTGTCTTCACTACTCCTTCATATGATTGTTATTTTGATCACTTTAATCAATCAATATTAAACCTAATCTAGTGTATAATTAAGTTATACATTAATCTAATTGATGAAAACCCATTTTCTATATAATTACCAGGAAAATATTTTTAGGTTCACACAGCTTTGGTTTTCTTGCAACCATTTGATGACTTGAGTGAAATTCTACCAACATCTATGCAACATTTACATTTTTTTCACTGATCAACCAACTTACACAAAAGTTTTTTTATCCTGGAACTCCAACATGCGCATTACATTTTTGTTTTATCATGGAACTATAACTTTCATGAAATTTTTAGATTGATAAGGAACTCATTTGGTCTTATAGACACAAGTCCCCCATTTCCACATAAAGAATTCTTATTGTGTGTAATAAATAGGTTTGTACAATTATTTCTTGATTCAGATCCATGATATTATCTAAGGGCTGAGTTATTGAAATGATAGAATTAACCTCCTATTTATAGACACATCTGACCTTAAGCATAACTTGCTCACAAACCCTACACTATTCACGCAACTTATCCACTTTGTCCTGGACCTCTCAACATGCACGTAAAATTTCATCAGTGATAAACTTTAATGATATGATGTCACATTTAGCAAAAAAACTCCATATCTATTTCCAAATCATGGATAAGTCTTCATGTGTCATGGAAATCCAATTTTCATGATGTTTCAAAAAAAATTCGTAACTATTTCCTTCTTCATATATTGATGTGATGGTCTCGAATCTTCATTGGCAAGAAACTTTTCAAAAAACCTTCACCCTTGTAGGTAACTCTGATTTTTGTGATGTTTAAAAAACTGAAAGAATAACTTTAATTTGACATATTTTTATGTGATCGTCCAAAATCTACACTTTCACATGACTTTAAAAATCACCTCCTTTCTTCACCTAAATTTTAGAAAACAAAAAATTCAAAAACATTGGGAAAAGTACAATCTTGTATACTGAATTTTATGTACTTGTTCTTGATTATACAATCCTCTGTATTGGTTTTGTGTTAAAATACCTTATCAAAAATATCTTTGTGACTCCATAACTGTCATTGGAAACCTGGTTTGTCAACAAATGTGTTCAACCCAAAAACACTACAAAGTTACCTTGAGGGATTTTTCCCCAACAAGAACTCACTCATCAAGCCTTGTATTGTTTAATTAAAAATCAAAACACATAATATTTCAATAAATATGTAGGGGATCACTCCAAGGTTCTATGGGGGATACCTGACCCAGTGAAGAATAAATCACTTGGATGGGGATATCAAGCCTTGAATGTCAGATAAGGGATACATAGTCTCACCCTGAAAATAATGAGATAGAGGATCACACATCATACCTCAAAGAGGCATAACTAACTATATCATTAAATAACCCAAAATGTGGATCATGCATCATATACTCAGGATGGTATGCGACATTTTACCCTCATTGGGAGGGATTAATGGATCATACCCTTTCCAAATTAGATCAAAGGGAATATTCCCATTATTATACTAAAGTTGGACTAAAGGGATCATGTTCTCTATCCTACACTAGAGTAATACATGACATGATCAAGGGGTACTTGATGCATCTTACTAGTTATGGTCCGTCCTGTGCCATGCTATCTAACAGGGAATGTTCTTCTCTATATACATATTGTTTTTTAATGACACATAGTCTGTAGAGATTAGGAAAGATACTCGGTCATTTTTAATCTAACCATGTTTGCGAACTGTCTTAAGTAAACAAGGTTTACATGACAAACAGACAAGTAATTTGGGGTTACATTACTTATTTTTTATCAATCCTTGGACACACTAAACTTCTTGAAGGGGGATTTCATTTCATGTAATCTAGAAACATGACCACATGATATTTAACATTTGGATAGTTCCTAGTTTCTACATGAAGGAGGTATACACAATGTCTGTTCTTCTAAACTACACACCATTGAGATCGTAATTTTATAGAATTTTAAAACCACATACATAGATCCACATAATATGTCATATCCTCTTCTTCCATGTCAAATATAACCTAAAACACCTTAATCCTTCATTGATTGAGTCTTTTTCAACACTGATTTCTATATTTTATCCTTCATTGGGCCAAAATTCATTAAGTGTCATGCATCCAAAAATACCCACATTATCTATCTCTCAAAACTATTACCAGCCACACCTCCATAATGCTTTTATCATCATTTTCATGCCTCTATTATTGATACATGTGCTGAAATGGTAATTTATATAACAAATGAGTGATGGTAATACTATTGAGTTCCTAGAAATGTCTGATTCATTGGCCAATCAAGTGGCAGTGAAGACCATTTGGTGATTTTAGTGAGAAATAATGAATGAAAAATTGACTATAAAATGAGGGTCATGTTAACTTATCCATTAAAGAAACAATTTGAAGAATGAGGAGGATAAAAAAATTATCAAACAGAATAAATTCACCATTGTCAAACAAGAATATGAAGGTTTTTATTACAAAAACATGGATCCATCGAGGATGATTTGATCCATGTTCAATCTATAATTAATAAAAATAAGGAAGATATAAAAATATTAAAATCCCTAGATTTATTTGGATTGATCATTTATTATGAATATTTTAACAACTAGGCTTCAGTGATAGCACACAGACACCCTGCATTAACATGGTAATTGTGTTGTGGCCCTACAGGTACAACTAATTATCCCATAGACATATGGTGCCCTCATTGGGGCCCAACTACATGCTTGAACAGGTCATTAGACTAATGGATATTCCCACAATCCAATATATGTTCTTTCTAGTGTGATTTTCCCTCACTAGAACCACCCTAAAAAATATCCCGCATGGTCATCCATCATAATCACTACTACATTACAAACACTCTTAACTTGATATTTCTAATTCGTTTGGATCTCAATAAGAATGGTTCACCTTATTGACATGAGTTATATCATTTAGTTATTTAACCCTTTATCATTCAGGGGTGTTACATCCCCCCACCATAGAGATCAACATCCTCATTGTAGATCCTAAATCTCAACTCAGGAAGTGCCACCCCACATAAGTTTGAGATCCTACTCTTCTACCAATGTAACAAATTTTCCCCACTAATATCACAAAAACACCATCCTTAATATGTTTTTCGGGTTCGGGCCCTCTAGGTACAACTTATTTCCCCACATAAATGTGGTCCCCTTCATGGGGCCTGCCCACTTGCCTGAATGGGTCATCATAAGAATGATTGTCCCCACATGACAACACATGTTCTTCCTATTTTTATTTGACCTCACTCGCAAACACCATAATAAACTTCTCAGAACATCACTCGTCCTATTCACTACTCTAATCCAAAACATTCTTAATTTTTTAGTTCTAATCTGGTAGGCTCTCAAAAAATAAGGGTTCACCTTGTTGACATGAGCCATATCATTTACTTATTTTACCCTTTATCATTCTAGGGTGTTACAAATATGTTTTTCACATGGTATCATTGACTAGTTCTATTAAATTGATCTATTTACCAGTCATTACTCCTATTCCTCGTTCATTTCCATTGGATTTCTCCATTGTGGACACTCTCTGCCAAAGCTCTAGGGTTATGCGGATAACCCTAGTATTTTTATATAATCATGATTTAATTTATTTTGGTTAGGTTTTAAGAATTTAATATATGATAAATTAATGTATTTAATTATTTATAAATTATTATACCAAAGAATCATATAAATAAACAACCAATGAATAAAATAAATCTCACCTAAGTTAAAACCAATATTTATATTTAATGGAAATCTTTGTTTTTTAATAAAAGATTTCATTTAGGATATATTTCATTATTTCTAAATATATCCACGTATATGATACATATTATATTTTACATTTTTAATATATCAATCTGGTGGCTCCATAAGGTGTTAAATTTCACGCCGACTCCCATCTAACTCATAAAATATTGTGTATACTATTTCAAAGTGTCAAAAATAAGAAAATAGTGTCATTAAATTCTAACCACTTTTACGAATTTTGTCCTAGAAACAAAAAATCTACTCAAACTAGTTAGATACTAAGCTTCCATCTTATTCCCTCACTCCCAAGTTCTCTCCTGCAGATTTCTACACTACTAATGAACATACACCATGTAAATCGATTGGCCACAAAGTATCTTCTCCAAATAAAATCTTTGATAGATACCAGTTACTTTGATAATGTATGCCCATCCTCCATAGAATTATCACTCCATTAAATAATGAGTTATGGGCCATGAATTTATCTCCTCAATTGTGAAACATGAAATATGACATGCACCAGGTATAGAAATGGTGTTAAGGCCAAGTTGTACACCACCTCACAAAACATACATAATATATAGAAAGTTCCAATGAATATATAATTTAATTTTATTCTCTATACATATATATAAATTCCTCAATGATGTGAGACCTTTTGAAACACATCTTATCCATTTAAAAACTCAAAAGGCCTCCATCATCTATCTTTATAGGAAGTATTATGGAATTGGGAAGTCCTCATCTGCTCTTATATGATCTAAATACTCTCTTTTGTCATTTTCACCAACTCTATACCTATAAGTAATATCCTTACATTCTCTTCATATCATAATGGTGACCTACAAGGTCTCCCGTACAAGTCCTAAAATGGTTTGATACCAATAGTGGAGGGGTAATTGTTTTTGTATGTAAACTCTACCATGGGAAGATGATCCTCCCAACTGTGGCCTAAATCCAACACAAAATCTTACAAAATGCCCTCCAAGACCAAAATAGTCCACTCAATCTAGTCATCTATCTTGGGGTAGAATTACACAATCATCTAAAACTGAGTCCCAATATCCATTTTTAATCCAATCCACAATAGGGACATGAATCAATTGTCAGATTCTATCGAGGGAACTCTATGAATCCAGACTATCTTATTCTCATAACATCATCCCAATATCTCCACTAAAATATTCTCTCATATATCAAGGAAATGGGATGAATTGGTTGTTCAGTCTATAATCACCCAGATGACATCATGATCTCTTATTATTAATGGATTTCCCATCATAAAATCCATAGAGATATAGTCCCACATCCACTCTAGACACTCAAGGGGTTGGGATAAGCCATCGCATACCTAATTTTTATCCTTAAACTCCTAAAAAGACAGTAATTAAAAGATGAAATTGGTTACACGTCACTTTATCCCTATCTACAAAACCAATATTGATTTTCCTAGTAAATATTAACTACTTTTTCATGTACCATAATGGGGGTGTTTGAAACTCCATTAGAACCTCCTCTAGAAGTGTGATTGGAACCATTGTCAGTCATCAGAATAGATGCATGTGCTCCCTGCCTTCATAAAATCCATTAAGAGCATGTCCTATGAATATCTATCCTTATAATACCTATATATAAATATATCCAAGCTATGACTCCCTATCATATCGGATAAAGTGAGGGTTCATAACAATCGATGAGATATATATCACTCCACCCACATACACAAGGATCAAATGTAATGGGGACAATAGATCTATTATCTCACTCAAAAACTATGAATGATAATTCTTACTAAGATCATATACCACCACATTCTCTTTCCTATGAGTAGAGACTATCTCAAATTCATACTCCTACACTAACTCTATCTATCACCTATTTATCATGTTTAGATCTTTCTTATGGTTGATATATCTGATACTCTTATAATAAGAGTATAAGATCAATCACTCTCCCAAATGGTAATGTCATCCATTATTCATGGTGAATAATAACTCTTCTAGCTATAAATAATGGGTCATGTATTTATTCATATTGGTCTCACCTATTATAACCTATAATAAATAACTTCATGCATATACATCAGAATATATTCAGTCCCATATCCAGAGGAATCATAGAACATGACATACTAAACTCCCTCTTATAGAAGTCTCTAATTGTGGGTACTCGTCATCCTCTACCACTGATCCTAAAAATATTGATCAAAATTCCCCATCCAAATGAAATGATTCTCCCTTTTGGGTTTAGAAAGTCAAATGTGTCATTATACTGGTGAAATTTGGCATGAATCTCTGATAATAGATAGCCAACTCGAGGATACTCTACACCTAATTCATGATCTTAGGTGGATCCTAAGATAAAACAATCTCAATCATTTCATGATCCAAAAATACTCCTTTCTCTAAGATTACATATCCTAAGAAGTGGACCTCTTGAATCTAGAACTAACACATTGAGAGTTTACCATAAAATAAGTTCTCTATGATTACATCCTAGACCATCGTAAAATTTCTTCAATGATCGTCATATGATTCTATGTGCATAAGGATGTCATTTATCATGACCACCATGAAATATTCTAAGTAGGGAAGAATGATCTAGTTCATGAGTCATATAAACATAGATGGGGAATTAATCACACCAAAAGTAATTGCTAACTACTCATAGTGATTGTAGCAGCACATGAATCTCATCATCACTATATCCTCCTCTTTAACCTAGGGCTAGTGATAACTCATCCTGAGGTCAATGATCTAAAACCACTACACCCTGTTCAATTTATTAAATAGGTAAAAAATTATCAAAAATGGATACTTATTATTTATCGTAACCTGTTTTAGGCGATGATAATTTTTTCTTAACATCAATATCTTATTCCCTTTCATGGAAAAAAATATTATACTTGTTTGGGGAGACAAATTGGTTTTAATAAATCTCCTCTTATGTGGGTCTTGTAGCTTCACCTTATTTTGTCACTACTATATAGTGGATATCCATTATGCTGACACAGATATTGGGGTATTAACTGGGTGATAGTATATGAAAATTTTAAACTCTTGATGGGAAGGTAAGATCAATATGTCCTCATGGAATATGTATTTGTACTCCACTATTACTGTAGGAAAATATAATCCCAGAACATCTGTAACTTCAAGGTTTATACTTGAAAATTGATGATAAATTATTTGTATTATTATTTATGAAATCCCACATTTCTCTTCTTGATATTCCTCATTGAAAACAAATTAAAATGTCTTCCCATATTATGAGATACACCACATCCTCTACATTTAATAGTCAACAAACACGTTGATGGTGGAGATCCAGTACCTACATATTTTGACATCATATAATCTCATCACAGCTATGGTGTGATCCGACATGAAGATCTCCCCTCCAAGAGTTATGTATCACTGTTGGAAGTATATTATAATCATAAAATTTCCCTTAGTAGCAGTATCTAGTTACAATGTTCATGAAAGAGTTTCAATTGATATCTCCATGTATCGAAAAAGGTATGTGGAAGGGAATAAATTTCTTGAAGCTATGTCTATAAAAAATGAAACAAAGGTAGAGAAGAAATGTATTATAACAAAAATCATTCTTTGTACCTATGATTCATATTCGTAAACTTCTATTAAATTTATGCATATTTGGTCGCTAGTACCCGGAGCTTGGTGGGAATCACATATTGGGTGTAGCAGTTCTATCAGATCGTAGTTTCGACCACCACCCACTTCTATCACATCTTCCCTTCCGCATCTGCCACCATGTGTACATCCATGTTCAAGATGTTGCCTCTTCCATGGAGGTTCATCAACCATTTCTCTTTCTTCTATATAGAGGAGTGGGAAATCCAATGTGATATATCCTCATCCTTTATAAGAGGGGCATTTCATCTTCATCATATTACTAGAACCTCACAATTATCCCTAAAAATTTGAACCAACATCCTGAAAATATCTCTAAAATACCTTCATACAACTAGACCCACGTGTATATCATCAATAACTAGCATCTAATGTCTCAAATCCTAGGAGTACACTTCCAAATCTGATAGTTTGGGATTTCACTACTAAGAATATCTCCAAAACCAAGTCACACTATGCTATAACAATGTATGAACTAGTGAAAAGAGAGACCACTAAATATATGAAAAATTGGTTAAGGTCATCCTCAAAGGTTCAAGAATGAATGTTTCTATCACAAAACATATCCACATAATATTTCAAGAGGTTAGTAAACCTCAATTCAATATTTGAGACTAACATGCTACCCTAATGGATCTCCCCAATCAATTAGATACATAATTCTTACAATGTCACTTAATAAAACTCATCATTGTAAAGGAACTCTAAATTTGTCCAAATGAGGGTTACATCTCATGTTCAGCAACATAAAAACCAATCATCTCCCACTTGGTCAATGGTGGAGGCCTGAAACTAAGACCTCCATATGGTCGGGAGGGGTTCTATTAAGGCGGAAGAAATGATCTACCCCCCATGATCCAATTATCTACTGCATGGCTGTATGGATCACCATAAATCCTAGGTGGTATCTACCTCTATAAATATGAACTGATGTTATTATACATTCATTATATATTTCTACTTCTGAGAAAATGGATTGTTCGATGTGTGGTGGTACTATTAGAAATCCACCAGAGAAAATGCCTTCTATACAAACCCCATTACTAAGGTCTCTTCACTAAGAAGATCATTATTTTGATATTTCTATATAATCCTAACTATATATCATTTTTCTGGAATCCTATAATAGTCGAGATACACCATGATCAAAGTGGATATATGGGGAACTTCATCAAGAAGGCATGAAAACCAAAATGCATTTCTATATGAATTATGAACTATGGTTCTTCGTACAACCATTATATATATATATATATATGATAATAAATAGTAGGTTTTTAAGTCCTAGGGAATAGATATGTTAGTCATTGTACTATCACTAGGTTCCCCATCTTGAGAGATGATCTTGGGACGCTTAAAAAATATTTCCCCAATTCCCAAACAAATCCTCAAAGCTAGATTATCTCTAAACTCTAGGAAATCATAGCCTAGATCTGAGACCACTATATCATAGATTGGACTATGGAGGTTTAATGGATAGCAATAAGTCGAGTGTGACACCCCATGATCACCTAAAATAGGACAGGGGATGGTGACTACAACCATATAGGTATATCACACACATGGAAGGCATTAGCCTAAGTACCAGTTCACACATACAAATTTCCACATCCACTAAGTAGTGAAACAAATAAAGTCAACTAGTCTGATCAAAATGCATGAAATAGACACTAACATACCACATCATAGTTCTAAATCTAGGTGAAAATGAAATAACTAAAATATAATCCAACCAAAATAGTAAAAGTTCAGGACTTGTTGAAAGATGATACAACTGCTAAATGAAATTTTTGGATCTTTTTCTAAGATCCACACACTCCTAGTCCACTTAATAGTTTATAGAAAGTCCTTTTTTAAATATAATTAATTACATGTGTGGGTACATCCAATTTAGGGGTGAGAATAACCAGACCCAGTAGGACACCGAAAAATCACGAAACATTATATTAAAAATATAGAGTTAGCTAAAAATTATAATAAATTCAGTAAAAAAGAATGGATAAAAAACCTAGAAATTCTGATAAATAGACTCTAATTCCAATATTATTTTCATGGCCTCACTACAAGCTTATGGATTCTACGTAAGGTCCCATAACAATAGTCATCTAGGATAACTCAATCATAGTGTGTTTTTGTGTTCATGCACAACCCAGAATACATAAGGTTTTGATACATAGATAGAGGATGACATTAAAGGACTATAGGGGATACCTGGCCCAATCTCGAATAACTCACTAGGAAAGATATCTCATTCCATGAATATCATATATTATATTTTACACCCTACCTATGGAAGAAGAAGATAAATAATAACACCTCAGGCCTCATGGAGGGATACCTAACTCTAAATAGAGATATCATTTATAATATATTGCTCATCCAATGCATAGGATGAGATTCCACACTATAACCTTATAGGTATCGATAAAGGGAACATACCCATTCTGAATTGGATCAAGGGAATACACATGCTAGGTTGAGGGGATCAAGGGATCTAACCTGTCTAAGAAATATTGCACTACTTGTTCAGTGGGTGCATGTAATATATCAATATATAAGGTCATACATGTGTCTAATTATCTCATAAAAAATGGTCTTCTCTATATACATGATCTGTAATATCGACACATGGATTATAGAGTTCAGACATTACAAATTATCATGTGTCTCCTACCCACATAAGTTTACTCTCGGAAGAATATCAGGAGTTCCCTGGAACATAAACAACATTCAGAGTTTCATCGATTCTAGGTGAGTACTTCATGCATATAACAATTCGACCAGCTAAGGATCACATGGCATGTGGTTTAATCTCATAACCATGTGATATTTAACTTTCATATAAACCATATCTGTCAGTTGAAGGGGTCTACATAGTGTGTAATCTTATAAACTACAATCTATTTAGATCAGAATGTTACATAATTCCAGAACCAATAATGAATATCCACTTCTAACATTGTTTCCTATGATACCAGAACACATATTTCTCAAAACACCTACAACTCATTTTTACTTATCCTTTGTCATAAATTATGTTGTGATTTCGACCTCCCCTTTCCCAAAATTCATTTGTCATCACATCTTCTGGAATACCTACATGATCGAACTCGTGAAACCTCTATAACTAGTTCAGTCTTTATATTTGTGTCTATAATGTAATACCTATTTTATGAATCCAATATTGATATCGAACTCATATGAAAAATTCATAAAATAAACAAGTGATCTCATCACTATCATGTTCTTAGAAAAGGTCAAATCCACAAACAATTAAATTTCGTGATGAACATTCAATGAAATGAGGGAGAAGGGCCTGAAAGAAGATAATTGAACATGAAATGAGGGTATTGTTCACTTTTCCATCACTAATAGAATCTAATGAATAGATATAATAATAAAATCATTAAAACCAATAAATTTAACACTATCAAAAAATATTACAAAGAATTCATTCAACCTAAACATGGAATCAATGATGAATATTTGATCTATATCTAGTCTATAATTGAAAAAAAAATGAGGGAGATCCAATAAGGATAGATCCATACCATGTTTTCAAATCAATCATTGGAATAGAAAGACTTTTGCATGTGGTTCCATTGATGAATTCCATTAGATTATTTTATCTATCCTTCATTGTTCTTGCACTTAGTATATTTCCAACGTAGATCTCCACCGTGTCCAGTCTCCACGAAAGCACTAGGGTTATGTTCCTAAACATAGGATTTGGATATAAATAATTTTAATTTAAGATATGCTAGGTTTTAAGAATATAATAGATAATTAATTATTGAAATATTTTTTCTACTATTCCACCTACAACATTAATTAAATGAAATTTCTAACGCGCATGAAAATTATGATACGGATAACGTACAACACATAGTCTGGATTTAATGGTGGTATATGTGTATTTATATGAGACATCATTGATGAAATATTACATTAATCCTAAATTTATGTGCACATGTGATATATATTAAATTTAATATTTTTAATATATCAACATAGAGCCTCCATAAGGCCCAAAATTTTGAACCAACTCCACATAAAACTCTGAATATATTATTTATAATATTTTGATGTGTAAAATAAAAAAAAAGATTCATTAAATTTTAATTCCTAAAATTTGAAATTTAAAATTTTTTCACTATTTCAATTTCCTTCTATAGAGTTACAAGAATTATAATTGAACTCAATTTTTCAATGTTTTATTTATTATACCTATTAAATACTTTATAATGATTATCCTCATTTCTTTTAAGGGATTTTTAATTCTTCCTTATAACCTGATTTCCAAATGATTCTTACCTCAATGATTATGTCACTCTTAACTGTATCCTAGTATCAATTCTAATTTCTTGAGACATACTACTTCTTATACAGCAATTAAATTTTAAATGGTATATATACTACCTACTTATTATATTATATAATTATTTTTATTTTTTTTATAGTATTTAAATTTCAATTTGAAGCACTCTCTCCCTAATGGGTTTTGATTTAAATGTTACTAAATTCATAATGTTTCTTTTCCCAACATTATTTTAAAATCGAGATCTCTCAAATTTGATATCCCATAAGGGGAATATATATATCCTTAATTTCCAATTTCACAATCACATCTTCTCTAGTTATACATGATGATATTTTTTTCTCCCTTTATCTTGTTTTAAATTTTATGTTATATAATCTTTGTAAGCAATGTGGTTTTTAATAAATGGTTTTCTACTATAATAAAAAAGGGAAATTCTTTTTCGTTCATATTTTATATTCGACTACACATTTTTATATATTCCTATATTTATTTAAAAAATTAAAAAACATCAATTTTGACAACCTAGAAGTTGTTTTTAAAAAAACATAAATGAAAATCATTTAATCATTTTTAAGTGTAATTTTTTGAAAAAAAATAAAATATTTTATGTTTTTCATGTGAATGTATCATTCCACCACCTTTTTATTTTATGTGAAAATTTATGTCTAAATTTTAATAGTTTCTAAAATAAATTAATTTTTTCATAAGTTTATAAAATATTTTTTTATATGAATACAAAGTATAACGAATATTTCTTCTTTCCAAAGTGATTTTTCATCTAAGACACCATCTATTAAAATATCCTATGCTGGAATGAGGATATTCTTTAAATGATTATATCTTCCTTCCTTTTCTAGATGGATTTCCAAATTTTATTTTCAATCATAAAAATGATTCATCACTAACTTTTTCATTTCAAAATGTCCACTGTGAATAGGAATTATTATTTTTATAATGATTTTACTTTGTGAATTCCCAATTTTACATTTTTATGATTAATGAGTGTTCACCAAATGACATATATCAATTGATTGGAGAAAATATTGATATAAATTTTACCAATTATCGATATAGTATCAATATCACTTGATCTAATTTCTTGATTGAAATGTATTTACCTAAAAATTTACTTAAGATCTTTCGATACCCATTTATTTTTCTATGGGTATATATTTGTTATGATTATGGGTGTAATTTTGAATGTCTACCTTACAAGAATCCATTTTAAAAGGATATAAAAACAATTTTATTTCATTGGGTTCTTTTTTATATGATTTATTGTTGATTTCAAGTGGAATTCATATGTATGTATGATGATGGGTGGTGTATTATATCTCCCTATAATGCATTGGTTGTGTTTGATATGTCATGAGATAGTAATGTGTGGTCATAATGAGTTTTCTCATAAAGGTGTGCGAATAATGAATTTTCTCTCATATTAATATGTGGATATAATGATATTTTTAACATAGTCATGGGAATTTTTATTTTTCTAACTAGTTAATGCATGGAAATAATTATTTTGTTCACAATGACATGGGCATAATGAGTTTTATAAAAAAAACAATCCTATGATTATTAATGTGCACCCTTTATTTTTTTCCATTCATTTCAAACTATGTTACATTACATGTTTATGCCTCTTTTAAATGATATTAAACTCATTTTTTATATTTCATGTTTTTCCTCAATTTTTTATCTTTTCTTGGTTGGGGTTGTCTTTTTTATGTATCCTTATTATAATCATATGCTCGTTTTATACTCACATGTGATCTTTGATTGTTATTGATTATGGTTACGCATAATGAGTGTCTAATATCACTCTTTTATAATGGTTCCTTTTCTCTAGATTGTGGGGAAAATTAATAAATATGATGTTTCAAGATTATATTTTTTTAGGGAATTTTTGGGAGGTTTTGAAGGCTTTTATGGATTAATTAATTGCTTATATAGTGAAAACAATGTCCATTAGTTGAAAAGGAAGGTGTTTTGTTAGTTAATGTTATATTATAATTATCTAAAACTATAAACATAAATTCTGAAGGTTTAAGGGCTAGTATAACACCCCGAGTTTTTAAAGTGGGGGGAAAATGTTTGATATCCTCTCTGACATGCAACACTGAACCCAAATTAACCATGATAAATTTAATATGAATGTTATAACCTAGAAGTTAAATTAACGGGTTTTATTAGGATTAAATAATTTATGAAAAATATAATAATTTTCTATGCAATTTATAAATTCCTAGAAAATAAATACTCAATTGTAATCAAGACATTTATTCTTAAAAAAATACATTTTCTTCAAAAATGATTTTTATTTTTCTTTGTGTGAAAATATTATAATTATTATTTGTAACTATTATAAATGTTATTTTATAAAAAAAATTCTTTAAATTGAAATATTTATATTAAAATATGGTGAAATTTTGTTATTTTTCATAAAATATTAATTTTTCAGTGAATAGAAAAATATACCGATTGTTTTGTAAAACTGTCATTTATTTTTTATAAATTAAGCAATATAATAGTTCCATTATTATTTTAATATGATTTAAAAGTAACATAATTATTATATAGTTATATTCTATCAAATTAATTACATTTAAATTATCCTTATTATTTATTTTAATATAAGTTTATTTTTAGTCTTTAAAACATATTTTTTAAAACAATATTCAAGTTTAAAATGTTTCTTCATTTTCACTAATTAAAATATCCCCTAAAAATAAATAATTTAAATCCAATTTATATATTATATATGTATTAATATTAATTTAAATTCTTTTAATTATTATCACTTTCCATATAGTTATTATAAGATCATCTTTTGCATGAAAAATATATTTCTTCAAAAACTATTTTTTCGACACACCTCCAAGTTTGATTTTAAATCAAATTATAAAAATTTTGTTAATTAAATTTGATAAAATATATATAATATTCAAAATAAGAATAATTAATATTATATAATAGTATAACTTAATTTTTTTCATAACAAATTTTATAAACAGTAAAAATAACTTTCCACCGTTAATGTTAAAACTAATTTATCTCTTGTTAAACTATAAAGGTAATTCAAATAATTTGTTTAAAACGTGTTTCATTTTAATTTAAGAGGTTTTAATTGGCCTTAAATTTCCTTCACTTATTTATTTTTAAATTTTAGGGAACTTTCTTTGAGAGGGAGTTCCCATTATTGAATAGTTTGTGGTATTTACAAGAATGTTACTCCTCGCTATTATAAAGGGGCACCACCAATCCTCTTAACTTCACAATTAAAAAACCCATTTTCTAGAAAAATCCCTGACCTAATACATTCTTTAATTCCATATCAATTTTCTGTATTCCTTGATTTTATCATAAAATCAATCTAGGAAGGATTTTGGTATAATCATAAAGAGGTGGCCCGAAGAAGGGGTAATGTGCTTAACCAAAAATCTTTTTTTATTTCTTCTTACACATAAATAAAATATTACTAATACACAACCATATAACAACACCATTATATCCCATATAAAATTATTTTTTTTATTTTAATTTCATAACCTAAATTAATCTACACTTCCATCAAATGGGAAGCGAAAGCACTAATTGTGTGTCGGGTGGACTACCGCCACATGAACTGATGTTATTTATTTTCCATTATCACCTATCATATATTTTTATGATTGTGTATTTAAGGTTTATATATTATATTCATGAAATATTAATAATTATTTAAAATTAATATATCAAATACTTTCATACCATACAATCTATTGAAAATGATAATGTTTATCCTGTGTGTGTCAAACTACCACCTCACGAAGTGATGTGGTTCATTTATTTATTATCTCATCACAAGGAAGGTATATGTAAGTGTATTTTAATAAATAATAATAAATTTATGATATTATTTTCTTTCTTAAAATATAATATAACTCTTACCTTCTTTCCATCCTGATCGTTGCAAGATAGAAATGCTACACATGTGTACATGCGACATATTGTCTCCATGATTATAACGTACTTCATTTTCCACAACCATATTTCATGGTTGGTTTTAAAAGTATAATTGATGTATAAAAATTATAATCATGTATTAATTATTATTATGGATATCATAGAATAATGACCCCTTTGACCTTGGCTGACACACCGATGTTGTTTAGAAATTATGAACTGATCATCCTCAAAAAAATCGATGTGAAATTAACCGATTAAGTAGTTTAATATATCATTAAAATAAATGAAGTGAATTAGATAAATATAATTTATTGAAATATTAAAACGTAACTAAGAAAAAATTTATATAATTTTATTATACCGTAGATAAAATACAAACACGACAATGTTGGGACTCGAGGTAAGGGTTTTATCTCAATACTTACTTCACTGAGAGACATGTTCTTTTATGCACCAAATGTATTTTAAATTGTATATATAATTACCCTTTAAATATAATTTCCTGAATCCTTAATAATACATGGTATTAGAAGTTAATATTCATTTACTTAATTTATGTGCATTATGATTCAAAAGTTACAAAATCGGTAAGGGTTTATATTTCAATTTCATTTTAATCAGGATTTTTTATGCTTAAATTTAAAGTTTAGGAAATGATTTTATCATTGTCCAATAAAACCATTTTATTTTATTCACATATGTTTATTCACGACATCTTTATGTAATAATTCCATTTTCCTCTATTTGTTTCATAAGATTATTGAGAATATGTTTTCAAAAGAGGATGACTTCATTTCTCCCTTGGGTCTCAAATCCATCTTTTTTTCACTTCCATGTTTTCTAAAAAAATTAAAAATATTTTCTAAAAACCAAAAAACATTTATTAATGAAATTTTTAACCATTTTTAAATTTTTAGAAAAAAAATAGAAAAGAATCTTCTTATCATTTTTCAAATGAGGTTCTTTTTAACCTTTTTACAACATTATGAAAGGAATGTTTCTGTTAAGCTATACAACAAATATGGAATTAACCTATATAATGAACACTCAACTCTTAAAATATTACGTTATAATATTAATTGTTTACTTTTTAATGAATTGTTTCTATAATCTTTTTGAAATTTTTAGATTTTGAAGAAGTGATTTCAATGTTAAAAGGGTATTTTTTGAATAAGTATTCTATTTAATCCTTTAAAGACACATTCATCAATGATGAAAACATTTTATGTTACATATTGATTTCAAATTATATACATATTTATCTATTGTGTATACATATCTTATTATCCCTTAATTTTATGGTGTAATACATTCCTTATATTCATCTCTCAAATTCATTCATTATGAAATTTCTTTTGATAATGATATGAGACAATATTATGATAACTATTTTCCTTCCATTGGAAATTATTTATTATAACTTATGATTGTTTTTATTTTTCTGTCATACATAAATAATAAAAATGTTATGATGGTTTCACCAAAATAGCTCCAAGTGATCTCGATAAAACTTATACAGATGGTGCACCAAAAAAGTGTTCCAATGCATTCATTAATTTTTCTAGTCTCATGAGACGTCATACATGGGATTACAGAGTAAACCAAATCTATTTTGGTAAATTTCCTACCATGTGATATTAAAATAATGTAACAATTGACTCATTTTTATTTCATTTTCTCTATTTATGCCACAATTTTTTTGATTCCAAGGTCTTTTCATACCAGGTTCTTTATATTGTGATACCATTTTAACACCCTTGTGCCTTCTCTTTTATGATATTATGCTCAAATTTGATTAAAAAGTTATTTTACTTATCATTTATATTATATAACATTTTTTTATATCATCCCCTTTTTTGACAAATTCCATCCACATTTGTTTGTTTGGAATCATTATCATTTATTTCCATTTTATTCAAATTGTGTTATGGGTGATTTTTTCTATAAATGATTTTTTAGAAAAAATTATATTTAATGCCTTTTAATTTATTTACAACTGATTAAAAGAATACTTTCAAAAAAAATTATATGAATAACTTTAAACTTTTTACAAGTGTGGATGGAATTTTTTTTATACGACATGAAAGGATTTTCCCACTATAATTTATTTTCATCATTCTGAGGATTCCATTACATGTTTAATTTTTTTTAAATAAAAGTTATTTCTATTATTCTTGAAATATTTTTTTTAAATTTACTTAAAATAATAGCATATTTTCCCCCATTTTCAAATCATTTTATAATTTCTTTAATAAATTATATTTTTCATGTATGTTCACAGCCTTTAATTATTTTTATGATTCATTTATGATATGATATTGTAAAACAATATAGGGTTTTTAATTATATATCTCATGATTATGATGTATTAAGGATTATTCTATGAAATTTGTTACTTTATCACATTTTATTTATGTTATAATAAAATATTTATGAAATAAATTTAATTTCTAGGAGTTATGATATGATTAATGTGTTTATGATATTATGGAACACTTATGTAAGGTTTTAATTATGTTTTGAGTGGTCCTAGAATTATATAGAACTCTAATGTATTGGGTACTGAATTGTATTTAATAAGATAATATAAATTTGAATATGGATTGAACTCAGTTTAGTAAGAGACTTCCCACTATGATAGTGTTAATAGTGAGCCATGAAAAAGGAAATAATGGTAATGGAGGGTGATCCTAATAGACTCTGGGATTCCAATAACTATGATTTTCTTAGAAGATATATATTACTAATGAATTGATTTTATATGCTTATTCGTATATCAAAAAGTTAGGTCTAAATATTATGATATGTTTTATAGAACATGATTGATAATTTATTATTCCTCACTATTGTGACTTATATGTTTTGTTATGACAGAGGCTTATGTCATGAATCATTAATAATGATGTTGAATGATGGTGTATGAATTTATAAATTTATGATCATGCTATTATAACCTTATGTTTATCTTATGATCACTCGTGAATGTATATTTATGTCTCAAACATTTACCTTCACCGATCATCTAAGCTAACCCTTTTATATTTATTCATTTTCCTATGCTATGAAAAATTATTGGAAATAGGATATTTATAATATGGATACTATATGAGAAGAATATTGTGGAATATTTTGATGAGACTAAACCCATATTATTCTTATTAAGGTATTTTTATGTGATGTAATGAATATTTATCAAAAATAGTTTAATATTTATGTTTATAAGTCTGTGGTCACATTGGTGTACATGGGTTACATTGTAAAATTTCTCACTAGGGAGGGAGTCATTCATGTTTTTCTAAGTAGGTGGTTGTACATGAACAGCAAGGGGTAATCTAATCATGCGGTCTGAAGAAATATTTTCCTAGACCTTCTTTACCTTCATATCTTTGAATTATTATAAAATAAACATTCATGTCACTTGGATTAGATTTGAATCACCATTATTAATCAAATTCCCAAGTGTTACTTTTTTATAATAGATAATAACAAAGAAATTTAAAGCACAAAGAATTGACAAAACTATTTTTTATGTTATTATTTGATTGATTTTGTATGTTTCATAGGTCCAAGATGTGTAAGATATCCATTATGGGTGTTAATGAACTTTATGGGATAATATAGATCCTCTAACCCTATTTGGAGCCTCAAATAATTTCGTAAAGGATTTATTCTAGTTGAGTGGGTAGATTATGGGGAATATGATTAGGTTCTAATTTATATGTTCAATTGATATTATACATGAATTATCAAATATAAATTCATTTTATTTGTTAGTTAGGTTATTTAGGGGAAACAAATTTTACTAAATCATTTGATAATCCTCCAATAGAACCCAACATGTCTTAAAAATGATCAATTGTTTCTCACTATGGTGGGATTAGGAAGAGTTTTGATCACATAAATTATAACATTTTCGAATTTAATCCTATATTTAGAAATTATATGGACTAAAACATTAAAATTTTCAACCATAAAATAGAATTTTTCAAAATTCAAAACAATATCTTTCTAAATTCATTTTCACAAAACATTTTCTAGACTCTCAAGACATGATTCAGAAAATGTTTCATAAATAGTAAAATCATTAAGGAATAACTCTAATAATATCTCAATATATTCTAAAATTATACTTAATATAAACCATTTAAAGTTACTTACGAATTTTAAAAGACCAAATGGATTCTTTCAGTAGGGAAATAAGAAAAATAGGAATGTGAATGTGGTTTTATTTTTTTTCTTTTAGTTTTATTGTATCATGGAAATAAAATACATAAGTATTATATAAATTATTGTGTCTCTTCCATATATCCTCCCTAAAATATATTATTTAAAATTAATGGGGAAGTTATCTTTCTCAATCACGTAGTTCAATTTCATGTAGTTAATGAAATCTCTCTATCTATTTTGATTTATTTTGGGATTTACTCATTATTCTCATTTTAAACATTTTTATATGTAGTTTATACAGAAAATTTTGAATGGAACACATCCATTTAGAGATGAATACTGGGTATATGATTCAAAATCCAAAAATACTTTCTAATTACTTTTCCACAACATCCAGGAGGGTTAGTTTGATCCTCCTTTGGGGTTTTCTCACTTATTGGGAATCAATTTATGGAAAATTTATATGTGTGAAGGTGGTATAGATAATCCTTGAAATGTATCCTAATATAAATAATATTACAATAATATTATATTTCATAATTTATATATTTTGGTTCACTAGATTGGGTTGTAAATATTTTGAAATTATTATGGGAAGTTTCTTATTTTCCTTTAAATAATCATATTTTATAAATGATGAAAATAACATACATTCTAATTCTAGGAGTTTTGTTAATGATGTTTTGAAAATTTTTTATATATGATTTAATCCTAAACATGTTAGGATTAATTTTCAGTGATTTCTTTGAGTAAATAATGAAAAAATGCAGAAGTTTCATCAAACTATTCAACACATAAAATAGATTCTAGAACATGTTCATTTTCAAAAAAAAATAGATTAATTAGAGAAATTGGGTGCCTCCAAAGAATTTATAAAATAAATTATGTCATATAACATTTCAATTTCATATTTTTAACAACTTTTAAGCTCAAAATGGTTAAATGTAAAAATATTTTTCTCCACATAATGGAATTTAATTGAAACGTGAATATTAAAATATAATTTATACTCTCCAAAATTTATTAAAATAGTTCCCTCATTCCCATCTATAAATTTTTTGTAATTCATAAAAACATTTATACCTAATATGATAGAGAGTGAGATTTACCTCTATCTTCCTCATTCATTAGATTATAGAAATTATAAGGGAACAATAATCCTTTGACACATACCAGATAAAATTCCAAAACTCTAACTAGATAGACAATGGTTTGGTTAGAATATTTTATAACTACTCAAGTGGATTAGAGATCCCACAACCATAAGGAATCATAAAATTAATAAGGAAATATAATAATTAATTCTCACAAACTACACATTCCATTCTACAAATTCAGTTCTCCTATAGTGTAATGGTGTGTGAATATACATGGGACTTAGAATTGTTTAGGTATTTTTTGGGTAACAAGGTGAGAGAAATTTATACATAAATTTTCCTTTTCATTCCATTACAGAATCCTCAACTCGATGCCCATTTATTTCATAAATTATTCAAACCTATGTATTTTTCAAATGGATTCTAGAATTGGGATACTTACCTATACCTTTTTGAAAATCATCATATTCCCTTATTATAATTTGCCTTTATATGATTATTTAGGTGTTTTTACCCTATATGGAAGGGTTTTTTGTGATAGTTTTATCATTCCACCGTGGATATTCCATTTTTATTCATTATTATGTGTGTTTTGATAGGTTCATCTTATTTTAGTTCTTTTTAGGGGGAGATTCTCCTAGTGATTTTTTTTATCCACCACCAACTATGACATGGTATGAGGGTCATTCATTGTTCTTAATTTAAATGAATTTCTTAAATGAAATGTAATTAACATTTAATTTAGTTTTGGGAATTAACTAAGTAAAAAGTTTACAAGAAACATGATTTTCCAAGTCAATGATGGGTGAAATTAACTAGTTTTATTATCCTTATAACTCCCTCACTTTTGATGTATGACATCTAATAGTTGTATAATAAATAGTGTGGGGAACCAATAGTTGTTTCACTAAGACCTACATGGAAGGATCCAGTGTCTGTCCTTGTTGAGAACATATAGAGGGTGAATAAATTCCTCCTTTGAAGGGTTGTGGTTGTAAATATAGTTTAAAACCATACTGGATTGATTTTATTTGTTATTATTGGTTTCAAAATATAAATTGACTGTAATAATATTATTTTAATTATGGTTTTATTACTATTATCATCTGGTAAGGTCTTTAGAACATGGAATCACAACTTTTCTACTCTTACATATAACCATAAATGTAGTGGTATAAAGAGTATTAATTTTTAGAAACTCATTGGGGTGTAGTAGGTGTGGTTTACATTAACTTTTTCATAGATATCTCTCTCAAAAGAGAGTTTAGGTCTCAAAAAATCTTTCAATTAATGTAAATTTGGATCTTTTAACCACATATACACCTTTTATTGTGGTTCTGTTATAAAATTTTTGGGAATTTTGGGAGGGTATCTTAATCAGTTCTCTAGAACTAGTATGGGATATGTCCATTTTTTCTCCATTATATGAAACACCTTGAAAGTTAAAATAATTGTCTTTAAATCCTTATTAATATAATTCCCTAAAATTATGGTCTTTGAATGGTTTATGTGGGTAGGAGGTTTTCAGCAACTAGAATAGATCCAAGAAATATTATTTGAATTCTCTGCTAGCTATATTGATTCCTTAAATATATTTCCTCAGCTGGTTAATCCTCAAGGTAGGTATGAAATTTTAAAGGAAATAATTTTTTATTTTGCCTTGTGGTGTGAATTATCTATGATATAGGTTATAGATCCATACTTTGAAGATCCTTCAATAGAGAAGAAGAATTCATTCCAACTAATTTGAGCCTCAGTGAATCCTCTAGGTTTGAACTTCTTGAAGATTACTCTAAATTATATCATATTTTTATTTGGGTGTTACCCTGAAAAAATATGACATTAAGGAATAAAATTAATCATTCTAATTCAATGCTCTAAATCTTGTTTGTTTTTTAATCTATTTAACTTTTTTGAAATTGGTTGTGTAATATTCTATAATGATTATTTTTAGTTGAGATTAATTATCATCTATGTTTTCACTTCCCATAAATTCCCTAATGTAAGAAGAATAAGAGGGTTGATATTTTTCAATGAGATAGTGACAAAAAATATTTCCCCAAATTTAATGATTTTTTCGGTCCTGAGTGATTCTAAAAAGAATTATCTATGGATTAAATCTGTCAAAGGGAGATGAATTATAAATACTTACATGTTTAATTAATTTTCAAAACAAATTAAAAAACAAAACATTGGTCTCCCTAATAATTGTGATAGACTGGTGAATCGACTATCAATGGGTCACCATAAAAATTATATGAACAATTAATTAAATGCAATAAAAGTCATCCATTAGGTTTTACCCAGAAAGGATTGTGTTTTGGGTATGTTTTTATGATTGTTAATTTATTTGTTGTTTGGTTAAATTGTTTGGATTGGATTTAAATTCACTTTTAAATGAAGTTTTCTACCTATGAATGTACCCTCACCTTGCATGTTAAATAATTATTCTATTATTTTATTCCCTTGTTCACCAACAAATCAATTGAAACTTCACTCAATTATCCACTCCTAGTTGATTTAGCATAATAAAATGGATTCAGTAATCACTGAAAACTATAGTATCGCATAGAATAGTGATCAAATATTTCTAATCATGCATAGATCAGGACACAACTCATGATCTAAAGTAGTGGAGGGATCCAAAGTGGCATGTGTTTGAATTCGAGTGAATGAGGTAGGATGAATTCAAAATGAATAGCAATTTTTAAATCTCATAATCACTAAATAAATACCAATAAATTGATATATATGAATATATTTGATTCTTAATTAATCATAGAATTAATTAATAGGGGGTTTACAGACTATTCATAGCATAAAAACTAATGTTATAATCATCCATCGTAGGAGAGTTATTACAAAATATATGAAATTGGAAATTAGTAAAAGACACAATAGTAGAAAAGCTCTCGATTGGGTAATAGTGAAATCAAACCAACCTTCTTAGTGAATAGTTCCCCATTTATAGTAGATTGATCAAATTTTATTCATATATTTCATTGCCTTATCCATGTGGGAATCATATCTTTGTTATTTTACCCTGTGATTCCATCATTTAAAAAAATTCCAATTTAGTACCCAACTTCTTATCATTTTATATCTTCCATGTGTCCATTTCAAGGGATGAGATGATGCGGCTAGGAATATTGTATCTTATAAATTCTTTGAACACCTCCCATGATCACACTCCTTATTAATCATATAGACGATCACAACATTTATAAAAAATGGGAGAACTTCCTAATCTAGATTAACCAGCTAATATAGAAATTACATTTCAATTATAATTCACTCATTTTAGTGTTTTATCCTCCTATCCTATTGATTACCAATATGTATATTTTGAGTCTATTGCGGTTACATGACATAACATGTGGGAATCACCCTCTTCCATTACATAGGTAGGCATGACCCAGAAAAAATTATTAAAATATATGTTTCTCCATCATATGGGTTTCATGATCAAGGAATAACCCGTACATTAACTCTTTTACCCTTACACAACTTCAATATCCATGGATCTACCTTGACATAGATTTCATTTGATTTTTCCCTAGACATAACTTGACAGAACATATAATTCATAGGTTTATACCATAACATAGAATCCTAGAGAAGGGGATTGACTTTAAAATGAGTATATCCCCACCTTGACATATCTAATGAACTTTTCCTAAATTAGGGGCCTCAAAAATACCGTTTTTTTGTTTTATCAGTGTGTATGTACAATTAAATTAGCATATCATCATGGATAACCCTTACATTATTCTTTATCGACCTTTACATGGGATGAGGTAACTTAATATAACCTTGACACGGTTCCTCTGTTACAATGACATAGTAGAATCTTCATATAGCTCTCATTATTTTAATGGCATTGAATTGATTTACCCATATATGAGAGCCTACTCCATAATTTCATTATGGTATTTCACTGAGAACATTTTGTGTAGTTTTTTATCCTTGAATTTATAACATTTGGAGTGTACAAGTCCTTCCATTCTTCATCTTTAGACATAGAATATACACAGGAAGATAAATAATCAAATTTATCTTTAATAACCTCAATTTCTAATTTAACAGTTTTCCCCTAAATATTTTTAAAGAAATATGTTGATTTCATCCCACATCAGTATCCCATGATTAATCTTCACGAATTCTAGGATGACTCTTGTTCTTAGTACTAAGATACAAATCATAGTGTGGTTGATCATATTATTTATTCTGGTGGAATGAATGTTCTTCCTTCATCAGGTATATGAACAACATTGTATATTGGTAATGGATGGATGAGAATTTTTATGTTGTATCTTGAATACTTTTATTTATTTTCAAGCATGATCACTCTATTCACGGTAGGTGGTTCGACTATGTGAAAGAAATGCATGGTCACTTGCCTTTATATGTTTTCCAACTTCAACCTATTAGATTAAAAACTCAAAAAAATAATATAGGTTTTATTAATATGATTCAAAATTATTAAAAACATAAAAAACCATAATTATATTTCTTTTAGAATTAAATTCCAGAAAATCAATAAATGGATTCCAAAATTTTTTGTAATAAAATCCAAAATTTAGTACATTCCTGATTTCATAATTATAGTATGGATTTTAATTAATTCAGTAAATTATTAAACCACTAAATATCACTAAATAAGTCATTTAAATATTTTATTTCAAATCAAAAAAAATATCAAACATTAGTTAATTATTCGGGATTAAAACAATCTGTGGGGTTATTTTCAAATAAAAATATTTCAAAAATTGTAAAAATTATATAAAAAATTAGTAGTCGAGTTGTGCCATCCCATATATATGAATCATATCAAATAAAAACTTGTAAGAAGAATAATCTAGTAAATGTTTTTGTAATCTAATTAAAACAATGTGACTATACAATGGGAATCGGTTAGCTATATTTACATAGAACTATTAATGTTAGAAAATTGAAATCACTTTCAATCGGAAAAATCCTCCATAAATTCTATAAAACTGTAACAAGGTTAGAGGATATTATTTTGAAAGTGATTCTCAAGAACGGATATATATTTCTTATGGTAAATCATATCTTTCTCAATTTATTGAGAAAATGGATATGATCATCCTTGAAGACACTCCCATTGGGATTGAATATATTGGTAAATACATGAATGTTTTATATTTCCTTCATTTTAATTGACAATTTATGTTCTAAAATAAATATATAACTAGGGATCTTCACAGATCCAAGAGTCCTTATATAATTTCACCCATTAAATTGGAAGAACTAAATAAGAAAACACAAGATGATATGGATAAGGGTTTTATAATCCCATGTTATTATCTATGGGGTGCACCAATACTCAAAGTCAAGAAGGTGGATGGGTAAATGCATCTCTATATTTATTTTTGGGAACTCAAAAAGAAAAATGTTGATAATAAGTATCACCTTCCATGGATTTATTTTTTATTTTATCATCTACAATAGCCCCAGTACTTCATTATGGTTGATCATTTCTTATTATATCATCAATTGAAAATAAATAAATTAAATATTTCTAATACAGAAGTTTTTAGAGATAAAGATAGTATCATCTCATAGTGATATCTTTAAGATTCAAAAATTCTATATAGATCTTCATGGAAGTAATGAATAGTGTCTTTAGTGATTACCTCCAAAAACATGTGGCCTTTATAATAGATATTCTAATATATTCCAAAAATAATGGTGAAACATGAGATTAATTTTAATAAAATTCAAGATACATTGATAAAGGATATGTCATTTCCCAAAAACATTAAATGTGCCTTTTTTATAGTGAAAGTTGCATTATTTAGGTATATTGTCACATCCAAGAGGATTTGTTTGGATCCTTTATAGAAAATAAAAATAAATGAATGGACCAGCCCAAAATATATTATGGAGGTCTATTGTTTTCCAAGATAATAAATACACTATATGTGATTTGTGAAGAGCTTCTCACTATGGATAAACCCAATAAACATTCTAACATGTAATGGGGGGATTTTTATTCAAAAAAATGAATGTAAAGAATACATGTTGTAATTAATGTGGAGGATAATCACAAAAACAATTATTCACTAGAAATATGTGGGATTGATTTGTAAACTATAATGATGGTTCAATAAAGGTATTTGGTGTTGTACTTAAGCAAAATGATATAGTGATTGTCTAAGGCTTGAGATAGTTTAAGGATTGAGGGAAAATTTACCTTATGTGTGATATAGAGTTCATTTTATAATTTTTTGCATTAATGACTTCGAGAAAATATTAAAATGTATAAAATTTTCATATTTATGCATATCATATTATCTATAGGAATTTAATCACAAATACGGAGATCAATGTGGTCTAATTTAGATGGTAAGATCTAGTCAAGGACTTGGACTGCTCAATCCAATCCTATCAAGGGAATGTGGATAATTTTTAAAATTCAATAAGTAAAAAATAAGGAAACCTTGTCAATTTTTTGGATTTAGAAGGTTTCAATCTTATAATACAAGAAAATGATTGAAATCAAAACAATAAAAGAACTATATCCTACCTTGAAAAAATGATTTATTGACCATCCATTTTGGAGAATATTTGGAAATAAAATTGTGTGGATGTGGGTATACAAATAATGGTGGATTCTATGGGGAAAGAGAAATCTACAGAGGGAAGCATTAACAAAGAAGGCATTGTGAGGTTTCAGACATTATTATGTATACCATTAATGAATGAGAAAAACAAGGAGTTACTGAATAATTAAATTATATAATTGATGTATTAATTTTTATTATGTTTTTTCTACATTGTGTGATTTATGAAACTCGTTATTTAATGTCTTAATTATTCAATATATGATTATTTAATGGTTAGTGGTTAATTTATATTAAATTATGTAAATAAGATAAATTAAGATAACTATGTTTTTTTACTTGTAAAATTTTTCAATGATTTAATATTTATTCATTTCTCAAATAAAATTCCTCTCCATTAATATGTCATATTTTTTTTTATTTTGAGTAATTTTTCTTGTGTTTTGTGTTTTAAATTCATTCACATTTTTTGTTTTTTTATTAATTAATTTATTAATTAATTTAAGTTTAATATATAATTTATTTTATTCAAATAATTTAATTTTTAGTAACATTTAATTATAATACACTTATTTTATAATTTTTATCATTTATTTTTTAGATAATTAATTAATCTTCTTATTATATTAATTATAAATTTTCAATTTTTAATCTTATATTATTTTAAGAATATATATAGTACGAATTTATTTTAATCTAACTTGAACTTTTTTTATTTTTTTTATTTCTGTCATTTTTTATTATTTTTGTATGTTCATGTAGATAATTAACTAAAAAACCATATTTTTTTCAATCAACTTTGTAACCGAATTGTCACAAAACCATTTTTCTTTTACCTGTGTAGTCGATTATAGTGGAGCATCCACTTACTAGAATATTATTCTACTTCAGTATTAATTTTCACTAACTGAACACACATATATTAATTGAGGAGACCTTTACATAGTCAATTATTTATAAAATAGAAGTGAAGAATATAATATATGAAACTAGATCTCTATTTCATGAAGAAAAAAATAATATTATGTTTTTATGGAGACTGAGATGAATTAGGTTATTGATGGTGAATTGAACATTAAGGCCAAACCAAATTTATCCTTTTGTACTTTAACGTGGTGAGCAATGAGGTTGGTGCTGAAGAAGCCACATTAAGATCTAAATAATCTTAAATACTTATTTTCATTGAAGATGAGGAAGAACACCCTTCAGGATAGCAATAATGGGGGTTGAATCTTCATCAAATATTGGAACCTGATCCAACTAATGACGGATATGTTATTTCAGAGGAACAATGGAAGATGTGTTGTTGGAGAAGGCGAGCACAAGCTGACCTCAAAAAATATTAGACGTAACAGATCGAGACTCCATTGATGTTTTGTTGGGGATGAATCAAGCATTTTATTATTTGAGGAAAACGTATAGGAACTGAATGAATCCTTCTCGTTTTCACTCCCTTTCAACCTTATCTCTAAGATGAAGACTTTCCAATTGAGGCTGACCAACTGTGAGTTCACAATCCAAGTCGATCTCACCATTCAAAGAGTGTTTCATTGTCTAAATATATTTATCTACCTAAATCAAATAGATAATATGGTTGTGCTATGTTTTATGATCTTAGAAGGTTATTTGGTGAAGACTAACAAGAAGCCTTTGGCATCATCTAAAGAAGACAAATCGGTCCACGCAATGAATAGATTCTACTTTTGAAGAAGAATTTGAATTTTTTTAGAGTAACTAAGTACAAATAGTTTTTTTTCAATCTAATATTTAAGATGTAAAACAATTTTCAGTAATTAATTTGAAAACGGAGGAATGAAATTCTAATTGTTCCACCAATATTACCGAACTATCCTTCGATGCCGAGGAAAAAACTACTTCAACCAAAAATCTAATGGGATTCAACCACTAATCTTGATTAGAATACCATATTTGATATTGAGGTCGATACCGATTTGGGGATGAATTTGAGATTTGTTTCCACCAACTAATGAATTAGGTGAAGCTAATATCAAAGCCTCGAATCCCATTAAAAGATCCACTCAAATTCATTATTAAAGATGATGATGAATAGACAGCTTGTGACCGAGCTCGACCTAGACTCTCTTGGGTTATAATATAGATTTTTAACATTGTTGAGAAAGAAAATGTTGACATAAAATACATTAATTATTGGATTTTTTTGTTATGGGATCAGTGAGACCACAATTTTTACTAATTTTGTTTCTTCGATGTTGTTTATTTTTTACCGGCAAGGTATTAGATCATTTTCCAATGAGAGCATCCCCATTGTCTTGAATATTTTTTATATGGTTTCAATTTTTACTTGATTCTTATTTTGGTTTTCTAAAGTAGTATCTTGTGGAAATTTATGAGTCTTGGGTGAAATTCTTTGAACACATCAGAAGATAATTATGGATTTTGATGATGTTGTTAGTGGAACATGGACGCAAAGATAATAGAAAGAAAATTATTTGAATAAGAAATTAAAATTTATGATAATTTAATTCATGTGTCATCCAAATAAATTATAATGAAGCGCAAGTGGAAGAAGTTATTTTATGCGTTTTTTATATGTCACAGTGACAATGACAGAAGGGTAGTGAGTTTTTCACTTTTATTTGTCTATGATATAATTAATTTGGGACTTGTGGCTATCAGTTTTTTAGGTAAAAAGGATACAATCTAAATGATATGGGTATGATATACATATTATAAAATTTTTCTAGATAGAAGAGGTAGAGAAGTTAAGGAATAGAACAATGATGATGAATAGGGGGAGATCATGAGGGGGGAATTAACTTTGAGAGAGAATATTTATTCATCTATTTCTTTCTTATTATATTCTTATAATCCTTAAATGTTTTTATTCAATAAATTTATTGACAATTTCAATATGAATATCTAATTTGTTTTATATAATTGGATTGAAATGGGTTGGAGTTCTTATTTCCTACTCTTATTCTTTTAATAATTCTAGTGTAGTTTCATGTCAAACAATCTAAATTTTATTCTTTGTGAGAGTCTATATTACACTACTCTAAACACTGATATGGGATGGTAGTATAAATTTATTTTGATTTTAAAAATCAATAAATATACTAAAAAATATAAATGATTTATTATTCTATTATCCATAATGAATCATATATTTTCATATATTTCATCATAAAATTATTTCTAGGAATATTTCATTAATAGTGTTGAGAACCTAGTGATATCCAGATGTTTTATAACCATTTTCTGATGAACAGGAATAATTAATAATTCAAGAAGTATATTATAAATATTTTCAGAATAATTAATCCAATATTGTTTGATTCCTTATCTCATATCCTTCTCAGTCTACCTGATCTACTAATTTTATCTTCACTCACTATTAAATTCCACTATTTTCATTTCACTTTAATTATCATCATCTCTCTTTTATTTTATACTTTTTTTAGTTTTTTATTTTGGTTTTTTGTTAGGCTGAAAATATATTATTGTCATCATTATGGTTTGATAATCTTTTATACTACTTTAACAGGTGTCATTGATTTTTTAAAAATTAAATTTTTCAAGTTCCCAACAATGAAATGATCAAATTTTATTGTTTTTTCTAGGAAAAAATGATACAAATTAAAAAAATAGTTTGTAATAAATCTTCAAAAAATTGATCGTTTACTTCACTATTGTGTGTAATATTTGTACTATTTGATCTTGAATTTGTTTGTACAACACAGCAAGCGATAAATCTCAACTGTACCCATTTTTAATTGATATAAATATACATTGTTTAACCCTTAGTAATAAGAACAAATATGAAATGGGAATCAAAATCAACATCAAAATCTGGAAGTTTAGAGAGGTGTTGAGGAAAATTAGAATCATGTACCTCCTCATCCTAGGAATCATATTTTTGAGAGACCTATGCTTAGAGATTTATATCTTCCTATAGTTTCAAGTAATCCTTCATGTATAAGGTTATCCCAATGGTTTAAGAATTACAACATGAAGTAATCATTCCTCTCAATGTTTCCCTCCTTTAATTTATTGATCAGTGATGATTCTTTAGAGTTCATTGTATAATTTTTTTCACAATTCAATAACTACCATTGCATGGTATTTTTTTGGAGGATATTAGGTTGAGAGTCTCCCCTTTTTATTTGAAGAGTATATCTAAGAGTTGATTCCAAAACATAGAAGAAGAAATATTTGATACTTGGGACTAGTAATTCAATTAGTTTGTGCAGAAGTTTTATTTAAGGAATATCACCACTGAGGAAATCCATAAAATAATGGGATTCATCCACAATGAGGTATAACTCTTTAATAAAACATGTGATAGATTTAGAGATCATCTTAGTCAATGTCCTAACAATCATATTTCTCCCTATATTTTAATGGGCATTTTTATAATTCCCTAACTCTGTACCACCAAAATGTTGTTGATAAGTTTTATGGTGTTGATTTTTTTTATCAAACACCTTAGGAGATAAAAGAAATATTACATAAAATGGTTCAAAACCTCAGAATAAAATCCATAGAAAAAAGATCCATCCATAGGAGTTAAATTCTCTCTTATTCTAATGTAGTTAATTATAAATCTCTTAGAGAGAAGTTCCTACATTTTGGTATGTTTGGGCATAATAGGATATATTTTCCAAACTTAGATTTACCTATTGAGAAATATGAGAGTGCTTAGTGTTGGAACCATGGTATTCTATGCATGATTTCGAGTATGGTTTGTGTTTTTTGTCAATCCTCAATGGAAGTTCATAATGTGTACCATCAAACACCTTAAGAGACTTGCGCGCCATGTACTTGAAGGAGAGGAAACTTGCACACCATATGTTTTTCAAGATCAGAATATGGGAAAATGGAAAAGGGATAAGGGTCGCGCAAGTTTTGGGCTGGTCGCGCAAGTGACCTGCGCACCGTGAAAAGACTAGCGCGCTGATGCCTAGGAGGATTGAAAACTTACGCGTCTATTGTTTTTCAAGATTACAACTTCAATATATGGTAAAGGAAAGTAGTTTGCGCAAGTATTTGTGTGGTCGTGCAAGTGAGTAGCGCGATAGAGGCTAGTAAGGATGAGCTGCGCGCCGGAACCTGCGCACCGAGGGAAGACTTGTGCGCCACGGCGCAGGGGGTCCAGTTTGCCTATAAATAGAGGACCACCCAACCTAATTTGAAACAAAGTTCGATACATAGAGATTTTTCGAGCTCTCTTCATGCAAGTGGTTGAGTCGCGCAAGTGGTTGTTGGGTCGCGCAAGTAGAGGATGTGCGCCGACTATTGGCTGCACGTCCAAAGTGGTTTGGGATTTATAGGTGCTGAGTCGCACAAGTTTGGAGTTCAAAAAGGCAGTGTCACGCAAGTTTTTTTGAGTCACCTATGCGCCGAGTTTGTACCTTGCATGTTACTTGTCCACCATTCCTGAAACTTGCACGTCGGAGATTGGAGAAGCGCGCCAGGGTTGTTAAAGTACATTCATCCTTTTGAAGCTGCACGAAAGCTGGAGGATCATCTAGTACCCTCAGCGCAAAAAGAGATTCATCTTTAGGTGAGAGTTGGACTTCAACAGAGTATCTACATACAATAGAGGATGCATTCTTATGCAATGATGAAGGGACCTTCACATCTATAAACTAAGTGTGACTTCACCAAGGGCAGTGAGCCAGGGGGAGTTAAAGGGAGTGACCTGATGGAAGCAGTGAGCTCTCCCTGAACCTTTGTAAAGGCAGTGAGCCTGGGACATAGTGATTGTTCCCGAACCTTTGCAATCCACAGCGAGTGAAGATTAGTGGAATTTGGTATGACCGACAACTTGTCGGTGTATGCTCCTTGGACGTATCCCTTAGTGGTGAATGAAGTAAAAAATGTTGTGTCTTCTCTGTTCATGTGAATGTTTGCTTTCTTATCATATTCATCATACAGGTTCAAAATGTTCCTACCAACATGGGAACAAGATCCATCACATTAAAAGAAAAAGTTGTCACCCTGATTCACCCCTCCCCTCTCAGGGTGTCCCGGGGTCCTTCAAGTGGTATCAGAGGGTAAAGGTTGTTGGTGTTGAATCTATCCTTTATCTTCATAGATAATGCAATCAATGTCAGGGGAGTCCCTCACTTCGATGGAAGTAATTTCTAGATCTGGAAGAACAAAATGGGATCTCATATAAGATCTCTTGGAATAGAATTTCTCTTTTCTACTGTGCAAGGAATACAAGTCACTGAGCCAACAGGCCTGGCTATGACTGAAACAGACAAGAAAATTCTTGATGCAGATTCTAAATAACAAAATGCCCTCACTACAGCCCTTTCTGGTCAGATCTACCTAAAGGTGATGAATTTCATCTCAGCAAAATCCATGTGGGATAAACACGAGAATATTTATGAAGGATATAGAAAAGTGAAGGAGGCGAAATTGCAAGTGTTGCACAATCAGTTTGATGATATGAAGATACATCCAGACGAGAATACAGACTCATTCTTCAATCGAATTATTGAAGTGGTTGGAGAAATTCGGGGTCTAGGAGAATAAATAAAAGGCATTGATATTGTAAAAATATATTAAGAAGACTTCCACCTCTGTGCAATGCAAAGGTGTTAGCCCTTGAAGAAATAGATCTTTCCAAACTTTCTCTGGATGATCTACTGAGCAGCTTGGAAGCATATAAAATGAGAGTCAAACTAGAAGATGCTAAGACTTGTGTGAAAAAGGAAATGGCATTCAAGGCCATGGATAAACTGAAAATCTCAAAATATAGTAGCGGTGAAGATGACGAGGAAAAATAAATTCTTTCTCTCATTGCAAAGAAGTTCCATAAGGGAAAAGTTAAATTCAAAGGGAACTTACCTCTCGCATGTTTTAGTTGTGGAAAAGTAGGGCACATTGCCTCTCAGTGCTTAAGAAAGATCAATTATGAAGATAGTGAAGATGAAATCATTGAGAATCCTCGAAGAAGGTTCTTCAAAAAGGGAGACTTAAAATTGGGAAAGAAAATGCAAAGGAATAGTTTTGTCTGTGAAGAGGAAGAAGATGATAATGAATTATGTGAATAAGAAGAACCAGAATTCGAAACTGGGAACCATGCTTCCATGATGGCCACTATTTAAAATTCAGAAGATACTGGTGGAGAAAAACAACTGAGAACTTCTGTAGATCCCAAGATGCAACTTAAGGATGCGGTTAGAAAGCTTAAGATTAAATGTAAGATTTGCAATAAGTGGAAATCAATTGTAGAAGAATCAACTGAATACGTTGATCAACTTGAAGCTGAAATTTAACGAATGGAAGAATTTGTGAAGGTACAGTCTAAAATAATTGAAATCAATGATGATGTAGTGGATCTGAAGCTGATAATTGAAGAGCAGGCAAAGGTCATCAATGACCTCACATCCAGACTAGATTAAAAATCCAAGACTATTGAGGGTCTTGAGGAGGAAGTTGTTACTCTAAGGATTAAACATGAGACTGAGTCAATTCCAAAAGAATCTAGGAAGAAAATACAGTTTGGAAGATTATCAGATGCAGAATTACTAGCAAGAGCCATGTGTGGTTTAGATGGGGTTGGAAAAATCTTGAGTGATCAAAGACCCGCTTGCATGGGAAAGAGTGGAATTGGCTGTGAGGCTGATACATCAATTGCTGGAAGTGAAAAGATCCAAAATAAAGATAAGATGAAAGTTGAACATGTTGAAATGTTGCCTAAAGTGTTGAAAAAGGAACCCTCAATCCAAACTAAAAGGAGAACTGAATATTATCCTCAAACATTCAAAAATGATAGACAGTCTAACTATTCTCCCAAGGAAGAAGGTATGAGGATAAATTCAAGTGAGAAGACATTTCCTATCATAAAATGTCAGTTTTGTGGCTATCTCGCCCATACCATGTCATATTGTGAAGAGGCAAGAAGCTATATGAATGGAAGAGATATAGAAGTTCAACAAAGGAGAACAAATTCATATCTTAATTCTTATAGAAGAAAAAATTTCTATGGATATTGTTATCATTGTTCTAACTTTGGTCATAAGGCTGCTAATTGCAGGCAGATAAGGGACATGGACACCTCATACTGATGTTCATGACAAGTCAAGTCTCGTCAGCAAGACAATGTTTCTCTTTCAAACAGGTTTTCTCCTCTCAAATAATATTTCGACTATGAAGAACCTAGGTATGCGGAAGAGATAATTGAAAGGCCATCGGTACTATATACTCAATACAATGTCTCATGGATGGAAAGGAAGAAGATTGAGAAATCCAACCTTGCAGAGGTGGCCCTCAAAGCTACAAAGAACAACAGTACCTGGATTCTGGATAGCAGTTGTTTATCTCATATGATAGGTAATACCGGCCTGCTAACAAATATCAAAAGGAAGGTTGATGGTACAGTATGATTTGGTAATGATAGAGCTCTGAAAATCAAAGGGAGTGGAAGTACCGAATTAGCTAATGGAGAACTAAAGAAGACTGAAGTCCTTTACGTAGATGTCCTACGTCATAAACTCCTCATCGTGAGTCAAATTTGTGACACGGGACTTATAGTTACTTTTAATCAAAAAGGCTGCACTATCAAGGGAAAGACAGGCAATTCACTTATGAAGGGATGCAGAACAGAAGGCAACTTGTATATGGTTGATAGTGAAGAAAATGTATGTTACATGACTATTGAAGAAGAAAACAATTTTTGGCATCGGAGACTGGGACACATCAATCAACAAGACGTGGAGAAAATATCAAAATTGAGAATTGTCACGGACATTCCCAACCTGAAGCGTGAACATGAAAAATCTTGTGATGCTTGCATTCGTGGGAAGCTGGTCAGCAGTTCATATCGGCCAAATAAGAAAAGGGCATCTCACCTTCTTGATCTGATTCATACAGATGTATGTGGGCCGATAAATGTTGTTGGAACTCATGGAGAAAGGTACTTTGTCCTTTTCATAGATGATTACAGTAGAATAGAATGTGTGATGGTCATTCACAGGAAACAACAAGTCTTTGACTACATGAAAACATATCGGCGAATCGCCAAAAATGATACTAGACGAACAATCAAAGTGTTGAGATCTGACAATGGAGGAGAATACACGTCCATTGAATTTGAAAATTATCTGTAGAAGCATGGGATACAGCATGAGGTAGCTGCTGTGAGAACTCCACAACAAAATGGAGTTGTTGAACGTATGAATCGACAGGTGAACAACATGGCACGAACTATGCTGATTGACAGTTGTATTCCATGACATTATTGGAAAGAGGCAGTCCAAGCTGCAGTGTACATTCAGAATCGAACAGGACATTATATGGGTGAGATGAAGACACCATATGAATTGTTTCATAGATGGAATCCCTCATTAAAATACTTTTGTGTCTTTGGAAGTAAATACTTCATCAGGAATAAAGAAGGAAATCAAGGGACGTATGGCGACAATGCAGATGAAGGAATTTTCCTTGGTTACTCAATGAACAGAAAATCCTACAAGTGTTTCAACAAGTATTTATTAAGGATTTTGGAAAGCAGTGATGTTAAGATAATTGAAGAGAAAACCAAAAATGCTTCAAGGACATCATATTCTGATGTGATAGAAAGTCGGGAAGAAAGTGAACGTAAAAAAAATACAAATGCAGAAATAGAGGAAGATGTACAAAACACTCAGCAGTCACATCATGAAGTTGACTCAGAAGAAGAATCTAAAGAAGAAACTGTGGATGAAGAGAATGCAACTGAACCTCGCAGGAGAAATCGAAGAGCTGAGATTGATCCATCCAACATAATTGGGGACAAGAGTGCACCCACTCAAACAAGAAGGATGAGTAATAACACGCAATCTGCATTTCTATCAGTTGTAGAGCCATCCTCATTAGAAGAAGCTACAAATGATGAATCTTGGGTGAAATCCATGAATGATGAATTAGATCAGATTGATAGGAATCAAACATGGGATCTTGTCCAGAGACCCAAAGTTCACAATGTGATTGATACCAAATACATATTCAAAAATAAGTTTTATTAGCATGGAAGTGTCATCAGAAAAAAGATATGACTGGTATGTAAAGGATACTCTCAGATTGAAGGCATTGATGTTGAAGAAACATTTTCTACAGTGGTTAGACTGGAGTCAATCAGGCTTTTCCTTGCCATGGAACTCCAAAAAAGATATAAAGTGTTTCAAATGGACGTCAAGACAGCATTCTTTAATGGTGTACTCTGAAGAAGAATAAGTCTACATTGAATAACCAGTGGGATTTGTTTTGGGTACTGATGAAACGAAGGTCTGGAAACTGAAGAAAGCTCCATATGGTTTGAAGCAGGCACCACAGGCGTGGTACTCATTGCTGGATTCATATCTCAAGAAGCTGGAATTCAAAAGAGGAGGAGTAGATCACAATCTCTATGTGAATAATTCTCCAAAAGACCAATTCATGGTTATAGTCTACGTTGATGATATCATATTTGGTGGTAGCAGGCAGAAATCAATGGACGAATTTTCCAACCACATGAAATCATAATTTGAAATGTCTATGATTGGGGTGCTCACATATTTCTTGGGGCTGCAGGTGATTCAAAATAAGGAATACACTTTCATTTCTTAGGAAAAGTATGCAAGAGAGATACTGAATAAGTTTAATATGTGAGACTTCAAACCAATTTCAACTCCGATTGCAGTCGGAACTAAACTTGGAAATCATGAGGATGGGGACTCTGTTGATCCCACAATATACAAGAGGATCATTAGGAGCCTATTGTACCTGACAGCGACACGACCAAATATTGTCTTTGCCACATTCCTTGTGTCCCTCTTTTAGACTAATCCAAAGGAGGAATATATGGCGGCAGTAAAAATAATCATGAGGTACATTCAAGGTACACATAACTTCAGGTTATTTTTTGCTGCAGGCAGGGACAGTGAATTATCAGCATTTTCTGATGCTGACTGGGCCGGTGATGTAGTAGACAGAAATTCCACCAGTGGTGGAGCCTTCTATATTGGGAATAAATTTGTTGGCTGGTTGATCAAGAAAAAACAAAGTACTTCTCTTAGTACTGCTAACGCTAAGTATATCTCTGCCACAAAGTCATGCACCCAACTACTATGGATGAAGCAATAATTAACAGATATTGGTGATGAGGTAAAGCAACCAATGCTGATTTACTGTGATAACAAGAGTGCAATTGATCATACAAAGAATCATGTTCAGCATTCCCGTACAAAATATATTGAAATCAGGTATCACTTTATCGAAGAAAAAGTTGAACAAGGGGTGATTAGAATGAATCATGTGGGAAATGATGAGCAAGTGGCTGATATCCTGACCAAGCCACTGTCAGTGGATGTGTTTGAGAAGCATCAGTTGAACCTCGGTGTTCAGCCACCTCCCAGTGCATAAGGAAGTTATGCAATACCCCTCTCCCTTATAATGATAACTGTTTTTATCTGTTTTTGGATGTGATGTAGGTTTGTGGGGGAGATACTATCCAGGGGGAGTATGGTTTGAGCAGAAAAGTGAACAAATTACCGACCTTTGGGTTTATTGCCAATGGGGGAGAAAGACATATATTCCTACATGATCAGGAGATTATATTTGAATTCAGTGTCAATGTTAGGGTAAGAATGATGAGAAGGAAGAATTATGGAAAGGAATACTTTGGACAAGTAAAGCTTCTTGGGCGTCATTGAGAATTCCAAAACACAGGAACCCAATTCATGCTTCCACTCTTGTTTTCTAAACTGAGCATTGCTCACGTAGACTTGGACTGTCAGCTGAGTTGACTCTTGCATTTTTTGTTTTTCACATGGATGGAGATATATTGAATTTATTTTCTGATTTCCAATAAACCCAAAGGGGGAGATTGTTGGAACCATGGTCTTCTATGCGTGATTTGGAGTATGGTTTGTGTTTGTTGTAAATCCTCAATGGAATTTCAGAATGTGTACGAGAAAAGAGATCATACAGTTCAAGAAGACAATAGTATTGAAGGTGGCGCCGTAGGTTTTTCAAGATCATAACATGGGAAAATGGCAAAGGGATAAAGGTCGTGCATGTTTTGGGCTGGTCGCGCAACTGACATGCGCGCCTTGAAGAGACTAGCACGCCGATGCCTAGGAGGATTGTAAACTTGTGCGTCTATTGTTTTTCAAGATTATAACTTCAAAATATGTCAAAGTAAAGTAGGTCCTGTAAGTATTTGTGTGGTCGTGCAAGTGAGAAGTGCGACATAGGCTAGTAAGGATGAGCTGCATGCCGGAACCTGCACGTCGAGGGAAGACTAGCGTGCCACCACTCAGGGGGTCCAGTTTACCTATAAATAGAGGACCACCCCTCCTCATTTGAAATGAAGTTCTAGACTTAGAGATTTTTCAAGCTCTCGTTGCGCAAGTGGTTGAGTCGCGCAAGTGGTTGTTGGGTCGCGCAAGTAGAGGTTATGCGTCGGTTGTTGGCTACGCGTCCAAAGTGGTTTGGGATTTAGAGGCGTTGAGTCGCGCAAGTTTGGAGTTCAAAGAGGCAGTGTCACGCAAGTTGTTTGGAGTCACCTGCGTGCCAAGTTTGTACCATGCAAGTGACTTTCATGCCATTTCTGAAACTTGTGCGCTGAAGCTTGGAGAAACGCGACAAGGTTTTTGAAGTACATCTGTCCTTTTGAAGCTGCACGAAAGCTGGAGGATCATCTGGTACCCTCAACACAAATTGAGATTCGTCTTCAGGTGAGAGTTGGAATTCAATAGAGCATCCACATACAACATAGGATGCATTCTTATGCAATAATTAAGAGACCTTCACATCTATAAACTGAGTGTGACTTCACCAAGGGCAGTGAGCCAGGGGGAGTCAACAGGAGTGACCTGAGGGAAGCAATGAGCTATCCCTGAACCTTTGTAAAGGCAGTGAGCCTGGGATATAGTGATTGTTCCCGAACCTTTGTAATCCACAGCTAGTTAAGATTAGTGGAATTTTGTACGACCGACAACTTGTCAGCGTATTCTCCTTGGATGTATCCCTTAGTTGTGAACCCAGTAAAAAGTGATTTGACTTCTCTATGCATGTGAATGTTTTTTTTCTGATCATATTCACCATACAGGTTTAAAAAGTTCCTACCAACGTGGGAACAAGATCCATCACATTAAAAGAAATGTTTGTCACTCTTATTCACCCCTCCCCTCCCAGGGTATCCCGGGGTCCTTTACTTAGTTTGTGTACTACAAGTTTAGAAATTAGGGAAATAATTATCCTTTTAAAAAAATTCAACAAAGGTTATAAGAATCACTAAAACATATCTTAGAGAGATAAATGTGTTTTTAAACCTATTATTGGTATAGGTCATTCATCGAAACCATGGAATAGATTTCAAAATACCGCTAGACATAACGCATCTAATTCTTACTTAGATGGGTTAGTTAGGCATCTGATTACCAAAATAGATTCACAACAATCTAGTACCAGTAATTTACAAGTTCAAATGGGCCAAGTTTATTGATATTTTTGGGGAAGTGAAAAGGGAAATCAACCTAGAACAAATGAGCCAAATCCCAAAGAGAAGTTTAAAGATTTTAGTACAAGATTAGGTCTGATAACTCATGAACATGTTAGTAAATATCCCTCGAATGTTGAACCTAAAATATCTGGTAAACCTATAAAATAAAACATGTAAAATACCCACTCTTTAAATCCATATTGTGAAATCTGGAATTAAACGAAAATACTGAATATTCTAATGAAAAATAAAATGAAAAAAGTAAAATTAAATGGTAATTTATTAAAATTTATAGTAAAAGGTGAGGTTCAGGATGAGGAGAGTAATCAACCATTCGTAAAAATATATACCCATCACATCTCTTTTCCATAAAGGATTACAAATAATAATGAACTAGATTATCTCAAATTTCATCAAATTTTTACAATACATAATATCAATATTCTATTTTTGGAAGCTTAGAAAAATATCCCATTATATGTGGAATTCTTGAAAATATATTAGGCTAGTTAGAGGGATTGGGGTGAAAGTTCAATAATACATCTTAATAAGTAGTGTATTTACATCATTCAAATAATTATTTATCCAAAATTAGAAGACCCTAAATCATTTTTCATATCTTGTAGAATTGGTGAGAGTGAGTAGAGTAGGTGCCATTATGACTTATTTGGAAGAATTAACATTATGCCCTGCACATTAATCAAGAAATAAAGTCTTGAAGAACTAAAACAGACCTTTTTTCTCTAAATATTATTCACATGTCACTTTACTATCTTAATGGTTGGGTGGACGACTAATATTTTGATGTTTGAAAACATTCATTACCCACAAAAATCAATTTACTTGAAATGGATTGTGTTACAAAGTTCTAATTAATTTTTGAAGGTCATTTGTATCCTTATTTGGTGTTGATATAAAAGTTTCTAATGGAAAAGTTTCAATTATATCTGAATATGATCAAGAATAGTTTGATGTTTTTGATGATTCACCTCTTATAGTGATATGTAAGATTATTGTTACTTCCCTAAACCAACCCAATGGGGCTTGAGCTGCAATTTTCGTGTGCCCACCTCCATAGGCTAGATGCTGGTGACATGTGTTGAGAGACAGAACTAATAGGGGTTTCATATTTTTAGTGTACTTTTATACATTCACCCAACCATATCCATATTGAATTTTTCAAGAATAACAACAAAATAAAAAACATTTAGACAATAAAACATGTATGTAAAACCTATGGGGAGTGCAAGAGTTTTACAACATAATCTAAAATTATAAAGGGAAAATACACATACAACTAGAAAGATGTACCAACTTGATAATAACTAAAAGAATAAAATTTTGAGAGATTCTATCTTTGAATCTCTATACTCTAACCATTGTATGGGTTCAAATGCACTAGAGTATCCCTATACTCATAACAATTCAACATCGACCTTTCTTTCATCTTCATAAGACACAACACATGTGGTAAAATTCCATGTAGGGGTGAGTATTTACGTACCCAATAAGATGATCCAAAAGATAAAGGGGAGTAGTAAAAGAAATGATAAGAATATATAAGTCATACCATATAAAAAGAGTAAAAAAATCAAATAATATTGATATGTGTGTGTGTGTGTGTGTGTTTGTGTGCACTCATATATAAATCCAAACAAGGGAGATAGGGATCTCCATATCCCAATCCATCCCATTAAAATATTCTTCCAACAGTTTCATTGGGGGCCATCAATGATGTCCAAAATCATTCATTTATTTCTGAAGAATCATCCATGCCAAGCCACACTTGGCTACTATGCCACATAGTCGAGGGGAATAATCACAAGATAAAGGACCCATGAACTGGTTTCACAGCATGGTTCCACTATAATTTTTGGTAGAGGACTCATGCTCTATCATGGTAAGAGGGTTCCACTCTAATAGTAGAGGACTCAGGCCTTGACTCTATAAGAGGGTGCCACTCTAGTGGTTGATAGAGGAATCGTTCCCAATCTTAGTAATAGGTTACCACTATAGAGGACATCACAATGACCCATGCCCAAACTCATTAGGAGGGTTCCACTAAAATGTACCATAGAGGACCCATGCCTTGTTTCGGTAGGATGGTGCCACTCTGATTTTTATGATAGTTCTTCCCAATCACAAACATCATCAAGCATCACCCAAAGAAGAATCATTGTCAGGACATCTTGAAAAATATCCCAAAATCCCCCATTAATGTAACCATAACATTATAATTGGAAGACACTGAAAATTGTCTACTTGTTGTCCAAAATCTGAGTCCAAACGAAAGAGATACAATAAGTAGAAGTTCCCTTAAAAGGGAGGGTACACATAATGTAAGGGGACCAAAACGACGTGTGGTTCTACCCTACTTATTAGTCATTTCTATTTCTGTACATGCCTCACTTCCTATGTATCCCTAAGTGGTGTGTAAAGGGACTACATGGAATGCCTCTAAAATTTGGGGTCATACCTGTCCGCTTGTTCGTATCAATGTATCATGGTTGTGTCTGTTCATATTAGTCATATTCCAAGACGTGCTTGTGTTTTTGTACACCCAAAGTAAATGTTGGGTCACCAGCACCAAGTTATAAGGTGTGTGGGGGTACCATATAGTATTTGATATTTAACTAACCAGGAAACCCTAGTTGCTATAGACAGGGCCCAACATGCCATGCGTTCTCAAAATTACATGGTGTGTAGTCATGTTTCTCACAGAAAGACTATATCTAATATTAAATTCCATATCTAACTCCAATACCATTAAATCTATATAATTATTTCCCAAAATTGAAGGTCAAGGATTCTTTAGTCATTTCCATACATTGAGTGGCTGAAAATAATATTCTTCTCAATCAATTCAACACCTTTACATGCCTCACACACCTCTTGTTTCATGGAAAACACTACTTTAGATCCTGGATCCACAAATCTACCTCTTAGATCTTTCAAAACATCCCTATCAATCAACTACTCTCCAATATATTCATCACACACAAATCTTCCATGAATCTTATGGTTCTATCATGTTTTATCCCACCCAACAATAGTTTAATTATGATCTCATGGTTCTATGATGAAGAACACGAAGAATGATGATGGGAATGCATAGAAAAAATGGTGGAAAATCATTGGCCAAGAATTATTGGCCAAAAAATTCAAATTGGGGATATCTGGGGTAAGAAAACATGGAACAATTGGATTAATATAATAAATTAATTAAATCTAATATGTTATCACATAAAAAGTCTCAAATTTAATGTAGATAAAATAAATAGGAATGACCATTCTCAATCATTTAATAATAAGGGAATAAATCCCAAATCGACGAGTCATATGTTGATTTAGATAGTTCATTGATGAATACTTACCATGATAATTAATGAGAATGTTTTTTGTGTTTTTTGTACCTCGCTTTTCATGGATCTGGAAGCTCCTAGTTGGTCAGTCTGGATTCACCAACAATAAGTTGTGGAATTATCCTCTCAACAACCCCTGGGTTATTTAGCTAACCCTGGAGATCCTTTATAATGATTAATTTAAAGAGGTTCTAGGATTAGGTCATTTTAATTAAATAATTAAATTAATCAATTAATTAAATTTAAATGCACCTGCCAAAGGTCACTCTATCTGAACCCCCTGTACTAACTAACTTTAGGTCATGCCTAGTGTAAGCATTGCAATCTCGATTCATCTGTGAACTCATATTTTGGATTTTAGAATCGATTTAAGAGTTATATCATTATTTATAAAAAACAAGAGACTTTTTACTATAAAATAATATTAATATTTTTATATAATTAATTGTTGGCACACCAGGCCTCAGAATCAGATGTTATCTCACTTCTTGGATCCAATATTTCTAAATATATTTCATATTATTATAGGGAATAGATGGTCTCTACATTATTCTATCCTTCAATATTTTTAACCTCATAAAGAAAAAAATAAGAAAAAGGTAGTGATACTAAGCCCCATCTAGATCACTTACTCCTATGAGCTCTCCTTCATTCCCCATGTTACCACAATAAATGAACCAAGTGGATTTTATGTCCCCTTAGGGTCCACTCCTAAAAATCCTTGATCTCCATTGGGTGCTCTAAAAAAGTATCCTCATCCTAATTGTCTAGATCTCCCCATTCAATAACATGCAAAGGATCATGCACATATCTCCTCAACTACGACACATGGAAGACATCATGAACACACTCCAACTATGGGCATAAGGTGAGGAAGTAAGAAACCTTGTCAACAATATATAAGATATCGAATGGTTCGATGAAGCAAAAGGATGATTACCTCCCTAACCAAATCTCCATAATCCTTATCGTATTGAGATTCATAGGAAAACATGTTCTCCATGCTTGAACTCCAAGGGATTATGACTTCAATATATATAACATTTAGGCCTTCTCTATATTGTCCTCATTCTCTCATAGATGACTTGAACCTTCTCTGTCATCACCTACACCATCTCAGGACCAAAAATAGATTACTCACTGATCTCAGTCTAAAACAAGGGTGAACTATAAAGTCTCATGTACAAGATATGAAAAGGTGTCATTCTGATTGTAGAGTGGTATCTGTTTTTATACATAAACTCTACATATCGGAAGTGATCCTCCAAACATTGGATAAAGTCTAACATGAAAGACCTCAGTATATCCTCTAGCACTTTGATAGTGTTCTTGGTCTTCCAATATATCTAGGGGTGAAAGGTTTTACTCATCCTTAACTAGGTATCTAATTTCACCAACAGGCCTCTCCACAACCATGATGTAAACTATGCATCATGGTTGGAGACAATAGTCGACAGTATCTCATGAACGTAGAAATTACCACACACATAAAATAGCTCCATACTCTCCACTGAAATCTGGTCCCTAATAGCAAGGAAGTGTCCCAACATCATAATTCAGTAAACTATCACCCATATGGAATCATGGATTCCCACTTTATGAGTAATATCTGTCATGAATCCCATGGATATTTCATTCCATTTCAACTAAGGGATCTCAATAGGTTGCAACAAACCTGCTAGAATCTGGTTCTAGCCTTCACCCACTGAATGGTGATACACTGATAGACAAACTCAACCACCCTCCAACTCATTCCATCCCACGAAAACTATTATTGAAAATCTTTGTACATATTCCCCACATAAGGATATATAGCTGAATGAGATGTGTGAAACTCCCTCATCACCTCCTCTCTCGTCATTAACAGTACCACCATCTATCCCTGGAATAGGATTATGTGATTAAATCCTTTATGAAATAAATCTGGTGAATCTCCTGAGGATATCTAGTCACGTTAGAACTCACAGTCTATGTCCCCAAACTTGGAATACCTCACACACTAGAGGAGCGGAGGATTAAACACCATTGACTAAAGAAAATTTTCACCATCCTCCTCATCCAGGGTCTGATGCAAGGAATATAACTACTTAGATGCCTCCTCCACTAAGTGAGCCTAGGACATCCAGCTAAAGGAATTTTCCACAACACTTCCCTTACAAAGATTATATACTATCTCAAATTCATAGTCCTAGAGGAACTCCACCCATCTCCTCTATCTCATTTTTAGGTCTCTATATGTGAAGAAAAACTTGAGAATCTTATGGTTTGAGTAACCAACAAAGAACTCCCTCATAAAATATTACTTCTACATCCTTATAGAAAACATTTTCACTTCCATGTATAGGTCATGTGTCACAAAGTTATGCTCATAGAGTTAGAATTTCCTCAACTTATATGCATTAACTTCATCTCTCTATATCAACAAACAGAATACCCCAACTCTAGAGCCATATAAATATACTACACACTCTATAACCTCCCTTGGAATTATTAAATAGGTGAAATCTTAGGCTTTAGCCTAAACTCCTAGAATGATATTTAATACTACTCAGTCTGGGTAAATGGAATCCTTCCCATGTTAGGGTGGTTAAATGGGATACCATCCTTGAGAAATATATCAAAAACCTCCTACGGTAGTCCCAAAATATGAAGAAACTCTACACCTTTGGCAAGATCTCGAGTGGTATCCAATAAATCACTAAATTGATCTTCGATGGTACCAAAGCTAAACCATGCTCAGAAATAACATGACTTAAAAAGTAAACCTCATGTATCCAAAATTGGAACTTTGAGATATTACCATAAATCTAGTGATCCTGAAGAAATTTTGAGACCATCCTTATTTACTCAACATGCTCCTCCTCTAATGCATAGTAAATGAGTATGTATTCAATGATGAAAATAAAACTTTAGTCCAAGTACTATTGGAAGATTTGGTTCACCAAGTCCATAAATATAGTTTGAGGATTTCCTCACATCCAAAGGCATCATACAGAAATCATATTATCTGTAGATAAATAGGAATGCCTACTTCAGAATATCAGCCTCGTGAACTCTCAACTGGTGGTAACCAGAACTCAGATCGGTCTTCAGGAAATATCTAGAACCTCTCAACTAATCATATGGGTATTCAGTCCTCGAAAAGGGGTACTTTTTATTTATAATATCCAAGTTTAGGAAATTATAAACCATACAAATCCAGAAGCTCCCATCCTCCTTTTTCATGAACAATATCAGAGCTGCCCAAGGGGGCACACTAGGTATTATAAAACCCTTCCCTAAAAGTTACTCAAAATACAACAGAATATCCCAAATCTAAGTAGAGGTAAAATGATATGCCTAAGAATGTATTAAAGCGGCCTTAGGTTTAGTGTCGATGTAAAAAAAATCCATCTCCTACCTCAGAGTTACTCCTTGATCATCCTCAGGGAATATTTCTATAAAATCATTCCCAACTAAAAGAATCCAGACACCTAAAGAGCCTATTGTTCCAAGAGATACACTCACCAACTTATGGGTAATGTTATTCATCCTCCTGCTTGCAAAATCCACTCATCCCGCTATTATATCTCTCTCATACATAAAGGGGAATATTTTCCCATCAGTACAATGGAATCCGACTCATTTGTAGTGATAGTAAATCTAGACTTGGACCATGGACAACCAATCTATACCCAAGATGACTTTATAATGTATTATTGTGAAGTCTAGTTGGTCTCAGAAGAAATTCTCTCCACTAGGTGATTACTTGCACTATCAAAAGATAAAATATATAGAATAATTATTCCCCATCAGAACCTAAATAGAAATTTGTTGGTATAAACTATAAACTCGGAGCTCCATCTCCCACACTAGGAGTAAATAGAGGAATTAATGACTCACACCTATGTCTACTAATACTGAATAAAGAGTATAATAAACATGCGTCAGGCATATAATCATATTTTATATTGTTGGTTCACACACCTCCCTAGCCTAAAGTAGCCCGCAACCCCAACCACTGGCTCCCTAAGCCTAAAGTGGGACTCCTAGTGCTGGCGGTGGAAGGATCTAAAAACATTATCCATCACCAATGGATACCCCTCCTATATCCCAACCAACTCCTCTATCTGCTTTACCTCCCTTGGTGCCACCCTTCTCTTGCATGGAAGATCACTAGTCATGGTGTTTCCTCTATTGTGGATATCCATATACTATCTTCCTTCCATCCTCAGCACATAGGGTCAGGAAATAATGCACTATGTTTCCAATCCCATAATATGCATAACACCACACCTCTCCAATGCCCATGTTCTCTTCACTATCCATAACCATGTATCTGATTCTGATCCGGGGAAGATCTCCTCCACCGAGATCCTATTGAATGGTGAAAGCAAGCTGCTATATATGAATCGTCCCTATAATTCCCAATTCCATCTCTAACTACCTGGTGTCCCTATAATAAAAATCTCCCAATCCCCAATTCCCACTCCAACACTCTGTCATGAGTGGGAATGCAAGGGGGCACATTGGCATGAATTTCTATAGGGAGGCACTTCTCAAAATTATGTGTTTAGAAGTATCCATCTCGGATGATATCAAGGGAGTACAATGTAAGATCAATAAACCTCAAGGAATAATCCACAACTATCATCCTTCCCTATAGTAGCTACAAAATACTCTTTCTTTGAACGAAGAAAAAGCACGAGGGTAGTACTCCCCACAAAAAAGCTTCTAGAAGTCGGTTCATTATAGAGTCAACTCATCATGCATCTGTGTCAATAGACTCCACCAGTGACAAGTTTCTATATAGAAATTATTTGGCTACCAGCACAACCACATGATCAATCAGTGTCCAGATAAGCCTGAAAACTCAAATCACTTACTCTAGCCAATCCTCCACTACCTTTGGATCTGGATCACCATGAAACCTCAATGGCCTCTGGAACTTGAAGTTGAAATGTGTGATAAGACTACACACATACTCAGACTGCTCTTCTGATTTTTTGTACTACTCAATAGGTGGCGGTGCTACTACCTACCCACCTAGAGGAAGGATCTTAGGTGATTTCCCTTGAACTGAGGCCTCATCACTCATAGAATTTTCATCAAAATCCGGAATTTGTAACCTGGATAGATATCTTCATGGAGATATCATGAAAATTTAATCAAGATGTACCACATTCAGATGAGCATATATATATGGGGTGTAATGACATAAATTTTAATCAATGTAAATTCCCTTATATTAATTATGTCAAATAGTATAATCAAATGAAATCACAACACAATGAATTACTAAGTACTATGTGACCTTTAAACATATTATTATCACTTTTGTGATTTTAATTTCGAAAATCTGACAAACACGGTTGTGATTAGTAAGATGTTTGGAGTCAGATAAGACAACCATAATTTTTTTGTGAATAGTAACAAACCCTTATGAATAGTAATGTTACCTTTTGGAATAGTAATACGAACTTAATGAATATTAAATCATAAAATTGAATAAGTAACCTTACCAGTGAAAGTATAAATATAATTTATCCATCTTATAAGTGACAATATGATGTAATTATATCATAGTGCTGGTATTTTTTTATATTTAATTACAATTTTATGATAACCATAATAATTTAAATGAAAAATTATTTTAATAAAATGAATTCATAAATAAGTATTTTGATGACATATGAATATATAAGAATTTTAATAGACCATAATAGGTTCTTAAAAGTCTTAGAATATTAGTTTTAATTTAAAATTTTCTATTTCGGAAGTAAATTATTATTTCAATGAAAAAATAATTTCACATATTTAGAAAATTATTTTCTCAAAATGGGATTAATTATTGAATTATAAATTTGAAAAAATGGTTGGGGTGAATTTTTGGTATTTTTCTGAAGTACTTGAATTTTTTGTGAATAGTAAAATACGATAATTTTCTGTATATATACATTATATGTTAAATAGAATATTTATTGAGTCGTGGATTATTTAAGAACCTTGGGTTCGAACTCACATCCACATATCACTATTTTTTCGCAAGAATAAATATAATTTCTAATATTTAGAAAAGTAATAAAATGGTGAATAAAATTTTGAGAAAACTTTCTCTCCTCCACTATAGAAACCCACCCTCACCCGCTATTCTCTTCAATCCTCTCAAGCCATATACCTAGTCCCCATTCTGCTAAAATCTCTCCCTAAACCCCTATCCCACATCCATCAGCCCTTGGTATCTTAAAAGGACAAAATTTCCTCCCCTAAAGAGGTTCCCAAGGAAGATATATTCAAGAGGAAAATTCCTCTTTTCTTTTCATTTATTTTCTTCCAGGTTCTTTTATTTCTTTTCCTTTCCTCACCTCCATTCATACAAATGTTATGTTAACTCCAGTACCTTATATGTACTAGAATATTGTTTTGATAATGGTATAATTCATCATCATCCCTCCCTTCCCCTCATTTATTACTTGAAATGAAAATAGAATTTGAGATGTGTTAATTTATCACATTCAAGGATGACAAGTTTTCAATTTCTATTAGCACATTCAATTCTAGTCTTGAAACCATTTTAATGTTTATCAAGAATCTAATATTTTTATTTTAAATTATTTAATGTTTTGAAATATTATTTTACATGTGATATTAATTTATAAATAAAAATTGTTTCGATATGATCAAAAATCGCAAATTAACCAAAACGTTTAACATTAAAGTTTCATATAATTATTCATCTTCACTCCAAATAAAAAAATGAATTTTATAACAAATTAATCTATTGAATGATCACAAATAACATATATCTCTAATTCTAGACAACCATTCTCATCTTACATGATTATCCTTACATGTATATTAGTAATCAAATCATGAAAACCAACGAAGCAAACAATGATATTGAACCTCTTAACCAATCAAAATGGTCATGAATAAAAATAATAAGGTGATACAAAACCAAGATCGTTTCACATGGTAGCTATAATAAAAATATGGTCTAGTAATTTTTTGGATATTATGAGTAGATAACTTTTTCAAGGACCTTAGGGATAAGACTACGTATAAAAAACATCCCTAAATTTTGGTAAGTATAGAGTAAATGGTTTATCAAGAAAATACATCCTTGTCTAGATATGAATAAGTGTATATGGATCTAGCACAGATTTATCTAAGGGTTAAACCTGAAAACACCGCTTTCATCTAGACACGAACAAGAAGTAGTGCATGACAATGGGCCTTGTTTCACCCCTAGTTTGACACTCCCTGGGGATATGCTTTGGTAAATTCATAAGATCAGTTCGAACCATTATTAAAGAAAAAAAGAGACCACAATGATATATGTTAGGTAATAGATCCAGGATAATAAAGATTTAAACCTAGGTATCACATGTTAGTATATACATCTCCTTTACAAGTTTATCTATTTATGTTCAATGTTTCATTTATTATTCTTATTAGCTAAGTATTCCAACCCCCTAATTGTATGTTATTTTTCTCAGTTAATTGTGGGAAATAGTAGAACACATGAAAATAATAAATGTGATAGGGAATGTAATAATTTCCCCAATTATATACTAAATATGATGGGAATCGGTGTTCAAAACATCATGATAGTACTTGCTTAGCTGGCACAATTTAGGAATAATAACTTGAATCATGTGTAACACCCTCCTTCTCCAATGAAATTCTAAGTTTCTGTTGAACCCTTCATGAAGCAAAGGCCTCCCATGTTTAGTGGATCTTCATATCCCATCCTCATTGAGTAGTGGATTAACTCCATTGAAAATTATTCTTTGTCCTATAGTGCTCAGAAGAAAATTACTGTGGGCAGTCTATCATTTTGATGGTGGAGTTGATTATTGGTGAACACGGATCAAGTATACGAAGTCCCATGATAAAATTGATTTCATGGATTGGGAGTAATTCTAGAAAATGTTTTTAAATAAATAAGTTCCCCAAACCCTCTATCTCAATATAGAAATAGAGTTCCTTGGGATTAAAGAGAAGGAAGATGAGTCCATCGGGGTGTGTGAAGAATTCTCACAAGGATTGAAATATACCCATTTGGATTTGTGAGGAACACAAAAAGAAAAGTGGATCTCTTATTTAGTTGACTAAAGATGAGTCTACAAAAATATTTGGTGATTTTTTACTTCAATAGTTATGAGGAGGTTTTCTGTTGTGCCTTCGAGGTCAAAATAGGGATCGGAGACTCTCAATGGTCTCATGGGACCCATGAAAAAAAGAAGAAAATGGAGTCTAATATGGGTGGTTCAGAAAATAAATCCCATTATGGAAAGAAGATCAAATATACCACATGTCAAAATTGTGGGAAGAATAATCCTAGGAACATTATTAAGGGACCGAGGAATTGATTCAAATTTTGAAGAGTGGGACATCATGCTGAGAACTTGTGAAGGGATATAAAGAATACAGCTAATGTGGAAGAAGAAAGGAAGGTTCATATCAATGATCATCCTGTAGTGCAGTGTTAAAACTATAAGGAGAATGGGAATTATGAAAACAATTTTGCTAAGTCAAGGGTTGTCGGAGGAAATGAACCACAACCTCTATGGAAACAATGAAGGGATTATGCTATCACTACTGCTGAGGTGGAGCCGGAAAACAATGTAGTTATAGGTATTGTAGTTATTAATTCAAGAATATAGAACATACTATTTGAATCTAGTTCTACACATTCTTTTATATCATGGAATTATAGTAGAACTATTCAAACACCACCTCAAAATTTGGAGGTATATTTATCTGTGAGAACAAATAATGGGGAAATTACTTTATCCAAGGTATATAAATCATCCTTGGTTAAAATTTTTGGACTAAACCTCCCACAAAATATCATCATACATCCTTTAGTGGAGTTTGATGTTATCATGGGCATGGATTGGCTATCTGTATAAAAATCCAACATCAACTGTTGGGAAAGGGACGTCACTATTCATATCCCAAATCATCCTCTAATTGATTGAAAGTGTAAGGATGAAGATGAATCTCCTTTAGAAAAATTATATCATGGGGGATATTAATTTCATATGAACAAGCATGTATATCTCAAATGATTGGGACAAAGGAGATAATATTTATCAAAGATATTCCCATCCTGATGGATTACACTAATGTATTCCTAGAAGAATTTACAGGTATTCCTCCTAATCTATAGGTTTTGTTCTTAATTGAACTTATTCCTGGATCTCTCCCTATATCAATGATAGATTATAGAATGGCCACTATAGATCTAGGAGAGATGAAAATAAATTATAGTAGAATCTGGAGAAGGGTTTTATATGACTAAGTGCCTCACCATGGGGTGCACCATTCCTCTTTTTCAAGAAGATGGATGGATCAATGTGCCTCTGATTGATTATTGTGAGCTCAATAAAATCACGATTAAGAATAAGTATCCCCTGCCACAGATGGATGAATTTTCTGATCAGCTTCGTGGGCCCAGTTATTTCTCTAAGGTGGACCTCTGGTCCGGATATCACCAATTAAATTTCAAAAAGGAATATATTCCCAAAACTACCTTTTGAACGAGGTATAGATAGTATGAGTTCATAGTGATTCCCTTTGACTCCATAATTATATGGAAATATTCATGGAATTAATGAATAGAGTCTTTAGAGATTCCCTTGACAAATTAGTGGTAGCCGTTATCAATGATATTCTGATATACTCCATGAGAAAGGAGGAACATGGGGAGCATTTGAATACATTTCTGATAAATTTGAATAGGTATAATTTTTATGAAAAGTATAGAAAATTTGACTTTTTGATGGAGGAAGTATCATTATTGGGGAATGTTATCACCGTAAAAAGGTTATCTATGGACCCTTCCAAGATAAAGTAAATTGAAGAGTGGAACATGCCAATATTTATAATAGGGATCTTAGATTTAGGGCCTTCATCGGGTATTATCAATGATTTGTAAAGAACTTTTCATTATTTTCAAACCCAATGAAATAGTTGACATGGAAAGGGGTGAAGTTTTTCTAAACTCAAGAATGTGAGTAAATCTTTAAGGATCTCAGAAAGAGGAATATCATTACGCCAGTACTCACACTCTCGATAAGTGGAGAACTCTTTGTGGTGTAAATTTATTCTTCAAACAAGGTATTAGGTTGTGTGCTGATGCAAAATGATAAAGTGATATCCTACACCTCAACTTAGCTAAAACTCCATGAGAAAAACTATCTCATGAATGATCTGGAGTTGGTGACTATGATCATTGCATGGAAAATTGGGAATCATTATCACTATGGGTAGAAGTGTGAGATATATAATGATCACAAGAGTCAAAAATATATATTCACACATAAAGGTATTAATATTAAAGAAATGATGGTAAGAGCTCATCAAGGATTATGACTACTCAATCCATAACCATCCCGGTAAGGTAAATAAGGTGGAGGATGCTCTACGCAGAAAGGATCCCCTATCATTATCAATGATGAGAATTGAAAAGGATCCAATCTACATAGATTTTTAGAGGATGTAGATGGGAATCATTAAGGGAGTGACATCATCAATCCTTTTTCAAATGATTGCACATCCATCCATCATGGATAAAATAAAGTAAGCTCAAAGAAAACCTGTGGAAATTATGAAAATGATAGAAGCTATTAGAAATGGGAAATCCTCTTGGTTTAATATTGATGAGGAAGGAGTTGTGAGATTTGGACCATGATTATGTGTACCATCTGATCTAGAGATAAAGAAGGATATTTTTAATGACGCACATATCTAAACCTTCTCAATTCACCTAGGGATCAGAAAGATGTATCAAGATATCCAAGAGAACTATTAGTGGGACAATATGAAGAAGGATATAACTGAGTATACATTAAAGTGCCTGGTATGTCAGTAAGTGAAGGCTAAAAGAAAAAATTCTAAGGGGATAATACAACAACAACCCATACAAACAAGGAAAACATAGAATATCATGATACACATTGTCACTAGACATACAATGATATCTAAAGGAAACAATGCTATATGGGTAATTTTGGATCGTCTTACATAGAAATTTCACATTATCATAATTTCAAAGGACTTGTAATTAGATCAACTTGCACATATATATATAAAAGAGGTGTAAATTCGACATGGAGTAACACTCTCTATTGTATCTGATCAAGATTGAAGACTCACCTTGAAGTTCTGGAAAAGTATCCAACTTGATATATGTATTGAACTGAACTTCAGTATGGCATATTATCCCCAAATTTATGGACAATCAGAGTGTCCTATTTAAACACTTGAAAATTTATTGAGAGTTTGTTCTATGAAGTCCAAATGAGTATGAGACCAAAATATTCCACTAGTTGAGTTCTCTGACAACAGTTTCCTCTATAGAATCTGAATGCCAGCATATGAAGACCTTCTTTGGAAAAGGTGCAGAACACCAGCCTATGGGGATGATGTCGGTGAGTGTAAGTTTCTAACACCTGAAATGGTCAACGAAATGGTAGAGAAGGAGGAAACCATTTAAAATCGCATCAAGCCATCCCACAGTCGACGAAATATCTATGCAGATAATCGTTAATGAGACATTGAGTTTAAAGTTGGAGACATGGTATTCCTCCCCATATCTCCATGGAATAAGGTCATGAGGTTTCATATGAAAGGAAAGCTAAGTCCTAGGTACATTGTCCCCTTTGAGACCCTTGATCGTGTCAGATTTTTTGCCTATTAACTAGCACATCCACCTATGATGTCTAAATAACAAGATTTCTTCCATGTATCCCACTTAAGGAAGTACATATTATATCCTTCACATATACTTCTTTCAAAGGTGGTACAGATGGAGAATGATCTTTCTTAAGAGGAGGATCCAGTGAAGATCTTGGATCATAGAGATAAAGTTCTACACCACAAGACTACTCACCTGGTCAAAGTGCTATGGTGGAACCATAAGTACAAAGAGGGAACATGGGAAATAGAGGAGGCAATGAAGCAAAAGTACCTACACATGTTTTATGGTTTATAATGTAAAACAAATTTTTGAGGGAAAAAATCATAAGGGGAGAATAATGTAAGGACCCAAAGTTTAATCAATTGAAATTCACATCTTATAATTGTGTCATATAGTATAATCACATTAAATAATAACAAAATGAACTACTAAGTACTATCTGAAATTCAAACATTATATTATCACTTTTTTTATTTGAATTTCAAAACTATGACATATGCGGTTGCGATTAGTAAGATGTTTGGTGTCAGATAAGAAAAAATTCATTTTTGGTGAATATTAACTGACCCTTATGAATAGTAATTTTTCCCTTATGAAAATTAATACGACCCTTATAGAAATTAAATTTTCCAAGTGAATAAGTAACCTTACCAATGAAAGTATAAATAAAATTTATCCATCTTATAAGTGTCAATATAATGTATTTATATCACAGTTCTGGTATTTTTGTATATTTAATTAAAATTTTATGATTAATTAAATAATTTAAAAGAAAATTTATTTTCATAAAATTTATTCATAAAAACTTATTTTGATGACTAGCTATTATATTATAATTCTAAGAGACCTTAATTAATATTTCAAAGTGTTATAAAAGTAGTTTTAATTTTAAAATTTGTATTTTTTCAAGTAAGTTATGATTTTAATTAAAAATTAAATTTCACATATTTAAAAAATTATTTTCATAAAATGTACTTCACCTTTTAATTCTACACATAGAAAAATGGTTCAGGTAATGTTTTGGGATTTTTCTAAAATACTGGAATTTTTGTGAATAGTAAAATACGGTAATTTGTTCTATATATACATTATATGTTAAATACACTAATTATTGAGTCATGGATGATGTAATAAACTTATGTTCAAAATAACATGCTCATATTAATATTGTTTGTCAGCATGATCAATAATATTTCCTTTTTTTCAGAAAAATTATAAAATAATGAATAAAATATTGAGAAAATTGTGCTCTCCTCCTCTATAAAAAACCACCCTAAATACCCTCCTCTATTAACTCATCTAAAACCTTGTTCCTAGACCAAATAATTCTCAAATATTTCCCTAATAACCTATCCCATGTTAAAAATCACTTGGTCCCTTCAAAAGAACAAATATTATCCCCTAAAGTGGTTCTCAAGGAAGATATATTCAAGAGGTAAATTCCTCTTTCCTTTTCTTTTATTTCTTTCATGTTCCATTATTTCTTTTCCTTTACTCGCCTATTTACTCCAAATGTTATGAAAAATACATTACCATACATGTACTAGAATATTGTTATGATAATGGAATAATCCACAATCATCCCTTATTTCCCTTCCTTTTATACTAGAAATGTAAATACAATTTAAGATGTGTTAATTTATCACATTCAAGGACGACCAGTTTTCAATCTCTTTTAGATTATTCAATTATGGTCTTGAAAGAATTGTTATGGTTGAACCAGACCATAATATATTTATTATAACATATCTAAGGTTCTAAAATTATTTTTTCACATGATATTAATTTATAAATCAAAATTTGTTCGATGTGATCAAAAATGGAAAATTAACCAAAACGGTTATCATTAACGTTTTATATAATGATTCATCCTCACTAAAAATAACCAAATGAATTTTATAACCAAGTAATATACAATATTATCACTAATAAAATATATATAATATTCTATAAAACCATTCTCATATTTCATTTTTATCCTTACATGTGTATAAGTAAACCAGTAATGAAACCCAATGAAAAAAACAATGAAATTGATCCTCTTAACCCGTCAAAATGGTCATGAATGAAATTAATAAGGTAATAATAAATAAATTAGATAAAGAATATTTTTTTATAAAATAATAATTAATTAATTTAATTTGGTTATCCATGACATTAGGATCAATTTAATGACTCTATTAGACTTAATGTAATGAATTCGACGCAAACCTCCATTATTACTTCGGGTTTCTATATCATTCTTGTTACCCAAATGAAGTTATATATTATTTTTATGTATATCTTATAAATTTTGTGCACATGATCCAAACACATGTATCAAGTTCCATTCATCATTATCTTTTAGAGGATATACTTGTTTTTAAGTGTTTCCCTCCTCAATGCTTCCTGATAAGCAAACCTGTTTTAAGGGAGCTTCCCGAATTATTATCAAATTTCAAGTTAACTCTATCATATATTTTAAGACACCATTGTTTTTATGAAATCATTATTTATATTATGAAAAAATTATTGGTTCACTTCTGGTTTTATATAAAATATTATTCCCACTTCAATTTTAAATGCTCTTTTGTATTTCCCTTAAAACCGCACTAAAAATTTTTAATGATAAACTTACTTAAATACTCATCTTACATGTTATAACTTCTATTTTAAATCTCTTAAAATGATATATATCCATTTTACCTTATTAATTTCCATGTATTTTTTATTCCTTTCTTTCATGTACACTTGTATGATAAATCAATTTATTATGCTTTATTACATGATTATGATAACCATTTCTTTCCATAGGAACCCTTTTGTTTGTGTATGATTTATTATGTATGATTAATTATGTATGATTCATTATGTGGAAAGCATATTCATGAATATTTTATGATGGGTGAACCTATATAGTGCTTCAATGCATTGGGTAATGTTTTGTATCATGATACGTTAAGTGAAATGGTCTTGGTGGTTGTCCTTGACTCGTGCTACCATGTGCAACAATCTTGGTAGTTAACCTTGAATTTTGCTCTTATATATGAAATGAGCCTAGACTTGTGCTAAATTCATGATTTTTGTTTCTTCCACATTATTATAAATCCATGTTTATATGGTCCCATTTATATATTTCATGATTCAATTTTTTTCCATGACTTTGTATATCATTATGCCATTCCTTCTAACCGATGTACTAAAGTTTTATTCTTATGTTTATTCCCTTACTGGGATTTTTAGCTCATACCTTTTCCCATGGTATCCTCATTTTATCTTATGAGTATGTATGAGAACAAAGGATGTTGGGATCTCTTTATAAAGATTAAATAATGAAATGTTCTATTTGGTTCCATGTTTTTAGTTGTATATACCTAATATTCTGAGACACTAGAATTTACGATCATTGGCTTGTAATAAGATGCTTTACTATTCCAAAAATCATGTAATGAAATTTGTAAATGGTTAGGGTCTCTAATTGGGGAGTTGAATCAAGAAGGATAGTAAAAAGACTCAATCCTATGTGATGCATGGACCAATCCTCCTTGCAATGAATGTCTCTATATGCCGAGTTGAAAAGAAGGGGATTAGAGTCCTGATGTATAGATATGTCAGCCACCGCACCAGTACTGGGTTCCCTTTCCTGAAACATGCACTCAAAACACTTTGACATTTTTTCCTTAAGTCCCAACCAAATCCTATTAAGGGTACTACTCCAAAGACCATATGAAATAATAAACCATCTCTATACAAATCTATCATGAACCAACCCAACAGGGCTTGAGAAACAACTACCCCAACCCGCCTCCATAGGCTAGGGGCTGGAAACAAGTTGTGAAAGAAAAACTAATATGGGATACCTTTTCCTAGTTTACCTATATGCATTCACCCAACCATCTCTATATAGAAGTTTAGAGAAATAATAAAAAAAATATAAAAAATGTAGATAATAAACCATTAATGTAAAACCGTTGGGGTGTATAAGAGTACTATAATGTAATATAAAAAGAGAAAGGTAAAAATAAACACCCAACCATAATGATGTACCAACCTAACAATAATTAGAAATTAAAATATGGGGAGATACTTTCTCTAACCATTATACAAGTTCAAATGCACCAAGGTATCCCTATGCTCCTCTATAATTGATACATACATGTCCATCATCTAAAAAATACACGACATGTGTAGGAAATTACCATGAAAGGGTAAGTATATACATTCCCAGTAGGACATCATAAAATTTGATGGGGGAGCTGTAAAATACATGATAGGAATAGAAAACCCTACCCACAATAAGAGAGTAACAAAATCCAACAACATTGTTACAGATATATATATATATACTCATAAAAACCCAAAACGACCAAAAAAAGGGATCTTCATCTCATATCCCATCCAAGGAAAATATTCTTTCATTAGTTCCATAATGGTCCATCAACTCTGTCCTACATCTCACGCATATCTCAGAAGAATCATCCCTATTAAGCCACACCTCTCCACTATGCCACACAGTCGAGATTTAGAATCACTAGTTATAGGTCCCATTTCCTAGAATAATAGGATGGTTCCACTCAGATACTATATATATGACGCATTCCATGTCCCAACATGAGGGTTCTACTCTGATAGTAGAGGACCCATGCACTTACTCTCCTAGATGGTGTCACTCTATTGGTCGATAGAGGACCCATGCCCTATCCTAATAGGAGGGAAACACTTTGGTGGATATCTCAAGGATCCATTCCATGAATCTATAAGAGGGTATCACTCAGATGGTTAATAGAGTACCCATGCCTTGTCCTATTGGTAGGTTTCCACTCTGATCTCTCTAAGGATCTTTCAAGGTCATTGTCTTCATTTAGCGTAACCTAAAGAATAATTATGCCCATAATATCTATAACTATATCTCAAAATCCACTACAAATATCATCATAATGTTTTATGTGTAAAAACACTCAATAAATAATACTCAAGGGCCAAAATATGAGTCCAAACAAAGGAGGCACGATAGGTAGAAGTTTCCTTAAAAAGAAAAGTACATTGCATGTAAGGGGATCCACATAGAATGTGGTCTCACACTATTTCCTACTTGGGTCTCTATCAGTAGAAACCTCACTACCCATTTATCCTTAGACGATGTGTAGAGAGACCACACTACATACCTTGTCCACCCGAGGTCCTACCCGTTCTCCTAGTCCTGTCAGTATATTTTGGTTCTATCCATGCACACTGGTCATGCCCATATCTATGTACTCTAAGAGTACATGTTGGGTCACTAGTATTTATTCCCACAATATGTGATATTTAGCTCACCCAAAAACCATATCCACTAAAATGAGATCCTGACACACCATATTTTTTTGAGACTACAGGGTGCGTAGTGGGTTTTTCGAAGAAACTCCTGATCAAGTATTCCCTTCCAAATTCGACTCCTAGACCACTAAATATTCCTAAAGCTCGCCAAAAATAAAAGGGGAAGTCTCCATTTTTCATTTCTGGCCATTTGGTGGCTAGAAATTGGATTCTCATTGGTTTTTTCAACACCCATACAGACCTAGTACACCCCTCGTGTCGAGACCAACTCTTCTTCATCTCCAACATCCATGAAAAAATCACCCACAACCCGAATATAATCCATATCCATCCTATAATGATCAATCTAATCATTACACTTGAAGCTACTACTAATTTGAAGGTCTAATCGTGTACTATCCTACTGGGTGATAGTCGAATCGTGGCCCTATTGTCCAACAATGAAGAATGAAAAGAACGGTAATGGTAAAAGCACATAAAGAAGGGTGAGAAAATTATTTTCAATGAATTATTGGGAAAAAATTAAATTGGTGATATTCGGGTTGAGAAAACATGGAAAATGGAGATTAATCAATTGAATAAATTAAATATCATTCATGGGAGCATACAAAGTCTCAAATTTAAAACATATTAAAGAAATATGAATGATTATGCTTAATCATTTAATTATAAGGTAAAAATCCACAAATTGTGAGTCCTACCTCGATTTGGATTGATTATTGGTGAATAATGTTCTTTCCAATGAAGGAGCTGGTCTGTTACATTCATTGAACCTCGATTTTCCTAGATTTGGAAGCTCATCATCATTTGATCTCAGTTCTCCAAAAAATATTATTGAACTATCCTCTTAAGGAACCTTGGTTTATGAGCATATCATAGTAGATTCTTCATAATGATGTATTTATAGAGGTTTTAGGATTTGGTTTATTTAAATTAAATAATTAACTTAGTCAATTAATTTAATTTAAATGCACCTTCTAATGGTCTCTCTATTTTAAATCCCCTTACCAAAATACATTAGGTCACTCCATGGGTAAACCTTGTATTCTAGATTCAAATTTGGCCACATATTTTTGATTTGAGACTGTGTTTACGTGTTTCACCATAATTTCTGAAAAAATATTCATGTCTAATATAAAATATATATAGTATTTCTATAATATTATTTCCAGGCACAACGAGACTTAAATTCACGTGTAATCTCAGTGCCTTTCTTTGAAAATATTTCAATATTTTTTTGTATTTCATACAAAGAAAAAAATAGGGTCTCTATAGATACTCTTTTATAAGTGTAAGAGCTGATTTTATAAGGAAAAATTGTCATATTTTTTATGATTTTTCTACTAATATTATTAAAGAATATTGTGATGAATATTTTGTTAAAACCCAGTCCACATTTAAGAAAGAATGGCTGGGTAGAATTGAAATCCAAAATAGGAAATTAATTGATCATTTCCATGAAGTGGTTTATGCACTCCCAAACTTTCATGTTTTGGGGGTTTCTTAGGAAGATATTCAATATTTAATTCCCTCCCTTATTCCCAACAATTTCTCTACTTCTTATCCTTTGGTACTTGAGAAGTGTGAGTCTATTCATTGTGTTTTTCTAATAAAAAGGGGTTTTATAAATTTTATTATGAGTTTTAATTCATTTCCCTTTATATTTGAGTTGAAATTGAGGTTTTTAAAACCATTAAGGGTTAATTTGAGGAGTTTTAATTGTTTTATCAAATGTGGACAGAGAGTCTATCCAGGATTGTTTTCATTATTTGGATAATTCATTTTAAGTCTTGGAACAAAAATAATTCTTATAAAATCTTGAAAAAATATCATATCTTACACCTAAGGAAATTTTGTCTATGAGTCAACCAGAGATTAATATTGAGAAGGTTACAGAAAATATTGCATCTAATACTAAACTGTTAACTTAATCAAATGTGGGGGAGCTTGTGGGTGAGAAATTTTGTTGTGAGGTTAGTCATTTTGGGTATAGTTTTATTTTTTTTTCCTTATTTTATTAGTTCTATGAATGAAAATTTGGTTCTTGAAGTTACGGGTGGTAGTATGATTACTCTAGTAATTTTGGAGTGTTTAGGTAGTATGTTTCAGACTTCTAAATTACATGAAATCTTTAGTGAACTTACTAAAATTTCAATACATAATACCAAGAGTTTAACTATTAAATATTATTACCCATTGAATGATCATTGATAGAACACACTAAGGGAAACATTTTGGATACTGACATTAAATATTGCACTGAATAGAAGGAAGCCCACCATTTTTTAGACTTTTCTTTTTTTCAATTTTGTTTGAATAATTTACTCTTATTTTATTCTGTGTATCTCTCCATTTTTTACACCAAACTCCCACTTTTTACATGGAATCATCTTTATTTCTTGAAAATATTTAAATTAATTTCCTTATTCCTTTTAATTTTGGTACTTCCCTAAAAGAGGTTGTATGTGCATCAATGATGAAGGGATGGTTTTTTGGAAGAAAAGTGGATTAAACTTCTTTACCTATTTTCTCTATTTTAATTTTGATTCAAATTTAGATTATAAAATTAATATATATTTTTCTCTTTTTGATATATCTATATTTGGTATACTAGAGGGGAAAACTCATAGCACTAAAATGGAAAGTTTATTTTGCTGAAAATCCAGTCTTAAAACTCAAATTTCGGGGATTAAAAATTAAAATCTGGATACTTTTCTTCTGATTTTTGTTATACGTTAACTTCAACTACTAATTATTTCTTGGGGTGTCATGAATTATTTTAGAGTTCATATTTAATTGGTTTTTCATTATAAGATTTTTATGTTTCACCTATGGCTCATTGATTCTCTTTTAAAATCTTGGAGTAATGAATTTCTGTTTTTCTTAGCCATCTTGGTTCTTTAATGACTACCTATTTAAAATTCAAAGTGTACCTGGAAACCATTCTAAAAATTTCTGTTAGTATTCTAGAATTTTTATGTAGTTACCAGTTGGATCTGATAGTTGAATGAGTTTGTATGGAAAATTATTTTTTTAACTTTCTTGTTACCCTTTCCATAAATTTTCATAACTAAATAGAAAATATTTTTGAATATTTTCTTTGAAAATTGTTTCTATAATATTGTTATTAAATTTTGGTTACATTATTGGGTTTTAAGTTTGGGGAGGGGTATAATATGTTCTAAACTATAATTCAATGATAACCCATCAAAACCCTCAAATGCTCAGAATGTTTTTGAAGTTGTGTGTTGTTAAGAATCAATTAGGAATTTTAACTGGGTGAAAAGTTTTCCAAATTCAAGGGTTGTGATGACACTTTGAGGAGGTTAATCATTAATATCTCATTGATTTGGTGGGGTAAATAATTTTTCTTTCTCTCCTAGAATAAAAATTGTTTTAGTAAATTTTGGGAGAAGGTTATAAAATTATCATTAACTTTGAACATTATAATTATAGCTTAACTAATATGATATTAATCCAAATTATTTATGAAATGAACATCCTAATCCAAGGTGAACACATTAATTCATTCACTTCCATTATTAATTATTTAATCTCCTGGATATTTTATTTATAATACTTTAAAATTATTATTTTTTCAATACAAATAGAATGTTTAATTATTTTCACTGTTATTTATGTGAATCCATTCTCATGAAGGTAAAGAGAATCTTGGACTTTCATTTTGATGAAAATTTACATTTTTCTAATTCACATTAAAATTTTAAATTTAAATCATTTTTATAAAATATTAACCAATTTTTAACTAATGAGATTTAATTTGTGAAGGAATTCATATATAACTACTTGAGAGAACCCATGAGAGAATATCAACATGAAAATCAACTCTTAATGAAATTTCATTTTTTTCCATTTTTATATATATTTTCTAAAATTTATTATGACCAAGGATTTATTGAGGACATGAAATTCCTTAAGAGTGGGTTAATATCACGTGCAAAATATTTTTTGTGTTTTTCCACGTTGTTTCTTGTACTAAAATTTTAATTTAATGCCTAAATTAGTCAATTTATGATTATTTTTTACTTTATGGTGAATTTATAGTGAATCATCTAAATCAATAAAATTTATGGAAATTAAGTTTGTTTACTTGATTAATTTTTTAGTATTTCAATCTAGATTAATTTTTTAAATTAATTTTCTCTTAATTTAAATGAAATATTTTCTTTTTATTATGAGTTGTTTTTCTTGTGTTTTCTGTATTTAAATTATTTCAAATTATTAGTTTTTAGTAATAATTTTTTAATTAATAAATTAAATTTTAAAAAATAATTTATTTTTATTAAATAATTTATCTAATAGTGACATGTAATTATATTTCATTCTGTTTATAAGTTGTATTTATTGTTTTTTAGATAAATAATTACACATTTGATTATTTTAAGTGACATATTTTTAATTTTAATCGTGTAATTTTTTAAAATATAATTTATAGGAATTCATTTTATTCTAATGATAATTTATTTCTTTTTTATTTACAATTTTTTTATTTTTTATTTATGTTAGAATACCTAAGTAGCGATGTAGCCTAATTTTCTCATATCTATATAACTTAATTGTGAGGTATCCATTTTGCATTTACCCACACAGTCGATTATGGAGGAGCACTGCGTATCAGAATTCTATTTTTCTCTTGTATCCATTTTCTTCAAATAAACACAAATATCAGAATAGATAAGTCCTTCATGTAGTCGATTATATTATGAATAAAAGAGAACAATATTATATCCTAAACAAGCTCCCCATTTCTGTAAGAACAACCAAATATGAAGTCTTTTATGGAGACCAATGAGCTCGATGTTGTTTATCCTTGTGTAGTATGATATAGAAAAAAAATTAGGTCGTGCTGAAGAAGACCCATTTATATTTGAAGAAACCCAAATAAAACATGACATTGAAGACAAGGAATAACACCATTTAGGCCATTGATAATGGGGATCAAATCTTTCTCAAAGATTGGAACCCAAGCCAAATGAATCAAAATATATTGTTTCAGACGAATAGTGATCGAAAAGTTGTTGAAGAAGGTGAGCATAGCCTAATCTCACCCAATCTTAAACCTTACCCAACAATACCCTATTAATGATCTTTCGAGGATTAAGTAAGCATATCACTGTATAAGGAAAATGATAAGGCACAAAAAAAATATTTTTGTTGCAATGTTATGTCGACTCAAGATCTTGGATGAGAACTTTACAATAGAGGTTGACCAACTATGAGTTCTTGATCAAGGACATGCTCATTTTTCAAAGGGAGTGTCATTGTGTTTGGATTCCAACCTCCCTAAATTGAATAAAGATAATGATAGTTCTATGTTTGATGACCGGATATGGTGATTTGATGAAGAAGAATAGAAATAATTTATCCTTATTTGAATATTAAAAATTGGTGCATGCAATGAAAAAACATCTTTTTTGAGGAAAAAGATAAACATTCTATGAGAGGAACAGAGGATGAATAGTGATTTTCCATACTGGGGAAGCCGAACTCCTTGGCAATGAAAAAAAATACAAACAGAGAAGAAAAATGATGGACACAAAGGAATTAATGTGTTTTGAAAAGATTTCCCAACTCCATGGGAGAAGCGGAGTCATGTTCTTGATTAATTCTCTTTGGATAAATTTTCATAGGATCACATAAATAGATTACAATTCAAGGCGTTTTGATATTATTTTACAGATAAATGTATTTAATGATGTCAAGGTTTTTTCACCAAAACATTAATTCTTCCACCTCCATATATTTCGTGTCTGCTATGTTGGCTTCCAGCCAAGAAATAATATAGTCACTCTAGATATTTCTGACCAAAGAAAAATCACCTTCAATGATTCCTCCTTGAAATTGGAGGGGCCTCTTTAAATCTCCCCCTCATGAAAAATTTGTTTTAGATGCTAGACCTATATTCTCCATGTATACATCTATCTTCTTTATTGTTATAAACTGCATTATCACTTCTACCCCATTATCATTGGTGTTGATTTTATCAACATTAAAAAAGAATTCTTCCAACCCATTTTGTATAAATTGATGTTTTACATCTATGTGTTTGGTCATGGAATGAAATTTCAGGATCTTGATAAAATTAATAATGCTCAAAATATAACAATATAAAATATAATACTCTTGACTCTGTTGCAAATCTTGTAAAAAATTATTAATCCATAGTAACTCCATTTATCCTTTAGTGACCATGATATACACAACTTCTATGGTAGAAAAGGAAGCACACTTCTAAATTCATGATATTCATGATATTGTTCCCCCTAAAAATGATATCAGTTGCCCTAATATAGATTTCTTCATGTCTATATATCAATCCATATATACATCTGTGCATCCTTCTAAAATAGTTGTATATCTTTCCAAACATAAAAAATGAACAGATATACCTTAGAGATACCAAAATATAAATTTGAAAATTTTACAATGATTATTTCTTCGATTTGATAAGAATTAACACACAACACCAACAGTGTGGGAAATATCTGGTTGAGTTCACACCTTGGAATATATAATACTACTAACTTCTTTCTTATAAGGAACCTTATCCATTTTTTCTTTATCCTCTTCTGTTTAAGAACTCTAAATTTTCATGACCATGAAATAAATCAGATATAGAGTGTTAAATGGTTTATCTGTTCTCATGTTAAATCTTTCAAAAACCTTCTCAATGTACCTATCCTGAGATAACCAAATCTTGTAATTCCTCATATCACAAGTAATCTTTATACCAAGAATCTGATCAGTATCACCCAAGTACATTATTTCAAAATACTCGTTTGACTCTTTCTTAAAACAATAAATCTTGCTAATCTATCTACAAATAATCAACATATCATCAACATAAATCAATAATAAAATAAAATCACCATCATAAAACTATTCTATGAAAACATAATGTTCAATGGTTGTCCTCTAGTACTCATTTTTCTCCATGAATGAGTTGGATTTCTTGCATCATCGCCTTGGTACCTATTAAAAATCATATAAAATTTCCATGAGTTTTCATACAATGTTTTATTTACTTTTCACCTATAATACATCTTTTTTATCCATGTAAATGAAATCATCAAGAACACTATATAAAAACACTATGTCTACATCCAGTTTTTGAACCTCTGGGTTTAAAATCACAGCCAAGAGAAGAACAACTCCGATAGAAGATACATTAACCAAAGGAGAAAAAAATTCATCAAATTCAATACCATTAATATATCCAAATCCCTTAATAACCAATCTGGATCTATATTGTGTCTATGAGCTACTATCTTCTCCTTTCATTCTATTCACCCACATGTTCTTGAGTGCCTTCTTTCTATGTAGTAAATCTGCTAAATCATATTTTTGGTTCTTGTGAAAGGATCACATCTCTCATTTAATGGTCTTCCTCGATTCCATCTTCTACTGACTCCATATCGCACATCATAACTATCTAGCTCTCCCACCTCAGTGAGAATCACATACTCATGTGGTTAGTATCTATGATTCGGGTTTCGTTCTCTGGTGGATCTCCTCAACTAGGATTTTGGGGGGATATGATCTAGACAATTATATGATGGATACATATCAGCAGATGGAGAAATGTTTTATGGTATTGATATACCATCAGTGTCACATGTCTCTATCACACTAGTTGGAACCTATGGTGGTGATACTGGTTCTAGATTGACTAGATTTTCCTTATATTGTAACTTCTATTCATTTTTTTTTTCTTCTAAAAAATCCTCAATTGTCTTATCCTCAAGAAACACCATGTCTATTCTTCTAACAATCATCCCACTGATATGGTCCCAAAGTTGATATCCAAACACCTTATGAACATATCCCAACAACATACACTACTTCCCTTTACCATCCAGCTTCTCCCTGTCATCTTTTAGAATGTGAAAAAATTACAAACATCCAAAAACTATCATGTATTTTTATTAAACATCATTTCCTACCTAGACCCTTTCTAGAATGTTTCAGTTTAGTGTAACTGAGTGAGAAATGTTGATAATAAAAAATTTGGTCCTCATTACCTCAACCAAAAAGTGTTTGAAAGATTTTTATTTGAGATCATACATCTGAATCTCCCAAAAATTGTCATGTTCATCCTCTCAGAAAAATTATTATATTGAGTTGTCTTTGGTGATTATTTTTGTAACAAGATGTTGAAACCTCTATATTTCTCCTCAAATGAACCATGGTTCCCTCCTATATTGTCTACTTATACACAATTTAACTATATTTATGTCTCTATTTCAACCTACACATAAAATTATGGAGAATATCTTTCACATGATCTTTAGTTTTCAAAGAAAAAGTAAAAACTTTTCTATAATGATCATCTATGAAGGTAAAAAAAATAAATATCACCTCTCATTGACTTAGTTCTCATCATGTAAACTTAAATTTAAATAAAATCTTAAACATCTTCTTTTATAGATGATAAATCACCAAGAAATGATATTTTGTATTGTTTTCTCATGATGAATTCAACACAACTAACAACATTTGTAAATTTTAATCCTAGAAATAGATACTTTCTTGAGAGCATTATGATTCCTCTCTCACTCATGTGACCAATCCTTATGTCTCAAAATTTTTGAGGAACATCTTTTCTAGCTGCATTAACTTATTATACACACAGTATAAAATCTTTGAGATAAAGAGAAGTGCCTTTATTTTATTTATAAATTACCATGTTACCTTTGGTAAGTATCCATTTCCCATCTTCAGAGGAACTGAAATATTCATCATCGTCATGAATTCTAGTTGATATTAGATTGAGGAAAATATCAATAACATACATCGCATACATAAATAGTATCTTGCATCCAATATAATTCTCTATAAAAATATTACTGATAATAGTGATGTTAGATGCACCATCATTTCCCATATTTATGTGCTTGAAAATCCCTACAGTGTAAAATGAGAATAAATCTAATTTGGTCATGACATGGTAGGAGGTGCGTGAATTAATAACATATGCTGAGTCACAGATTGCAAGACTGACTTGATTATCTTCCTGGGAAATAATGATCTCTTCACTAACAATTGTAGTGTCATTATTTTGGGTCATACCATCATAATTACATTGTTCTTCCTTTTTCCTTCTACACTCCCAGATGAAGTGACACTACTATAAAACTAGGCTTTAGAATACTGTTATATATTATTGCAAGAAGAAAACGCTACTAAATGGGATACTTATCAGTAGTAAAGAAATAGCTGGAAAATTTAATCTTTTATTGGCGCTTTTATTTTATCGTTGATAAAGGGAATCCTTATCCGTGCCTTAATTTTAGCACTAATAAAGGGTATCTTTTATGAGTGCTTTATTTTTAACGCTGATAATGGTTATCCTTTATCAATTTTTTTTTTAGCCTTACCAAAGGGTACACTTTATCAGTGCTTTATGTTTAGCACTAATAAATATTTCTTTCACCAATGCATTTTTTGAACTGATAAATGAAATAATTAAATAAATAAAAAAATAAAAAATGTGTTAATTAAAAAAATATTTAAAAAATTAATAATTAAATAATTATTGATAAAAATGAATTTATTTATTACATATTATTAAATATTAAACATAATATGAATTAGATAGTCAGGATAATTAATGATATTAAATTGTATATATTAAATATACAGATATATATTAATATATATATATGATTTTATATTAAAAAATATTTATTCTCTTTACATTAAATTTTCATATATTTATTTAATAATGGTATATAATTAAAAATTAATATTAATTAAAAATATTGACTAATTTCATAGTACTCGACATATAATTGAATATAGTTTGATTTTTTAATTTAATATAGATGAGGTGTGTGTTATATCTATTTCACATATACGTACAATTAATTCATTTTTATATACAATATGCACACAAAGAGAACTTACCCATTTTTTCAATATTATTATAAAGTAACTCAATTCTTAATTTTTTAAATTTCACTCACATATATATATACATGCCCTCGAAATTAGATATTCATTAATAATGTTAAAAATATATTTGTAAAAAAATCATAAGTATATATATTTATAAATAAGTATATTTATAAGTGAAAATTCACTATATTTATACAATTATATATCTATAATTATAAATAAATAAATATTTTTTAAAAGTAATTTTATAATTATATAAAACAATTATGTATATTTAAATAATCATTACATTTATAATAAATTTTCTAAAATAATGAATATATTTACTATATTTATATTTATATATATTTATTAAATATATGTGTATAATTATATAAATATTTATAATGATATAAATAATATTTTTTAAAATATTTCTATAATTATAAATAAATAAATGTAAACTTTTAATAAATATATTTAAAAGGGAATATATTTATAATATTTATATATATATATATTAAATGTTTATAAATATTTAAAAAAAATATTTATAATTATAAATATAAATCTTTTATTCACTCTTTAGTAATAAGTGGTAATAAAATAATATTTATCAACGCTTTTTTAGTGCTAATAAAAAATTCATTTTATCATAATTTATATAATAAGAGATGATTAAAGATCTATTTATCAGTTCTTGTTGGAAAACACTAATAAAAGTGTCCCAGTCTATTTTAGAAACCCTAACCATTTGAAAACTTATCACAATATAGAATCTTTCTGTGGAAGCCTCCCTCTGTCGGTGCTCCTCCTTGGTGAATCGAAGGTTGAATCGCTCCTCCTTGGTGAATCGAAGGAAATATCACACCACTCGATTTCCTCCAAACATATCTCCTAAAATCTGAATAGGGTCTCATATTTGTTTTAACCTAGAAATGTAGGACTTCCCATTTTCTTTTTGTATTTTTGGTTTTGTTTTTGATATCTTACTCTACGATTTTTTAATGATCCATTGTTTATGATCTGTTGTTTAAGATTTCTTTGTAATCCGTTTATTATGGAATGATTTTTGGTATATTGTTTGTATTGACTTCCAATGTATGATATGTTGTTTATATCTGACATTGAACCTTAGATTTATTCATTGTTGTTTTACAGCTAGGTTTTATATCTTCTTACTAAATAATTTTTCATATATATATATATATATAGAAATTTTCATGTATATTCTGGTTTATTAACTACTGATTTGAGGCACATTGGTGGTTCCCTAAGGATTATATATATGCTGACACCTTTCATGGTCATCTTAGTGGACATTAAGCTTCAGATGAAATTTTTTAGGAACCAAGTTAGTGGAGTGATGTATGTTCCTCTATTGGTTATATGTATCCTAGGATCTAGTTCCTCTTATAATTCACTATGGTCCTTAGTTTTCTTATGGATCAGATTAAAATGGGTCATCCCCTATTATGGAAATGATGTTTTATCACATCAAGCCTTTACTTTTAGAATCATTATGGTGCCTTTAGTTCACATTGTGTTTGAATATCAAGTTTTTATGTATTTGATATTTCTTATAGACTATAAGAGAGTGAGTTTTTATACTCGTGTGACATGTATTTGTGTCTATATTTCTATTTCAATATTTATTTCCATAGTTTTTTTCTAACATTTATGATTATATGAGATAATGATGATTTTGGGTCGGCATGTCCATTGACCCTGAGGGTCATGCTAGAATTTTGTTTGACCTACAGTACTAATTGTTTCTGTTTGGGGGGGAGGACCAACTCCCATTTAGGGTTTTTTACACAAAAAGTTTAAACCATCCTTTAGTGACATTGATGTGTGTTATAGTTCATAATATTATCTCACCTGGTGTTGTTCGGGTAATTAAGGCTTGGGCTATTACATTAAAAATATTATGGTTTACACTTATAAAGTTTAGTGATAATATAATTTATTATCTTCCTTTATCTCCCTATATTATTTCAAATTCCAATATCCCTTATTATTGGATTTTTAATATCTAGAGCTCAAATATTCCAGAATAAATGATCCATATTTCCCTTATCATAATTTTCTATAACTTTAACTTTTGATAATGAATCTATTATGTGTATTTATTTATGTATTGTATAAAATTAATCTTTTATGAACCCAATAGAATGTATATTAAACAAAAATGGATGTACTCTAATCATTTTACAAACAAATATGAATAAGTACTTAAATATTTTATCAAGTTTGCAAGAGATCATGAAGCCGACCCTTCTAAAATCCTATGTCTAGGTTTAAATTGTTGTTATTTGAGACAAATTAATCTGAAGGAGTTGGAAGAACATTTTATTTTTAACATAAAATATAAAAGCTATAAATTTTGGACTATACATGGGGAAAATTGAATGTGGACATAGATTGGGATGATATTATGTATTATGAATCAATTGATATGAATACCTTTGTAATAGATGATGGAGATCGCATAGAAGAAATGTAAATGGAAATTTAAGATGACCTTCATGGTTGTCCAAAGTTGTTTGAAGAGTAACATAGTTATTCCAAGAAACCATTGTATACTGGTTTTACTAAATTCACAACATTGTTAGTTGTATTGAAGTTATATAATTTGAAATCTAGTAATAGATAGAATGACACCAACTTTACAGAACTACTTGGTCTTCTGAAAGATATTCTACCTGAAGAAATTGAACTATCATGCCAAACCTATGATGTTAAAAAAAATTAAATTCAATGGAAATGATTTATAAAAAAAATACATGCTTTTCCAAATGATTTCATATAGTTTCACAAGTATCATGAATCACTCATCAAATTCCCTAAGTGTGGTGTAGATTGATACAAGAAAAATGAATCAGGTCCTTCAAAATATGTATGGTACTTTCTTATCATTACATGGTTTATAATACTATAGGGATGTCAGGAAACCAAAATACAATTAACATAGCATGCATATATAATCATTAAATATGACAACCTACGTCATGTCGGTAAATTATAACTTTCCTCCATGTTTATGCATGAAGCACAAATACATTATGTTTTCTCTACTTATATCTAGACCAAAGCAACCCAATAATGATATTGATGTCTATTTGGCTCCATAGATCGATGATCTGAAATTGATGTGGGATATAGGTGTTATAATGTATGATGCTCAAATAAGAGAAGTGTTCACATTGAGGGCCATGTTGTATGGAATGATAAATGACTTCTCCACTTTTGGAAATTTATCAGGTTATAGAATTAATGGTATGTTGGGGTGTCCCATTGGTGAAAAACACACATACTCAGTTCGATTGAATCAATCCTCAAAGTCTATTTTTTTATCACATTAAAAAAATTTACCTTGACGACATAAATACAAATCTTAAACAACATCATTTGATGGAAATATCGAATATGGTACAACACCGTCTTCAAAAATGGGCGATCAACTGTAAAACAAATTAAAAAATATAAACACTATTTTTTATAAACCATTTTCCAAAAACCTAACAAAATAATATTGGGAGAAGAGATCAGTTTTCATTGAATTACCATATTATAATTTTTTATAAGTAAGAAATCTTCTTTTTGTCAAGCATATTGAAAAAAAATGTCTTTGAGAGTGTTATTGGAACATTACTAAATGTTCCTAGAAAAACAAAAGATGTTATCAAGGTTAGTTTGGAGTTGATTGAAATGGGAATAAGGGAAGTGTTGGCACTTGTGAAGGGTAAAATGCATACTTTTATACCTCAAGCATCTTACACGCTCTCTAGATAAGAATTTTACATTTTTTTCATTTCCTTATGAGTTTAAAAGTTCCACAGGGGAATTCATAAAATATCGATAAATTCATGTAAATAACTAATTTAAAGTTACAAGGGGTAAAATTACACGACTGTCATGTTTTGGTGCAAGATTTAATTTATGTTGATTTCTATTACATTCTACCCCAAAATGGATGACATAAATTAACCAGAATCTTCTTCTTTTTCAAAGACATATGAATAAATTTTGTAGACCCAAAGAAGTTTTCCATAATGAATAAGAAGATTTAAATCATATTATGTGAATTACAAATCTTCTTCCCACCATCATTCTTTGATATAATGGTCCACCTGATGCTTCACATGTTCAGAGAGGTTCAACAATGTGGTCATATCCATTACAGATGGATCTTCCCCATTGAGTGGTATATGAATATTTTCAAAGGGTATGTTAAGAATAAAAGTTGGGAAGAAGGTTGTATTTTAGAATGATATATTATTGACAAAACTAATAAATTCTACACTGATTACCTATCAAATGTTGAGAGCATCTGTCTCACAAAGTCTCCTCACAACGAACGCCTTATGGGTGAAGGGACTTCTGGAACAGATGTTTTTACAGTTACCTAGATAGAGTGGGACCAAGTACATATTTAAATATAACATAATAGTGAATATATCAAACCATAAATTGAATCCATAAATAAATTCTTCTAGATTTGAATCCATCAAGGGTTGAAAGATGGATATTAGATACACATAATCAATAGTTTGTAGGATAGTATAGAGGTTAAATTTATAAGGAGTTATCTAAAAATATGAATTCAATTATTGAACCACTTTAATGGATATCCAAAGAACTGAATAAAAATGTTATATCATACATTGGGTTTAATAAATGGTTACATGTTATATACAAAATATCATGATGACTTCAGTAAGATGAAAAACAGTTGTGTTATGCTTGTGTCAAAAGTAATGCACATATCTGGGGCCCCTTTTCTGTTGAAAATGGGTTGACAATATCAATGGCGTGAAAGTTGATGAAATTGGATTTATGAAGGTGAATTTCAGTATAGAAGTGGAAAAATATTATCTACTCATAATGGAGTCACAAGTTTTGCAAGTATTTAATGCCTCTAATCCAAAAAATAATAATTGTTTTATTGTCCAATTGAAGACTAAAATAAGTGTTTAGTTAGATGAAAATTCAATCGAGGATAACCCATTCATTGAGAAATCACTATCAGTTCATGTTGGTACCACTATTTACAATTTCTTGTACATTATAGTAGAATACAAAGATGGTATTTGGATTCTCGAAATAGAAACCAAATCCTTGAAACCATTAAAAAATAAATACAGTTCAATGAGATGGTAAATGTGTTTTTTAATATATTATTTTTTTCTCATAAAGTTATATGTTCTCTATTGTATTAACATAATCTAAATTAAATGTTTCACTACTCATCTAGGAAATGTCTTCCACACATGATGATGTTACCAATCCCTCGGAATAACAGACTACAATTAAAGAAACCCTTTGGATAGATGGAAAGTTAATGTTATATTATACTTTATTTATTTTTTCGAAAAATTTTATAATGGAACATTGATTTAATTTTCATTATTCCTTGCAGATTTCATTTATTATAGAGGAATTATTTCCATGTGTCATGCCTTTGAAAGAAGAGAAACGATGTTGTATATTCTCAATCATAGTAAAAATTTTAATGTTTTCATAGTAAAATCATTAGCCATATAATTAATGTATTATTTCATATTTTTGTTTAACTTATTTCTTCTTAGTATTACTCACACTATAATTGTTTTCTTATATAGGTGGATTATTTTGTTCGGGTTGGGGGGGTTCTTTTCGACTATCATGATACTTATACCCTAAAAGCTTTTCACCCCTATAGTGGTGAACTCATCACTTTCTACCAAGTTACCTCCACTAACGTTTTAGGAAGAGAAATGGAATTGCCTCTACTCAATTACGGAGGTAATTTTGATATTTTCACAGTAAAATTATTGTATGTTGGATTAATTTATTTTTTCATTTTTTAATTTATTTCTTTTTAGAATTAATCACATAATATTTTTTTCTTATATGGGTGGGTTCTTTTGTTTGAGTCTGGGGTGATCTATCCAAATTTCATGCTCCTTATCCCTTAAAACCTTTTCACCCACACATTGGTACATGTAACGACCTGAAATTTTGAATAATATTTGTTCCATAATATTGTGTATTATTTTATTTTATACACAACAAAACTATATCCTTTAATTAATGAAGTGATTATAATTAAAATAATACCATTGGGTTTTGACTATTATAGGATTGTTGGTCAATATGAACGTTGGAAACTAAATTCTTAACGTTATAGTGATCTTGGTTATTTAATACAGAAAGAATATTCAATGGCCTCATCCAGTAGACTCAAGCCATACGAATCTCATCTGTTAGAGAATGGGAAGGAGGTAGAATCTATGGTCTTTGCTCTAGACCAAGCCCAAGCTAATCTTCAACGTGTGAATATTGAATGGAATCTCCTAAGGGAGAATTTCAAGCTGATTGAAATCAACACTTGGGCAATGTTGTATGAGCCTCCCCAAGTTTCTATCACCATAACACACCTTACACTTAGGTCCTATGTAGGTGATATAAGGGGCTATTTAACGAGGCCTTAGATACTTTTTGTAATCCCTTGGTATAAATAAAATTTTTCTTTCTTATTATAGTAAAATTTGTGATTTTTAAATGTCTGGATAAACATAGGATGAATATTATTGATGAATTTTGGAAAAAGGTTATTTTAAAATATTCAAGTAAACATTAAATAATTAATAACGTGAAATGATTTTCAAAAAATGGTCTTCTACCATTGTGATCAGTAATATTTAGAGTCTAATGAGATCAACTTAATTTTTAGTGAATAGTAAAGTATGAATAGTAATATTACCCTTATAAATAGTAATGAATAGTAAATCGTCCAAAAAATAGAAACTTTACCCATGAATTTATAAATACAATGTAGACATCTTAAAAGTGAAAACATGATCATAGTATAAGTTTTGGTATTTTTTTCATAAATATTTTATTTAAAATTTTATAATTAATTTAATAATTGAAAATGGAAATGTATTTTCATAAAATGTAATCATAAATTATTAATTTATTGTCATATAGTTATACGATAATTTTATGGTACCTTGATTACTTTTTCAAGGTCTTACAAAGAAAGTTATAGTTTTAGAGTTGTTTTTTTAATAAATAATGATTTTATGTAAAAAATAAATTAAAAATATTTATAAAATTATTTTCATAAAATGGAGTTCATTTTTAGAATTCAGATAATTGATATTATCTTAGGGTGAATATATGATATTTTTATAAAATGATTTGTTTTTCAGTGAATAGTCAAAAAATAGATTTGAGTTTCGGTGTGATTAATGACATCATTAAATGATGTAATAATGATGAAATAAATCTGGTATAATTTATAATAGTTAGATATGTTATTAGGTGTCCCAATTGTCCAATACCAAGGGAAAATACAATGGACAGCCCATGGTTTTGCAAATATCACTGATGAGGTGTCCCTTGGAAATTAATTAAATATTCCCTCATTTTTGCTATAAATACCAAGACATTCCCTCATTCCTTTAATTATAAAATATTCCTCAACAATGATTTGGTCTATTTACCTCCCAAGTAGTCCTCCTAATTTTCCTTTAGTCCCCCAAGGTCCCAACCTTCGATCTTTCTAAGTCACTCTTCAAGGTAAGGGAACCTTTCATCCTCCTCTTTTAAGTCATGATATCCTTTATGTTATGTATTTTAGTTTCCATTTTATTATGTGGGGGTTTGTTCTTCAATACCATTATTGATATCCATTTTATGTCCAAATGATTATAGACCCTTTCCTCTCTCATCAAATGATTTTCTAGATTTTTATGTGATGCCGTTAGGCTGCCGAATTTTCGTAAAAGAAATCGCATCTTCTCTTTTCTTTCAAATTTCCTTTCAATGTGGTATGTAATTAAAATATCCATACCATGTTCTTATTTATATTTTATTCTATCCCTATACTATATTCTGACTTATTTATGATTGTTTTATGCTTTTCCCCTCTCTTTTAATTTTTGTAACGCCCCGACCCCAGCTACCCAGAGTCGGTGCATTACTTCGTAACATTGGCATGATCACAAAAGATCAAGTCTCGAAAGACCGATTAGTTTAGTAGCCTTGGAAACACTAGATACATTCATAAGTCTTACATTACATCATAAAGTGAAAAACTAATAACAAAGTCTTCATAGTCCACACTCATATCCTCTTCTGACTATCCCTGCAGGTCATTCATAAAATACTTCTTCACATCCTGGAAAATATAAAATCATTGAAAGGGGTGAGCTCAGATGCTCAGTAAGGATAACAATATTGCGGAAGCTTTCATAAATAAACATAAAAATTTAAGGCAATGTATAACTAAAACAAAAGCCTTTTAAACTTGAACATCAACATAATATGGCAAAAGTAAAATGAGATAATTCCATTCACTTCTTCACATGGATATTCTACTGGTTGAATAATCACATGCAATATCAATAACCACTTTCATAATGATGGAATGCATAATGCCAGACTATAATAACCACGTAGTCAAGGCCTCGTGCCAAGACCACAAATAAGATTTTGTCAAGGCCTCGTGCCAAGACACTAGTTTGTCTCATGAGACCTGTCGATGCATCGAGGAGCTATAGCGGGCTCCACCTGTCACTTATTAAGTCCAATGCATTCCTCATATGAATAGGTTTAAACATATCATAAACCATAACATAATCGTATCACATAAAACATGCATAAAGGAAACATAACATTTCCACATTTCAATCACAAGATATCAATACAACACATTGATATAATAAAAACGCTTTCAAAACCATTTTCAAAACCAAAATAAAATAAAGTTAAAACATTGTATTTATTTTTCATTAAAAAAAGTGATGGCTTGTAGAGGAAGCCGAAACTCAAATAATGGTCACGGCGGCGGAGAAGTCATTGTCGCCGCATAAGTACGGAAATAAAAACATTCCCTTTTTGTCGTTTCGTAAAACGCTTCGTATAAAAAAGATTCCTTTTGAATAAACGTAAAAGTCAAAGGGCTTTATACACTGTATAAAAGAAATTTGTGTATAAAACAAAATATGCCTCAATGAATGGAGATTGAGACGAAGTCCCTTAAAAGATCATTTTTAAAATAAAATAGATCTATTATGTGTATTCACTATAGGTACACATAAAGAACGTAAAAATACAAAATAGGACATAATAATATCATGACATAATTTGAAAGTAGGAGATTAACCCAAAGAATGGAAGTTGGGTTAAGAAATTCCCTTACCTTGCATCCTGTCCTGACTCGACCGTTCTTTAACCTCCTGAATAATAAACTAGAGTTAATTCCTATTTACTTAAGAAACTTTTTCATGTTCATTATTCCTTTTATATCCCTTATTACCATGTTACTAACATTATGTAATTATTTAAGTTTATAACGGTCATTTTGTCGATCTTAGGTACTTGAGTCAGAAATAACATTCTTATAATTACAAGTTGTTCATGTGGTGATATATCCATTATATCCAGAATTATATTCATGATGTAGATATAATATATATGATATATATCCATTATATACATTCATTCATAATGTCATGTAACATTTAGAGGTAAGAAATGAAATGCACCGTTCATGGAGACGGTAAGCCGTACGTACGCATGAACGCTACTTTCATTTCAATTTCGTATTTAATGGAACAGAATCATAATGATATACATTTATAATATAATTACAGTATAATATAGTGTATAATACCATTTAATCCAACCTTTATACATCCCACATAGGGCATTAACGATTCAAATCACTTTGAGGGGGCGGTAGTCCGCACTTCCTAAAATGAAATTATAGCGTTTTACCCATAATGGAAATCATAAAGTATGCCATAAATGAGAAATACAGAAGCATAAGTAAAACATAAACATATTATATATCATATATAAAAATATTTACATCTTAATGGCCACCTTTTAAGGTGTTATATGAGTGTTGAACAATCATCGTTTCGTGAGGCAGAAATTCGCCATCCACAGAAACCGTATGTTCTTTAACCATTAGATGTAGGTGTGTGTAATTGTAGCTCGAATAATTCTTATAACAACATCCTAGTATATTGAGGATACTGGTGTTGTTACAAAAGAAATGAATAAAAAGAGTTTAGGGGGTTGGAGGAGAAAAATAAAACAAAACAACATTAGAGAAGACATTACCTCAAAATCGGGTAACTCTTTTTGATTTGAGCCAAAGTCTTCCTTGGGAAGAGTTATGCCCAAAGTAAGGCTTCTAGGAGTAATAGGGGGAAGTTTGGAGAATATTTGGGCAGAGTTTGGCCGAGCCAAATGGCTTGAATGTGTAAATGAGGTGGGAGAGGTGGGGGCCTTTTATAAGTGGAGAGGAGGGGCACTTTTGGAAAGATTGAAATGTTATATTATTTCACAATGATTTTCAGATTTTAAAGGTCCCACACTTATATAATTCGAGTCTAAGGTGATAAGGTTTATAAATCTCATCATCCAATAGGCTTTGGACAAGTGAAAGCCTTGGATTTTGCATTATCTTCTCATTTTATTTAAATCGTTAAATAATGAGGTCATCGCCACATCATAATGATGTCATAAATAATTTAATTTATTTAATGTCTAAAAATTATAAAAAAAATACTATGATGTACTAAATATTTTTAGCTTTCTAATGAATATTTATAATCAAAATTGGGACTTGTGTAACCCCACTTAAAAACTGTTTTAGTAAAACAACTCATGTTTGTGTCAATTTAATTTTAACATTAAATAAATATATATTAATGTCATTTTCCAACTAAAGTGGCTCCATGGGGTCCCCAAGTTGACCCATGGGTTGTCTTGGTCGGCCATGACTCATACAATAGGAGTAGGACAAGTGTCATGCTCATCTCATATTATTAAAACATTATTTGTACCTTAAACTACACTAATTACCTCTAATCGCGATTAAGAACTTAAAAGTTACTATTCACCAAAAAATTATTTTGATCTCATTGAACCACATTTTACTTCTTAATGACAACCATGTATGTCGGATTTTTGAAAATCAAATCACAGAAGTAGTAATATTTCATTTAAACAAAAAATCAGTTATTTAACTACCACTTAGTGGTTTCACTATTCATCAAAAATTGAAGTTTTTCAGAATAATGCCAAAATTTCACCCTAAGCTATAATTGATATTCCGAATTCAAAAATGATGTCTCTTTTACAAAATTCCAATCATATAAGTTGCATTAATTAATTTTATTATTAATTCCCGCTGTTACAACAAATAGCGTGTTTTTAAGAAACAATTTATATCAAAAGATTGGCAATTGTTTATGTCCAATTTCAATGTTAAATTAATTCTAATGACCACCATTGGATAAAATGGTAAAAATATATTCTAATTATACTTTAAAACCACTAAATAGTATAATTTATCACTATAAATTATTTTGATTAAAAAAGTTGTTTTTAAGTAATTTTCACTATTCATAAAAAATTAGAAGTTCTCAGAAAAATACCAAAAATTCAACATAGGCTAATTTCGATATTACGAATACAAAAATGAAGTCCATTTTGAAATATAAGATTTCTATAATTTTAAAAATTGGTTCTTAATATTCATAACGGCTACTTTGATTAGTCATGGTGTTTTAGAACTTGAACTTGCGTACAATGCAAGCTATTGCATTATTGAAAGAGAGGCGTATCGTGGAAGCTCGGGGTGTTACATTCTACCCTCCTTCAACAAATTGCGTCCTCGCAATTTGATATTTTTCTTTGAAAATAAAAGGTTGAAAATAGAAAATACCTTTGTGGAAAACCCACATCGGAAATAAGGTTAATAAAATTTAGCCTTAATAAGAGGGAAAGGGAAATGAAAAAGTCACCACCCAATTATGATCTTGATTAGGAGAACATTGGTGGAAATTAGAGACATATAATTGGAGGGAAAACGTAAATATTCATAGGGAGTGATTGAGGTCATCAATCACAATCAACTGTCAAATTGAGGGCCTCAAAGCCTTCAATCTATGTTGATTTAAAATATTATCAGTTCAACAAGACATAAGGTATTAGGATAACACATTTTTTTGTTTTAATATCCCTTTACTAAAGTTTAAGAATTAATTTATTCATTGAATAAGAGATAGGTATATATATATTTATGCTTGACAATTAGAGTTTCAACCTTCAACTCATCTTTCACTCAGAAAGATAATAGAACTCAAAAATATTATACTTATCCTAATTGTATAAGGTTCCAAATGTTAACACATACCATTTAGATCAGTAAAATTATTTTGTAATAACTGGGGACTTCCTGTAGGCTAGTGGTAGGAAATAAAGGCCTGTCGCACTATGATTGTGGGTTCGATTCCTGCAGCTTTGTCCGACGCGACGGGTTATGCCCCACCCTGCAGGTTGTCCTTTTCCTAAAACTATAGTATCATAATATTCCAAAAATAATCTTCATAAATTTTTTAACCTTAAACAATACTATCCAAAGATCAACTTAATCCACTCCAACCTTTATAATTATCCAAAATACCTCTGTCCAAACTTTCTCTAAAAGGTCTCTTAATTCCAAAATCAATTTATCAGATTCCCCAAACAAAGAAAAGTTTCTCTTATTGTCACATACTAAAAATATGATTACCTTAATCATATTAAAACCTTACTGAAATCAAAAAGTACTGCAGTACAATCTTTATATATATCACATTATTCTAATAACCAAAATATAATCCATGAGTCCAAAATCACCAATACATTAGTTATTCTACTTCAACTGTAGTAACAGCATAAGATTGTCCTTGATCCCTTGGCCTTTTCTAAGGTAAGTTTACCTGACGCTTAGGACATTCATTTGCATAATGACCCATTTCTCTACAATTATAGCATTCAACTTTGATAGCCTCTTCCTTTCCCTTGCAATCACGAGCCTGGTGACCCTTTTCTCCACATTTATAACAAACTCCCATTCCTTTTAGACAAGTACCAGGGTGATTCTTCCCACAATTATCACATAATGGAAAATCCTTCTTTCCCTTTTTCCCTTTATCTGTCTCTTGTTCCACCATTCTCTTCTTCTCTTGCTTTACTTGGTTGTCATAAGACTTAGAGAATTCCTTTTCTGTCTTAATAGCACACGAGACAATATCTTCGTATGATGAGAAGGATTGTGATACTAAAGCTCGACGGAGAAATGGTTTTAACCCATCAAAGAAACGATCAATCTTACTCCTTGGGTTACGTATATAATCGGAAGCATGCCTCGCTAACCTTGTAAAGTTAGCCTCATACTTTGCGACATTCTCATCCTCCTTCTTCCTCAGACTCAGAAATTTCCTTTCCATATCTGCTCGATGGTCATGAGGAAAGTATTTTTCTAAGAAAAGCTCTTTGAACTCCCTCCATTCCATATTCTATACGTCATCATCTTCCTTTGTGTTTTGAATCAGCGACCACCACTGATCGGCATCTCCAGTGAGGCGGTAAACTTCCATGACAACCTTCTCCCTTTCACTACTCCCCAAGGCATGGAATATTTTCTCTAAGGAATTTATCCATTGCTCAGCAACTATAGGATTTGTACTCCCATTTAAGGTTGGTGGTTGTTGCCTCATGAAGCGGTCTAACATTGATCCTCCACGTTGCGGATCAGGGTGCTCCATACGAGTAAGGTTATTATTCATAACCTGAGTGAGTTGTCCCAGTATGGTGATTAGCTGATCGGCACCGGTTGCATCACCAGCCCCACTATAATTATCTTGAGCAGGTGGGCAATCCCTACACGGAGTTCGTGCATTGATACGGTTTCCATTCCTTCTACTAGGCGCCATTTCTAAACAATGGCATAAACTAGATTAGTTTATGAATCAAAATACATAATTCCACACTTGTAAAACACTTTACATAAATTGAACTATTTATGGATATAATCCATAATCATAAAAAGAAATGTTTTCTTTAAGGAAGTATATACTCATAACCCTTCATAGTGGTTTGTGAGAATTATCCTAAGCATATCCCCCGGGAGTGTCGTAACCAAGAGTGCAGCAAGGCCCGTTGTCGTGCACCGGTTCCCGTTCGAGTCTAGCTCAAAGAGGTTTTTTCGGGTTTTACCCCTAGGTACATCTGTGCCAGAGCCGCCTCTACTTGCTCGTATCTAGACAGGGTTGTATTGCTCGGAAAACTCATAACATCTCTATAATACCAAAATTCTAAGAAGTTCTTCTATACTAATCCTCAAAGTCTATCTTCGGGCTATGTGCTCTAATCAGAGTTTATCTAAATCTAGCTTCCAAGGTAAGTACTAAACTGCCTCTGATACCAACTATAACGCCCCAACCCCAGCTACCCATAGTCGGTGCATTACTTCGTAACATTGGCATGATCACAAAAGATCAAGTCTCGAAAGACCGATTAGTTTAGTAGCCTTGGAAACACAAGATACATTCATAAGTCTTAAATTACATCATAAAGTGAAAAACTAATAACAAAGTCTTCATAGTCCACACTCATATCCTCTTCTGACTATCCCTGCAGGTCATTCATAAAATACTTCTTCACATCCTGGAAAATATTAAAACATTGAAAGGGATGAGCTCAGATGCTCAGTAAGGATAACAATATTGCGGAAGCTTTCATAAATAAACATAAAAATTTAAGGCAATGTATAACTAAAACAAAAGCCTTTTAAACTTGAACATCAACATGATATGGCAAAAGTAAAATGAGATAATTCCATTCACTTCTTCACATGGATATTCTACTGGTCGAGTAATCACATGCAATATCAATAACCACTTTCATAATGATGGAATGCATAATGTCAGACTATAATAACCACGTAGTCAAGGCCTCGTGCCAGGACCACAAATAAGATTTTGTCAAGGCCTCGTGCCAAGACACTAGTTTGTCTCATGAGACCTGCCGATGCATCGAGGAGCTATAGCGGGCTCCACCCGTCACTTATTAAGTCCAATGCATTCCTCATATGAATAGGTTTAAACATATCATAAACCATAACTTAATCGTATCACATAAAACATGCATAAAGGAAACATAACATTTCCACATTTCAATCACAAGATATCAATACAACACATTGATATAATAAAAATTCTTTCAAAACCATTTTCAAAACCAAAATAAAAGAAAGTTAAAACTTTGTATTTATTTTTCATTAAAAAAAGTGATGGCTTGTAGAGGAAGCCGAAACTCAAATAATGGTCACGGCGGCGGAGAAGTCGTTGTCGCCGCATAAGTACGGAAATAAAAACATTCCCTTTTTGTCGTTTAGTAAAACGCTTCGTATAAAAAAGATTCCTTTTGAATAAACGTAAAAGTCAAAGGGCTTTATACACTGTATAAAAGAAATTTGTGTATAAAACAAAATACGCCTCAATGAATGGAGATTGAGACGAAGTCCCTTAAAAGATCATTTTTAAAATAAAATAGATCTATTATGTGTATTCATTATAGGTACACATAAAGAACGTAAAAATACAAAATAGGACATAATAATATCATGACATAATTTGAAAGTAGGAGATTAACCCAAAGAATGGAAGTTGGGTTAAGAAATTCCCTTACCTTGCGTCCTGTCCTGACTCGACCGTTCTTTAACCTCCTGAATAATAAACTAGAGTTAATTCCTATTTACTTAAGAAACTTTTTCATGTTCATTATTCCTTTTATATCCCTTATTACCATGTTACTAACATTATGTAATTATTTAAGTTTATAACGGTCATTTTGTCGATCTTAGGTACTTGAGTCAGAAATAACATTCTTATAATTACAAGTTGTTCATGTGGTGATATATCCATTATATCCAGAATTATATTCATGATGTATATATAATATATATGATATATATCCAGTATATACATTCATTCATAATGTCATGTAACATTTAGAGTTAAGAAATGAAATGCACCGTTCATGGAGACGGTAAGCCGTACGTACGCATGAACGCTACTTTCATTTCTATTTCGTATTTAATGGAACAGAATCATAATGATATAAATTTATAATATAATTACAGTATAATATAGTGTATAATACCATTTAATCCAACCTTTATACATCCCACATATGGCATTAACGATTCAAATCACTTTGAGGGGGTGGTAGTCCACACTTCCTAAAATGAAATTATCGCGTTTTACCCATAATGGAAATCATAAAGTATGCCATAAATGAGAAATACAGAAGCATAAGTAAAACATAAACATATTATATATCATATATAAAAATAGTTACATCTTAATGGCCACCTTTGAAGGTGTTATATGAGTGTTGAACAATCATCATTTCGTGAGGCAGAAATTCGCCATCCACAGAAACCGTATGTTCTTTAACCATTAGATGTAGGTGTGTGTAATTGTAGCTCGAATACTTCTTATAAAAACATCCTATTATATTGAGGATACTGGTGTTGTTACAAAAGAAATGAATAAAAATAGTTTAGGGGGTTGGAGGAGAAAAATAAAACAAAAAAACATTAGAGAAGACATTACCTCAAAATCGGGTAACTCTTTTTGATTTGAGCCAAAGGCTTCCTTGGGAAGAGTTCTGCCCAAAGTAAGGCTTCTAGGAGTAAGAGGGCGAAGTTGGGAGAGTATTTGGGCAGAGTTTGGCCGAGCCAAATGGCTTGAATGTGTAAATGAGGTGGGAGAGGTGGGGGCCTTTTATAAGTGGAGAGGAGGGGCACTTTTGGAAAGATTGAAATGTTATATTATTTCACAATGCTTTTCGGATTCTAAAGGTCCCACACTTATATAATTCGAGGATAAGGTGATAAGGTTTATAAATATCCTCATCAAATAGGCTTTGGAAAAGTTTAAGCCTTGGATTTTTCATTATCTTCTCATTTTATTTAAATCATTAAATAATGAGGTCATCGCCACATCATAATGATGTCATAAATAATTTAATTTATTTAATGTCTAAAAATTATAAAAAAAAATACTATGATGTAGTAAATCTTTTTATCTTTCTAATGAATAATTATAATCAAAATTTGGACTTTTGTAACCCCAATTAAAAACTGTTTTAGTAAAACAACTCATGTTTGTGTCAATTTAATTTTAACATTAAATAAATATATATTAATGTCATTTTCCAACTAAAGTGGATCCATGGGGTCCCCAAGTTGACCCATGGGTTGTCTTGGTCGACCATGACTCATCCAATAGTAGTAGGACAAGTTTCATGCTCATCTCATATTATTAAAACATTATTTGTACCTTAAACTACACTAATTACCTCTAATCGCGATTAAGAACTTAAAAGTTACTATTCACCAAAAAATTATTTTGATCTCATTGAACCACATTTTACTTCTTAATGACAACCATGTATGTCGGATTTTTGAAAATCAAATAAAAGAAGTGGTAATATTTCATTTAAACAAAAAATCAGTTATTTAACTACCACTTAGTGGTTTCACTATTCATCAAAAATTGAAGTTTTTCAGAATAATGCCAAAATTTCACCCTAAGCTATAATTGATATTCCGAATTCAAAAATGATGTCTTTTTTACAAAATTCCAAACATATAAGTTGCATTAATTAATTTTATTATTAATTCCCGCTGTTACAACAAATAGCGTGTTTTTAAGAAATAATTTATATCAAAAGATTGGCAATTGTTTATGTCCAATTTCAATGTTAAATTAATTCCAATGACCACCATTGGATAAAATGGTAAAAATATATTCTAATTATACTTTAAAACCACTAAATAGTATAATTTATCACTATAAATTATTTTGATTAAAAAGTTGTTTTTAAGTAATTTTCACTATTCATAAAAAATTAGAAGTTCTCAGAAAAATACCAAAAATTCAACATAGGCTAATTTCGATATTACGAATACAAAAATGAAGTCCATTTTGAAATAAAAGATTTCTATAATTTTAAAAAGTGGTTCTTACTATTCATAACGACTACTTTGATTAGTCACGGTGTTTTAGAACTCGAACTTGCGTACAATGCAAGCTATTGCATTATGGAAAGAGAGGCGTATCGTGGAAGCTCAGGGTGTTACAATTTTTTCTAAAAAACATGTCATGTATCTGTTATGATGTAGAATTTTAGTCTCAAAATCTCTCTCTTTTTCTCAAAAATTCTCTTGTTTTATTTATGTGAATACCCAAATATATTTTCATTTCCAATAATATTCATCGAGATATAAAATTGATTGATTTGATTCTGTAATTTACATACATATAACCCTCACTCCCTTTCCCTGGGTTATAAATGACATAATGATCTTATTTTTAATCACTTTTAAAGCGTCACGATTTTGAAGTGAAATCCATTTATTTTAATCTATTTGGGATATTTATGAAATGTATTATTATGATCTATGTGGATCACATGAAAAAAAAGAGATATTAAGGGTGTTCCCTAATAGCGCTCGAATGTATTGGGTAAAGAATTTAATCTCTAGAGATGACAAGTTTCACGATACCTTAGTGAATAACCTTGGTAATTTTAATGAAGCCATGGGGATGAACCTTGGTGATATGTTCATGAATGTCTATATTAAAAGTTGTATCCACACATTAAATTTATGACTTGGGTTATTTTCATTATTATATTCCAATAATTCCATTTCTCATGACTTTATGTTTATTATCAAGTTCTTATTGATATCACAAGTAAATTGATTACCTTGCATTCCTTACTAGGATTTCTGCTCACCCTTTCCTTTTATGTATGTCTCCAGGTTATGAGATGTTGTAATTGAAATAAGTAAAAACTTATTATTATTCCTCAAAATTGGATTAGAATAATGTTTTATGTTATTTTCATGTATTATGTTCCTGATTTCCAGGACACTAGACTTTAAACATCCTTTGTTTGTAAAATGTAATGAAAAGTTATATAACAAAAAGGCAGGATGCCAAAGTTACTATTAAAAGATAGTTTATTTATTTATGGAAATTAGGCTATCAAAAACATTAGGAAGAACCCTATATAAAAGTTTAAATATAGTAAAACTTCATTGTATTTTTTTGAAATATTAATTAATTGGTTTCCAAACAAATAAATCCCTTTTTGGATATGAACAAGTGGATGTGGCTCTGGTACAAATGTACCTAGGAGTGAAAACTCTGACAATAAGTTTTTTTCATGACTTGGGGTATCCTGGTACACAACAATGAGCCTTTCTTAACTCCAGGTTTGACACTCCTTGGGGATATTTTTGGTCTGTCACAATCTTTTTATGAATCATTGTGAAGGATTTATAGAGAAATGTAATTGTTTAAGATTGAAGTTTTAAAAAATAAAATATTTTATAGTTAAAATATTCATAAAAAAATAAGCTTTTAAATAGGTTTTTATTCTTTTAGAAAATGGAGGGCAATAGGAGGAACCATGAAAATGGTGACCGAAATGGACCATGTGTTGACGGCCCTTCGATGGAAGACGAAATAGAAACTTTCATGAGAATGATGAACCAACTAACTCATGTTATGGGAAGTAACTTGAATCAAAATGAGAGACGGATCTCACCATCAAGGGAAAAATGTTCCGTTGAGTCCTTTGGGTACCAACAACCACCAGCCTTCAGTGGATCAACAGACCCATTGATTACAGAATAGAAGATCAGCTTTATAGAGAAGATCTTTTCTATGCTCCACTATTCAGAGCAAGAGAAGGTCACCCTAGTTGTCTTTCACTTAGAGGGAGAAGTTGATTAGTGGTGGGACCTGATTAAAGACATGATTTCAAGATTTTAAGTTGAAGATATGGAGTGGGAATATTTTAGAGGGATCTTATTCAGTACGTATTTCCCTTGTTCCATGAGAACAAGAATGGAGAAGGAGTTTCTCGAGCTGAAGCAGAGGGAGAATGAATCTGTGGGAATCTAAGAGATGAACTTCACTTAATATTCCCATTATACCTCAATACTTGTCTTGGATCCTAGTGAGAAGTTTGATAGATTCTTTGGTGCACTAATACTTCATCTGCAGAAGAATATAGACAACCGAGACTATGACAGATAAGAGGAGATCTTGTCAAGTGCAATGAAAGTCGAATTGGAGTTTGGTGAGACGTAGTGGTCTCATAAATCCAATGACAAAAAGATGTCGATGGATCCAAGATTAGGGAGGATCTTTGATCAGGGAATAGGAGGATATAAATTTTAACATCCCATGTGTAATAAATGTGGGAAGAATCATTTGGGGAACAGTCCAAATCTGAGGGTAGTGGAGGGGAATCACCATCATCCTGAGCAACAGCCAAGGGAACAAGGTCGTACTTTTTTAATCACTATAGCTAAAGTTGAATCATCAAATGATGTGGTGGAATGAACTCTTTTTGTTCTATCAAAGCTAGAAAGTACTTTTTTTTATTCTGGTTCTACGTATTCCTTTATTTCCTCCAAGTTTGCAAAGAATTAAGAACCAACCCCTGATTTTCTAAATTTAGAGTTATCAGCCAAGAATCTTGGTGGGATTATCCAAGCATCTTTAGTGTTTAGAAAATCTATTATTTACTTTAGTGAGCACAATATTATCACAAATCTAGTATTAATTCTCATGCAGGAATTCATCATTATAATAGGTATGAACTGGGTCTCAAAGTATAATGTTAAGATAAAATGCAGAAGAAAGGAAATATCATTAGTATTGAATAGAAACCCTACAGTTATCTTCCAAGGAGAGATATCTCATCATGATCATTGTCTAAAATAACCTCCTATATCCTTCTTTAGGGAGTTGATCAATAAAGAAGAATAAAGAAATGAGATTTTAAGGATATAAAATGTCCACATTGTTCAAGAATACATCGACGTATTTCCTGAGGAGTTACATGGACCTTCCCCTGAAAGAGAGGTAGAGTTATCCATTCAACTCATATCGGGATCTCATTCGATATCAAAGACCTCGTATAGGATGGAAAATGTTGAGTTGGAGGAATTAAAGAAGCAACTACAAGATCTTTTGGATAAGGGGTTTATCCGTCCAAGTGTGTCTCCTTAGGGAGTAAGTCTTCTCTTTGTGAAGAAGAAGGGTGGATCAATAATTCTATTCATTGATTATAGAGAACTAAATGGGATCACATTGAAGAACAAATTCCCTCTCCCAAGAATTGATGACTTATTTGACCAACTTCATGGGGATCAATTCTTCTCTATGATTGATCTTCGATCCAGTTATCATCAATTGAGGGTGAAGAAACAAGATATTCTAAAAACGGACTTCTAATCAACATACAGGCATTATGATTTTGTTGTTATTCCCTTCAGACTAACTAATTCACTATCTGTTTTTATTGATTTGATGAATATATTATTTAAGGACTACCTTTATAACTTTTTGGTAGTTTTTATTGATGATATTATGAGATATTACAAAAGTCATGAGAAGCATGAGGATCATCTAATGGTTATTTTTCAAACTCCGTGGAAGGAGAGGATTTTTGGGAAGTTCAGAAAATGTGAATTCTGGTTAAAGCAAGTTGCATTCTTGGGGCACATTGTAAGCAATGAAGGAATCACAGTTGGCCATACAATGACAAACTTTGTAGAGGAGTGGCCTCAACCTACAATAATAACTTCTTTTTTTAGTTTCCTTGGATTAGCAGGATATTATAGGAGGTTTGTAAAAAACTTTTCAAAACTTTCAAATCCATTAACCATGTTAATTTAAAAATGGGTCAAGTTCATCTGGACAAAGGAGTGTGAAGAATATTTCGAAGAGCTGAAGAAGATATTGGTTACTGCACCTGTGTTAACTCTACCCTAAAGTAGAAAAAGATTCATTATTTATAGTGATTCATCTCTGAAAGTTCTTGGGTGTGCCCTCATGTTAAATGAAAAAGTCATTTCATATGCATCTCGGCAGTTGAAGACTTTTGAGCAGAACTATCCTACACACGATCTTGAGCTAGTTGTGGTCATTTTTTCTCTAAAGATGTGGAGGAACTATCTTTATGGGGATAAATTTGATATATACACGGACCATAAAAGTTTCAAGTATATTTCACACAAAAGGAATTAAACATGAGGCAGAGGAGATGGTTGTAACTTCTTAAAGACTATGATTGTTCAATTCAATATCATCCCGAAAGAGCTGACAAAGTCACTGAAGCATTAATAAGGAAAGAACGTGTTTTTCAACTCATGATAAGGATTCCAAGACATCCTTTGATCAATGACCTAGTAAAGCTATACATGGGAATTATAATGGAAGGTACATCATCATCCCTAACCCAAATGATTTCTCAATCATCATTCCTAGAGAAGATAAAGAAATATCAGAATGAAGATCCTTTGTTACAGAAGAATATTGAGGTTGTGAAGGGTGGGAAGTTTCTTAAGTTCAATATTGATCAAGAAGGTGTACATAAATTTCATACAAGACTATGTGTTCTATCTATTCTAGAAATAAAGAAAGAGCTGATGGATGTAGCCCATAGCTCTACTTTCTCTATACATTCTGGAAGCACAAATATGTATAGGGACCCTCATGATCATTATTGGTGGGATAATATGAAAAGGGAGATTGCTGACTACACTTCAGGGTGCCTAGTATGTCAGAAATTGAAGGCAGAGTGACAACTTCCTAAAGGGTTATTTCAACCACTACCCATGCCAACATAGAAGTGGGACAATATCACTATGGAATTCGTCACTGGTCTCCTGAGAACTTCAAAACGAAATAGTGGGATATGGGTTATTGTGGACCATCTCTCCAAGACTTCCCATTTTATCTCCATTTGGGAAGATTTATCTCTTGATCAACTTTCCAGGATTTATGTGAAGGAAGTCGTAAGGCTGCATGGAGTTCCACTTTCTATCATATCTGATCGTGACCCAAGGTTCACATCAAAATTCTGGGGAAATATTCAACATGCTTTGAACACTAAATTTAATTTCAGTAAGGCCTATCAGCCCCAAACTTATGGCCAATCTAAAAGGACTATTTAAACACTCTAGGACATGCTGCGAACATGCTTAATGTAATTTAATGGTGGATGGGATCAACATCTCCCTTTAGTTGAGTTCTCTTACAATAATAACTTCCACTCGAGCATTCAAATAGAACCCTATGAAGCTCTATATGGTAAGTGATGTAGAACTTCTACTTATTGTCATGAAGCTGGGGAGACAAAGCTTCTTGGTCCTGATCTTATGCAAGAGATGACATAAAAATTCTTTGCCATCCAGCAACACATTAATGCTGCTTAGAGTCGGAAAAAGAGTTATGCTAACAACCGTTGAAGGGACTTGGAGATTGATGTTTGTGATAAGGTCTTTCTTCAAATTTCACCTTGGAAGAGATTCATGAGGTTTGGGAAGAAAGGGATGCTCATAAATAAGTACATTGGCCCCTATTAAATCCTTGATCATGTAGTAGTAGTGGCCTATCGGCTTGAACATCCTCCAAATCTAGCACAAGTTCATGATGTTTTCCATGTATCCCTCTTGAAGAAGTTCATACCTGATCATTCACAAGAACTAAATCTAGAGGGGGTTCAACTAGAAAATGACCTCTCTTATGAGGAGCAGTCGGGGGAGATATTGGATCGTAGAGACAAGGTTCTACACAACAAGACTACACACCTTGTTACAGTGTTGTGGAGGAACCACAAATGAAAAGAAGAAACATGGGAACCAGAGTGGTCTATGAGGCAGAATTACCCACACCTTTTCAATTCTAAGGTTACGAGTTAAAATTTCAGTGATGAAATTTTATAATGGGGGAATAAAGTAACAACCCGAACTATTGAATAATTTTTGTTTAATAAATTTTTTTATTATTTTATTTTATACTCAACAAAACTATATCCATTAATTAATGAAGTGAGTATAATTAAAATAATACCACTAGGTTTTGACTACTATATGACTGTTTGTTAATATGAGCATTGGAAACTAAATTCTTAATGCTATAGTGATCTTGATTAGTAAATATAGAAAGAAGAGTCAATGGCCTCATCTAGTAGACTCGGGTCGTACGAAGCCCATCTTTCAGAGCTTAGGAAGGAAGTAACATCTTTGGGCTTTGCTCTGGACCAAGCCCATGCTGAAGTTCAACATTTTTAGCTTGAATATAATTGATTAAGGGAGAAGTTCAAACTTATAGAAATCACCACTCCGGAAATGATGTCTAAGCCGCCCCGAGATTCTATAACCATAGCACACCTTACACTTAGGTCCTATGCAGGTGTTATAAGGGGCTATGTAAGGAGGCCTTAGATACTTTTTTGTAATCCATTTATATAAATAAAATTTTTATTTCTCATTAAGGTAAAATTTGTGATTTTAAAATATTTGGATAAATATAGGATGAATATTTTTGAGGAATTTTGCAAAAATGGGTATTTTAAAATATTCATGTAAACTTTAAACTATTAAAAATGTGAAATGATTTTCAAAAAATGGTATTTTACAGTTATGATCAGTAAGACATTTACAGTATAATAAGATCGACGTAATTTTTAGTGAATAATAAAGTATGAATAGTAATATTACCTTTATGAATAGTAATGAATATTAAATCGTCCAAAAAAATAGAAACTTCACCCATGAATGTATAAATACAATGTAGACATCTTAAACGTGAAAAAATGATCATAGTATAAGTTTTGGTATTTTTTATGTCATAAATATTTTATTTACAATTTTATAATTAATTTAATAATTTAAAATGGAAATTTATTTTCATAAAATTTAATCATAAATTGTTACTTCATTTTCTTATGGTTATATGATAATTTTATGAGACCTTGATTACTTTTTCAATGTGTTACAAAACAAGTTATAGTTTTAGAGTTGTTTTTTTGAATAAATAATGCTTTTATTTAAAAATTAAATTAAAAATATTTATTTATTTATTTTCATAAAATGGAGTTTATTTTCTGAATTCAGAGAATCTATATTATGTTAGGGTGAATTTATGATGTTCTTATAAAATCTTTTGTTTTTCGGTGAATAGTAAAAATACAGTTTTGAGTTTTGGTGTGATTAATGACATCATTAAAATATGTAATAACGATGAAATAAATCTGGTGGGATTTTTATAGTAAGATATGTTATTACATGTCCCAATCTCCCAATACCATGGGAAAATACCATGGTCAAGCCCATGGTTTTTCAAATACCACTAATGAGTTGTCCCTTGGAAATTAATTAAATATTGCCTCACTTTCGCTATAAATACCAAGTCATTCCCTCATTAATTTCATTCCAAAATCCTCCTCAACGAAGCTCTGGTCTCTTTACCTCCCAAGTAGTCCTCCCAAGGTGCCCTCAATCTCCCAAGGTCCCAACCGTCGAGCTTTTGAAGTCACTCTTCAAGGTAAAGGAACCTTTCACCCTCCTCTTTTAAGTCATGACTTCATTTATGTTTTGTCTTTTAGTTTACATTTTATTATGTGGGGTATGTTCTTATATATCACTATTGGTTTGAATTTTATGTCCAATTGATGAGATACCCTTTCCTCTCTCCTCAACTGATTTTTGGGATTTTTAAGTGAAGTTGTTAGGGTGTCGAATTTTTGTAAAAGAAATCGCATCATCTCATTTATTTCATGAGTCCTTTCCATGTGGTATGTCATTAAAATATCCATACCATGTTTGTATTTCTATTATATTCTATCACTATACTGTATTATGAGATATTTATGATTGTTTGATCCTTGTCCCCTCTCTTTTAATGTTTTCTAAAAAACATGTCATGTAGTTGTTATGCTGCGGAATTTTGGTCTCAAAATCTCTCTCTTTTTCTCAAGAAATTCCCTTGTTTTATTTATATGAATACCCAAATCTATTTTAATTTCCATGGGTATTCATCAAGACATAAAATGGATCTATTTAGTTCTATAATTGACATACATATAACCCTCACTCTCTTTCATTGGGTTGTAAATGACATAATGATCTTATTTTTAATCACTTTTAAAACGTCGCGATTTTGAAGTGAAACCCATTTCGTTTACTCTCTTTAGGTTATTTAGGAAATGTATGATTATGATATATTTGGATCGCATGAAAATAAATACATATTATGGGTGTCCCCTAATAATGCTCCATTGCATTGGGTAAATAATTTAATCTCTAGAGATGACAAGTTTCACGATACCTTGGTGAATAACCTTGGTAATTTTGATGACACATTGGGGATGAAATTTGGTGATATGTTAATGAATGTATCAATTAAATATTGTAGCCACATATTCAAGTTATTATTCATGTTATTTTCATTACGATATTCCTCTACTTCCATTCCTCATGTCTTTATGTTTTTCATCATGTTCTTATTGATATAACAAGTAAACTGACTCCCGCGCTTTCTTTATTGGGAATTCTCCTTGCCATTTCCTTTGATGTATGTCTCCAGGATAAGAGATGCAGTAATTGAACATAGTATGAACTTATTATGAAGCCTTACTAGTGGATTAGAAGAATTTCTTTTTTTATTTTCATTTATTATGTTATTGATTTCCAAGACACTAGACATTAAAGATCCTTTTTGTAAAATATAATGAAATTTTTTGCAATAAAAAGGCGGGATTCCATAGTGCATTTATCACTTTCGTTCAATATACCCCCACTTTCTTTGTAGGATGACCAATGACACTATTTCTGCTCAATTAAATTGGTAATATTGATTTTTAAATAGTAAAATCATTGTCCATGGAATTAATTTATTTTTTCATATAAAAATTTAATTTATTTATTTTTAGTATTACTCACATGATAATTGTTTTCTTATATAGTTGGATTATTTTTTGAGTTGGGGGTTCTCTGGCCAAATTTCATTCTACATATCCCTTAAAACATTTTCACCTCTATAGTGGTGCATTTATCTCTTTCTTTCGTGTTACCTCCACTTCCCTTTCAGGAAGACAAAATTTTTTCCTCTACTCAATTATAGAGGTAATATTGATGTTTTCACAATAAAATAATTTTCCATAGAATTAACGTATTTTTTCATATTTATGTTTAATTTATTTCTTTTTATTATTACCCAAATAATAATTGTTTTCTTATAAACCCCTGATTTTCTAAAAGTAGAGTTATCAATCAAGAATCCTGGTGGGAATATCCAAGCATAATCAGTGTTTAGAAACTCTATTATTTAATTTAGTGAGCACAATATTATCACAAATCTAGTAGTAATTCCCATGCTGGAATTTGACATTATACTAGGTATGAACTAGGTCTCAAAATATAATGTTAAGATAAAATGCAGAAGAAAGTAAATCTCAGTAGTCTCAAATAGAAAACCTCTAGTTATCTTCCAAGGAGAGATATCTCATCATGATCATTGTCTAAAATAACCTCTTATATCCTTTTTTATGGAGTTGATCAATAAAGAAGAATAAAGAAATGAGATTTCAAGGATAGAAAATGTCCCCATTGTTTAAGAATACATTGACGTATTTCCTGAGGAGTTACCTGGACCTCCCCCGGAAAAAGAGGTAGAGTTCTCCATTCAACTCATATCTGGATGTCATCTGATATCAAAGACCTCGTATAGTATGGAAAATGTTGAGCTGGAGGAATTAAAGAAGCAACTCCAAGATCTTTTGGATAACGGGTTTATCCATCCAAGTGTGTCTCCTTCGGGAGTAAGTGTTCTCTTTGTGAAGAAGAAGGGTGGATCAATAAGTCTATTCATTGATTATAGAGAACTTATTGGGATCACATTGAAGAACAAATTCCCTCTCCCAAGAATTTATTACTTATTTGACCAACTTCATGGGGATCAAATCTTCTTTAAGATTGATCTTCGATCTGGATATCATCAATTGTGGGTGAAGAAACAAGATATTCCAAGAACGGACTTCCGATCAAGATATGGGCATTATGATTTTGTTGTTATTACCTTCAGACTAACTAATACGGGATCTATTTTTATTGATTTGATGAATAGAGTCCTTAAGGACTACCTTTATAACTTTGTAGTAGTTTTTATTGATGATATTATGATATATTACAAAAGTCGGGAGGAGCATGAGGATCATCTAAAGGTTATTTTGCAAACTATGTGGAAGGAGAGGCTTTTTGTGAAGTTCAGCAAATGTGAATTCTGATTAAAGTAGGTTGCATTCTTGGGGCACATTGTAAGTAATGAAGGAATCACAGTTGATCATACAAAGAAAAACTTTGTAGAGGAGTGGCCTCAACCTAAAACAATAACTTATATTTGTAGTTTCCTTAGATTAGCGGGAAATTATAGGAGGTTTGTAAAAAACTTTTCAAAACATTCAAATCCATTAACCAGGTTAACTCGAAAATGGTTCAAGTTCATCTGGACAAAGGAGTGTGAAGAATGTTTCCCAAAGCTGAAGAAGATATTGGTTACTTCACCTGTGTTAACTCTTCCCTCAAGTAGAGAAAGATTCATTATTTATAGTGATGCATCTCTGAAAGGTCTTGGGTGTGTCCTCAGACAAAATGATAAAGTCATTGCATGTGTATCTTGACAGTTGAAGACACCTGAGAAGAACTATCCTACACAATATCTAGAGCTAGTTGTGGTCATTTTTTCTCTGAAGATATGGAGGAACTATCTTTATAGGGAGAAATGTTATATATACACAGACCATCAAAGCTTCAAGTATATTTCAGAAAAAAAAGTAATTGAACATGAGGAAGAGTAGATGGTTGTAACTTCTTAAAGACTATGATTATTCAATTCAATATCATCCCGGAAGAGAAAAAAAAGTCGCTGAAGCATTAAGCAGGAAAGAACAATTTGTTCTACCCATGATGAGGATTACAAGATATCCTTTGATCAATGACCTAGTAAAGCTGTACATGGGAATTATAAGGGAAGTTACATCATCATACCTAACCCAAATTATTTCTCAATCATCATTCCTAGAGAAGATCAAGAAAGCTCAGAAAGAAGATCCTTTGTTAAAGAAGAAGTTTGAGGCTGTGAAGGATGGGAAGTTTCCTAAGTTCAATATTGATCAAGAAGGTGTACTTAAATTTCATACAAGACTATGTGTTCTATCTATTCTAGAAATAAAGAAGGAGCTGATAGATGTATCTCATAGCTCTACTTTCTCTATACATTCTGGAAGCAAAAATATGTATAGGGACCTTCATGATCATTATTGGTGGGATAATATGAAAAGGGAGATTGCTGACTACACTTCAAGGTTCCTAGTATGTCAGAAAGTGAAGGCAGAGTGAAAACTCCATAAAGGGGTATTGCAACCACTACCCATGCCAGCATGGAAGTGGGACAATATCACTTTGGAATTCATCACTGGTCTCCTGAGAACTTCCAAAGGAAGCAGTGAGATATGGGTTATTGTGGACCATCTCACCAAGAATTCCCATTTTATCTCCATTTGGGAAGATTTATCTTTTGATCAACTTTCCAGGATTTATGTGAAGGAATTGGTAAGGATGCATGGAGTTACACTTTCTATCGTATCTGATTGTGACCCAAGGTTTACATCAAAATTCTGGATAAATATTCAACATGCTCTGAGCACTAAATTTAATTTCAGTAAGGCCTATCACCCCCAAACTGATGGCCAATCTAAAAGGCCTATTCAAACACTCTAGGACATGCTGATAACATGCTTAATGTAATTTAAAGGTGTATGGGATCAACATCTCCCTTTAGTTGAGTTCTCTTACAATAATAGCTTCCACTCAAGCATTCAAATAGAACCCTATGAAGCTCAATATGGTCAGCAATGTAGAACTTCTACTTGTTGGAATGAAGCTGGTGAGATAAAATTTCTTGGTCCTGATCTTGTGCAAGAGATGACATAAAAAGTCTTCACCATCCAGCACAACATTAAGGCTGCTTAGAGTCGGCAAAAGAGTTATGCCAACAACCGTCGAAGGGACATGGAGTTTGATGTTGGTGACAAGTTCTTTCTTCAAATTTCACCTTGGAAGAGAGACATGAGGTTTGGGAAGAAAGGGATGCTTAGCCCTAAGTACATTGGCCCCTATGAAATCCTTGATCATGTAGTATCAGTGGCCTATCGGCTTGAACATCCTCCAAATCTAGCACATGTTCATTATGTTTTCCATGTATCCCTCTTGAAGAAGTTCATACTTGATCATTCACATGAACTAAATCTAGAGGGGGTACAACTGGAACATGACCTCTCTTATAAGGAGCAGTCAGTGGAGATATTGGATCGTAGAGACAAGGTTATACGCAACAGGACTACCCACCTTTCTAGGGTGTTGTGGAGGAACCACAAATGAGAAGAAGAAACATGGGAACCAGAGTGGTCTATGAGGCATAATTACCCACAACTTTTCAATTCTAAGGGTACGAGTTAAAATTTTAGGGATAAAATTTTATAAGGGGGTAAGAATGTAACAACCCTAACTTTTGAATAATTTTTGTTTAATAATTTTGTGTATTATTTTATTTTATACTCAACAAAACTATATCCACTAGTTAATGAAGTGAGTATAATTAAAATAATACCACTGGGTTTTGACTGCTATATGACTGTTGGTCAATTTGAGCATTTGAAACTAAATTCTTAAAGTTATTGTGATCTTGATTAGTTAATACAGAAAGAAGAGTCAATGGCCTCATCTAGTAGACTCGGGTCGTACGAAGCCCATCTTTCAGAGCTTAGGAAGGAGGTAACATCTATGGGCTTTGCTGTAGACTAATCCCAATATGAGGTTCAATATTTTAAGCTTGAACAGAATTGCCTAAAGGAGAAGTTCAAACTTATAGAAATCACCACTCATGCAATGATGTCTTAGCCGCCCCAAGATTCTATCACCATAGCACACCTTACACATAGGTCCTATGCAGGTGTTATAAGGGCCTATGTAAGGAGGACTTAGATACTTTTTGTAATCCCTTGGTATAAATAAAATTTTTATTTCTCATTATGGTAAAATTTGTGATTTTAAAATGTCTGGATAAATATAGGATGAATATTAGTGATGAATTTTGGAAAAAGGGTCTTTTAGAATAATCTTGTAAACTTTAAACTATAAAAAAGGTGAAATTATTTTCAAAAAATGGTATTCTACAGGTGTGATCAGTATGAAATTTAGAGTCTAATGAGATCAGTGTAATTTTTAGTGAATAGTAAAGTATGAATAGTAATATTACCCTGATGAATAGTAATGAATATTAAATCGTCCAAAAAATAGAAACTTCACCCATGAATGTATAAATACAATGTAGGCATCTCAAAAGTGAAAAAATGATCATAGTATAAGTTTTGGTATTTTTTAATATCATAAATATTTTATTTACTATTTTATAATTAATTTAATAATTTAAAATGGAAATTTGTTTTCATAAAATGTAATCATAAATTGTTACTTCATTGTCTTATGGTTATACGATAATTTTATGAGACCTTGATTACTTTTTCAAGGTGTTACAAAACAAGTTATAGTTTTAGAGTTTTTTTTGAATAAATAACGATTTTATTTAAAAATTAAATTAAAAAAATTTATAAATTTATTTTCATAAAATGGAGTTCATTTTTTGAATTCAGAGAATCTATATTAGGTTAGGGTGAATTTATGAAATTTTTATAAAATGTTTTGTTTTTCGGTGAATAGTAAAAATACAGTTTTGAGTTTTTGTGTGATTAATGACATCATTAAAAGATGTAATAATGATGAAATAAATCTGGTATGCTTTTTATAGTAAGATATGTTATGACATGTCCCAATTGGCTAATACCATGGGAAAATACCATGGGAAAGCCCATGGTTTTTCAAATACCACTAATGAGTTGTCCCTTAGAAATTAATTAAATATTTTCTCACTTTCGCAATAAATACCAAGTCATTACCTCATTAATTTCATTCCAAAATCCTCCTCAATGAAGCTCTGGTCTCTTTACCTCCCAGGGAGTCCTCCCAAGGTTTCCTCAATCTCACAAGGTCCCATCCGTCGAGCTTTTGAAGTCACTCTTCAAGGTAAAGGAACTTTTCACCCTCCTCTTTTAAGTCATGACTTCCTTTATGTAATGTCTTTTAGTTTACATGTTCTTATGTTGGGTATGTTCTTATATATAATTCTTGGTGTCCATTTTATGTCCAAGATCTGAGATACCCTTTTCTCTCTCCTCAACTGATTTTCTGGATTTTTATGTGAAGTTGTTAGGCTGTCGAATTTTCGTAAAAGAAATCGGATCATCTCTTTTATTTCATGAGTCCTTTCCATGTGGTATGTCATTAAAATATCCATACCATGTTCATATTTCTATTTTATTCTATCCCTATACTGTATTATGAGTTATTTATGAGTGGTTTATCCTTGTCCCCTCTCTTTTAATGTTTTTTAAAAAACATTTCATGTAGTTGTTATGCTGCAGGATTTTGGTCTCAAAATCTCTCTCTTTTTCTCAAGAAATTCTCTTGTTTTATTTATATGAATACCCAAATATATTTTAATTTCCATGGGTATTCATCGAGACATAAAATGGATCTATTTAATTCTATAATTTACGTACATATAACCCTCACTCCCTTTCATTGGGTTGTAAATGACATAATGATCTTATTTTTAATCACTTTTAAAACGTCACAATTTTTAAGTGAAACCCATTTCATTTACTCTATTTAGGTTATTTCAGAAATGTATTATTATGATCTATGTGACTCACATGAAAATAAATACATATTAAGGGTCTTACCTAATAGCTCTCCATTGCATTGGGTAAATAATTTAATCTCTAGAGATGACAAGTTTCACGATACCTTGGTGAATAACCTTGGTAATTATTATGACATGTTGGGGATGAACTTTGTTGATATGTTAATGAATGTATCAATTGAATATTGTAGACACATATTCAAGTTATTATTCAAGTTTTTTTCATTATGATATTCCTCTACTTCCATTTCTCGTGTCTTTTTATTTTTCATCAAGTTCTTATTGATATAACAAGTAAACGAACTCCCTTGCTTTCCTTATTGGGCCTTCTCCTCACCATTTCCTTTGATGTATGTCTCCAGACTAAGAGATGTAGTAATTGAACATAGGATGAACTTATTATGAAGCCTTTCAAGTGGATTAGAAAAAAATTTTATTTTATTTTCATTTATTATGTTCCTGATTTCCAGGACACTAGACTTTGAAGATCCATTTTTTGTAAAATGTAATGAACTCTTATGCAATAAAAAGGCGGGATTACATAGTACATTTATCACTTTCTTTCAATTTACCCCCACTTCCTTTGTAGGAATACCAATGACACTATTTCTGCTAAATTAAATTGGTAATACTGATTTTTAAATAGTAAAATCATTGTCTATGGAATTAATTTATTTTTTCATATATATATTTAATTTATTTCCTTTTAGTATTAATCCCATGATAATTGTTTTCTTATATAGTTGGATTATTTTATTGAGTTAGGGGTGCTCTGGCCAACTTTCATTCTATATATCCCATAAAACATTTTCACCCCTATAGTAGTGCATTTATCTCTTTCTTTCAGGTTACCTCTCTACCTTTTTAGGAAGAGAAAAAATATTGCCTCTGCTCATTTCTAGATGTAATATTGAGGTTTTCACAATAAAATAATTTTCCAAAGAATTAAGGTATTTTTTCATATGTATGTTTAATTTATTTCTTTTTATTGTTACACACATAATAATTTTTTTCTTATATAGGTGGATTCTTTTATTTGAGTTTGGGTTCTCTATCCATATTTTATTCCTTTCTATGCTAAAAATTCCACATAATTCTTCTCTAAGAAAACCTTTCACAACGATAGTGTTGATATTTATCACTTTATTTCAAGTACCCTCCACTACTCAATAACATAGGTAATATTCATATTTAAATTGTAAAAGTAGTATCCATAAAATTAATTTATTATTTCTTATTTATTTTTTATTTATTTCTTATCAGTATTACACATAATACTTTTTCCCTTATATAAGTGGATTCCTTTATTCAAGTTGGGGTGTTTTGAAACAAATCATGCAATGTTGGAAGTTTGACAAAAAAATTCATTGGAAAACATGGTAAGATTGATATTTAGGATTGTTTTTGAATGTATGTAATAATTATTATTTATGTAATTGTGAAAACCAATGTCTAAAATGTCTATAATGTATTGTTTTTTCTGGTATTTGTGTTTTAAATTTGATTTCGTTTAAATTATGTTTTAGGAGTTGTTTTGTTGATATCTGGTGTGTTTCTAGTGTTGTAGTGTGATGTAACAACATAATATGGTATGTCAGTTTATCATTTCATTTAAAATCACCCATAAATTGGACCTTTATAGGTTATTTTAAAAGCATTGATAAAGTGGTCCTTTAGAGGCACTAAATTAAATCCCTAATAAATGGGTGTTTTATCCATGTTTTTGAAAGCACTGATAAAGATCCTATTAACCAGTGCTTTTTTAGCACTGATAAATGATCCCTTTATCAACATTTTTTCAATGCTGATAAAATTCCTTGGAATTTAATGTTGCTCATGATGTCAGTGGTTTTCTAGTTCTGATAAAGGGAATTTCTAGTGCTATTAAAGTCCATTTTTTTAGTAGTGTGTCCAGAAATTATATAGTATTATCTCTTCATTTCATATCTCAATACAGATTTCTAATGCTTCCTCCTTTACAGATTTTGGTCACAAGGTTCTCTTCCTCTACTTATTCTCTTCCATTTCGGTTTCCCTATCCTTTTAGTGATAAGATCTTCATATTCAAGTGTACATCCCTTGTACTTCCTTTTAGGTTATTCATTCATCATTTTTTCATTCACCATTTCCATGGTGAGAGTTCTATTTATATTATAATTTCTTATCGAAAAACTAGTGTATCACAAATCTTCGGTAAATAACTCAACATTAACAGTGTCTGCAACTCATCTTCAATCATCATATTCATGGAACTCAATTTATTAATAGTACCTTATAACTCACCCATGTTCTCTGATATGTTGGTACCATCTTTTTTACTTTAAGTTGAAAATTCAATGTATCATATATTATTTGTTCTACATGGTTGTCCTCATATAAATTCTTTACAATTTTCATAATATAATGGAAGTATCGTGTTCATTTTCAAAATTCTGGAACATACCCTTGTCAGTTCACAATCTAATTTGGGCAGCGCACTTCCTATTGAGAATGACCCACTCTGTATCAATCGGTAGTGTACTGGTTGACATCTTCTCATAGATTTTACCACTTGTTGAAGATTCTTCCACTTTTACTATAATGGGCTTAGTATTCTTCGTTTTTGGTTTCTACAAATCATTAATATACAAAATATCCTACATTTGGGGTTTCCAAATGGAGTAATTCAAATTATTATGTTTAATCACATTAACAGAATTTTATTCCCTTGATAGAGTGATAATATTTAAAATATATCCATATAGATGCATATGTAAAGGTCTAAATAAGAATAAATGGATCCAGAATCTCTGAAAACAAACTCTTATTTGGTAAGATAAAGCCAGAACAGTTTCGATAGTCTATATAGACCAATGAGGTGGTGATGTTGTGGATCGCCAGAATAGTCGCTAAAAACCCCAACAAAAATTTGTCATTAAATTGAATAGTGTAATGTCTTTTGTAATGGTATTATTATAGCACCTCCAAGTTAACCGAATCATTGACTGCCTCTATCGAATTCATTTCAGATCTATTATTTTCTCTGTTGGAATCATCCTGATGAAATCTTCCCGAATATGGCCTCCCAAAAATTTATAAACAAACAAAGTTTTTTGATCATTCGAAAACCCTTCTATATCATCACTATTTTAACCTCAATGCCCATAATACCACTTTGATGGTTTAGTAATACTCTTTGCCGATGAAAACGAACACAAGGAAAGAACAAAAAGGATGGACCCAGAGGATTTAATGTTTTTTAGAATGATTTCCTACGTCCATGGGATAAGGGTCCTATTGTTTATTATTTCCCTCTAGATAATTCATCGAAGGATCATATATATAGATTGCAATTCATGGGATTTGGATCCTATTTTTTAGAGTAATGGATACAATTTTGTCAAGTTTTTCTTCACTAACCCTTTAATTATTCCACCTCTTATTGTTGTGTGTCCCCTGAATTGGTTGAAAACCAAGGAAGAATACACTCATTACAGTTGATGATGACCAAAGAAAAATCTCCTATGTTGATTTCTCCCCTGATTGGAGGTGTCCCCACATTTCATTTTGAGATTTGGTTTGTTGAACAACGTCATTGATTGATTTTAAAACTAAGGAATTGGATTCTAAGTGTTCGAACAAGCTATCCAAACAAGACTTTGATGCTGAGAAACGACCTACTTTGACCAAATCTGTGAGGGGTTATCGTTTTTGATCTTGGTCAAAATACAACCATTTAAATATAGACTAGTGCCGAGTTGTGTATGAATTCTTGAATTTTTTACACCAAAAGATGAATTAGGAGAAGCCAGTTATGAAACCTAGAATCCCATTTAAGGATCCACTTGAATTTAGTGCTTAATATGAGAAAGAAAAGAAGTTAGGAAATCATGCTCAACCAAGAATCGTTTTAGTTCTATTAGATATTTCAAATATTTTGGAACCATATAATCTTGGCATCAAATACTTTCAGTTTTTGGATTTGTTATTTGTAGGTTTAGTTTGGCGTCAACCTTTCCAAATGGTATGCCTTCAAGGTCATTTATTTACTCATGCAAGGTTCTATATCACTTTCCTATGAGATAATTTTTTATATATTTTTTTTAATGGATTAATTTTTTCTTTTAGAATTACATTGTTTTTTAATGCATCCTCTTGTGGAATTATGTGAGTCCTTAGTGAAATATGTTAAACTAATTGGAAGATGAGGATTTTTTATGGTGATGTTATTAGTATCTCGTGAACATTAAAATAATATTAATAAAGTTATTTTAAGATGAAGAAAAAATAGATGATAATTTAATTCAAGTTTTATGTAGAGAAATTATGAGCCTATGTAAGTGGAATAAGTGGTTTGAAGGGCTTTGCTTGAGTTACGATGACAGTGACAAAAGGGACTAGTTTTTACTTTTAGTTGTAAGTGATAGAATTATGTTTTTTTTAATGTGGATATTAGTGTTTTTTTAAATAGAATAATATAATATATAAGAAATGGGGAAAAGATATACATTCAAAAAAATTAGAGAGCAGAGGAAGAACGAAAAAAGAAAAAAATAACGATGATGAACAGCGGGAGATCAGGACAGAGGTAAAATTGACTTCAAGTGAGAATATTTATTTCTCTATTTATTACTTTATGTTCTTCTACTCTGGTGATGTTTTCTTGAATATATATTTTGTCCTTTTCAATAGGTGTAGTTATTTATTTTTAGCGAATTGGATAGAAATGGATTGAAGATCTCCTACTTTCCTACTCTTGTTCTTGTCACAGTTCTGGTGTGATTCAATGTTCAAAAAGCTCAATTTTATTTTTTATAAGAGTATGTTTTTCACTACGCTACATACTGACAAGATATGGTAGTGCATATTTCTATTATTTTTCAACATCAATCAAAGTACTAAAAATTAGAGAAGATTGATGATTATCTTCTCTATAAATAGTCATAAATTTTCTTATTTTTTTTTGGAAGATTATTTCTATGAACAGGGAAATGATAGTTTTGAGATCCTAGAAACATCTAGGTGTTTCATAAACATTTTTATATGAACTATAATAATTTAATATTCAAGAGGTATATCGGAAATATTTTTTAAAAAATCAATCTAGTGTTGTTCAATTCCCTAGATCATCTCCTTCTTAATCTAGCTAATCTCTTGTTTTTTCTTCTCCCACCATTCACTTCCAATATTTTTATTTCACTTTCACAATCATCATTTATTTTTCATTTTTTGATGTCTTTATTTTGACTATTTTTTGTCACCTTTATATTCTTTACTTCTTTGTGGTTTGACACAATTTCTTTCAGCTTTACTAGTTACTAGAAAGTTTTAAAGAGTTTAATTTTTTTTCATGTTCTCAATGATGATGTGATCATTCAACATTCCTTATCCCCACATGGAGCACGAAGATATATAAGGATCTCTATGAGAACTAAATGTGAGATAAAATGAAGAAGGTTTTTACTGAATATAAATCAATTTCCATGGAATACTAAAACATTAAGGAATAAATGAAAATTTATCATGGGATGATTCGACCATTACCCTTACCATCATAGAAATGAGGGAACATCACAATGGTTTTTCTCATAGGCCTTCTATTGAGATACAAAGTAAATATTCCATGTGGGTTTTATTAGATCATGTCACAAAGTATTCTCATTTAATATCCACTTTGGAACTTATCACTCAATCAACAAGAAAATATATACATTAGTGATGGGGAGATGCAACATATAAACTCATTATCAATTACATCTTTTTGAAATCCAATGTTTACCTTCATGTACTAGAGATATCCTCAACAAAACTTGATCACATAGAAGAAAAATAGTATATCCTATATCCTCTATAATAATAGCCAATATATAGGGTTTATTTAGACACTTGATGATATAATGAGAGCCTAAGATATGGAAATAAATAGAGGATAGCTATCACAACAAGTTACAATGGGGACCATGTCATGACTACCCCAATATCACCTATAATAGGCCAAGTGCTAGTGACTATTACCGAATAGACATATCACACATATGGGAGGACTTATCCTAATGTACTTGTACACTTGATCACATATCCAAGACCATACAATTTTAAAATGTAAAAAAACTAAAAACCATGCATTCATATATATCAATATCACAATCATAATTTGAAAACAAACACTAGAATGAATAAGGGTAAATCCAATCCCACCACAATGTAACTGAAAATAGGTCCAACCTGTAAAGTGGGTGAGTTATGCTATTGATGCAACTGTAGGAACACACCTCGGTCTATCCAATACAATGATCTCTACTGAGTCCTAGTCCCTCTAGGGATCCATAAAAGGGTTATTCTTCTACATATGACATGAACAATGCGGGAACATCCCATCGAGGGGTGAGTATAACAATACCCAATAGGACACCCTAAAACCACTAAGCATATAACATTAACAATAACAGTCATCTCATAATAGGTTTATGTGAACAACACAAATAACAATAATATCTATAAATACTCAACAAACACATATTCTTAAGGTAAATTCAAAATCAAAATGCCATCCTAGGATTCCATCTTGAAGGTTCCACATAGCACTCTTCCGGGTGAACACAACCATGATTTAAGTTAGTGCTGATGAGATCCATCAAAAAATTTATTCTCATCGGGTTTCACAATAATAATACATGTAATAAGTCTAAGGAGATCAATAAAAATATGGGGATCATACCCAGGGCCATCGGGTATACCAAAAACCCTATCTATATTAACCTGATAAGTAGGGGATTGATGCCTGCATATTATTGGTCATGACGATAATATGAACCCCACCTAGGGAAATGATGATTATAGAGGGTATCACTTCGGTTCTCAAGGATAGATTACCAAAACTCTATCCAATACTAAAGTTACTCTAAAGGGATCATCATCTTCTATATAAGGCATGACTCCATATTAAACCCTTAGGGAATGAATCAGGGGAATGCACACTAACTGAACTGGACTAAGATGAAAAGTAAAAGGGATCCAATACTTCTTTAAATGAGTACGTAGAATGTACAGGTTTTAGACTATGTGTGAATTTTGTGTTGTTTCTTTCTCATGTATCATGGGTCGTGCCTATGTCCATCTATGTTTCTGAGTACACAATGTTTTCAATCCCATGTACTTCTGTTCATGCTTGTATCTGATTTCATGGCATGTCTGAGGATGTGTGCTTCTAGACATGTCTTTGTACCCAAGGAAGAACACATCAAGCCCTCATCTAAGGGTCACATGTTGTGTGATATTTATCTTCTCAATAGAACCCTAACCTTACACCAGGGGTCCCACATGGAATGCAATTCTGGAATACATGACAAGTACTATGGGATTTAATAAAACCATAGATTCTTCCTATGCATACCTTTATGAAACTATCTCCTCTAGTCCCACTAAAAATCCCCCCCATGGGTTGTGGATCTTGGTCAATCAAGCACGTTCATCACTGAAGATCCAATTTCCAGCCATCCATGTTTCTTGGAAATCATATGTAGATTTTCTGTCATCATATACTCCAAACCGCGTAGGAACACATCCCCGATCTAGTCCTGATCTGTTGTAGACATCACCAAAACTTGATCTCATCATTATTCCAAACCAGGATTTGTGATAACAATCCATTCCACAAATGAATAGGTGTGCAATTTTTGTTTATCATGTTTATTTTTCAAACCACCAGTTAGAATTAATACCGGAAATGAATGAATGAATAATGGTCAGATAAAACTAACAAACATGAAAAACATGAATGAACCTCGTCTATGTTTGGGTTTTTCTCAATCCATTTACATTATAAAGACAAATTAATATACATAACAAACACTCAATTCTCCCTAATTTTCCCAAAAAATAATCCCACAACAATAGTATAATCAAACCATTAATTAATCCATTAGTCAAATTATTTGAGTATATCATAGGATTAGCACATGGGGATAAGTCCACATAGTAAAAATTTCCTAACTCAAGTTGGATATATTGCTTATGATTAATGAATTTTTGTTTTTTTTGAAAATATCCTTGAGTTCCATTGCACAATGATCGATGATTCATGATATGGTCTTCATTTTCCCATGGAAGATCCTCTAAAGCTCTCTCCAATGACTCCTGGGTTATGAGGAAACCCTAGAATTCCATAATAATTATATAATTAAATGTAAAATCATTTCATGGTGTTTTAATAAAATAAATTAATTTAATTCATTCATTAATTTAAATATCCACCCATGACTACACCCAACTCAAATGTTCGATGTGCTCCAAGGTTAGGTCACATATAGGGTAAAACCACGCTTGGAACTCAATGGTGGCCTAATATTTATAATCAAAGTCATATTTTATGATTTATTCATCTTTTTTAGGAAAACTATGTAGTTGTGCTATTAATATATCTATTATATTTACAAAAATAATATTGGGCACACCGAGCCTCAGAATCTCACGTCATCTTAGCACCTAGATCTGTAAATAATCCATAGAATATTCTAAAGAAATATTTTAAAAAATAAAAGTCACTACATTCTCCCCAATTTTGGTATTTACGTTCTATAAATCCAAAATAAAAGGTTGACCAAAGAGATATGGGTATTGAGAATGTATCTATGTCTCCCACTCCTAGTTTCTCTCTCATAGATTCTCATGTTACTACCAAAAATTCCTTAAAGGAATTGCTCTCCCACAGAGGACCCTCTCCTACCTATCATCAATATATACTAGGTACTTATCAATGGTATCTCCATCCTTGATGTCCATCTCACCCTAATCTATAACATATGATGTGTCGTACGCATACTTCATTAGCTAGGACACATGGAATACATCATGTACCCGGTCTAACTGTTGTGGTAGAGCTAAGAGGTAGACTACCTCACAAACTCTACATAGTATATAGAATGATCTAATGAATCTTGGAGATATATTTTCACCCCAACCCAATCTATACAATCCACAATGAGGTGAGACCATCAAGAACACGTGTTATTTCTCCCCAAACTCTGAAGGCTTCCATCATCAGTCTGTATAGGACTTTTGATGGCTCTATGCAGTTCTTATCTACCCCTGGATGATATGAACCTTCTCCTCACCAACTATGGGACCATAAATGTTGACTCTCCTAGGTCATTCTATCATAGTGGTTAATTATAGGGTCATCCATGCACGGCCTCAAATGGTGTCATACTGATGGTGCAATGGTAGATATTATTGTATGAAATTCCACCAATGGTAGGTTATCCTCCCAACTACAGACAAAGTCTTAAATGAAATCCCATATCATTTCCCCCAAGAATGGAATGGTCTACTCAGTCTAGCCAACTGTCTCGAGGTGATTTATTATGCTCAAACACAACTAATTCCATAAGGACCCCTATAATCTTTTACATAAAAAATATTTGAATTAATAATAGTGATCATAGATGATATTCATGGTAATTCCATGGATTCAGAATACCTCCTTCGCGTAGAGGAATCCCAAGATATCTAGTGAACTTTACTCCTGAATATCATGGAAGTGGGATGATTGGGTCAGTCCGTCCACAATCACCCAAATAGAATTGTGTCCCTTAGACGTATGTGGTAACCCCATCATGAATACCATGGATATCTCATCCCACTTCCATTATATAACCCTTAGGGTTTGAGATAAACCTACTGGGACCTAGTGCACAGGCATCACTTACTGAAAAGTAAGTCATAGATAGACAAACTCTACAACTCCATTCTTTATCCCTAGCCACAATAATTATTGTCGAAATTCTTGGTACATATTCAACACACCTAGATATATCAATAAGTATGAAGTTTGGAACTACCTTAGTACATATTCTCTGAGAACAAATGGTACCGTCCGCTATCCTCTGAAAATAACAACATGCTCCATGACTTTATAAAATCCATCAAGAGCATGTCCAGTGGATATCTAAGTGTGTGGGTTCTCAATGTCGGTATCCCCAAGATATGAATCCCTAACTCTCTTTAAAATATTGTTTTTAACAACCATAAACTATAGGTAAGCTACTCCATCCCCATCCACATAGGATGACTACAATGAGGATAATGACTATGACACCTCTCTCAACAACTATGAACAAGATCTCTTACTGAGAGAATCTAGTAAAACGTTCCTTATCCAAAAAGTATAGAAAATATAAAAGTCATAAAATAGATGAAGTCTAGACATCACATATATTTCAAGTTATGATTCATCTAAGAGAATATATACTTCAGACTCTTGTATCCCGAATAGATAATAAAACGGTCACCCATAAGTTAGTGTCGCCACATCTTTAGTGAGAACACTACAGATGCTAACTCAACATCCTGGGTTGTGTAGTTCTTCTCATGAAGTTTCAATTGATGTGAAAAATAATAAATCATTACCTAACTCTACATTACAAGGCAACCAAGACCAGTCTGTGATTTATTGCAAAACACTACGTACTAAACACATAACTTTGGAAATCTCAAGATGGGAGATCTTGTCAATATCTACCTTAAATATTAAAAATATTACTAGCACCTATCTTTGCACACAAAAGGCTGCCCCTTTCAGGTCAAAGATATCAAGGGAGATGATATCCTAGATAAATCAGGTATGAATATCTATTAGTAGCCTACCAACCCAAGGAATATATGCACCACCATTATTCACTTGGGTACCTTTCAAGATACCACTACCCCAACCTTTTCCAGGTCTACCGCAACACCATCTATTGAGATAACATTTCCCAAAAAGTAGAACTGTTGATTCCAAAATTGTCACTTTGAGATATTTCCAAAATTTTAGTGCTCTCATAGTACATCTAAAACCATTTTCAATTATCTTATGTGCTCCTCCTCAAACACTGACTACAATAGTATATCATTGTTGAATACTACCACAAAATATTATAAGAATGGATTAATATACTAGTTCATGAGTCCCATAAACATTTTTTGGGTTTTCATCACACCGAAGGACATCACCAAGTACTCATAGTGACCATATCAACATTTTAATGTCATATCTGGTATATCCTCATCTTGTACTCACAACTATTGATTGTATGATCTATGGTCAATCTTAGAGAACCATCATGTCCCTATAAAATGATCAAATAGGTCATCAGACCTCAATAGTGGATAGTTATTCTTTATGATCACCTATTTTAGGCAATGGTAATCTGTACCAAAGATCAATATATTGTCTTCCTTCTTGACGAACAACACTAGAGCTGCCCAGGGAAGGGAACTAGGTCTGACAAAGCCCTTTCTATGAAATTCCTCTAACTATACCCTCATCTCAAGAAGATCAACGAGATCTATATGATATACTGATCCAAATATCTGGTCCATCTCGGGGTGTAGATCAATGAAAAAATTTATCTCTCCCTAGTGGGGTAATCCTGGAACATCCTCATGAAAAACATCCTCATACTCATCCACCATTATAGGAAACTGGAAACTAATAAAATCCACCAAAACAAGGCTCATATTATCCCACTAATGAATAATTCTTTTCATATTCCTGTGCATGATTCCGTCCTGATTGGCCTAGGTTTACTTTTTACCTGCAAAGGAAAACCTAGTCCCATCACTTCAGACACACTACATCCTTCGACTGAAATAGTCTCTCTGGGGATGAACTGTAGATAAACACTTTATACCTAAGATGACGTCCTAATACCTCATCACTAATACAAAGAGATCCCAAATGAAAATCTCACCTCAAGAGTCTAGTTATATCATTGATAGAAGTGTGTGATCATTGATTCACCTCTAATATGAGTCTACAAGTGAAAGGGTCAAGCCAAAGGCTCAACCAAAATCTCTAATTTTCAAACTAGATAAGGGTAGATAAATAAATGACTCGTACCTATGTCTATCAATACTATATTTAAGACAAAAATAAATAAATCATACCTCATATCATCCCTAGATCCTCTAAGTCATAATCCTCAACTACCTGCAACTTCCCTCTCCCATATCCCCAGCACGCTAAGCCTGGCATGGACCACCTTTTGGTGGTTCTGGAAATAATTCATAACATCGATAACCTCAATATTCTCTTCTATATACTCTTCCATGTTTGTCACACAGTGTATCTTCCTACCCATGTCACTGCCTCTACATAGGAATCACATCCTTTATATCTTTTATTAGCCATATGGCAGGTCCAAAAATCCCAAGTGAGATGTCCCCTTCCATCACAATAGTAGAACTGACTATCCCAATAACAAATAGATCAATCATGTGATCCCTAAACCACAGAACTTCTATCCTAGGATCTCGGCCAAAAATTTCTTTCACATACAAGCCATCAAGTCTGGCATCGACTCCCTCTCGCCAAATTCTCTACTCCCATGTTCCCAATATCAATAACAATTATGTTTTTTTATCATCTAGGAAACTCTCGACCACCAAGGTATGCTCTATTACCCCAAAATAGGTTTGAATTCATAGAGTTATCATACATGCTTGGATTTCCATACTTAATCCTCACTTGAAGGTCTAAGTCTAAAATTACTAATCAATTACTATATCTAAAAATTATCGAGAGAGGATAGTGAACCACAATGAATACTCATCCATAGTCACACTACCCATATGAAGTTTTATAAGCTCTTATATGTGCACATCCCCCAACTTAGATAGATATTACTCCTCTCTAAAAAGAATCTTGAACTCTAACCATGATAGAGACAACTCATCGTATGACTAGGTCACCAATCCCTATCATTGTCTATAAGTCCCTGAATAAGGAACGCTTCCAGGATCACCATCAACTTTGAAGGTGTCCTAATAAGAAGGAAGACTCACATCATGGGTTCAATCTAGTCATCATCCACTTGTGGGTTTGGATATCCTCAAAACATGAGGGGTCACTACTATTAAAACTCATGAAGTTCTCTCAACATGTGCACCTCATCAGCTATTATTGACTATACCCTCAGCTGGTCAATAGGTGGTTGTATGAATAGTGCACCACCTAGAGGAAACACCTCCTAAACAGATCCCTATATCATTGCCCCATCATCGATTGTATTTTCCTCATGATCTTGATGTCGAATCCTAGGTGGTAAACATCCTAGAGGATCCTAAAATAGACTAGATGTACCACGTTCAATGAGTATGTCTGAAGAGCTGACTCAAGAAGACATATGAATTCTTATATGTTTTATGAACCTACATTTTTTCTAGCAACCAATGTATACATGTGCCGATTCAACAAGTAGGTTGTCAAAGTCTTGGTGTATGGATAGATCGGCCACCACATCAATACTGGAGTCCCTTTCCTAAGATCCGAACTCAAAATACTTAACACAGTTTCCCCATACCAATATTAAAAACTCATTTCCTAATGTAAAATAGAATCCTCTAATCCCATTATACCATGACATGACCCAATGGGACCTATATTGTGACTATCCTAAGCCTTCCTCCAATAGGTCAAGGGCTGGAGACTAGTGTTGAGTAGGCATATCATACATATGGTAGGCCTTAACCTAATATATCTTTGAACACACATATATCTAATACCATAAATTTCTGAAATGTAAAATAATTAATAACCATAAATTCATACATAAATATCTAACCAATAGAGTATGATAGCAAGTACTAGAAATAAAAAGTTCCAAATACAAGACCACCATAAGGAAATTGAAAACAAGACCACCATGTAAAGTGGGAGAGGTTTCTTCAATGAAACCGTAGGAACACTCCTTGGTTTATCCATCTCACTAAGCTCCACTTGGTCCTAGACTCTCTAGGATTTTTTCAAATTGATTGTTGTATGCATAACACATGACATGTGCGGGAAAAGACCATTCAGGTGTGAGTATAATAATACAAAGTAGGAAACCTCAAAATCACTAATCATATCAAATCAAAAATAAAATTAAACTCATAAAAGGTATATTTCAACATCAAATATAACAAAAATGTCTAGATATACTCAATAAAGACACATAGTATCAATGTGAAGTCACAACTGTAATGTCATCCTAAGATTCTTGGTCAAAGTTCCACATATCACTCATCTAGGAGAACACACCGCATGAGTCAAGATATCACTAATGATGATCTTATGAGATTTCATTATCATTAGTTCTTATTATAATAATACACAATAGATGTTTTAATAGTTTGATGAACATATGGAGATCACACCCAAGGCCATGGGGTATAGGAACAACCTTATCCAGATTAACCCGCTAAGTAGGGGATCGATGCCCATGTAGTGTTGCTCATGAATATACCAAGATCCCCACCTAGGGAAATTATGATGGTAGAGGATCTCAATCTGGGCATCATGGAGGAATTCCCACAAATATTTCCAAAACTAAAATTCCTCTAAAGGGATCATCATCCAATATATAGGGCGTGGTTCCATACTAAACCCTCCAAGACTAAATCAGGGGAACACACCATAACGAAACATGTCTAAGATGCAGAGGAAAATGGATCCAAGACGTCTTTAAATAATTACTCTATGTGTACCAGTAGATCATGGCATATCCATTCACCATTTGGTCCTACCTACGTATCGTGACCCATGCATGTATCCATGTCCTTGTTTGAGTACATGGTGTGTTTGGGGTTGTGTACTTATTTTTGTGTATGTGTCCAAGTACACAATGTTTCCATGTTCATGTTATTTTTTTAATGTTTGTATACCCACTAAAGTACACTAAAAGCCTTCAGGTAAGGTTCACCTATTATGTGACATTTGTCACATTCCGTGTGATATTTAACTTCTTTGTGGAAACCTATCACCAAACTGGGGGTCCCACATGGTGTTTAATACTGTAATACATGTCCTGTATAGTGGGATTTCACAAAAACACAGGTTCTTACTCCACATACATCTTTTCCACCATCACCTATAGTTATTCTACAAATTGTGCGATTGGATTTCATATTAGGGTTTACCATGCTCGATCGTCACTAGAGATCCAATTTCAGGGCAACTTGGAAATATTATATAGCTTTGTCTCCATCATACACTCCAGAAACATCATGTTTACATCCCCAATATGGTCCGGATCCATTTTCATAACTCAATCTCTTCATTGATCCAAACCCAAATCTATGATAATAATCCACTGCACCGAGAAAAGGGTGTGAAATGGTTGTTTATCTGTTATTTGGTCAAACCAGCCATCAAAACGAATACCGATGATGAAATAATTAATAATGGTGTAAGAAAACTAATTAACACACGAAAGAGGACAAAATATCAGTCATATTTAGGTTTTCCTTGATTCATTTCTAATAGAATGAAAAACAAAGTTCCATAACAAATATACGATTCTCCCATATTCTCCCATAAAATAACATTCCATGTGCAATATGATCAAACTTCAAAACAAATTGTTGGTCGATTGATTTATATTCATCATAGGAAAAGAAAACATGAATAAATCTATATAATAAAAATTTCTTACCTCATGGTAGATCGATCACTGATGATGAAAAAATCTGTGTAGTTGTCATTGGTGATATCCTCAAGTTTCGTTGTGCATTGATCAATGATCCATGATCTAGTCATCATTCACCCATTGAAGCTACACCAATTCTCTCTCAAATAGATCTAGGGTTATGTGGATAACCCTATGATTCCATCATAACCATATTATTATAGAAAAATTAGGTCATGATGTTTTAATGAAATAAATTAATTTAATCAATTAATTTATTTAAATAATCACCCATGATAATTTCAAATGAGAATATCCAACAAGCTCCAAGGTTAGGTCGCAGCTAGCGTAAAACCCATGCTCCTAACTCAACAGTGTCCTCATAATTTCAATCCATGTCCCTGTATAAGAGTTATTCCATATTTCAATAAAAACTATATGCATGTCTGATAGATATATTTAATTAATTTTAAAAAATAAATTTCGGTACATTAGGCCATAGAATCTTAGGTCATCTTAGCACATTTCTCTATAAATAATCCATAAAATATTCCAATGCAATATATAGAAAAATAAAATTCATTAATGTAGCATAAAAATATTCATTTGGTCTTATTCTCATACAAAAATACCTTCCTCACGATAATTTAGATCTATCCATATGAATATCACTACAATATGAAATGTATAACTCCATAATATTAGGATAATGATTGACCGTATAATCTATTGGGGGCTAAACTAGTTGATTAAATGGAATATAAGGAGAAATCCATTAAACTAGACATAAATGTAACACATAGTCGATAGAAGAGAAAGGTATATAGTCTTCGAAAAGATAGGAAGTTTTAGGATTTAGATAACCTATTCCTTCACATATTTCCATGAATGGGAGTCATGAGGTGTGGGAAGAAGGGAAAGTAAATTCTGAGATATTCTGTTCCCAATGGGATTCTTGATCACAAAATATATATGGCCTATTATGTAACACCCCATGATTTTTCTATAGTTATTAATTTAAACCTAGATACATTTAGTATAATGTTTAATATGCAAAACAGAATTGAAATGAAACATTGTTAATTCAAAATAAATTTATTAAATAAAATTCTTAAATATAGTCATTATATTAGTAAGTATAAAAGATGTAACTATATATTGAAATATGTGGACAAAAAGAAAAAAACATCAAATAGTCTAAATCTTCATTATGAAGCTCATTTTTCTGAGATTGGAAATGATGTAACTTTACGAGGGTTTTCCCTAGACTATTTCCAATTTAAACTCAATTAATTATGGTTTAGCTGAAATCATATGTGAGATAAGTTCATGATTGTTGAAATTTTCATGAGATACTTCCATGTGGAGTCACCACACATGACACTCACTAGAGCATTCCTTACTCTTAGATCTTACTTAAACATCTTGAGGGGCTTTGTAATTAAAGGTTATGATGATATTAGCATTTAATTATCAAATTAATAATTTATTTATCAAGTATATTTATATATTAATCATTTTAAATTTTTAAGAACAAAAAAATTTATTTACTAATGAATTAATAAAATCAACGATATCATTTTATTTATAAATTGGTATTTTTTCTATAAATGGTTTTTATGTACATTATTTCACGAAACTAAATATTATATATATATATATATTAAAAATATATTAGTTATAAATAGTAATTTATAGGAAATAATAGTAATAATAATTAATGTTTTTAAAGTTATTTTTATATGAAAACATTTTTGTTTTATTTTTATTTATTTAATATAAATATTTAGTTCTCATATTTTAAAATTTTAAAATGAAAAAAAAATTAAATTTTCATTTGGATTTAGAATAAAAATTTTATCTTATTATTTATTTTTTGGGATTTTCAAAAATAATTGATTTTTAGGTAAATAATAAAAAACCATTTTTTCCTAATATCATAATGCTTATTAGTTTATCCTGAGGTAAATATTATATAAAAATTATTATTAGAAAAAATATGTATTTAAGTTGAAAAATTATTCATTGAAAAATACTAATTTTAATTTATAAAACTCATGTTAAACAATTTAGAAAAATAGGTGATATTTTACTTAAAAATTGTTACTATTAACTTATTTAAAAAATTAGTTTTCATCACCTATAGAAATTAAATATTTTAAAATTAATTTCATATTTTATATCAGAATGTTAATATTATGTAATAATTTCATTTTCATTTTTTTCCATAAATGTTATCTTTTTGTGATTAAATTTATTAATCAATATAATAGTGAAAGGGTTATTTTCAACGAATAGTTTTATGAATGTTGTGTAGTTTATATCTAATAAATTAAATTAATATATTTTACTTATTGAATTTTATATTATTTTTTCACATATATAAAAATATATTGTCACTCATTTAATTGGTAATTAATGGTATATATGACTAACAAAACGTAATGGTAAAAACAATATTTTTCTTCAAAATAATTTTACATATATTAAATAATTTTATTTATAATTTAAATTTCACTTTTTTAGAAATTGAATCAGACTATATAGATTTTAAATTTTGGTTTATAACATCAAATTTTATTAGGATGGGTTGCCTTATATTTTTATTAAAATATATATTACTTTTGTTAAAAAAATCATTTATCATTGTAAAAAACTATAATAGTAAAATGCAATAAACACGTTCTAAATGAATTGAAAATAGTTTATAACATGTGTGAAAATTAATGGTAGAGTTCTTATTAACCATATATCACCCAGGAAATAATTATTACACACTTTTCGGTCAAGTGACCTTTAAATAGTGGCATTCCATCATTGATAACTTAATGGAAACTTACGAAAATGTTTTTTCTTCACTATAAAATTATATCAGTTCCACCAAATTTATCCACCCATTACAAATAATTATCTTGAAAATAACTCAACCATATTCTCTCCCAAACTCTCTACACATTTCCTTGAATCCTTATTACTTCTATAAGAAAAATCTATGGAGAATTGATGTCTCACACAAGGGAAAACACCAAAAGTTAGAGAAGATATTCTCCACTGATCTCCCTTAATTCTTTATTCTTTTATGCCTAAAATATTTTATTTCCATAAAAGTGTGATGAAATAAATATTATTAATATAATAAATATTTATTATACTAATGTAATAACATTTTTCTACCTTCCTCTTAAACCATTTGAAAATTTATGGTTTGATTATACCTACCTAATGACTACCACCTCAAAAAATAAAATGTTTTAATTTTCAGAAATTACATACATATATATTTCACAATATCTATTTAATTAAAAGGAATAAAACTAATAACATGATTAATATTCTAAAATTATAAATATTTTTTCCTACTTCCATTCTGCTCTTTTAAAAATGATTTCGTCTCTCGTGTGTATGTAAGGACTATAGACTCCATGAAATGGTGTATATCGCTTTCGGTTGCTTCCTAACATAAATGAAATTAAAAATGAATTTAATGTATAAAAATAACATTTATTCCACTAATTATATTTGATAAACCAAATATTATACATTCTTTATATTATATTAAAAATAAACATTGATAGTAAAATGAACTACCTTAAAAGAACATGTTGAGGAACCATTTTTAATTTGAGTCAATGTTGGGAAAACAAAAGGAATTATTAAAATTGTGTGTTAAAGTAATAAAAAGATACATACACCACTAAAATTATAGAAATTATAAATATATTATAAAAAATAATTGACAATGTTGAAAATACTGAGGAATGTTTACTAAAATTGATCGAACCACCTCATATAAATGATATCGTTGAAAACTAATTAATAAAGGAATAACACTTAATAATAAATAGATTGTAAAATAAAATATATATGAAAATTTTTATTTATATTGTTTTAGAAAACATGATTTTATTATTCAATATGTTTTTTGACACCACATAGTTATTTTCATGAACATTTTCATATAATTCATGATTAAATTTCCATTTTCCATGAGACTTATCCATAATAAAGAATAAGGGGAAAATCCCCCCTAAGGGAATAGGTTGTGGATTTCCAAGATCAATGAAAAAAGGGTGTTGACACATTAAATTTAGTTTCTAAGTTTATACCAAGTAGTATTGGAGAATTCACTATATCAATAAGTTTATATCTCTTTGAGAGGTTCGATTTGACTAGTTGCCAATCCCAAAAGGACTTACAGATTAAAATTTAGGGCACTCGAAAAATGAAAAACAAAATATCCAAGGGAGCTGCGCGGAAGGGTTATGCTGGATACCTACATGGAATAGTGATTTCTATACCCCTATATAGGAGAACTATGCAGAGGACCTACGCTACATACCTAAGCCGACGAACTCCATCTGACCCCCCCCCCCCTCCTTACATATAAATAGGACCCTTGTGCTACCCATTTGAAAGGATAAAAATTTGTAAGGAGATCCAAAGATCTAATTGTGAAACCCCCATTTTCTGAGGTCCTGAAACACACTCAAGTGATTCTATAAAACATGAAAGATGAGAGAATTAAAGGAAAAAAAGCGAATCAAATTCCAATCAGGGTTTAGAACATATGGAATACCATGATTTGAGACACTCCATCATAGTCAATGAACTAATTTGATTCTAATTAATCATCTTGGATCCATTTACATGTTATGATTTTGGATCCTCCTAATGGATTCCTCGAGTACCTTGAGTCAATACACTCCTCAAGAAACTCCAAAAACCCCATCATCTTACTTCTATTCCAGGTTAAACCAATACATGGGCATCCTCCTTGGAAGTAAGCCCCAACAAAACCTAAAGGTGAATCGTCCTTAGGAGTAATCCCCAACCAAACCTTAAATATAAATCCTCCATTGGAATAATCCCTAAACAAATATCCAATGGGTGTCCTCCCTAAGAGTAATCCCCAATCAAAGACCAATCAGATGGAATACCTCCTAGAGTATGCCTCTATGCTTTTGGGCTAGACCCAATAACCTTCACATTAATTTTACTTTGATGGGTTCATTGCTCTATTCCCTCAACCACCATCAACTCAACATCTTTTTTCGTAGGCTCGGCCTCTTCCATCAGCGGAAGGGAAAGTGTGGGGCATGTTGAATCCTTCGCATCCCCTTGTCTCTCAAACTAAGCATTACTCATATGGGATTAGAGATTTTTGATGAGTAAAACATCCACACAATCCACCTCAAGTCTTGAAATACGGGAACTCTGATTCCCACTATAACTGGGATTCATATGAGGCCTTCACCCTGGGCATCCGCTCACTAGATATCCTCATCATAAATCCAACCCTAATTCCCTTAATCTGGGAATCTTCCTTAGGAGTAAGACTTGAATTAAGAAACCATAAATCTTCATGAGTTGATACGTATCTCATATACCATGTTAAAAGGTCATACTATTTAATAGTAATCCCAAACCAATTTCTATCAAAGGGATTTATTCCCCTGTGAGACTTACCAAACTAAGTGGGCTTTGATTCCCATCCATGTGGGATACATAGGAAGCCTCCCTGAGGTTCAAACCCAACACTCTAAATTAACTCTATTACTTATGTCCTAAATTCCTAGTAGGGTCTTATCCAACATGGAAACCTATATACTTTCCAGGTTCCTTGGGTTTCTTAGGAATAATTCCCACACCAAGCTTTGAATTAGCACCTTCCTCTTCGATTTTCTTACCACACGACCTTAAACTATATGGTTTGGTCCTTGTCACATGACCATAAAAGATATCATGTGTCCCATTAAGTGGCACTAAACTACGAGGGTATGGATTATTTTCACAAGGATACATAGGTATCCCATTTTCGGGTACGATCCAAACATCAAAACAAACTTATGTCTCCCTAAATGACAATAAATTCTAGAGTTCCCCATTGAGTGGGTTAAAAACCAGCATCATCATAACAATGGATAAAATAATATCTAAGTAGTATATGAGAGGATACCATTGATGGAGAACCTGTAATACAAATAGATACCTCCATTAATGAAGAACCTCAAATGCATACGGACGATTCTAAATTCCAAACATGCGAATAATTGATTTAAATTTTCAAGGGAAACCTACATTATACTTTGTAAATTAATAAATATTCATGAACATATCTGAAATCTATAATAGAGTATCTAAATAGGAAATAATTCCACCTAAAAGGGTGTGATGATCCAGAACTCCCTTCCTCTCAACCAATGTGATTTCTTATATATCATAGGTCAACAAACCTAATGAACATCTACCTTTGGAAAGTAGGTCCCTTTGGATACAAAACCATTGGATGTTTCTGATTCAATAAATAAATCCAATGGAAACCTTTTAAAGTATTGATTCTTAATCAGAACAGATGTTCTAAGGGGCAATGTCAAGTGCATGTATAGAAGGAATCTAGACCTAAAGTATGGGTTTCCAAATATAATTTTTGATTCATTGTGATATGATTTGTATTCACCACATGTTCCATTTTTCTGATGTTAATATTTCCCTTGAAAGTATATTTATTATATATTTCTTTAAATCTATGGGATTTAAATATCAATCACATGTTATACCTTTATGTTTCTTTTTATTTGAAAAATAATGAAGTCATAAGTGGTTTTTTGAGTGGTTTTTTTTCATTTGGGTCTTGACCTATCTTTATAGACTATTATTTTCTAAGTTCCCTAATTTAGACATTTCTCTATTATACTAGGTAACACGCTTTTACCATGGGGTAATTAATTATTAAAAATAAAAGATACCTCATTTGTTGATTTCTCTCTAAAAGTTATTACATTGTTAAGATGAATACACTCCCTTTCTAATGGCTCATATCCTTCATATCCATATTTTCCTTTCCCGCCAATGTTTCCATTTTCCATTTGGGAAGCCAAATATGTTTTAGCTATTGTGATACTTAAATTTCCCTTATCCATTTTTTAATAAATTTTTGTTATCCATTTTATGAAGTGGGGTTAAATATATTTATTTTAATACATTAAAATGGATATCTTTAATCACCCTCATTACTTTTGGTTCATTTGTCCTCTTTCTTTTTAGAAATTTTACTATAAATTCAATTTATGAATTTCATACATATTCTATATATATTTTCCTTACATATATACATAGTTTTTGATACCTTTTATTTTTGTGGATAATTCATAATTTATGTTACCTTCTAAATTACAACTTTAAAGTAAACCATATTTTAGGGAACTTCACTGTTTCTTATTCCTTATCATGTACTACCCCAAAAAGGTATTCAAAAATTAATATATTTTAAAAAACAGAATTATTTTTTGAAAAATCATCCTATTTAAATTCTATTTTAGAGTAAAATTATAAACAATTTCCTTCTTTAAATTTTACTTTACTGATTTCATAATGCATCACCTATGTGGTTCATAATTTTATTCTTATTTCTCCAATTATTCTCAGGAATTTTCGTATATTTAAACTCAATGTCCAAGTCCATTGGATCATTAAAATATGAATGTCCTAAATTATTTAATTCATCCTTATCTTGGAAATATTTATGATATAGACTTTGGTTATTCTTTGAGCCAAGATTATAAAACCCACTTCCTTCTCAAGGATTTAATCATGCATATGGTTTATTTATGGTTTATTTTCCAATTTTGGAACACATATGAATATATAAGTTATTAATATGAGGGGTTCACCCTCATAGTGATATAATAAATTTGTTAAAGTTTTCATCTCATGAGATACCATGTGTAGTAAACTGGAAATTAGACTAATAACATTATGTTATGTTGTCTTGGAGGTGAGCCTCATGTATGGTGAATGAGTGGTTAGAATAAGCCCACTATATTATGTTTTATTGGTGGTGATCATTTAATTATTCTCAATATTTCATGTTTTATGTCGTTTAAACTTATTTATGATTCAATGAGATTATGATACCATTACGTTAAACTACATTTCCATGCTTATATCACAAACTTATTCCATGGTACATTTTAGTTCATTTGAGATTACATATTCCTCTACTAGGAGTTATATAAAACACTTACAGTTCAATTTCACTTTAAATAATATATTTATCCCATCCTTGAGTTTTCTCATATCATTATTACCTAACCCCTGATGAACATATTTACCTTACTGAGCATTTTATCTCACCCCTTTATTATGTTTCCATTACCCATGTAATGAAGATGAGTGTAAATTATTATAATCATGGAAGGGAGTCTAATGTGGCCCAATCATGGAGAAATTTTGACAAGTATTTTAATATAATGTAAATAGTCCTCAATTAAACTAAAAATTCCATTCATGGGATTGTGGGAATATTGGGATATGAAATGTTTACATTATAAAGATGATTTTAAATAAATGTATTTTTATATTGTGTCTTTATATTTGGTGTCCTATGAGAGTTTAGTTATTTTATTGTATTAGTGTAGTTATTTTTGGAATTAGATGAGAGAAATTTAGTGAATATATATGGACAATTCTATGTGAAATTTCTAAGTATATGATAATATCTTGAGATTTTTGTAATGTTTTTGAGTATGGGGTTCTCTTAGAAATTTCTTCCCTTTATAAATACAGGCATGTTCATGTGGTTGTAGAACAAGTTCACCTTGGGGTAATCACGATGAAAAAGGATAGTTGGGTGTTAACTATATCCCCACTTAGTATATGTTGAGTGGGTCTAATAATTCACTCCTCGATAGACACTCATAGGGAACATTATTTGGTCAATCACATTCTCTTTAAGAGAAATTATGAATGTTCAATTATGTTAAATACTTATCTTAAGAATTATGAGAGAAACCAATCAAATGAAACTTATATTGAACCAAGGAGAATGTCTCAAAAGAGAAGTAATATGTTTTATCTATATAAATGGAGGGTAGAAAGAAACTTATTACCAGGGAAAAATTAAGTATACATTTGATATATAGAAAATAAAATGCATTTGTTCTGAGGTACCGTTAATAGTACAATTTCTAAAATGTGAGAAATTAGGGAAATACCTAAATCAATGATCTAATACAAGGGCTTAAAAGGATGATAAGAATCTACAATTTGGGACACCTAGGGAATAATATAAATCTTAGGTAACCAAAACTACTTAATTAAGTTCGAAATATTATGTGGGGTGATAATATTAATCATACAATCAAGAATTTTGAATGTTGTGTTTATATCTTGTTAAACATATTCATTTTTAACAAGTATATTTTCTAAGAATATAGAATCATAGACTATATGACTAGATATTGAATTTTTAACAAAAACTTCTAGTGGTGTGATTCCCAATTTTATGTTTATAGCAATGTGCCTTTTGAAAATATTATTGTCTATCCTTTAGATGAATTTCATGCGATTTTTGAAAAATATTAGAAATATCTTCATAATATATATATATTAATGAAATAGATAGATCACATTTCATATAAAAAATTAAATTAAAATCACTTACCACTGTAAGGATTATAGTGAACTTTCTAGGAAAATTGATACCATTATAATAGATTATTGAGTATAAGTGGTTTGGAAGAAGCTTCATATTATGATTCCATTATAACATAGTTTCATTACTCACCCTTTTCTTTATAACTGTGGTGATTTTGTATATATAGTTTATCAGCAAATAGAAAATGGTAATATATCACACATATCTAGTGGTTTTTGGTGATACATAGTCTATTTTTAGAGTTTGATCATGGAACATGTTGGATATTGGAGTTATGTGGTTGTATTTTAGTTTTCTTGGTATTGTAGTCTTTCATTGTGTACTTGGATGTTTTTCTGTCTTTTTTGTGGTACTCTTTTTAGTTGTTTTTGATATAAATGGTTATGATTGAGTTGTTTTTAATTGATATCATGCATAATTTAGTAGGTTATTTGTTTATGGAATGTTTGGTTGGTTGTTTTATTTTCAATGGGAAAGTTTTTCCCCAACTGTTAATGAAGATCTTGGAATTTATTGACAACCTTTGGAATCCTGGGGAAGTCACTTAAGGACAAGTAATTTCCTCCCTCCTTCTCAAGGAAATGAATAGGGGAGTTATGTTATAATGGGTATAATATTTTTTATCCCTTGAATTACAAGTGGTATTATTCTTGGTCCATCTAATTTTCTTTGTGGAATAAGTGTCGTCAGTTCTTTTGGTCTCAGAGTCGAAATTCATTCTTGTATTGTCCTGGAGTTGGGATTCTTGAAAAGAGTGGGATTTTTATGACTTATAATGTACGGAATAAAAAAAATATGTAGCTAACATTTTTATGTTGATCATCAAGTTAATAGGGTATTTGGTACATAAGTGTTTTTGAGACACTTATAGAAATTACAATCTCGTTGTTATGGGTTTAGACAATGAGAATATCATGGCTAGCAATATGGAAATAACTTCCCACCACGAGTGTATATTTTAATTTCAGTAATGATTTATTATTTAGTTCCGTGTAATAATTTTTTAAAAATTCTATGTTTTTCTCGAATGTGTGATTTTCAAAAAGAGCATGATTATGGTATTTTGAGAATTGTTTGATTTTAAAAAGTATGGAGAAAATTTTCAAATATGGTTGAACATGGAAAGTATTGAATTCTAAAAATCCATGTAGTGATAGATGATGTGGTAAAATTTTCAATTTTTTAAGACTTCAATTCCTTGAGAGTGAGAATTAGGGAAGTTTTGTTTGTTTAGAAAATTGAACCTGGTAGGTGTTGTAGGAACTAACTGAAATAACCAGTTGAAAATATCGTTGCACCTGAGCCACAGGTGAACCAACAGCTGGTTCAAAGTATTTTCAATGAATTTCATGTTGTGGATATAGGTAATAGAAGGTATGAGCTAATTCAATTGGATCGTTCTGTCCAATTCTAGAAGTAGTATCCACCCATATTTCTAGGTGATTCAGAACTAGAGGAGGTAGAGGTATGTCTTAATAGGATGAATTGTATCTTCAATTTCTTAAGCACACCAACTGAGCTGAATGTAAATCTATATATGTACATACTATAGGATCTTGCACACTAATGGTGGGATTTAGTTTTTCAGGCTAAATTAGATCAGGCCCTTTCATGGGAGGATTTTGAATAATTATTCAATAAACCATTCTATGTTCACATGTTTAGAATTTAAATTACGATGAACTTCTTCAACTTGAAGCAGGAAAATGTTTATCTCATGAAGTACGCGATTAATTCATGAATTTTATGCATTTTTCACCTGAATTTTCTACTCATGTGTCCTTAAAGTCATGCATCAATTAATCATGGTTGAGGAAGGAGATTTTCTACAAGATTGTGGTGCTCCATATTATAGATTACATAGAGATGGTAAATAGTGAAATGGTGGAATAAAGGGGCATCTTAGGATCTATGGGTAGAGTAATTAGGTTGATACCTATATGAAATGGTGGGAACTATAATGTTAGTGAAAAGTGGAAGAGGGGAACCTATTTCTAAGGGGGGATTGTGGAACAAAATAAAATAGATAGATCCGTGAATCTTCCTCAAAAACCAAAGAGTCAGCCTTGATATTTTCATTGTGGATCATCCGATGAGATGAAGTGATACTGTAATGGGCCACCTTAAGCATGAAATTATTTTAATCATATTGGAATCTTTAGTGCTATTATCATGGAGCTCTAAGTATGGGTGTTTAGAAAACTTCTCATGTGTCATAGGCATCTTATTCTTCAATGGGACAAGGGAAGAAGAATCAGTCTCATCAATAGAATAGTTCTAGCCATGGTGATTCTAGGAATACCATGACTCCTCAACAAGGGAAATCACAACAAGAAAATAAAGAACAATGTGAAGTGAGAAAGAATGTATATGGAGTTGATCTGGTTATCTTGAGTGATTAGTATATACCATCATCAGTGAGGGGTATGATTTTTTTTAATTCTATTCTCATGAAATACTTGTTTGATATAGGTGAATCCAATTCATTTAATGCTTCTCATGTTGTTGATTTGTTTATTTTTAAAGTTGAAATTGTTTCTTCTATGTTAAAATTGCACAATACTCTTTGTCAAATAGAATTTCGATCATTTAGGTGTCGATAATGTTAGACAACTATTGATAGATATTAGTTTATATGGGATTTATCAGTGCTATAGAAGGATGTCTATCATGTAATCCTTTGTATGGATTGGTTGGAAATATCCAAGTCTCACATCGACTGTTATACCAGAAAGGTCTATTTTAAAACTGAATATGATGTCGATAAACTTTATAGAGGTGGATATAATGTAAAGGGAGGTGCAACAGGCTTGTTGTAATTAGTAGTTAGAATGATTTTCTACCAATTTACAGTATTGAATTTGGAATCAGTGTAATAGATTGAAAATAGCAGTTTTCTAGTGATTTTCGATCAGTTTCTAGATGTCTTTCGGATAATTTCTCAGGGTTACCCCCTATAAGTGAAGTGGAGTTTATGATTGATCTCCTCTCAGGGACCATTCATATTTCCCTTCCATATTATATGATGGATCCAACATAATTGATGGAATTTAAATTGCATTTGTAAGATCTGGAAAGCAATGGTTTCATTTGGCTGAGTATATCTCAATGGGCAGCACTGGTCTGGTTTTTCAAAAAGGAGAGTGGAACTCTTCAGCTAGATATGAATTATCATAAGCATTAATAGGTTATGATAAAGAATAGGTATCCACTTCAATGCATTAATGATATATTTGGTCAATTGATGGGAGCATAGTGGTTCTTCAAAACTGACATGAGATCATGATATCAACAATTGTGGGTTCAGAAGGAGGATATCCCAAAGACAAATTTTAGGAGTAGATATGGGAATTAAAAATATGTGGTAATTCCTTTCATTCTTATGTGTGAGACATAAGTCTTTAAATAATTCATTAATAGAAAATAATAGTGATATTTGGATTCTTTTGTGGTGGTGTTTGTGGATGACATATTGGTGTATTCAAGGACAACGTATGGGAATGAGAAACAATTGGAGACAATGTTGGTAATTTCATGGGAAAATCTATTTTATTCCAAATTAACAAAGTGTGAATTTTGGATACAAGTGGTATGTTTCCTTGGTTATGTAATCGATGAAATAGGTGTTTCTATAGATCCAGAAAAGATAGAAGTTATTATCTCTTGGAAACCACCAAATGATACCTTTGAGATATGGAGTTTCCTTGGTCTGGATGGATATTACTGACACATTGTTCGTGACTTTTCAGGATTAGCTTCACCTATGAGAGGTTTTTCAAAGAATAATGTCCATTAAACTAGAACAAAGAATTCTAGAATACTTTTCAAGAGCATAATGTTCACCTCACATGAGCACCAATCTTGATTTTTAAAAAATTTGGACAAGGGTATGTGGTGTATTGTGATACTTCAGGATCTAGGTTGTGATTTGTTCTCATGCAGGAAGATCAGGTTTATTATTATGGCTCAAGGTAGTTACGGTTTCAAGGGATAAACTACCCAACACATTATTTGGAGTTATTTAATTTGTTCAATGGTTTTAAGACTGGGCATCATTAATTATTTTGTGAGAAATTTACTATTTTTATGCATCATAAGATCTTGAAACATATTTTCTCAAAAATATATTTGAACATAAGGAAAAAAATATGAATAATGTATCTCCAATATTTGACTTTCACTTAAAGTATACATGGGGTAAAATAAATTAAGTGGTAGGTGGATTAAGAAAAAATTTATATGATCAGTTAGAAAAACAAATATCAATGAGTGACAATTCATGTCTTTCCTAGTCAACATGCACTTAGAATATAATGACTGAGGTGGATTTGTGGATTTCTTTCCAGTTTTGTTTGTTCCTGGTTTGGTAAATATGGTTAAATAGGAACAGTCATCTGATGTTGAATATGGGGATATATGGTCAAAACTCAATGGTTGGAAGACCATTGAGGGTTGGATGCAATATGGGAGTTCAATGTTGTGGTTTAGAATTTATATGGTAAAACCTATTGCTTTACAGGAACAAATTCTTCAAGATTACCAGAATTCAGTATGGGTTGTTCATCCTAGAATAAAAAAGATGTATAAGGAGTTGAAATCATAGATTTGGTTAATTGGTATGAAAAGGAAGGTGGTTGAGTTTTTTTTTTTTGATTCATAACATGTCAGGAAGTTAAGGAAGAGAATCAGTGACCAGTAAAACATTTACAGCCTTTACATATTCCTATTTAGAAATGGGAACATATAGCTATGGATTTTATAACCGGTATCCCTATAACAGTTCATAAAAACTATGTAATATGGTTTATAGTGGATTGGATCACAAATTCAACTCATTTCATTCCTATTCATGAGCCTTATATAGTGGAGTACTTTTCAAAAAATATAGTTATGATAAGTGGTATAGAGGTATGGTGTACCATTTTTGATGGTGTCAGATAGAGATCTGAGTTTTACATCTCATTTTGTGAAATCATAACAGAAATCCCTCAGCACTCGGTTGACTATTAGTACAGTGTATCATCCATAGATGAATGGCCAATCCGAATGGATTATACAAATGTTAGAAGACATTTTACAGGATTTTGTAATGGATTTTGGTGGTTTATGGGAAGATCATGTGTTATTAGTGTATTTCTTGTATAACAATAGTTATCAGAACTCGATACATATGGTTCCTTTTGATGAATTGTATGGGTGTCCTTATTATTCATAAATTTTTTGGTTAGAAAAAAGTGAGATTTCACTAGTTGGGTGAAGCCTTGTCAAAGAAATAATAGAGAAGATTCAATTGATCCGAAAATGGATGGAGACTGTACATTGTCATTAGAAATAATATGTGGATCATTATCGATGGTTGATGTCCTTCAAAGAGAGTGATCATGTTTTCTTGGGGATCTCTCCAGGGCTTGGACATTGATGTTTAGGGGAATATTGAAACTGATATCCTAGACACATAGGCCCTTTTGAGATACTTTAAAGGGTTGGTGAGGTGTCATTTCAACTGTAATTACCACCACTGTTTAGTTCTATTCATAATGTGTTTCATGTATCTCAGTTGAAAAATGTATCATCCTGATCCGGACAATGTAATCATATTGGATCACATTGATTAAGATATGGATTCCTCATTGGTACATATCCTGATGCAGATTGAGGATAGAAAAGATAAATTATTACATGGTAAAGTCATCATTTAAGTGAGGATTTTGTGGCAACATGGTCAAATTCGGGAAGATACTAGGGAATGTGATAAAAAATAATCGAGTAATGGCCCAAACTCTTCTAGAACACCAGTGGTTTTCATCTTTTCGGGGATGGAAAGCCCAATGGTGGGGGAAAATTTTCACCCCTTTATTTAATTAAGTAACCTTTTATTTATAATTTTTATGTATATAGAGTTTTTTGGTGATGTTTGGGAGGGTTTGAAAGAAGTTTGGAATTTTGGGGGGGGGGCCTTTCTCAGGGTTCAAATTTTTCAAAAACTGTGAAACTCCTATAGTAAATCATTAACAATGAGAGAGGGGCTAAGGGGAAGGCACGCTAGTATGAGCATAGATTATCCAAACCATGCGTCTGCCTAGAAGAAACTGTGCAGTGTTGTATAGAGATATTTTTCATGGTCGGTGAATTTTTTTTTGACATGTGTGATTGAACTATGTGATATCCCCATTCAAATATAATATGGATCATGGTTAGCTCATGGTTTCCCCAACCATGTGACTAATTGTGCCCAATTTAAAAACAACATCCAAAAATTATCTATCTAGGTAAAGATTAAGAATTAACCCCTCTTTTTTCCCCAAAATGGCTCTAACTTGATATTAGATCATTTTAAAGGAATTAGAGAATTATCTCATTGATCCATAGGTGATCTTAAGGATTATCTTGGTTTATTAAAGTCATATTCTTGGGGTAATTATTTTTTTGTAGTTTTGATTTATTTTCCTTAGATATTCTTCTCCCTTTCTCATGGTTTCTTAGATCTAGTTATGTTGTAGATAGATCTAAGGTTTTTGATGCCAAATATGGTTATATTTGTATTTTTTTATTCTAAGGGAATATATATATAAGGTGATATTTTAAATATTCATCCTTGTTTTGTGACATTTTCATTCCATCCTTCATTATCATCTTAAATTCCTAATATAGGTGGCTTCCCTCTCGACTATTCTATTTAAAACATGAAGTATTAGCTTAAAGTTTATTATTTTTATTAAAATTGGTTGACAAATTGATGTGAATTTCTTGAGGGGAATTTTATTTTAGGAAATTTTATAGAATTGTGGAAAATGATCATTTTATGGAATGTTAAATTTGTAACTTGATTTTAAAATGATGATATTAAAATTGTTGTTTGGTTATGATGTATGGAAACGTGTTTTAAAAAAGGTTCATTTTATTTAAAAAAATGTTGGAATGTTTTTCATACAACAATGGTTTTATTAAAATGGTTATTTTGGATTTTTTTTCACAATGGTTATGTGTGTTCATGTGAATTTGGGACTAAAAAGGGTAAGAAGTCTCCCCTGTCATTAGTTGGAGGGATAAGGGTTAGGTATTTCCCCTGTAAAATGGTTTATTAAGTGATGTCTTAGTGAAAAGATGACTCGCCACTCATGACTATTGGGAGTTCTGGGTTGAATTCATGGTTGGATGTTTGTTTATTTGGAATGGAATGGATTATTCAAATATAGAACTTCTGAAATGGTTTTAAAAGTAATTTTTTTTTGTTACTTTCTTTGGAAAATGGACTTTTTAGGAAAATGTTTTGATAAGGAAATTGTTTTATATCCTGATATAAACTATTTTAATATGGTTTATATAAATTTTTTATATAAATGTGATAACATGTTCTATCCTAGTGGAGTGGGTAGGGAATTCATTTTGGGACAGCATACTAATATTCATTACTCACCCCTACTTTTGAACTTTGGTGCTTTGGCATATATTGTTTATCAGGAAATCGGAAAAGGTAAAGTATAAAACTTCTCTAGAGGTTCTTAGTGATACTTGGGTTTCTTGTGGAGTTGGATCATAGAGCATGTTAATGCTTTAGAGTTATGTGGTCGTATTAGAGTTTTGTAAGTTTTTTAGTCTTATTATGTGTACTTGGATGTTTTGTATTCTTCTATTGTGGTTCTCTTTGTAGTTATTTTTTATATAAATGGTTTCTCTTGTGTTTTTTCAATTGATACCATGTATAATGTAGTGGTATATTTGGTTGTGGCGTGTTTTGTTGGTTGTTTTATTTTCATATAAAAAATCAACCCCCAACTATTAATGAATCCCTTGGAATTTATTGTCATCCTTTGTCATCTTGGGGATATAGCTGAAGGACAAGTAATTTCCTCCCGACTTCTCAATCCAATGAGTAGTGGTGGGATATTACAATTAACTAGTTCAACTCATTCCATTTCAATTAATCATTTTCAATTTTAATCCATTGCTACTTGAGAAACTAACATAGCACACTACAACACAAAAAAACCAATACCTTCATACCAATAAGTCCCACATTAAAAAAATTCACATCACCACCACTTCTCATCACAATTATCACATCACATCCACTTTCCACATCAAACCCCCTTTTTCACATCACATCCTTTTTCCACATCACAATTTCAATGTATCAAATCCACATCTCATCACATCAACCTCACACACCACAACCACAGATAAAAACCACACATCACAAATTCATATAATATATTTCAAATTAATCAAGGGGATTTTCATCACTTCCAATTATTCATTTCGATGGAATTCTCAAACAATCCCAAATTTTCAGGGGAACCCATTTCATTAGATACATATAAGTGATTAGACACTTTAATTCAAGGTGGTAAGAAATAACCACATAACAAGGGTTATTCACAACAAAAAAACAAAAAAAATCCCTCAATGGCCATGAGTTTTAGCAATAAATCAAGCCATTAAACCAGAATATAAATCACATAAAAATCTATAAATCCTGTGATTTATTCCCACTTTATCTATAATTACTATTAACCTAATTATTTGTATTTATTAGTTCAATGTATACTATCTACCCAAAATATAAAAATAACATAATTTCTCACAAATGATATAACTAGATGAGAAATGAAGGATCCCCTATCTTAAACCAAGCTTTCAGATTAGCTGCATATGGTTAGAATGAGAGGGAGACAACCAGAACACATCATTATGAAGGTAAAATCCTGATCACCCTAATAACAACACCCTCGAACATCTCTCTACCAAAACATCACCAAGAAAATAGGTTCCCCTTGATAGAAACCTTTTTCAAATGAACAAAAGGGATAAATAGGGTGAAGAAAAGAGGGGGTTACATAAAAACAACAAAGATCAACCTCTCAAGGCTGAGGTTGAAACCCCCTAAAATGCAGCTAAAGGGCCTCCTTGGGATTCACTTAGTCTCCCAAGAACTGAGAATAATTTCAGAAGAAATAGAGGGTTTAAGGGGCTTTTGGGTTTTATACCCAGTCTGAAAAACACACCACCATGGTGCAGTCTATAGCACCAAGGTTTAGAACTATTGAAAATGGACCATACCATGGTGTAGTGGAAGAGATCATACCACAATGAGGATATTCAAATCCTTGAATGAGATAAATGGTGATAATTATTCCACATATCATGAAAATAAGGAGAGATGACATGGAATATTTTGATACACCATGCTGAAGACCCCGACTCCTGAGAGGAAGGCTATGCTACATCCCAAAATCCATGTCACAACTACCCCTCAAAATGAAAAAACCGCTAATAAACTTATATAATCCCCTTCACTATATCCATCTTCTCCATGTTATAAGAAATAAAGGGTTATGTCGTAGCCACACTCGAGGGCATATCTACCCCCAAAGAACAACTAAAACACCTCCTTTGAGCCCCTACATTGTAGCCAGAATTTGTATTCTATAGTGGCCCTTTTTATGGTTCATCCACATTATTCATCATGTAGAACTCCCCTTAGATGAATTTTCCTACTACAACCTCGTTTTTTCCTTTAACTATCTTGTAACATCCTCCAGACACTTCCATTACTATGATTCCCATTAAGTAACAAATTTAAAGGTATGGACCCTTACAAATGGGGTAAAATGGGTCATGTTTAAAATGTTTATACAATCCTAAACATGTTATAATTATCATGGTTTTACAATAAATATACTTTTGGAACTCCTTGTGTAAATTGCTAAATAAATATGAGATATATCGTTCATAGAGATGGTAGTCCACACATACACAAGAGACCAATACCAGTAGAATATAGGGAGGGATTTTGGGAAGTGATTTAGGTATAGAATTGTCAAGATAGTGTTCTCATGGTGTGTGAATAAGTGGATATTTGAGCTTCGTTTTTATAAGTTAAGAGAGTGGAACTCTTATAAATACTTAAAGAATTTAAATATAATATATATCATTCAAAATAAAAAATGTCCCCAAAACTCAAAATTTTAAATTTTATGGTGCGATAGGTTGAAATTCATAAAAACAATGAGATTTAAGAATGTTTTTTATGTTATATTGAATTTCAAAAAAAAAATTAATCTTTTTAACACATGTTAGCCTTAACCTTGGGGGAAAATTTTTAACTAGGAAGTAATTTATAAGAAAAAATAAAACAAAACTTATTTCAAAATATAGAAAATAATATTCCAAATATTAAATCCATTTTATCAAATTTAATTTCTAAATGTTGCATCAATTGCTTTTAACATATGTATTCAAAATGTACAAAACAAATTTCTAGAATAATTCTTGATTTTATCGTAAAATTAATTTTACACAAAACCTACGTATATTATTTACCATTAGTAATTTAATTGGATTATAATTTAACAATTGAAAAATATTTTAAAATTGGATACTTAAAAAACTAAATGGAACCTCCAAACCAAACCCTTAAATTAACATATCCAAACTATTTTTTATTTATAATAAAATATAATTTATGTTCCAAAAATTCTAGCATGGGATTCCAATTTAAAAATAAAATTTTTAAATAATTAACATTATTTTATATATACATATTTGGTTGAGATAATATTGTATAAATTATAATTTCAATCTTACATCATGATAATTACATAGAAGATAAATCCAATGTAAAAAAAGTATTTTTCACCATTCAAAAAATAATAATTTCATAAAAATTCCAAAAATCAACCTTAAGATAAATTTGATATGAAAAATATAAAGGTGAATTTGATTTTATCAAATTCAACTTCGAAAATTTATAAATTTATCATTGAAATAAAACCAAGTAATATGTGATAAAAGAATGTAAATAAGTAAAATTGTTCCAATCTAAATTGAAAAAATATTTAAAATTATTTATAAACCAATGATGAATTTTAATCCCGACATTAATAATTATAAATCATAAAATTTATTTATTTTTAGGATTATAGTGGTTTTCAATGCCTTACAACGTCTTTTTTGTATATGTTTTAAAGTTGATAGAGCTTGAAATATTCTCTAATAGCTATGAAATTCACTGAAACCACTATTAGGGGATAAATTATAAACCAAATTAAATTATTGCCTTAGTAATTAGGATCATCTATAATGAAATCAATGGTTATGTTCTTCCATTATCATATTGTAAGGAATAATGGTTGAATCATCCCCTTAGACGTCATTTGTTTATTCCTAACATGTGGGCATTCTATGCCTCAAGATATATACTTTGAAATCTTTCTATATTTCTGTTTTCCTACCATAAGTGATCATTGAGGTCTCTATAAATATTTTTCCTTTGTTGATACATAAATAATGTTCAGTTATGTGCATGATACAAGTTATTCATATTGTATTCTTATATTTATGGATGAAATATTTTTTTTAATGAATTTTATGTTTCCATCACTATAAAAATTTATCTTTGGAATAATCTATACATTTTTTGGCTTCTCTATTTCAACCTTATTCGTTTCCTTGATCATTAAAATGATGAATGATTGGATAGTCATTTAGGAAGGATTGGATTTATCTACTACTATTGTGATTACAAGGTCCATCTAATATAATTTATTTAGTATTATGGCTCTTACAATCCTCAAAATAGATAAGGTATCAAGATCCTTCCCTCTTATATCATCAAAAACCTTCCTCTCCTTTAAATAGTGTTAATGTATTGAGTAGTCATAGTCACTAAGAAGCTCAAACCATTGCTATTGGTGAATGTTAAAATCAATTTATATAAATTTATAAATAAAGATGTTTTGATTGGTATATAGTTTACAGTTTTCACTGTATGGGTAATTCTTATATATATTTAATGTAAATATTATCATTACAAGATATGAATCATGTATTAAGAAATTTTTCTAATGAAACATTAACTGATTTGAGTCAAACCATACCACCATGTCATTTTTCATGAGGAAACATCCTTATCCCTTCATTGATTCATCACAATGTATCCCAAACTCCTCTATGTTATATGGTAGTCTTAGTTTAGGTGTCATACCCAACCATATATAGAGATCCATAAAATTTTCTTCACATTTATCATCCTAAGTTAACTTAACTCCCATCATATATAACTTTGTTAGTGTACTTGAAAGTCCTTATAACTTTCTCATAATGATTTGATAATTTATTTCCAATCAATATAAAAAATGGATCTCCATTACTATGGTTGGTTAGGGACTTTATTCAATAACTACCATTTTATTAGTATCCATAAATATACCCTCACCTGTTATTATGTTAATCAATAATTATACTTTCTATATAAATAATTCACACATGCTAAATTTTCCGTTAATTTTATCCTTTCTTGAGGGCTTCAGTAGAATAATAAAATGATCAGAATGTTCTTAATCTCTCTTAAAATATATAATAATATCATCAATATTGACTATGTAAAAATGATCATGGTAATAATTAATGAATATATTCGTCAAATCCATGAAGATATAGGATGTATTTATAGGATTGAATGGAATCACAATGAATTCATTGCCCTTATATCTTATATGTAAGGCTCTCCTAGGTATATCATCCCTTTTGACACATTATTTATGAAATTAAAATGAAAATCAAGTCATTCAGAAGTATTAAACTCCTAAAACTGGATCTAAAATTTCATCAATATGTGGTAGTAGATGATTTTAATTTATCATGATTTTGTTAGGTTCATTTTAATCAAATTATAGATTCACTGGACATCCTTTATTCTTAAAAAAATAAAACATGTGCACTGTATGGTGACGCATATTGTTGATTAATACCGTAATTTTGGTTCCTTTTATGTTTCTTTTTCAATTGCACCAATTTAATATGGTTCATTAAATAATGATTCTTTAATATACTAACATCACCAGGAATGAGTTTTATTAAATGTTCAGCCATAATAAATTCAAGGATTCTATAAACTCATCAGGAAAAAATTAATATTTTCATTCACAACTAGAAAATCATCAATATTGAGTTTTTCATAACTATATAATCTAAATACTCTCATGATTGAGTATTGTGATCCATATAATTAATGTGACATCAAAATTTATTTCATAGATAACCTTTAACTAGTAAATGATCATAGGACGACGTATGATATAGAATGTAACTTCCCTAGACCCATAATTAGTATATTATGTCTATATAGTGATATACCTCATGCCCAATATCAAATTAAATTCTACTAAAGGGGGGATAATATGATTTTTAATATATGATTTCCTACAACCATCTATCAAAGTGAATTTACATACTTGGGGCACAATTATCACACCACTAGATGTTTTCCTCGATAATTCAAAATTTTGATATTAGAGAGGAAACTTAATTATCCTTAAGAACATATTATATATATATATATGTTAGGGTAGATATTGAATAAAATAATGAATTTTTGATTCTAGAGTGGTTGATGTGTGTACCATTCCCCACTTTTATTCATTACCTACATCCATAGTTGTGACTATATAGGATTTCCCTTTCATTGTTGGATTTTAAGGTTATATGAAATTTAACATCATTAACCCTTGTGTTGGAGTACATGTTAGTGTAATGTCTATATTTATTATAATTGAATACTTATAAATTGGGTGGTGAATTATATTGATAATTCAATTCATTATTCATTTCCCTCTAGAATTCAAGCACTTGATAGGATTCTCTCCTACATAAGATGAATTTTCTTATTCCTATGAGAAAATACACCTCAAGTATCTTCCAAAATAATTGGATTAAATAAAGTGGAATATTAATTTCTCATTTGGGATTATCTCGATTTTATCTCCATGTCCCAAAAATTAGAATAATGGGTTTTCTCCAATATCTTATTCAACCTATAGAGCACATCGAAAAACTTCTCTATAGTTAAAGAATTACCTTATAATTAACACCTTCTAGTGAATTATTTTTTAGACACTAAATGGTTTAATGGTTTTTCTTTGAGGGTCAATCATAAAATATTAATCACACCTTTTAAGTGTTGTATAATTTTCTTTATAGCTAACAATGTATTAGTTATCCTATTTCATCAGTCCAAAGAATTCCCTATTAATTTTAGTGTAAATATTTTTGGAAAAATATTTTTTTAAAAAAAATTAACACCTCTCATTCAAAATAAATGATTTCTTTTTCCTCCTTTTTATGGTCATTGTGGGTCAACCATTAATAAACTTTATCATCCAAATAATAATAGATAAAATATCATCTTCATGCATTATTCATTAGAGAATATAAGTTAACTTTTCTATTGCACTGGTCCATTTCTTAGTAATTTTTGGACTAGAAGACCCACTAATGGATGGTGGTAATTTCTGAATGATGTATGAAATATATATTTATTACTTGGAGAGTTTTGGTGTTAAAAATTATTTATGTTATTATTCATACCTTTTTTGAGTTGGGTGAGAATAGGCACAATATTTTTAACACCAGTTCACATCTTCTTTCATTTCTAATTAGGACAGTCATTGTATCGTCCATAAAAATTATTTTTAAATTGATTCCTTGTAGTTTAATCCATATACAATAATTAAAATTGTCATTTATATATCTATAAATAAAAATAATAATAATAACTTATAGTATAAATAAAATCATTCCTAATATTCCCTAAATTATGATATCTTTATTTCAAACTATGATGTTTTTGGTTCATCAGACATCACTTTTGGTTCTACATATGTTTTTTAGGTTTCACCTTATTATTATGTATATCTTAATACCAAAAAATCAATAATCCCTTATTTAATAATATCATATAAAACTTTATCATGTCATATATATATATATAATACATCATACTTCATTATTGTTCATTATACCGCATAATAAATCGCACCCCATAACATATGGGTTTAGTTTCTTTAGAGGTTAGATACATGAGAAAATTATTTTAAAACATAGTTAACATCTCCCAAAAATAGAATTCTAATATGATACCTTTTTTAAATATCATACATAATATTATTATATATAACACAAGGTATGGAAACATGATATAGGGTGATATTACGTGATAAAAAGAGTAAACATAAGATAAATCAATAAAAAATAACAAGAGGTCATAAAATTTGAATTTTTGTATGAGAACATACTCATGGTTCATAGATAAAGGATAATTGAATCATACCCAATAATATGTAGATCATAAATTTAACAAATTGAGATTTCACAATGTATTTTCCTTAAATATATCTTACCATGATCTACACAGAACATCGAACTAAAATGTGCTATGAAAAATTTAACAAAAATTATTAATGTAAATTATAAGAATAACAAAACCTCTAGTAAATAAAAATAAAGTGATCAATTAAAAAATTACATTAAGATTATAAATAAAAGATATGATTAAAAGATATTTTTCTTTCTCAAATAACAATTTCATGTGTTAATAAATTAAATAGGCCCTTTTTAAATTATTATTATGATAATATGAAATCTTTTATTCTTTAAATTATAAATTTTTATAAAATAATATCATGAACACTTAATGTTCATAAATGAAATTTTTCAATTAAAGTAGTTTTCTTTATATTTTTTATTTTAATTTAAAATAATTATAAATTTTAGAATTTGGTTAGATAAAATTAATATAATCTCTGAACATAAAAATAAAAAATTAGATCTTATGACTTTCTGGTATTTTCCTTATAGTATTAATTTTTAGCTTAATTATGAGAAATATGGCTGTTTCAAATACCATGATTTTTTTGACGTTATTAGTATATAAGCATCAATTTGATATTTATAAAACCCAATTATAGAAAAAAAATTATAAAAGTCATTATAAATTTAAAAATATATATTTTACTATACAAACATATATTTTATATTTTGTAACATGATATACACTATTCACTAAAAATGTTTATAATACATCATACATATATTATATTAAAATTAATACACATATATTTTATAAAGTGTATCTAATAAAGTAAATTTCAAATTTAGAATTATAAGATACATATTATTTAATAAGGACCATTTTATTTTAGACATGAAAGTCATTACTTATGGAAAACCTAATTACTTCAGTAAAATCCAAAAAGGGTAAAAGGGTTGACCAAAAGGATAAAAAGGATAACATGATTAAAATTTATTTTTAATTTAGAGTTTGAGGGTTATATCAAATAAATATTATCCTAAATAAATTATTTTTCATTTTTGAGTCTTTTAAACATGTTAAACATGTGATATCATTATATTGTGATAATATTGTTATAAAAAGAAATTCTCATGACTAATAAAAGTGTCCCCTCACCATCCCTTAAAAGAAACACTAAATTTTTGTTTCCACCTGAAACTATACCATTTTTCATCCAATAAAATATTCTTTTAATTCCTTAGTATTTTGGAATAAATATTTTTTTATATGTCCTCACTCTCCAAGGAGTCCTCTAAGGAAAACTCAAAGTTCTCAACATAAGTACTAACGTTTACCTAACATTGTTCTTTTTATATCATTCCCTTTAAAATATATTTTTTTCAAAATATAATATGAATAATTTGGTATTTATAATATATTTAATGTTTTTATACTATAGGAATATCCTTTAAAAATCTATCCCCTTTCCCATTTAGAAAAACAAAAATGGAACCTGTGAGTATGTGCATACTACAACCTCTACGAAGTAAAGTATATCATTTTTCATCAAGTTTCATTATTATATATTAAAATATCTTTAAATATGATTCAACGAATTAAAAATATATAAATAATATCGTTATTATTAATTAATAATGATATTGTTTTATAAGAAACTACTCTCATCACCATACTCATCCATTAATTATATAATGTTCATGTTTGAGTCAGCCTAACAACTTATTTAAAAATTGAAATAAAATTATATCTTGGATGACTATGAGAAATTAACTAAATATAATATAATATATAAATAGGAAAATAATGATTTTATTTTTCTTCTATAATAGTAACTTTAATATTAAACTCATTAATTAGATACGAGCATTTGTTCATTACAGATCCTTAAAACGTGATCATCATCGGTTTCATCCTTATAGATTTTAAAAAACCTCCCATATAATTAAATTAAATCCTTACAAATAATTTTAAATGGAAATTTCAAACACCTTTACTGATTTTTTAATGATGAACTTTTTGATAAAAATAAATAACAACATCACTATTATTAGACTAGTTTTGACTGAAAATCATTTTTTTCATTTTCCAAAGGCGGTTTATGGGTTCCCGGTACCCGTACAAACAAACCCCAAATTCCAAATTTCAGTACATACGGAAATCATCCAAATTCAAAATCCAAAATTCGATCCAACCATGATCCACCGTACACCATGCTTCACCTCAAGCCACGATCACATCATCACACATCACCATCCTTTCAGGACATCACCATCCTTTCAGGACATCACCATCCTTTCAGGTACATCACCATCCTTGTAGGTAGCTGGAGAGATCATCAGGGATAGTCGTCGGAACGTCCACAGCAGACTGAACCCACCTCCAGCAGCCAAATTCATACCAAATTTCAAAATTCAAAATAGTTCACAAACTGCAAGCCCGCCAGCATCGCGCTACACTAACAGACGCATCTCTACCAACAACCATCATCATCAACATCGGAGCCTTACCCTACCTCATTGTCACTGATCGAACATGGTCACCATCACCCTCCCTACACTGCCCACTCAGATTCCATCCCAAAGATCCAGGAAAACATTGCCCAACTCCAGCTCGGATAGAACAATGGAAGCATGGATCTAGAACAGAACGGGCTTGTGTAGGATGAAACAACGATTAGACCATCACCGACCAGAAGACCACGAAGTCATCAAAACTTTACTTGATAGAGGCCATCTAAGCACAAAAATCGCAAGAAATGAACAGAACCAACCACAAACGAAACCAACTACGAACAAGCATAAAACCCTATCGAAGATGACAGAAATCCGATAAAATAGAACCATATCCGAAGACGACGCTACAAACACCGATAAAACAAACCTTCAAGTCACTGCAACACCTTCGCCGTAACATCCACAAGCCTGAACCGCAAAACCTGTAGCGGCCTTTGATACCGCACACAGCTACCAAATCCACCCAACGCACCCAAAGCCAGCTCAGACACGTAGCGTCACCTTCACCGCAGCTACTGGAACTCGAACATTGGATCCTCAATGCGCCACCAAGAGATGCCCACTCTAGATCGAAGGGTAGGGCATGCAAAAGGCCGGTAGACGGTGAGATGTGCCGAGATGAACTAGCCCACGAAGAGACACTGCATGCCACAAGCACACCAAGCGTCGACGAGAGGATCACAGCTACCCCGCAGCAAGGGGGAGGAAGGCAGTGGCGGGGAGAAAGAAACCCTAAGCAGAGCCCCTTAGGGGCGCTTCCGCACCATGAAACTAGTTCAAAATGATCAATATTACCCACATCTAATATTAAAAACAGACAATAAAAAACTAAATAGTATGTAAAAATTAATTAAAATTAAAGTTAATAAAATTTTATTGATATGAATATGTTTTTGAAATATTTTATTGAGATATTTATTTATTATATACATGAGATTCAAACTCATTAGGAAAAGTTAGGAATTAAGTTAAGGGTTTCTTTGTCTAAAATTAAATTTATTGAAACAAGTTTCATATTGTGTGCCTTAATATCTTTGATGTGGTGTGATTATTTCTTAATGATTTCTTTTTATCATTTTCTTTTAATTTAGGGGGTTTTAAGATGCTACTGATTCCTATAAAATAAAAATCATAAAAATCACAGAGGAATAAATACCTGAATGTGGGTATTATTTTCCCCCGCAAAGAAAAGGAAGGAGAAGTTGGTCAAAACCTATGAATCATGCAGGCCTCTAAGGGGATCATGATCGTGTGACCATCATAAAGTCACATGAAGCCCCCAAGATTAGTGCATAACCTAAATAGGATCCCATATAACCCCCTTTAATAAGTCTTCCTACTTTTGTGAAGGCTCATTGGGAAGCTAGTGGCCACATGGTGATGACTGAACGAGCTCACCCAGGTCACATATTTTTTTATTGGAAAGAACTTAAAAACCCATCTACAAATCCATTGAAAATTAGTGAAAGATATAAAAAAGGTGGAAACACCCAATAGTCATAAAGATCATGTGGCTCATAAAAAAGGGAATAATATTTTCCCATAGAAACATTCATGAAAATTATCATGACTCCCAAACCATTAAAAACCCTAAAAAGGAGATAAAATGGAGGAGGTGGGAGGTACTCACATTCATATAAGACACATGGCGTGCCTCAAATGATCTGTGAGACAACACAAGGCCTTGAATATATGTCTTACTCACTTCATTAAAGACCATTGACATGCCACCAGCATCATGCGAAGAGACTCGGCTATGTCTGGGCAACCACTCGCAACCCCTTTGGATCCCTGAGGGAAAACAGGTGGATTTTTTCATGAAATTCTCACAAACTACCATATGACTCATATTGTTCATGCGATGCATCATAAAAAAATATATAAAATTTCCTCAATAAAACTTATGAAAAATCACATAATCCAAGACATTTGTAAAATAAACAAAGGGGATAAAAGGACGGAGGATAGATCTCTCGCGATTGTAAATAGTTTGCATCGTGCTAAAGAATTCCATAGCATGGTCTTGAAAGATGCATGGACAATCTAGACTAGTCCTTTAGAGTCCCCTTAACACACGACCATGATCTCTCAGAAATCACCGGATGAGCCACCCTTACCACATGAAATGTCCTAGGCAAGGCATCGATCATCTCATAAACAACATTCCAAAGGCACTTTGATCTCACAAAGGTCCTTGTACATGTTAATATGAAAAAATTAAAGTCATTTGGCATGATCACATGAGTCATCAAAGTCACCATTAATTTACCATAATCTAATAAAGGAGTAAATGATTGTAACGACCCAATGTTTTTCAATGGAAATTACCTTCTTATAAATATGTCATAAAATCACATAAAAACATAACATAATGAACTACTATGTGCAAAGTGACATTTAAAAATAAGTTTTTCACTTTTGTGTTTAGAATTTCGAAATTACAACATACACGGTTTCAATTAGTAAGTTATTTGGAGTTCGATACGAAAAACATAATTTTTGGTGAATAGTAACCTACCCTTATGAATAGTAACATAACCTTATGAATATTGATATACCCTAATGAATAGTAACCTTACCTATGATAATATATATATATATTATTAAAGTTGAAAGTACGATATACCTATATTTTAGAATAAGTAAATGAATGTTTTAAAAATAGTTTTTGATAAGAAATTATGATTTTAATTAAATATTCAAATAATCATATTTATAAAATTATTTTTGAAAAATGGATTTTATTTTTTGATTCAACACATAAAAAAATGGTTAGATTGAATTTTTGAGATTTTTATAAAATACATGAATTTTTCTTGAATAGTAAAATACGATAATTTATGATAAATGTTAAATGATGGATTTATTGAGTCATTGATCATGATCTTATGATGTAAACCCAATTGGTTCTAAGTAACATGAATTTATTGCTATTTTTGGTCGTGGAATCATCGCAATTTCTGGTCTTGAGGGGAAATAATAAATTAATGATTAAAAAGTTATGAAAACCCTCCTCTCCTCCACTATAAAAACCCCCCTCACTCACTCTTCTGTTCACTACTCTCAATCCTTGTCCCTAGCCAATATTCTTCCCAAATTTCTCCCCAAGCTTCTTCTCCACATCAAAAATCCCCTAGCCTCTTCAAAATACCAAAACCTCTCCCCTTAAGAGGTTCTCAAAGAAGGAAGTCTCAAGAGGTAAATTCCACTTTCCAATTCTTTCACTTCTTTTATATTCTTTTCTTTTTGTTTCTTTCCTCACCTCCCTTCACCCAAATAGTATGAAAACCCTAGTAACATACATGTACTGGAGAGTTTTTATGCTAATGGGAAATTTCATTATCTTCTCTCCTTTCCCCACCTTTTATTTGAAATAAATGAAAGCAATGTTTGAGATGTTCTAATTTAGCACATTCAAGGACAACAGTTTATCAATTTATATTATCATATTTAATTTTTTTCATGAAACCATTTGTGTTATGGTTGAACCAAATTCTTATATATGTAATATATCCTACATTTTGTTCTTTAATCCTTTTGTAACAATTGTATTAATTTATAAATAAAAACATGTTCTTTTTAATCAAACACACCGATTAACAAAAACAGTCGTCACTATGGTTTTATAAAGTAATTCGACTTCAATATAATTAACTAAATTAAATTTGAAACCACGTAATATTATTTATGTTCACCAATATAATATAACTTCAATTCTGGAAAACCACTTTCATCTTACATGTTTATCCAAACATGAATATAAGTGAATCGGTCATTAAAACCAAGTAAACAAACAAGCCCAAACAACGAAATTGAACCTCATAACCCATAAAAACGGTTATAAATGAACATAAAATTATTAAAATAAACAAATTAAATATATAATAGGTTCTTGAATTATTAATTAATAAACTTAATTTGTTTATTCAGGTCTTTAATAACAATTGGAGAACGCCAACATATTTAAGGTAAGGGATCCTCTCCATTTCACTCTTAATCAGGATGCCCTCTATGCTTTTCCATTTTATGTGTAATCCCTAATGATGGGGTATATGTATGAACCTCCCCGATACTTCCCTAATGATGTCTAAGTGATGAGAAACCCCTTTTATCTCTCATCAATCCCTCTTAGTTACACCCAACACCATGCCGATAAACTATAACGAATTCTACCTAAACCTTCTTTGTTCTTTCAGGTTGCCATATATTTCTATATATCATAATGGAGTTATCTTATCTGTTTATTTACATATTATAAATGTAGTTTTGTTTTAAAAAATTCATTTACGATGACCCTTTCATCACTTTACTTTGGGGATATACATGTTTTCAAAAGATTCCCTCCTTAGAACTTTCTGATAAGAAAACCTGTTTTAAAGGAACTTCCCAAATTGTTTACCCAATTTAATGTGCACTCCATCCTATGTTTTATGCCACCATTGTCTTTATAATATCATTATTTTTATTACTAAAACCTTCTTGGTTCAATTCTGGTTTTATTTAAAATATTTTCCTCTTTTTGATTTTAAAATCTCTATAGTATTTTCCTTAAAACCGCCCAAAAATGTTTTAATAATAATGTTTCTCAAATCTATTTCTTATATGTTGTCACTTCTGATTGAAACCACCTACAATTTTATATGCCTATTTTACCTTATGAACATCCATGTATGTTCTAATCCATTTATTTCATGGACACTTTCATGATATGCTCTTTGGTTATGCTTTATGTCATGACTGTGGTACCCAATTATTTCCATGGGTATCCTTATGTTTATGTATGGTTGATTATGTATGATTATTTGAGTGGAAAGAATATTAATGAAAATGTTGAGATGGGTGTGCCCAAATAGACCTCTAATGCATTGGGTAAAGTTAAGTATCATGAGATGCGATTTGAAACGGGATTGGTGGTTAGTGTTGACCCTAACTAAAATGGGAAATGGGATTGGCGATTAGCCTTGACTCATACTAAAATGGGAAACGACATTAGAGGTTATCCCTGACCCATACTAAATACATGTTTTATTATTCTTCCAAATTAATATGATTCCATATTTATATGATTCCATGCTTATATGATACAATTTTATATATTCCATGCTTTTGATATCATTAAGTCATGTCTCCTATCTTATGTGCTTAAGACGTATCCTTCTGTTCATTCCCTTACTAGGAATTTTATCTCATCCCTTTGTTCATGTGTTCCCCAGGGTACCCTATGAAGATTTAAGGGCTCAAAAGAAGTTAGGAGCTCTTATGGAGATTAAATAAGGAAATGTTTTTTAGCCCCATGTTTTATGTTTTATGTACCTAGTCTTCCAAGACACTATTCTTAGTGATCCTTAGCTTGTACTCTGATGAATAATTATACTTAAAATCACTTAATGTTATATATAAAGGCTTGGGTGGCTATAGTTGGTATCAGAGTATGGTCTAGTTATTTTTAGAGATTATGAATAGAGCACCTTAGTGATAACCTTAAGGAAGAGACTAAGTATAAGAAAATATTATTAAATTTTGGTGAGTATTGAGTATGTAGTTTATCAGGAAAATGCATCCATGTTTGGATACGAGCAGGTAGAGGAGGCTCTGGCACAGATGTATCTAGGGGTTATACCTGAAAACACCGCTTTGAGCTAGACTCGAACCGGAACTGCTGCACGATAGTGGGCTTTTCTTCACTCTTGGTTACGACATTCCCATGGGATATGCTTTGGTCGATTCATGAGCTTAGTACAAACCAGTATTAACGGAAAAAAATACCATAAGAATATAAGTTAAGAAATAGATCAAGAATAACCTAGATATAATCCTAAGGAATCAAATGTTAGGGTACACTTCTTATTTATAAGTTTATCCTTTTATGTTCAATGTTTTTTTATTCTTAATAGCTAAGTATTCAAGACCTCTAATTATATGTTCTTTTTATTATTTAATGGTGGGAAATAGAATAACATGTTCCAAAAACCAATGTTATAGGAAATGTGAAGATTTCCCTAATGATATGCCTGATATGACTCGAGTGGGTGCTCAAAACATCATGACAATACTTGGTCAGTTGGCTTGAGTTATGAATAATAACTTGAATCATGCGTAATTTCATCCTCCTCCAAGGAAAGAGAAAATTTCTATAGAATACTTCATACGGAAAAGGCCTCCCATGTTTAGAAAATCTTCTGATCCCCTCCTCATGGAATAGTGGATTAACTCCATTGAAATGATTTTATCTGTCCACCAGTGCTCAGAAGAAGAGAAGGTTGTACTGGTAGTCTTTGGTTTTGATGGGAAAGCTAATTAGTGGTGGACACTGATCAGGAATAGAATGTCCTAAGAAAAAATTGATTTCATGGATTAGGAGGAATTCAAGATGATGTTTTCAACAAAAATTTTCCTCAAACACTCCTTCTCAAGATGGAAAGATAGTTCCTCAAACTCATACAGAAGGAAGATGAGTCCATCGGGGTGTATGAAGAAAACTTTACAAGTATTGCAAGGTACGTCTCTGGATTTTTCATAAACACCAAAATAAAAGTGGATCGCTTCTTTAGCGGAATAAAGCCGGGTCTACAAAAATCATTGGCGATTCTAGACTTAGAAATTAATGAGGATATTGTATATTGTGCCCTCAAGGTTGAAATAGATATTGGAGACTCTCAGTGGTCTCATGGGCCCAGTCAAAAGAAGCATAAAATGAAGAAAAACATGGGTGGTTCATCAAAAAATCCCATGATCGAAAGAAGCCAGACTTTTCCCCTTGTAAAAGTTGTGGGAAGAAGAATCCTGGTAACTATCTGAAGGGAACCAAGAATTGCTTCAAATGTTTAAAGTTTGGTCATCTGGCCAGGAACTATCGAAGGGATATGAAAAATCCCGCTAATGTTGAAGAATAAAGGAAGGTTCAGAGCAACCTCATCTTGTAGTGCATTTTTACAACTGCAAGGACCAGGGCATTATGCAAGAAATTTCCCTAACTGAGGGTTGTCGGAGGCAATCAGGAACAACCTCCAAGGCAACAAGGGCTTATGATATCACTACTACTAAGGTGGAGCCGGACAGCGATGTGGTTATAGGTATGCTAGTTATTCATTAAAGAGTAGAGAAAATACTATTTGATTCTGGTTCTACACATTATTTCATATCTTTCATATTTAGTAGAACTATCCAAACACCACATGAAAATTTGTAAGAAAAATTATTTGTGAAAATAGAAAATGAGGAAATTATTGTGTCATGGTTTATAACTCATACTCGGTTAATGTTTGTGGACTTAACCTCCCAATAAATCTCTTCATACTCCCTTTAGTTGAGTTCGATGCTATCTTGGGCATGGATTGGATATCTTTATAAAAAGACAACATCAACTATCAAGAAAGGGAGATCACTCTTCACATCCCAAAGAATCCTTTGATTCTTTACAATTATAAGGAGGAAGATGAATATCCTTTAGAATCATCATCTCAAGTGTGGATATTTATAACTCATGATCAGGAATATCTATCTCAAATGATTGAGACAAAGGATAGAATCATGCTTGAAGACAAGCCCATCGTGAGGGATTACACTGATGTATTCCCAGAAGAGTTTCCTGGTCTTCCTTCTGACCAAGAGGTTGAGTTCTCAATTGAACTTATTCCTGTATCTCTTCCTATCTCAAATACACCTTACCGAATGACCACCGTAGAGTAGGAATAGCTGAAGAAGAAGTTACATGAGAATATGGAGAAGGGTTTTATATGCCCGAGTGCTTCACCATGGGGTGCACCAGTCCTCTTAGTCAATAAGAAGGACAGGTCAATGTGCCTCTTCATTGATTATCGTGATCTCAATAAAATCATTATAAAGAACAACTACCCCCTTACACAGATATATGACTTGTTCAATCAGCTTCTTGGGGATAGTTATTTCTCTAAGGTGGACTTTCAGTAGGGATGTCACCAATTAAAGGTTTGGATGGAATATATTCCCAAGACTCCCTTTTGAATGAGGTGTGGACACTATGATTTCATAGTGATGCCCTTCAGACTCACTAATTCTATAGAAATTTTCATGAATTTAATGAATATAGACTTTAGAGAATACCTCGACAAATTTTTGGTAGTCTTTGTTGATGATATTATAATATGCTCTAAGAGCAAGGAGGAACATGATGAGCATTTGAATACAATGTTAAAGACTTTGTAAAGGGATAAGTTGTATGAAAAGTACATTAAATGTGAGTTCTGGAAGGAGGAAGTATCATTAATAGGGCATGTTATCACCCGCAAAGGGATATCTGTGGACCCTTCCAAGATGAAGGCAATTGAAGAGTGTCCCAGGAAAACTTCTGTAACAGAGATCGGCAGATTTTTGGGTCTAGCTGGGTATTATCGATGAATTGTGAAGAAATTTTCATGATTATCAAACCCAATGACCAAGCTGACATAGAAGGGAGTAAATTTTGTCTGGACACAAGAATGTGAAGATTGTTTGAAGGAGTTGAAAAAAAGTTTATCACTGCAACATTACTCACACTCCCTGCAAGTGGAGAACTCTTTGTGGTGTATAGTAATGATTCTAATAAGGGATTAGGTTGTGTGCTAAGGTAAAATGATAAAGTGATAGCCTATTCCTCAAGGTAGTTGAAAATCCATGAGAAAAACTATCATATGCATGATCTGGAGTTACGGTGGTGATCTTTGGGTTGAAAATAAGGCGGAATTATCTCAATGGGGAGAAGTGTGAGATATATATTGACAACAACAGTATCAAATATAAATTCACACAGAAAGAGATTAATATGATCTAGCAAAGATGGATAGATATCATCAAGGATTGTGACTGCTCAATCCACTACCATCCGGGTAAGGAAAACAAGGTGGCGGATGCTCTAAGTAGAAAGGATTTTTCATCTTTATCAATGATGAGAATTGAAAAGGATCTGATCTTATTAGATTTTTAAAGGATGGACATGGGAATCATTAACGGAGGAACATCGTAAATCCTTTCTCTAATGATTTCTCAACCATCCCTCTTAGGGAAAATAAAGGATACTCAAAGAAAAGATGTGGAAATTCAAAAAAGAGTGGAAGCTATCATAAATGGGGAATCCACCAATTTCAAAATTGATGAAGAAGGAGTTGTAAGATTTGGGACACGATTATGTATATCATCCAATGCAGAGATAAAGAAGGAGATATGGATTGATGCACATAGCTCAACCATATCTATCCACCCAGGTAGCACAAAGATGTATCGAGATCTCTGAGAAAAATTTTGGTGGGACAAAATTAAAAGGGAGATTGTTGAATATACATCAAAGTGCCTAGTATGTCAGCAAGTGAAGGATGAGATGAAAAATTATAAGGGGATGATGAAAACACTAACCATACCAAAATGGAAGTGGGAGAAAATTACCAAGGACTTTGTCACTGGACTTCCAAGGACATCTAGAGGAAACAATGCTATATGGGTCATTGTGGATTGTCTTACAAAGACAGCTCGCTTTATCTCTATTCAAGAGGACATATCATTAGATCAAATTCCATGGATTTACATCAAAGAATTGGTAAGGATGTATAGAGTAACACTATATATTGTATCTAGTCGTGATATGAGATTCACCTCAAAGTTCTGGAAAAGTCTCCAACATGCTCTAATCACTTAACTGAACTTCAGTATGACCTATCATCCTTAAACTGATGGCCAATCTGAGTGAAATATTTAGACACTGGAAGACATTTTGAGAGCATGTTTTATGGAATTCAAAGGAGGATGGGACCAACATCTTCCACTGGTTGAATTTTCCTACAAAAATAGTTTCCACTCGATCATCTGAATGGAACCATTTGAATCCCTTTATGGGAAAAGGTGCAGAACACCAGTGTGTTGGGATGAAGTTCGTGACCATAAGCTTCTAGGACCGGAAATGGTTGAAAAATGGTGGAGAAGGTGAAAACCATTCATCATCATATCAAGTCAGCCCAAAGTCGACATAAAAGTTATGCAGACAATCGTCGATGAGACCTTGAGTTTAAAGTTAAATACATGGTATTTTTACACATATCTCCATGGAATAAGGTCATGAGGTTTGGAATGGAAGGGAATTTATGTCCCAGGTACATCGGCCCCTTAGAGATCCTTGATCGAGTTGGAGTTTTGGCCTATCGACTGGCACTTCAACCTACCATGTTGAAATTACATGATGTCTTCCATGTATCCCTCTTAAGGAATTACATACTAGACCCTTCACATGTACTCTATTCATAGGTGGTAAAGTTGGAGGATGATCTTTCCTATGACGAGCAGTCAGTGACGATCTTGGATCATAGAGACAAAGTTCTACGCAACAATACAACTCTTCTGGTCAAGGTACTATGGAGAAACCATAAGTACAAAGAGGAATCCTGGGAATTAGAGGTAGCAATGAAGGAATAGTACCCCACCTGTTTTTGTCCTAGAATGTAAAATGAAATTTTGAGGGATAAATTTCTTAAGGAGGGAAGAATGTAACGACCCAATGTTTTTTAATGGAAAATCCCTTCTTCAAAATATGTCATAAAATCACATGAAAACACAACATAATAAACTAATACATGCTAAGTGACCTTTAAGAATAATTTTGTCACTTTTGTGTTTGGAATTTCAAAAATAGGACATACACAGTTGCAATCAATAAGTTATTTGGAGTCTGATAACAAAAGAATAATTTTTTGTGAATAGTAACCTACCCTTATGAATAGTAACATACCCTTATGAATAGTGATATAACCTAATGAATAGTAACCTTACCTATGATAATATATAAATAATATTCAAGTCGAAAGTACAATATACAAATATTTTAGAATAAGTAAATGAACGTTTTAAAAATGGTTTCTGATAACAAATTATGATTTTAATTAAATAATAAAATAATCATATTTAGAAATTTATTTTTGAAAAATGGATATCATTTTTGGATTCTACATGTTGAAAAATTGTTAAGGTTAATTTTTGATATTTTTTGAAATACATGAATTTTTATGAATAGTAAAATAAGATAATTTACGATAAATGCTAAATAATAGATTTATTGAGTCATTGATGATGATCTACTAATGTAAGATCAACTGGTTCAAAGTCACATGCATTTATTATTGTTTTTTTCATGGAATCATAATTATTTCTGGTCCTGAGGGAAAATAATAAACTAATGATTAAAACATTATGAAAACCTCATCTTCTCCACTATAAAAATACCCCTCACTCCCTCTTCTCTTAACTACTCTCAAGCCTTGTGCCTTTCCAATATTCTGTTAAAATCTCTCGCCAACCTCCTCCCCCACTTCCAAAAGCCCTTATCCTCTTAAAAATACAAAAACCCCTCTTCTTTAATAGGTTCACAAAGGAGAAAGTATCAAGAGGTAAATTTCTCTTTCCAATTCCTTCATTTCTCTTAAGTTCTTTTCTTTTTGTTTCTTGCATCATCTCCCTTCACCCAAATAGTATAATAACACTAGTAACATACATGTATTAGAATTTTTTTTCTAATGGTATATTTCATTATCTTCTCTCCTTTACCCACCATTCATTTGAATGAAATGAAAGCACCGTTTGAGATGTGCTAATTTAGTACATTCAATGACAACGGTTTATCAATTTCTCTTATCATATTTAATTCTGGTCATTAAACCATTTGTATTATGATTGAACCAGATTATTATATATGTAATATATCCTTTTTTCTGTAATACTTTTGTACAAATGGTATTAAGTTATAAATAAAAACATGTTCTTTGTAATCAAACCCACTGATTAACAAAAACGGTTGTCACTATGGTTTTATATAATAATTCAACCTCACTCTAGGTAACAAAATTAAATTTAAAACCATATAATCTCATGTATGTTAACTAATAGTATATAACTTAAATTATTGACAACCACTTTAATCTTATAGGTTTATCCAAACATGAATATAAGCGAACTGGTCATTAAAAACAAGTAAACAAACGAGCCCGAACAACGAAATTGAACCTCATAAACAATTAAAACAGTTATAAATGATCTTAAAATGATTATAATAAAACAATTAAATATTTAATAGGTTATTTAATTATTAATTAATAAACTTAATTTGTTGATTCAGGCTGTTAATAACAAGTGGATAACACCAATCGATTTAAGGTAACAGATCCTCTCCATTTCACTCTTAGTCATGATGTCCTCTATGCTATGCCATTTTATGTGTAATACCTAATGATGGGGTATGTTTAAGCACATCATCAATACTTCCCTCATTATTTAAAATTGATGATAAACCCTTGTATTTTTCATTAATCCATCTTAGTTACACCTGACACAATGTCGATAAACTGTAATAAATTCTACCTGAACCTTGTTTGTTCTTTCGGGTTGCCTTATATTTATATATATCAAAATGGAGTTATCTTATCTAATGATGTACATATAATAAACTTTCTATATATTTACAAAATTCATTTATGAATTCCCTTTCATCACTCTATTTTGTGGATATACATGTTTTCAAAAGATTCTCTCCTTAGAACATTCTGATAAGCAAACTTGTTTTAATGGAACTTCCCAAAATTTTTACCCAATTTCAAGTGCACTCTATCCTCTATTTTAATCCAACATTGTCTTCATAAAATCATTATTTTTATTACTAAAACCTTCTTGGTTCAATTCTAGATTTATATTAAATATTTTCCACTTTTCTATTTTAAAATCTCTATAGTATTTTCCTTAAAACCGCACAAAAATGTTTTAATGATAATGTTTCTCAAATACATTTATTATATGTTGTAACTTATGTTTGACACAACCTACCATGTTATATTTCTATTTTACCTTATAAAATTTCATGTATGTTCTAATCCCTTTATTTCATGGACACTTTCATTATACGCTCTTTGGTTATTCTTTAGGTCATGATTGTGGAACCCAATTCTTTCCATGGGTATCCTTATGTTTATGTATGGTTGATTATGCATGATTATTTTTGTGGCAAGAATATTAATGAAAATGATGATATGGGTGTTCCCAGATAGCGGTCCAATTCATTGTTTAACGTTATGCCTCATGAGATGTGATGGGAAACGGGATTTGCAGTTAGCCTTGACACATAAAAAAATGGGAAACGAGATTGGAGGTTAGCCTTGACTCATACTAAATACATGTTTTATGATTCTACCACATTTATATGATTACATGTTTACATGATTCCATTCTTATATGATATGATTTATATGTTCCATGCATTGGATATCGTTATGTCATGCCACCTAACTCATGTGCTTAAGACGTATCCTTATGTACATTCCCTTACTGGGATTTTCAGCTCATTCCTTTCTTCATGTGTTCCCAAGGGTACCTTGTGCAGATGTAAGGGCTCAATGGAAGCTAGAAGATCTTTATGGAGATTAAATAAAGAAATTTTTTTAGCCCCGTGTTTTATTTTTTATGTACCTTGTCTTCCAATACACTAGACATAACGATCCTTTTCTTGTACTCTGATGTATAATTATGGTCTAAACCATGTAATGTTATACGTAAAAAGATTGGGTCGCTACATTTATGGGAGGGACTCACAATCGATGAAAATTAGGTGAGATCATCTAGAATAATCCATAGCAGAGACTCGTAAAGATGCATGGCGACATGCCCCATTACAGACTCCAACCTATATCTGCACAAGATATGCCACAAAAACCGGTGAACAACCAGGGTGGGATGGCCTATAAATTACCCACCCTATTATAAATAATTCATGTCTACCACATAAAAAACCCTTGATCACAAAAGGATGGATCTACACTCAAGAACTAGAGGAAATTTCTCAAAGCAACCGATCATGAGATTGGTATGTCTTACATCACGTAATATACTAATGAAAAAATAGAGTAATCATGCACTAGTCATAAATAAGTCTGTGTGATCATTCATAGATCATGTGAAGGATCTATGTTTTGATATGCGAATAACATCCTGCGCACTCTCTAGATCACACGAGACTTAAAATAAACTGACATTGAATGAATCCAAGGTATTTTCAATATATGAACAGAGACTAAAGTTGGAAGACTTAAATCAAAAAAATGTTCACTGAACCTCGTCTGTTTTGTAAGAACCATCCGAGAGATGCTAAATCACTAGTACATGTCACCCAGATCTCACAACACCCCTTAGGGATGTTATTTTGGTTATGAAAAAGCCTCTGAACATATCATAGCAGGTCTTACATTCCTCTCGTAAATGCCATATTAGTCTCTAAAAAGTCACCATGCGACATGCTCTGAGATAGATCATCTTGACACTCACAACACCTTCCATATGTGTCATCAGCCTCTCACAGGGACCCAAGGGTAGGTCTGTTGGACCATATGATATGTTCTAGGAAAGATAGTCCTGATCATGCAGTAGCCCTTAGTAATGCCATCTAGGATATATGAATTCCTACGGAAAATACAACTGTATTATATGGTTCCCTAGTTTACATAAGGCAAACACTCTCTGGAATACCAAGAAGGAAACTAAGGCATGTCAAGTGGATGATAAATGTATGTCGGAAAGGCATTAAGACTAGACCAAAGGGCATCCTAGGGATAGATAACCTTTTCCACCCTCTTTGTGTAATCCCCATCCAATAGGGAAACCTCAGCGTGTAATCCCTTATAAAGGAAAATAAGAAAACAATGATTCTTGCAATAACCAGAATACATAAGAAACCTCCATGGGGCCTGATCTCTATATCAAAACTTCATAGGGTCTTTCAAATACACAAGTCCTGCATTTAGAAATCAATGAAATTGATCATTTCCGTCCCTTTTTTCTCAAATCAAGAATAGATCACATGGGATGAGGGATTTTAAATAATCATATCATTTTCATTATAATCCTCCATAAAGGAAAGGGAAATGTTAAGGTGTAAGCCCCGACCAGTGGCATAATATGATATGCCCGAACCTAAGTGAAACGTCAGTATGTAAACCCCAATCAACTAAACAGTGAAAACTATGATTCTTTCTATAACCATGATACATAGCACACCTTCCTAAAGGCATGATATCAAATAAACATCCATATTAATGGAAACCCCATTTCTCTAATATTTCAAACATCTTGACCCTATCACTCACAAGGGGTAATCACTATACATCATCCCTTGGTGGAATGGTAAATCAACTAAACTAGGATGACTCTAATTCCTACCATAATCAGGATATGTGGGATGACTTCTCAATGCTCAAGCTCTATATCAAACACCCCAAGGACTGTACTAGTACACAAGTCTCATATCTATACGTTGTGAGGTTGGTCATATGTTCCCCCCTTGTTTCCCACACAGAGCATAGCTCATGTGGTCTTACTGTGTCATAGTGATTGCCTTATTGGTATCATGAATCTCTATTATCAAGGAAAATCCTAGTATGTAATCCCAGATGATTGGAACGATATGCACACCCCTCATAAAATGGCATCTACTTAGAGGCTAGTCCCAAGGGCATGATAAAACTATAATAACTCTAATTCTGACCATACTCCAAATACATATGATGAATCCTTGAGACCCAAGCCCAAATATTTGGTGTCTCAATACCAACACATATATCTTCTCTATATGACGTTAAACTGCATGGGGTTAAAAAACTATGTGGGTTTTTATTCCTACAATAATTAGGATGTCTAGGACGCCTCATAATGGCACAATCCCCTCTACGGAATATAAATCACCTCCTTACATGATAGTATATTCTAAATCATCTTTTTATATCAATTCATCATATAAAGCAGTTATCCACCATTAGGGAAATGGATAGAGAACCTCGAATATATACATGTGGATTCATTAATGGGACCACACTTTCATTTTTTTGTCAATAAGATTTTATTTCTTTGTTTACAAGGATAATTAACCTACAATCATTTTGTCAGGGTTACCAGTCTCTTATTGGGGTTAGAAAGTGATTTGATATAATATCTTAAATCTATAAGAGAGCCTTAGAGTATACAATAATTCCTCTCAAAAGGGTGTGATTATCATGACTTCCCATTCTCTCGAGAAATGTGAGTCCTCATGCGTTATTGGGTCTAAATACCTAGATAACCACCATCCATTGGAAATAATGTATATACCTAGCTATGTATGGGGGAACCATTGGGAGTTTGGGGGAAAATTGAAAATGATATCATGACATTAATGATTGTGCACAGCATATCCCCCCACAATCAAACAATCATGTGAAACTCATTCCATGCCTGAAAACCCTACAAAATAAAAATGGTGAACCCGACATGAATATCTCTAATAACAAAATTATTGTCTATTTTCCATAAGTCCATTCCATTTTCCCCCACATGAAAACATAAATGGAGCCTGACATGAACTCTTGAATAAAATAAAGTTTGGTGAATCATGAATTAGGCCACTTTTTTTTGAAACCCATTACAAAAAAACCAGCAATATCGGCATGGTCTTACAAATTATCCTCTGTAACTAGGGTTCTCATAAGTCCATCCTTGTTTTGACAAGTCCAAACTTGAGAAATGGTCGAATCAGAAATAAAAGGAAAAGCGAGTTATATATTAATATAAGATTGAGAATACTATGCCTGTGATACTAAACTAATTAGTAACCTTGATATTTTTCATCTGCATAATTATAGATACTGCTAAAAAGATCCCGATTCAAGACAATTTCTTCATCATCCAGTGCTCACTCTAGTAAATCATGTGTGATTGAAACCCCCACGGGTCGCAAAGAGACATCACCTACTAGACAACTCCAATGACATGTGGAAAACATGATGGTCTAGGACTAACACCAGTATGGTACAATATTGACCATGGAAGTTTCCCATTAAGTTCTCTAAGCATAGAAACTAAGATTCTACATCGTCTAAGAAAGGTTGCAACTAAGCCAGTGGCCCTCATCACCACAACCAATATCCTTGAGAGATTATCCCCAAAACGTGATAACCACCATCTTCCATATCTGATTAAGGTAGACAAGGAATCCAAATAAATATCCCTTCTAGTTCATAATCTACTTTGGAGGGATGCTATTAATCATCGGTTCTAGTATCGTCCTGCTGGTACCCACCAGTTTCCTACTGAAGGTACTAACTGAAACACAATTTCCTCTGACGCCCATGAATGGGAAAAAAGGAAGGATCGTCAAGGGGGAAGGTAATGAATATATAGGAAAGCTATCATATCCCCAATCCTACCGATGATGACTCCCAGCATAATCAGGCAGGAAATAGCAAGTAAACTCATATCCATACTAGTTGGGAACAAGTATGTAGGCATATTCCTGTAACAGGCATGGGGGGCCCATATTCCTACCCCCATCCACGAATCACATTTTCATATTCTTTTGGAACATAGATTATAGAAGTTGGAACATATTCCCACTTCAATCAAAGACATTTTCTAGTATTTAATGGAGGTGGAACATGTGCAGGTTTATATTCTAGCACACACTTTTCTCAAATGCCAACATATTTGATTAATAGATGATGTACTACACTGGAATATTCCATCATAGTTGTAGATAAAAGGAAAGTCACAAACTCTTATCCCTATATCAATGATATATCAACACTCTAATCATAGATAATAAGTGGTTGTACTAGAGAAATCACACATTATTTATCCTACCCAGGATGATTATCAGCATATTCCAATAAAGGGAGAGGCATTGGACCAGGCTCATATTCTCATTCCAACTGAGCTCACCAGGTGAGAGTGGCACATGCCTTGGGATAGGGGAACATACATATCAAATAAGTCTAGTAGCATATTCCAAACACCCAATATCAGGATCATGTCCCCATTCTGGATAAGGCTCGTCATGTGAAAGGGGAACACACCTCAAGATAGGTTCATATTCTTGTCGGAGAAGTTAGGAAGAAAAATCCAAAGGCCCATGATCGGGCATATATTCTCATTCAGTCTGGGCATAACCAAGTGAGAATGGAACAATCCTTGGGATTGGATCATATTCATATCAGTGAATCTGCTTATCATATTCTAGAAAATCATGAAATTTAGGAGGATATTCCTTCTTCCGTCGATGAATGACTATGACAGCATCATTCTAACGCAATACAAGATGAGTCTCATATTCTTTATCCCTTTCAAAAGGTCCATCGGCATATTCCTATGAGGAATTTATATTCATACCAGGATCATATTCCTAATCCAACTAGGGCCAACCAAGTGATATCAGCACATGCCTCCGGACAGGCTCATATTTTCGATAAGAAAGACTAGTGACATATTCCAAAGTATACAGATCAGGCTCATATTCTCATCCTGATCGAGGCTCACCGAGTGAGAATGGAATGTGCCTCAGGACCGGATCATATTGATATCAATAATGACAGAACTCGTCAGCATATTCTGTCAGCTACTTAGTAGTAAGCTCATACTCCCACAGTGTCGTGCGATTATATAAAAGTTTCGACAATTGTCATACAACAGTCTCATGCCCTTACAAAATCCCAAAAGACAGTTAGAATATTCCAACCCCAATGAAGAACATGGCTTGTGTTCCAAATCTTCTCAATTTCAATGTTCTTGAGGTTATTCGAGACACATTCTCAACACCACAAGGGTCTTTAGACTCTTCTATAGAAGTGGAAGCAGAAGGCGTTCATTACCAGGATAATCCTCCTTCTGGGAATGTCGATATTGATTATAGGGACTCTACTCCTAACATCCACCATGGTCATCAAACCCACGGTAATATTTCCCAAAGACAAGGAAATTATCCCCTATCCTAAACACCCCCATATAGAGAGGTGACCCAAGCACCAACACCATCGTATAGAGAGGTTCTCAAAAAAATAGGGTTAATGGTATACAGTTCCCCATCAACCTCTAGCAAAACTCCACTCTCATCAGTATGAAAACTTCAAAATCATATTTTATGGTCTGAATAGATGGATTCATGTAATTCTAATGATGTTGAGGCCAACATTGACATATATATAGATTTGGTTGAAACAACCTCCCAATCATGTTTTGTACCCTCGCAAATTTGATCTATGAGATCCCAAACAATCTAGAAGAGGAGAACATGTCTTATTTACACTCAAATATGTGGGAAAGTTATAAGCAACCAAAGTCTAGACACCTAACTTATCCAGGGTATGAGGGTCACCTTCAGACCATCAGAATAATTTGTTGTTAGCTAGACCTAACTGAAATATCCATGTCCTAGGATCCAAAATCAGAAAATCATAGCGCAAATATATAACATGATTTCATCCATTGCATAACAACTCTTCATTAGATGATCTTTGAAGCCACTTTATGCATCTGTATATGAGGATGGGGAATGTATGGAGTGTTAAATCTTTCCACACCCTTCGAATAGTAGAACCACTTAGATACAGCATCCTGTAGTGTAATAGCCTCTAGAAAGATCAGGGGACTGGGTAATGATCGTGCCAATTCGTCACCATAATAGAATGACTCTCCTCCAGTAGTGACCATAATTATGGATAGAGAGAGAGTATAGCCAATATGATTTCAAACTCGGCCCCTCAAAGAAATAGGAATGCATTTCAAAAACGGAGACCAAAGATTTGATCATCCAGATAACTTACTGTAATGAATGGTTCTCATTATATATTTTCATCGTACCTAGATCATACGTGAGCACAACTCCACCACATCAAATGGGTCACGATTGCAACTAACATATCTGTCAAAAATTATCATACCCATCCAGCTAGGTTAGGGGAATATTTACCACCACCTCCACCACTCAGATCATTAATTCCTGAGAGAATTTGGGACACATCGGTAGCAGCTTCAGGAAAACCCCATCCCACTGGACTAAGGAAATTTATGTAACAAACCAAAGTTTTATCAATGGAAATACCTTATTATAGTCATGCCTTGAAGTATAATCACATTAGGAAACACAATAAAATGATACTAAATACTATGTGACCATTAAACATAATTTTTCCACTTCTATGTTTTTAATTTCAAAAATTTGACATACACGGTTGTGATCAAAAAGATGTTTGGAGTCTGATAAGAAGAACATAATTTTTGGTGAATAGTAACATAACATTATGAATAGTAACCTGCCCTTGTGAATAGTAATATGACCCTTATTAGTATTAAACCCTCCAAGAAAATAGTAACCTCACCCATAAATGTATAAATAAAATTTAGGCATCTTATAAGTGATAATATGACCATAGTAAAAGTATTGGTATTATTATAAGTTATAAATAATTAATTATAATTAATTCATTTATTTAAAATAAAATTTATTTTCCTAAAATGTGTTCATAAATTAAAAATTTTATTTCTTATAGTTTAAGATAATTTTATAAGACCTTATGTAATTTTTGAAAGCATTATGAAATCAGTTACAGTTTTAAAACTGTATTTTTCAAGTAAATCATGATTTTAATTGAAAAAAATTAATCATATTTATAAAATTATTATTGAAAAAATGGAGTTTATTTTAGGATTATACACATTGAGAAATTTTTAGGATGAATTTTTGGGATTTTTCTAAAATACTTGAATTTTTTGTGAATATAAAAATACATTAATTTACCATATGAATACATTATATTTTAAATCCACTATTTCTGACATCAAAAGTGATGTAAACACATAAATATAGAACTCACATGATATATTTACTATTATTGTTCATGTAATCACCAATATTTCTTATATTTTTTGAAATTAATAAACTAATGATTAAAATATTAATAAAAACCCTCTCCCCTCCACTATAAATACCACCCTTCACACCCTCATTTACTCACACCTCCCAAACTTCAAAACATTTTAAAATTATGCCCAAATATCATACCTCTACCCCCCCCCCCCCATTAACAGGATCTATTTTCCTCATCAAAATACCAAGACTAGGTTCCTTAATGAGTTTCTCATGGGGAGGATTCGAGGGGTAATTCCTCTCTCTCTTTTCTTTCATTTTCCTTTCAAACTTGTTTTCTTTTCTTCTCATATCCTCAACTTTTATTACCCAAATTTCATGATAAATCCGGTATGATTGTTATACTAGTATGATATCATTTTAATTTAATATTATTCAATATATTCCTCCCTCACTCTCTTTGTTAATAAAATTAAATCGTTGCCCATGATTTGTTAATTTACCTAAATCATGGGCGGCGCACTTCCATTTTATTTCAACTCCTTCAAGTTTGTCAATAAAACCATAAAATGGTTGAGAAAATATTTTAAAGTACACGTTTTATCCCCTTTTATGTTCTGGAACAAACTTTTTTACATGACACTAAGTGATAAAATAAAACAAGTTCATTGTGATCAAAAAAACACCCAAATTAACCAAAAATGATCATCATAAAATTTTATCTATTTATTCATCATCATGGTACATGGAAAAATTCATTATAAGATCATTTATATATCTTTAATTTCACTAATATTAAATATTAACAATTATGGATGTTCAACCATATTTCAAATGAACATCTGTTCATGAATACAAGTGAACCGTTCATAAAAGCTATGGAAATTAACACACCCAAACAATGAATTTAATCCACATAACTCATCCAAATGACTATAAAATAACTTAATGAAACCATATTAAAAAATATTAATGTGTAAAAGGTTCTTTAATTTCTAATTAATCAATATAATATCATTATATAGGACATTAAAGTGAAGAATGAATTCATATACAAGCTAAGGGGAAATTCTCGAACCCAACTTTCTTTTTTCGGGTTCTCCCTCTTTTACTCCATGTTTGGTATGGGTTATCCTTAAAAATCATGTATCCATAATTATATTACATTTTCTGGTATATTCATGTTCTATAATTTATTTAATGAATAAACTAATGTTTTCTAAAATAACTCTTCTTTCAAACAAACTCACCCTTCTTATTTATTGAATATTGTTTCACTCTTCACTCGTGGTTAATGGGTCTATGTCAATAATGATATTCTCTCTTTATTTTGGTGAATAAAGTTTTATAAAAGTATGATTTATTATTTGAAACCCATTTCTTTATGTGGTCTATTTTATGTTCAAGTTTTTCTTAATTTTAATGTGGCCTGCATGATAATGTAAATATTATGATGTGAGAGGTGCACCCAGAATTATATAATGCAATATGAATGTTTGAATGTGATAGGTGAGCTTAGAATAATACATATCTCTAATTAATTGGGTAATGTGATTAATCTCATGATTAAAAGGGAAATTATGTGTGAACATGATGCTAGAATTGTTCACAACTATGTGTGGTAGTTAACCACTAAGACATGATGTTTCATTTTTATGCATTTCCACATTTCAAGTCTTTTTTTAATGCTTTCTAATATGTTCATGATCCTTTTTCTATGTTATGATTATAATCACCCCATGCTATATTTTTCTTATCTATCCTCTTATAAGGCTTTTGTATCACCCCTCTTTCATGTATATCCTTAGGTGATTATGTGTGCTAAATGAGTTTTCAAGGGACAATAAGAAGCTGGGGAAGAATGAATTAAATAAATGTTTATGTTTTATATTGAAAATGTTATGCATGGTCCTAGTTTTTTCAAGGCACTAAACCTCTATATCCTCAAGGTGTAATACTATTATTTTGTTTATTTTTATAATGATGTAATAGTAATATAATAAAAGGTAGGGTCACTATAATTTATATCTCAATCACCATAACTAGTTTCATCATAACCTAAGAGGAACCCAGATACGTTAGCGTTGATTACAGATCAACCCCACCCCACTAAGTTGTGGGAATTTATACCAACAAGTCTATCCTAAGAGTCATCAAATCCCCAAGTAGAGATATTTAATTATCAACAACTAGACCAATCAAGGCCAATTGTATCCCAAAATAAGCCCCACACAACATGTATTTTGAATTTTCATCATCATCATCACCACAATTGGAATCGTTCTTCTCCAGGTTTAGAGAAATCAATCAAATTCCATCATTCCCCTTGCTCCTCCGCCTGTAAGACAATCCCCTACTGGTCGGGTCCCATTCAGCAACCATGAACAGAAACTCCCTCAGAGTCACTACTCATATACCAAATGGGGAGGAAATTACATTGAATAAAATCATACTTCGTTGGGGTCACAATCCAAAATATCCCAACATGGCCAAGGGTTCAAATACTGACCCTAAAGAAGATTGTACAAAATCATCTTGTTTCATTGAAATTAATGGAATGACCACCATTGATTGATATTACTCTTTGAATTTCATCACTCTTAACATGATAGAAATTTTGGACCAAGGAACTGATTTAGAGGGCCAAAACATGGAAAACATATCCCAGGAGGAGGGTGATTTTGTTGCACCAAAAGAGGTTTCATGCACCCAGAACAGAAGATATATCCAAAATATGGCCCCTCCAAATATCGAGTTTCTGCCTCCATGGAGGAATACTTCCAAAGGAAAAGGGAAGGATGAAACTACATCCTAATTGGCACCTGAATGATTTTAGGTTTCTCCCTTAGAGGATCAAATACCACAATATGATAGTGAGATAAAAAAATTCAGACTTCTCAATAAGGAGCTACTTAGATTAAATATTCCCATTGGGTATCATCTTCAAAAAGAGATGAATATTATTCATCACATAGTTGTTCTATAAATTATATTAGTATCTGATCATCAGATTGGATCCTGATCTAGGCATCCAGAATACATAAATGAGGAAGTCAAAAATGATCATGACTTTACTCTGTTTTGGTGATAGCCTCTCCCTTATCAATATAATCACTTAGTTTTTGGAGGAATAGACAATCAGTGGGATATATAAGTGATTCCACCTTATTATCCCCCAACCACTCCCTATAAAAGGGATACATCTCAGGAAATAATGCACATATTTCTCCTTGAAATCATTGAGTCCTTGGCCACTTAAATATAATCCTTGGAAGGGAGACGTGCACCTATGGAGCCGAGAGAAATCTATGTACTGATTGGGTGGACAACACATTTCCTCCACCCAATTTTAGAAATCATGCCTTATCAAACTTTTATGGTGCTAGAGATCATGAACAACATCTCACAAACTTTGTATCCCGATGTTGGCCACTGATGGTCCCTCGAGATCAATAGGAGCTGAAAAAGATGAGGTGATGTATATAGACTGTATTAGGGCCATCCATTGTTTGGTATAGAAGTCTATTGTAGGATACTTTTAGGATGGGAAGACCTTCATTGTAAATTAATTTATCAATTCATTTCTACACTGAGGAAGACAACAATCATCTACCTAATGAACTATAAGCAATGCCAAAATGAGAGGGTGTGTGACTTTATAGTAAGGTGGAAAGGTTTAATCTACTCACCCAGTACCCCTCTCTCGCAAGAGAAATTATTGTAACTCTATAATTAAAATCTTAGTGATGAGTTACTAATTCCACCAATTCCAATGAAATAACCTAGTGGATTTCATGAATTGCGAAAATGTCCTAATGTTTGGAGGAATCCATTCAGCAGACTCGGTATAAAACTAGACTCATGCCGACATCATTGTGAAAAAGGATAGGCAATGAAAGAATATGAATCTATCATTCTCAAGCCATTATCAGTCCCCATCCAAAACCCTAGGTAGGCTCTAAACCACCAAACACCTCTTGTTGTGTAGCAAATACCACAGAATCACCCTTAGCCAAAAGCATAGAGAAATCAGGGTCTGATGGGATTTGAATAACAGATGAATAAGTAATACTCCTTATAGAATGAACATTTCCCTGGTCATTTCTTGGTATCCATGGAGAATAACCTATTAATTATATCACAACCTAGGAAGCCCAATGAGGTCAACCTCACAAACCATCCCAATTACTTGCCTTTCCACATAAGGTTGTGTCATAATATCTAGAACTACTTCATCTTCAAATACATCCTTCAAGGCATGATTGAATCTGGAAAAGTGGTGTTATATAACTCCTCATAGCAGGTGGGTTACATAACCATGATTCAACTGAAAGAAAAGGGTGATTTGATGCAATTATTGTCTAGGTGTGCATGAAAATTTGACAACTGGAGGAATCAAAAGATGGTTGATGGATCCCATGCCACTCTGGAAGAACATTTGCGTAGACCCACAATAGATCCACCACCCAAAGAGGGGACATCAAGTATACATCCCAAAGGTGGTATTGAAAATTATATGTAAGAAAAATAGAATAGAAAGAATCTTATTCTACCCCAAATAGAGCCCTTACTCTCACTAATTTATTCCTTACAGCATCCAAAACACTGGCACCACCCCACCAAATGGAATTCTCATCAGACCAAGATCTCATATTTGGTTCCTTCAATGTGATACAATTGATAGACTCATTCTCCTATGAAGAACAATCCCCCAAATATGAATTTACAATACATAACTGAAGAATGGTAGGCTGCATGCACAGGAACAGAGGGTATAAAGGATATCTCGGGCATGATTAGACCTAATATTCTGGTTGTGTCCCCATGGAGAATAAAGATTAGGTGAGACCCTTGGGAAGGTGCTTCAGTGAACCCAGAAAGAGAAGAGAGGCTTATCAAAACCCTCCAACTGACTTCCTCATTGAATTTTCTTGCATGACCACCTAGCAGAGGCTCAACACGGTCATCCCAGACAATGGGGAGGGCTAGCACAACATGCACCACTAGAAGTAGATATTCCTGTGACTTATGCATAAGAACTAGGCCTACCAACTACAAATTACTTGTATCCTAAACCGTATTCTTAGGATCAACCCCATATAGGGAAGAAACAGACTCTGGAACAATGGTTTGATGTTCTGAAATAGATTTTGGCAGTCCCAACTTACATCTCAATCCTTTATGCACTCCATATTTTAAAATAAATCAGGGAGGCTTTTTTGAATTTCTATAGAGCGGGAGTTTGAGATAGAAGTCATTGTAGCTTATGTCTATCGAGTGGAGACCATGTCATCAGAATGTCATCTCGCCATCTAATTCATTGATAAATATCAAGAATAATTTCATCAATGTCTCATCAAACCTCTGTATGTCTCAAGAAAACTCAATAATGTCAATGTTCAAGGGATCTGATTGATAATGGTTGTAGGATCAATCTTAACCAAGTCTGAACACTATGATGTTTGGGATATGGATAAGGGGACTTGTCTCCCATTAATATTATTATTTAAGGGTATGATAAGCATTAGAAAATTCCTCTCTATAAGATCAAGCTCAAATTCCATTTTTTTGATCTTACATCAGATGATCAGTTCATGGTAATCTATCAAGACACTACATATAGAACCCTGCTCAGAAGGCCCTTTATCTATAGCCACCTGGTGATACCTTCAACATTCCATCAGTGCCTGAATTATCCCATTAATGGAAAAGTTGTAATACAACATGTTTATAGTTCCACATGTGATACTTGTAGATTCACATATGATGAATAGTATCTCAGTAAAACTGGATGTGAATAACCAGTGATGGATGATGATATATAGGTTTTAGCTCCCAGTGGCTTGGGGGTCACCCTTGTGAATCCCTAGAGTATAATCACCAATAACTATTTTCTCCCCATAAACTTGGTCAAGGTCACAAATATAATCCTAGAGGTTTATTCCCCTCCTGTCCCAAGTGAAATCATCAAATAATATTAGTTATGGAATCTCTTTACAAATGTCTCTTCTCATAGTCTCTCTCACCATGATAATGACAGAGATGCCCCTAGATTTCCATCTTTGTCTGAAAATGTATCTACAGACTCAGAGATGTAAGAATATAAGGATGACCTAAGGAACACCCCACCAACATTCAAGGAAGGTATCTCCACTACCGTCGATGAACTCGAGAAGATAAATTTGAGAATAAAGAAAGACCCCTCGCCTACACAGATTAGTGTTTACAGGCCCCTCACAGAGCAAGATATATACATCACATTTCTAAAGAATCACCAATATATTTTTTCTTGGAACTACATAGAAATTATCAGACTGAATCCATATGTGGCTATGCACCATCTCAAGAAACCAAACGAGAATTGAGGCTTTAAGCAGTTTTCTAGGAGGATTCATCCCCCTTATACCACCAACATAGAGGTGCAGGTCGACAAGTTGATCCAAGTTAACTTTATCTAAGAAGTGAAATAATTGATATGTCTTACCAACATCATCCCTTTCAAGAAAAAGAATAGAAAAATTAGCATATGTATTGACTTCAGATAACATAATCGACATTAATTAGAGGATAATTTCCCATTTCCAATCATAGGGATCTTGATCAATGAAACTAATGGCTTCCACGACCTTTCTTTAATGGATATGTACTCAAGGTATAATCAGATAAATATGGACCAAGAAGATGAAGAAGCCAGTGCCTTTAGAGCACCTCAGGGAATATTATTCTCTCAGTTCATTCCCTTTGGTTTGAAGAATTATGGCACCACATTTCAATGTTCCATGCATCATAACTTTAAGCCATTATTGGGAAAGATAACTGAATGTCATGTCAATGACCTGGTAGTTAAATCCTAATAGCGATGTGATCACTTCATAGACTAACAAACAATTTTTGACAAGATGTGATCGCAGAGTCTGATGATGAATCAACTAAAATTGACTTTCTTGGTAACATCAGGAAAGTTCCTTGTATTTTTGGTATGCCATCGTGGCATTTATTTTTGACCTAGAGAAGAATATTTATATCTTATAAATTCACCAATATAAATCTCAAATAATTGAGGGGGCCTAAGGGCACCCTGTTTACATTCGATGATTCATTGCCAACCTGGCCAGCAAATCTATTCCCTTACTTATGCTAATAAAGAAGGGAATCGCCTATAAATGGGATTATAACTTCCAATAATCCTTTGAGAGTCTCAAGTAGTACCTCTTTCACCCATTGGTTCTGATTCCTCTAGTAGATGGTAGGCCACTCATCATATATGTGGCCACTATGGGACACTCATTAGGTGCCCTCCTCACATAAAAGAATGATGAGGGAACCGATAATATCAAGTATTACCTTATCCAGACTATACTTGGTACTAAGACCTGATACTCTAATGTTGAGATGAACTACCTTTCACTCGTCTTCGCAGTGAAAAATATAACAGACGCTAGACCACCATGAGAGGGGGGTTAATCATGGTGTCAAATTTTTCACTTCTTTACTGGATCTAGTTCATATATTGGGAGGAACTTATTTAAACCTATATGATGAAAATTTGTATCAATTAAAACATTCACATGAATAAGTTTATAATAGCACTTTTACTTAGTTCACCACTAAGGGTTGTGTCCAAGGAGCATACGCCGACAGGTTTCCAGTTGTACCTAATTCACTAATATTCAATAACTGTGGATTATAATTATTTGGGCACAGTCACTCTATCTGAGGAACACAGCATAAAGATTCGGGGATAGATCATTGGTTCCCTCAGATCACTTCTATAGAATCCCCCTAGATCACTGCCCTGGATAGGTCTTCACTCAGTTTATCGACTTGAAGGTCGCTTCAATAGATTGGCATGAAATTCTTTGTCTATGTTCAGTATAATACACTACTTTCATTGAAGTCCCAAATTGATTCTCTTTTATATTCGCTTTTCTCATTTAGTATAATTAATGAATGTACTAAAACTTCTTCTTCGTTTCTCTAGAATCACAAACTCTCTTTATGATGTTTCTTCTTCTGCAAACTATCCCTGATTCTGTAGACTGACTCTAATCTGTGTATCTGCTTCGCATACCGCAGATTCTCCACGTATTGTGCCTGATCCATGTACCGCGCCTGCTTTGTGTACCATGTCTACTCTGTATACCGTGCCTTCTCCGTGTACCACGCCTACTCTGCCTACTGCATTGACGTACCACCTCCACATACAACCTCTTCCTTCTGCTTACTTATTCTTCAAATTTTGTCAATTATTTCATCTCACGCATACCACTTTTTCTTACTTTTGACACAATAAAACACACCAAAAACATATTCGAAATGTTTCTATTCATGATCCAAGAGTGTATCCCATTTTTCAAGCTTCGATTTTACTGGTTGTTGATCTAGAACAGAGTTACGGATTATGAGTTTTGGACATTCGATGTTGAGATGGAAAACTGGTTTTTGGAGCCCCTATGTGAAGCTCCGTCCATGATCGCGGAGCAGAAGAACTTGACTGGAGCCTCTGCGAGCACTGCGATGTCTGTGAAAGAAGCCTCTATGAGTCTGAGGAACTTGGCCGGAACCTGTTTGAGCGCCACGAAGGCCATGACTGTAGCCTCCTCCACTAAGAGAAACTTGAGGGAACTCCCTTCGGTTGTTGAGCGTAATTTCCTTCGCCGCATAATTTTCTCTTTGTGGCACAAATTTTTCCCCACGGGGACCTCCACTAACCTCCATAGACTATAAATTTCCAGCTTACCCCCTTCATAGATGATGGTGACGCCGCCCCTTTGGCGGCCGATCTCCCATTTCACGGTGCTCTCGAGCACTGTGAAGGCCTCCCCCCTTTGTGAAGGAGGGATCTCCTTTGGGTTTCATAGGGCTCCACAAATCTATGTGCTTCACGAGACCTAAATCTCTATGAATCCCCATCCTCCATGAAGTCCCATGCTCTATGATACCCCAATATCTGGAAATCTCAATGCTATACGAGACCTCGAACTCCGCAAAGCTACTTCGTGAAGCCCTATCCTTCGTGAAGCTCTTACCTTCGTGCCCACTGGTCCATACTGCAGGGGTTGCACCCCCCACACCCCTACAAAGGCTCTGTTTCATGCTTCAGTCCTAGACCTTTGGGGCAGTCCCTTCTCTACCATCACTAACCCCCAGGAAAAATGGAGAGTCACACCACGATATTTTCTAGCAGTGATGTGGACATCTTCCATTACTCCCTTATGTGCATCCCCCTTACACCTATGGAATACCATGATTCAAGACAATCCTCCACACTTTATGAAATACCTTGCTTCAACATATTCCTCTTACTCCCTTTCACAAGTCATGAGTTGATATTCTCATCATAAATTCCCTAAGCTCCTTGATTCGAATGATTCCTTAAGGAACTCTTTCAAACCCCATCACCTAGTTCCAATGTCGGGTCAAACCAGAAAGGTATTCTCTTGTGTACCTCCCAACACCAACCATTTCTAGGAACCTTATGCCTAATAGTCCTCTCTATATGACTAGTAAATTCTAGTATACCATATATGTAAAATATAGAATGCCTCTTGTTCCAAAAAAGATATTCCTTATGAACCAAGCAAAAGATGCCAAGAATCCTCTCTACATGACAAATAAAATAAAGTACACCCTATATGACAAACATAGGATACCTCTTTCTTAAAAAAATAGACGCCATATTCACCAAGAATAAAATGCCCAAATTCCTCTCTACCTGACTAATAAACTATAGTACATCCTATATTACAAACATGGGATGCCTCTTCCTCCAAACAAGGGATGCCTTGTGCACCAAGCATAAGATGTCAATAGTCCTCACTACATGACTTTAAAATATAGCATGACCTATTATTCAACAATAGTATTCCTCTTTTTCCAAATAAGAGATTCCTTATGTGACAAGAATAAGATGCCTCATGCCACGATTACAATGGTTTAATCTCCAGAGCGTTGGATACCATTTGAGAATTCCATCACTCTACATCATGCTTCATGTGCCCTTAATTCGGATCATCATCCTCTTTCATATATGAAAGGAACACCTAATGGCCTGGTCCCTTGCTGTTTTGGCTCACCTACCATTCTGGGCCAACACCCCAGAAGAATTTAGAGGACACTTTGATTTTGGCCCTGTGTTTCGAATACAGTTTGTGGTTGGACCTCATTTGATTGTTTCAATATCTGGATAATGTGGTTTGGATGTTGTGTTTCGTATATGGTCAGTAGTTATCTCCCTTCTTTATTAAACCCTCATTATGTTCTGAATGTTTTTCATATGATTCACACTTTTCATCTCCCTTTGTTTGGACTGATTCCAACACCCTTGGCATTATCCCTCTTGTAAACTAGTGCATATGTGTTGGCCTTAATTACATGCCTCAACCCAACTATGAGTTGGGATTCCATCATGGACAAACATGAAAAAGACATTGCAGGCATCATCTATGTGTAAGCCCCATTTACCATTGCCACACCTTAGTGGCACCCAAGCAGTTTCCATGCATAAGCCTCATTCAACATTACCACTCTTTAGAGCCACGCGAGCAGTGTCCATGCGTAAGCCCCATCCACTTTTTCCTCTCCTTAGAGACACCTGGGCAGCTTCCATTTATAATCTCCATCCACCATTTTCAATCCATAGTGGCAATCTTCCATACATAATCCTCATCCATCATTTCCACTTCTTAATGACATCTGGGCCACTAACCAGGCGTAAGCCCAACTCAATTCCTCGCGGACGCACCTTTCGTAATATGATCATAAAGTCTTTTTTCCTCTTGTTTCTCACATCAAGAAGGACACACATGGGGTTAGAGTAAGTGTAGAGACTCGGGTTTTTGGCCCTGTCAGACTTTGAAATATTTCTACGAATAATTCCAGAGCTAGGCGCGAAGACGTCGTGCGATTCCGAGGCCCGGTGTGCCCGGAATTAATTTTATAAAAATATTACGTATTTTTAAACTATGCACATGGTGGGGGTGTGATATCTCCTAAAAGGTAGCTCAGAACAAAAATATGAGGGCACGGTTACGTCCAGAACGTTCTGTTTACCCTAGGAGAGGTGTAAACTTTGCGGGCGCGGGCCTGTGGTGAGAAACGCCACCAGGGGCATTTTCGTAAATAAACGGAGAAGTTAGTTTACGAGCATCGGCTCAAATAACTTTTGAATGGAGCCTCGAATAGCAAATCTGAGTCCGTCTTTGCAACCAAAATGGCGTGTTTACCCTAGGGGTGACCTCACCTTTGTCTGCATCGGGATCCGGAACTGGGGCGAGTTGGCGGGGAGTTTAATGAGTTGTTTTATAAAAAAAACATAAATCATTTCTCTCCCCCCCCCCCTATCACCTACGCAGTGGAACGACACCCCCTCCCCCATCCGTTTCTTCGTAAATTTGAGCTAGAATCGTCTGTTTTCTACGTCGTTCGTCAGCGGATCTAGCTTCAGGGCGTCGCCGGCGTCGATATGCACCCGAAGCTTCGGTGTTTCGCCCGCAAGGTAGGCGGTTTGATTTTTAATCCCTGATCTCATTTCTGTTGTTTTTTTCTTCCAATCGAACCTGTAGTAGTGTAGTAGGGGTCTCGAGGGTCGCGAAGTGGCTTTCGGATCGAAAAACGGACCACCGGGGAGCTCCCGGCGGTCCGCGGAAGTTTTCCGGCGAAGGGGGCGGATTCCGGCGGGTTTCCGGCGAGCGATGGTACTTCGGCGAGGCGGGGGCACTCTTGCGCAGTGGTGTGGCGACTCCGGCGCAGTGGTCCGGCGAGGTGGCGCGGTGGCTCCGGCAGGGCCAGCGATGTAGGGCCGGCGAGCCAGGATTTTACTGAAACCACTATATCTCAAAAACCAGAAGTATGTTTCACGTGCCGTCTATGGAAATGAGACCCTTGGACCGAGGCGGACCTTTTAGGGATAGGTTCGGGAATATTTTGGGCTGGGTCCATGGCCTGGGGTCACGAAATGTCAGAGAATATTAATATTTTCATTATTATTCGACTTTGACCGGTCGTAACTTTTGCATGGAGTGTCCATTTGACGTGCCGTAAGTGGCGTTAAGACCCTGATGGTACGACGGACATTTTGAGTTGGTTTCCGAGTGTTGGGACTGAGAACGGGGTGTGGGCCCCACGAGGCTGGGTTTTGGCGTTTGCGGAGAAACGCATCTTTTGCACCAGGAGTCCGATTTTGGCGGATGATTAGTCGATCCTGTGTGTTTTTCCGAGAGGATCTCAATGGTGTGAGTCGTTTGACGAGTTTCGGAATCGAGGCGTGGCCCCACCCGAGCTGGCTTCAGTGAATAGTACCTTTTTCACCGGGTGTCCATTTCGGATGAGCGAGTAGTAGATTTCGCTTGTTTTTTCAAGGGGATCATCGTGGTATGGTCCGCTCGATGGGTTCTGGGATCATTGTGTGGGCCCTGTACGGGCTAGCTACAGTGAATAGTTCTTTTTTCACCTGTAGTCCGTTTCAGGCGAGTAAATAGCCTATACTGCGTGTTTTTTCACGTAGACTGCGATGGTGGCCTCAGTTTTGATCTTGGAGGTGCGCAGTGTGGCATTGTTGTGGGTCGCTAGGGTTAGCGACGTTTTGGACCAGCAGTGGTTGAGGGTACTCCCTTGGTTCATTCCTGCGAGGGTTCATGTGGAATCACAACCTTCATAAAGGTTTGTGATCCTCTCGATGGGATGTTTAAACTGTTAGAGTTGTGGCATCCCTCCGGTGGGCCCAGAGTGGGATCCTCTAGCATCTTTTCCCTAGATCGGGTTCTTGGTATCGTTGTGACCGCATATTCACGGACGGTGATCCCCTATCTAACAGGTTAACCCCGTATGGTTTGTGGCATCATCGGGATTATGATCCCCTACATGGTGGGACGTGCTCAGTAGGGTTGTGGCATCGTCGGGTATATGATCTCCTACTCAGCATGGGGTGTATAGTAGGGTTGCGATATCTTTGGTTATACGATCCCCTACTCAGTGTGTGGTTTCTTTAGGGTTGTGGTATCGTCAGTTCGATCCCCTACATCGCGAGTTATACCAGATAGGGTTTGGGTATCGTCGTGACCACTTCTATACGGGCGATGATCCTCTATCTGAGTGATGTGCTTCTGTCGAGTGCCAGATTGGGTTGTGGTATCCCCCAGCGGATCCTTGGTGTGATCCCCTATCTGTGAGAACTACGTTTGCCAGATCGGGTGGTGGTATCCCCCAGCGGACCCTGGGAGTGATCATCTATCTATGAGATTCGTATACCAGAGTGGGTTCTGGAATCCCCTTGCGGACCCTAGGAGCGATCCCCTATCCGAGGAGTTTGGTGGTTATGTTGTTTCGGTGAGTTTTCCTTAGTGACGCTATCTGAAGAGTGAGATCTCTCGGATGAGTGTCTGAGATGGTTGTGAGAAACCTGATGGAGTGTATCTCTTGGACGTGTGTCATCTGGGATGATAATGATCGTGGAGTGTGCTCTCCTGGTTATGGACAGTTGCTGGTGATGAGGTCGGTACCTCTTCTAGCTTGGTGCGTGAGTTGAGTATATCTGGATTGTTCAAGGTGTACGTATGGGAATACACCTGATCTGAGATGACTAGTTGTGTTTATCCGAGGATGGTCACGAGATGGAGTTTCTCTCTTGTCTGGGTTCCCTCTGGCTGGGATGAGCGGACTGTTGTCTTTCAGTTTCTCTCTTTGGATTTGGGTTTTTGGGGTGCCTACTGAGTATGTTTATACTCACCCCTACACGGGCTTTGCCCGCACATGTTTGTGTCTTGTGCAGACCACATGCCTTTCGACGGAGTCCCAGGAGGACCCGGAGCAGGCGGAGCTGAGTGAGCGAGACTGACTGGGGTGTTTGCCGGTACGGTGCCGAGGGAGCTTTCCGGTGGGCTTTTGTGGCAGTGTTCCCCTTCTTTAGAGCAGTTTGGACGCGCTTTTGTAGTTTTCTTTTGGTGGGACCAGTTTTTACCTTGTTGTACTTCTACTATACTCTGGTTTGGGATAGATGTACGCATGAATTTTCTTTTCAATTTTATATATCTTTTCATTGTTGTATGGAGGTGTTTGTGGGTGCGTGTGTACAGGTACCTTAGGCTAATGCCTCCCATGTGTGTGATAGCCTAATCGGCGCTAGTCGCCATCCCCTGGCCTATTAGAGGTGGGCTTGGGGGGTTTCGGCTCGAGCCCCGTTGGGTCGGGTCGTGACAGAGTGGTATCAAAGGAGGTTCCACCTTTGGGATCTCAGAGCGTAGCTGGTCTAGTTGTGATTTTGGTTTGGGTTGCAGAGCGGCATTGTTGAATGCGTGAGGAAGAGGGATCCTTCCCCCACCGAGACGTGTTTTTGTGACGTGATTAAAACTGTGTGGGCGAGTCAGTGCCGCCCAAAGTGGATAGTATCTAGGTGTGGTAGATGAGTCCCTCTGACTTATGCGTTCGGGCAGGGGTGTTGGTTGGCGAACTCGCTGGCGTGGGAGACCCAGTTGAGAGTCCAGTCGCTTTCCTTGTGCTTAGGGCTTTTCGGGGAAGAAAAGTTCTAAGGGGGGGATATCGAGACTCAGGTTTTTGGCCCTTTCAGACTTTGGAATATTTATATGAATAAATCCAGAGCTAGGCGCGAAGACGGAATGCGATTCCGAGGCCCAGTGTGCCCGTAATTAATTTTATAAAAATATTAAGTATTTTTATACTATGCACGTGGAGGGGGTATGATATCTCCTAAACGGTAGCTCAGAACGGAATATTTGAGGGCACGGTTGCATCCGGAACATGTCGTTTACCCAAGCTGAGGTGTAAACTCTGCGGGCACGGCCCTGCAGTGAGAAACGCCACCAGGGGCGTTTTCATAAATAAATGGAGAAGTTAGTTTACGAGCGTCGGTTTGAATAACTTTTGAACGGAGCCTAAAATCGCAAATCTGAGTCCGCCGTTGCGTCCAGAATAGCGCGTTTACCCTAGGGGTGACCTTACCTTTGTCTGCATCGGGAGCCGGAACGGGGGCGAGTTGGCGGGGAGTTTAATGAGTTGTTTTATAAAAAAACACAAATCATTTCTCTCCCCCCCTATCTCCTACGTAGCAGAACGACACCCCCTCCCCTGTCTGTTTCTTCGTCAATTCGAGCTATAATCGTCCGATTTCTGCATCGTTCGTCAGCGGATCTAGCTTCAGGGCGTCGCCGGCGTCGATCTGCACTCGAAGCTTCGGTGTTTCGCCCGTGAGGTAGGCGGTTTGAGTTTTAATCCCTGATCCCATTTCTTCTATTTTTTTTTCTTCAAATCGAACCCATATCAGTGTAGTAGGGGTCCCGAGGGTCATGCAGTTGCTTCCGGATCGAAAAATGGACCACCGGGGAGCTACCGGTGGTCCGCGGAAGTTTTCCGGCGAAGGGGGGCTGATTCCGGAGGGTTTCCGGCGAGCGGCGGCGCAGTGGTGCGGTGACTCCGGCGCGGTAGTCCGGCGAGGTGGCGCGGTGGCTCCGGCAGGGCCAACGGTGGAGGGCCGGCGAGCCAGCCTTTTACGGAAACCACTGTATCTCGAAAACAAGAAGTCTGTTTCATGTGCCGTCTACAGCAACACGACCCTTGGATCGAGGCAGAACTTTTTGGGATAGGTTTGGGAATTTTTTGAGCTGGGTCTTTGGCCCAAGGTCACGAAATGTCGGAGAATATTAATATTTTCATTATTATTCGACTTTGACCAGCTGTAACTTTTTCCTGGAGTGTCTGTTTGACGTGTCGTCAGTGGCGTTGATACCCTGATGGTACGGAGGACTTTTTGAGTTGGTTTCCGGGTGTTGGGTCTGAGAACGGGGTGTGGGCCCCACGAGGCCGGGTTTTGGCGTTTGCGGAGAAACGCAGCTTTGCCACCAGGAGTCCAATTTTGGCTGATGATTAGTCGATCCAGTGTGTTTTTCTGAGAGGATCGCAATGGTGTGAGCCGTTAGATGAGTTTCGGAATCGAGGCGTGGGCCCCACCCGAGCTGGCTTCGGTGAATAGTACCTTTTTCACCAGGTGTCCATTTCGGACGAGCGATTAGGGGATTCTGCTTGTTTTTTCAAGGGGATCGCCATGGTATGGTCCACTCGATGGGTTTTGGGATCGTTGTGTGGGCCCCACACGGACTAGCTACGGTGAATAGTGCCTTTTCAACGGTAGTCTGTTTCGGGTGAGTAAACAGCCTATCCTGCGTGTTTTTCTGCGTAGACCGCGATGGTGGCCTCAGTTTTGACCTTGAAGGTGTGCAGTGTGGCGTTGTTGTGGGTCGCTCGGGTTAGCGATGTTTTGGACCAGCAGTGGTTGAGGGTACTCCCTTGGTTTGTTCCCACGAGGGTTCGTGTGGCATCACAACCTTCATAAAGTTTTGTGATCCTCTCAATGTGATGTTTAAACTGTTAGAGTTGTGGCATCACTCCGGTGGCCCCGGAGTGGGATCCTCTAGCATCTTTTCCCTGGATTGGGTTCTTGGTATCGTTGTGACCGCTTATTCACGGGCGGCGATCCCCTATCTAGCAGGTTAACCCCGTATGATTTGTGTCATCATCAGGATTATGATCCCCTACGCGGTGGATCGTGCTCAGTAGGGTTGTGGCACTGTCAGGTATACGATCCCCTACTCAGAATGGGGTGTATAGTAGGGTTGTGGTATCGTTGGTTATGTGATCCCCTACTAAGAGCGTGGTTTCTGTAGGGTTGTGGTATTGTTAGTTCGACCCCCTACATCACGAGTTATACCAGATAGGGTTCGGGTATTGCCGTGACCACTTTTATACGGGCGGTGATCCTCTATCTGAGTGATGTTCTTCTATCGAGCGCCAGATCGGGTTGTTGTATCCCCCAGCGGATCCTGGGTGTGATCCCCTATCTGTGAGAACTACGTATGCCAGATCGGGTCGTGGTATCCCCTAGTGAACCCTGGGAGTGATCCCCTATCTGTGAGCTTTGTATACCGGAGTGGGTTCTGGTATCCCCTAGCGGACCCTAGGAGCGATCCCCTAACCGAGGAGTTTAGTGGTTATGTTGTTTCGGTGAGTTTTCCTCAGTGACGCTATCCGACGAGTGAGATCTCTCGGATGAGCGTATGATATGGTTGTGAGAAACCCGATGGAGTGTATCTCTCAGACGTGTGTCATCTAGGATGAAAATGATCATGGAGTGTGCTCTCCTGGTTATGGACAGTTGCTGGTGATGAGGTCGGTACCTCTTGTGGCTTAGTGCATGAGTTGAGTATATCTGGATTGTTCAAGTTGTGTGTATGGGAATACACCTGAGCTGAGATGACTAGTTGTGTTTAGCCGAGGATGGTCACGAGATGGAGTTTCTCTCTCGTCTGGGTTCCCTCTAGCTGGGATGAGCAGATTGTTGTCTTTCAGTTTCTCTCTTTGGATTTGGGTTTTTGGGGTGCCTACTGAGTATGTTTATACTCACCCCTGCATAGGCTTTTCCCGCACATGTTTGTGTCTTGTGCAGACCACAGGCCTTTCGACGGAGTCCCAGGAGGACCCGAAGCAGGTGGAACTGAGTGAGCGAGACTGACCGGGGTGTTTGCCAGTGCGATGCTAAGGGAGCTTTCCGATGGGTGTTTTTGGAAGCTTTCCCCTTCTTCAGAGCAGGTTGGACGCGCTTTTGTAGTTTTCTTTTGGTGGGCCCTGTTTTTCCCTTGTTGTACTTCTGTTGTACTCTGGTTTGGATAGATGTATGCATGCATTTTCTTTTCAGTTTTATATATCTTTTAACTGTTTCATGGAGGTGTTTGTGGGTGCGTGTGTACAGGTACCTTAGGCTAATGCCTCCCATGTGTGTGATAGCCTACTCGGCACTGGTCGGCAGCCCCTAGCCTATTGGATGCGGGCTTGGGGAGTCGCGGCTCGAGCCCTGTTCGGTCGGGTCGTGACAGTAATCATCGACAATGGAATCCTCCCTGGCCTTACTTAGTGTGTCATAACCATTCCCCCACCTAACTGAACTACATGGACTTTGATATTTTCCCCCCTTTCAGAGCATGGTATTTAGGAATACTCCCTGATGTTCAATCCCACAATCCATTGGTCCCAACCACTTCCCGTTGATTCACCCTCATCCTGCATGATATTAAAATATATTCCCCTTTTCATCATGTATGACCCTAAACTGTATGCTTTCGAACTACGTGACTTTTGATCCCTGTCTCCTAGGCATGATACATTGGAATCCTCCCTAAGGTTCAACCCCAAAAACTAGTAAACATATTAAAAAAATGTGGTTTTTGATCCTTATCTCTTAGATACATTATGTAGGAAGGTTCACTGAGGTTCAACCCCAAACACTAGTAAACTTTGATGTCCCCTTTGTTGGGACCCATATACTTGGTATGTACCTTAGTTGCATCAGGCCAGTTCTTGTCCCACTAATCACGCATAAGACCCAACATGTTGTCAGGTTTTTTTCATTTTCGTACACCCTGATTCCATCCCCCATATTGAACTATGTGGAATTTGATTCCCTGCCATGAGAATACATAGTAAGCCTCTCTATGTTTTAATCCCATCACACATGTCACATCCTAGTCTCTCCCTAAAGCCTATGTGTTTCGGGAAGGTCATTCCCCAACCCGGAGGTTCTACTTCCATTGGGTCCCATCCATGTGTCCATTCTCACAGGCTGCCTCCTTTGGTGACTCATCTCCCCTAAAAAAATATGTGGACTTTGATTCCCTGCCATGGGGAGATGTAGGAAGCCTCTACTAGGTTCAAGCCCAACATCACTATCATCTCCACATTGGTTCCATCCCCACCCACTCTATCATTCGATACTTCATCCATATCCATCCTGATTCTTACATGGGCTGACACATCTTGGTGAAATCATGCCATCCAACTTGGAAGATGACCATGCATAAGACCCAAAAAATCCATAACCATCCAACCAACAGTGTCCCTCTTGTGATGGGTCGCTATCCATTCATAAGCTACAGCATGACTCTGTGTTGTTGTCCCTGTGTAAAACCCAATTCCATGTCTCGCCCTTCTAACTATGTGGGTTTTGATCATTGTATTATAAACAAGGTTTTTTGGAATCCTCCACAAGGTTCAATTCTAGCCAATGGTAAACCCTATTGTTCCCCTTTATAGGGTGCACTCTCCCTGATCCTCCCTTTGTTGTGTCCAGATCATTCTTCATGGTGTGACATCTTTCCTTTATGGGAAACAACCCCTGGGTCTGCTTTCATTGATTTTTTTGATCCATCCATATGGTGTCCCTTTTTTTGGGTTGCACTCCCCCTAATCCTCCCTCATTGGTGTCCAGATCAAGCTTCATGGTGTAATATCTTCTTGTTATGGGACACACCATCATTGGTCTACTCTTATTAAGCGTTCTGATCCATCCACCTGGTAAAAACTAAAGGTGCTCCATCATAGTGATGTACCAATATAATATGTCCCTATGATATGTTTGGATCACTCTCATTCCATCTCCATTGGATGTTAAACTCACGGCATACCTCAAGTTAAACATGAGATGCCGGAGGAAAACCTCAGAAGACATGCCTTTGGCGTAACCGTCCCTGCTAGACGTTAAACTCATGCCATACCCCGTGAAAAACATGGGGAGATAAGGAAAACCTAAAAGACATGACTTTGGCATAAGATACCCCATGATCGATGAGGGATTCCTCAGGTTCTATTCAATTGAGATTCCCTCCTATGAGGAAGAATATAGTTGACCAATGGCAACACATCCGGAGATTCCCCGACATGCCTGATGTTATATGACAACCCTGCTTTTTATTACACACTTAAACATGATTTATTACAAAAAAATCTACACTTGATAAAACATGGAAGATAGATAGATATAGTGTCCTTGGGGCTTAGGATAATTACATAACAACTTAAAACATGAAATAAATTATCTTTTTTGAAAACTTCCTTTACATGACCACAACATTCCCTCACACTTAGCATTGCATAGGAAAACCTGAGGACATGCATAAGAAAACGGTTATTTATAAAGCCCAGTAAGGGAATAAACATTTAATAACATGAGGAATACAATACATGTTAGAAAATAGTCATATCAATAGAGCACAAGAGAAACATAAACATAAAGGCATGATAAATCATGATAATCATAACAAGGAAATGTGGCAGCAACACTTAACATGGAATTAGCATGATCCAAGGATCATTGCACGTGGAGAATGAGTAAACCCTCATTTCACATGAAGCACGAGTAAACCTTCATTGAACTTGAATTATCATGAGTCATCACTCATTGCACATGACATATCATGATACTATACTTTACCCAATGCATTGAAGCGCTATCAGGGTGCACCCTTCTTAAACATTTCATTTCATGCATAAGTGTGCCAGATGGATCATAAAACATTGAATCATTAAACAAAATAATTTATTCCACAATAAAATAATGTGGAATACATACATGAAACTATTTAAGAAATAATTAAATTTTCATAAAGGTGAATACCCTTGATAAAGAAATGGGCATGGTATTCACTACATAATGACTTTGGCTTGGAAAAGCGCAGTGCAATTTCGGCAGCATAACGGCGTGACATAAGAACTCATAAAAATGGTTGATGAGAGAGAAAGGGGTGTCTCATAATATTTACATGATATAGAAAGTAATGGGTTCATATAGATACATTTCCCAATAAATGTAATGGAATTTAGATTCATGATACAAAATAATTGCTCAAATGAAAATGAGGGGAGAGAAATTCCTTTCGGAATTTCGTCTTAGTAACGGGTGTACATGGGAGGGATTTAATGAGAGAGAAAAGGATATACAATCATTAAAACATAAATAGGGCATTATATGGGAGGTGAGAAACCAAACCCCAACATTTATAATTGAATTTAAAAGGTCATTACAATTTTAATAATATTGGACAAAAATGAGAATGGAATAAAAACCCTTACTTGGAAGTGTGCTTCCAAAGGCTTGAGAGAGGCTTGAGAGAGGCTTCTTGGGAGCTTGGGGCACCTTGGGAGGATTCTAGAGAGATGTGGGAAGAGGTTAGATGAACTCAAAAGGATTTGAGTGAGGAAGAAGTGGTATATTTGGTGGGTTTATATAGGAAAGGATAGGGAATTGTTTATTATTTAGTTTTGGGACACCTCATATTAAACTAATCAAAACCACAAACCAGCCCATGGTTTTTTACTACGGTTTTTTCCAAAGGAGAGTGGAAAAGAATATTTTATAAGTCCAAAGTTATAACTTCTTAAAATAATGTGGTTTCTTATGTGGAGTTGAGTCACACTCCCAAGGAAAACAATTTAAAAAGAAAAAATGTTTAATAAGTCTTGAAGGGTCCACTAAAGATTTTTAAAATAAACCAAACAAACCCAAAATAACATTATTTTAATGGTAAAATTTATATTTTCCTTACATAAAGTTTATATTATTTTATTAAATCGCTATTGGGTCATTATGATGTCATAAAATACATTATATATTTAAATGGTATTTAATTTTTACCCAAAAATTTGATTGTCTCAGAAAATTATGAAAAATTCACCATTAGATAATTTTGACGACCTGATTCCAAAAATAATATTCATTTTATATAAATAATTTTCTAAATATTTTAGTTTTCACTTTTAAAACAAAAACTGACATTTGTAAAAAATTAATGGGTTTTGACAAAAATGGCTTTCAAACCTTAATAAAAATTACAATTTCATTCATAAAATTGTACGATCATTTATATATAATAAAAATTAATTTAATAATAATAATAATTTATTAAAATTTTATTTAATTCAAAAATACATCAATTCATCAAAATACATTTCTTATTTGAACATTAACTAAAAATACTATTTGTTCTTTAAAAACTATTTTCAAGGTAACAATAATAAAATGAAAGCATATTTATTATTATATACAAAAATAATGTACATAACCATAGTGATAAGGTCTTGTTACATAACCCCTTATAACACCCGTATAAGACTTAAGAGTAAGGTGTGCAATGGTGACAGACTCTTGGGGTGGCTCGGATAACATTGCTCAGGTGGTAATCTCTATCAACTTCTACTTCTCTCATAGGCGGTCCCACTTGAGCTTAACATATTCAAGATCTACTTGGGATTGGTCAAGAGAGAATCCCAAACACGCAACCTCCTTTCTGAGCTCTGACAAATGGATTTGTTAAATCCCTATATTTATACTAATCATGTGATCACTGTTCAACGAATATATTAGCAATGGTCAAACTTCTTAACAATATTTTAAAATAGAAAAACATAAAACCAAATAATTTGAAATTTTATATAAACATTTTACATAAAGAGACAATTAATTAGATCAAGAGGTATTTCCATTAATGAATGTTTGGGTCATTACAAGTTTTCATATACTCTGACTGAAGGTTGATTCCCTCTAAAGACCCCTTGGAATATCCTATAGAAAGAAGTATAATTAACTGGTGTCCAAAAATATAGGGCATTGGGAGGAGATTTATGAAACATTACTCAAATCTATAAGGGAGACCTGAACTAGGAGACGAATTTTGAGGAGAATCCAAAGAAGGAGGGACTGAAATCCCATCATCCCGCTTCGATCAAGTAACAGATATCCCTGAATAAGCGATGGATTCTGCCTGCCTTTGGAAAGAATGAATGAATGGAAATAGATAGCATGTCCTTGATAGATAGATCTACACCCCAATGAAAGCATTGGAAACACTTAAGTAGAATCTCTTCCATAGACTGCTCCTTCCAATTTCATGAACCGTTTCATTATTCACATACCACTTCCTCCTATGTGGAATCCCCCATGCGTAGGAATATCAGACCTGGCCGAATTATTCCACAGTGATGATGTTTTCCTATCGAATTTTCTCTGCCTTAATAATGGGAATAGCACTACTTATATAGGAAAATAACTCTGCAAATTTCTCTAATCCGATTTACCCAAATTTTCAATGTGGGATAAACTTCACCACATACCGAACTCCATACGTATATTTTAACCATCCCCTACATATTGTGATCCTTTACCACATACCATTAACCATCCATGTACCGTAATCCTGTCGGCCCATGTACTAAATATCTTCTTCCAATGACGATCCATCCTGCATACCGCAACTCCTTTTTTCATGAACCATTTTCAATACCACGACCTGTTCTACAAACCATATCGCGTACCATTCCAACTCTATGGTATGCGGTCGTGAACCATTCCCGAACATGGTATGCAGTACATGTTTTTAGGTATGAGGTTTTATTCATTTTCTGATTTCTTTCGCCATTTTTCAATATCGTTTACTTTTATGCAGAAATCCTTCCATTACCAAAAACAAAAATCCTAATTTGGAGGTCCAAAAATTTGGAAAAAACTGGGAAACTGCACCACTTTAAATATATACTTTGGAAAGAACACCCATTCCTATTCACTGTCATCTAGATTATTCAATAGTCAGTAGCTTTCATCATTAACTCTTTTTACCAAGATATATACTCTTTGAATGATCAGTTTCCACATTTTCAGATTATCTAGGGAAATTACTATAACTTCCCTATCTTATGGAAACATCAGTCTTTCTAGACAATACTGAATATAACTGGAATCATCTTCTCATCTTCGTATGATCATTCTTAAATCTTCAAATCTCTACATGATACCTCATGTAATAATGCATGTCTCTTCAACTAGGATCTTTCATTGTCTATTTGAACAGTTAGATGTTGCATAATCACTTTATAACTTCAATCCCTTCAATACTTTATGATATGGTTTCATTGATGTCGACAATGTATCACCTTTGATACATGTACTTTGAACTTAAGATCATTTCAACAATCGTCTGAATTTCCAATCTCAATAACTTTGGAGTTCTTCCTCACCTCCTTCATCATTTTGATCTTTATTTACAACTATTTACAACAAATAAAACCTTATACACAAAGTGGTCACAAAAAAACTCCCCCATTGTATTTTGTTTTCAATACCGTAAAGTCCTTATAAAATGAATGTGTCAATATCAAAATGAGAATCTTCTCTCTACCCTTTTTTACTTTTCATTATCTCCGCCTTTCAAACATTCATTCTCCTTTCTCTCCTCCTTATTGAAAATAAATACAATGTTCATGGGAAAAGGGTATCATTCCTTTCTTAAGAAATGTGCCATCAATCATTTCACTCTATGTCAACTTGAGAAATGCTTGATTTAGAAAACAAGAGGATTTGATTTAGACAAAAAGGATGTCTATTATTCACTGATCATGATACCAGATGAGATAAGAACTCATGTACTTTGTTTTCAAGGATTTTCCACTTTCATTCCAGGATGGTGATATTGAAGGTGATATGAAATAATCAACCTGAAACTCATGAACTCACTTTTACAAATAGATCAAAAACATTGAAGTGCAATTAAAAAGATAAGTGGCCTTGGGGAACTTCCATTCTTCTTATGTCACAGATTAATTCAGTTACTCCCCCTTTATAAAATGAACTTCATTTTGAGTAACCAAGGATGAGAGATTGAGAAATTACATACTTTTTTCAATAACATGTTCTGCAAGAAATTTCCAGATTCATTAAATTTAATCCCAACTGAAGTTGATACTGATTGAAATAATAACTCTAGAAGCTTCTTCATTTTTCTCCCCCTCAAGGAAACACTCCTCATCATCTTCATCAAGGGTGATCCTTCATCATTTTATTCTCTGGGTATCAATTGAGGAATCTTACAAGTATAGAAACTTATTTAGCTTAGCTATCAAGAGTTGACAACATTCACTACTTCTTAGGTTCTCCCCCTGAGATTGTGTTTCACCTTCAATTCCATGTATTATCAGAAAAAATACAATACGCAAATGATTAAGGGAATAATGTGTATCCTCCTTACTTCTTAAATGTGAGCAAGAAGGTTGACATTGTTTTCTCAACCAATATGCTTCATTTTCTCTAATCATCATGCTCGCACATCTGAACATCTTTTTTGATCTGTACTGATGTGACATGGATCTATTTTCATTCTCTTCAACTTTGGGTGGAGAGTTTTTCTTCTTAAAATCCATCATGAATGATAAATCCTTACTCCTTTTAAGGACTAGTTATTACTTTGGTATTAATATTATATTACTTTTTTCAATGTGACCAGATTTCATACATCTCTCACATGGAACTTATTTAACACATGTGTTTCCTTTGGATTTCACTATCTCATGCATGTTACCTTTATCATGTGAAAGTTTTTATTTATCACCAACCTTGGACTTTTAATCTACAAGTTTCCTCATTATTTTCAAATCTTATGGCTAGATGACCAACATGTCATTTGGAATTGTTGTAGCAAGTTTGGATCTTTGACACATGTTCATTTGAGTTTCATCCCTCTTTGTTTCTCTTTTAGATGAATTTCCCTTCAATTTCATGGATCTAAACTCTAGGGTATTCTCAGCTTCCCCACTTGAGATCTTCTTTGGGAAATTTTTATTCACAATATTCACCTGTCTTCTTCCCAAGGGAGCTTCTTCATACTTATCCAGTGTAAGAGGCCTTCTTTTCTTATCAATGATGAATTCATGTTGATATGGGAATGTACCTACCCTGTGACCACTGTCAATTCATCCATCATATATGTTATCAAGAATTCCAAATATTTTTACAGCAAATATATTCTTCTGGACCTTTGGATGTCACATCTTCTTATCTGTATTTTTTCCCTATAATTTAGGCTTCCTTTTTTCTATTACATTATAAGGATTGTACCAATAGTTTATCGCACAATCCCCAAATCTATTGTAGTACCAAAATTGAACAACGAATCTTGATTTCTTTGTATTATGTGGTTGGGCCATCTCCTTTAATTTTTGTGATCTTTTTAGAGAACCACCTTCCACATTTTTCTTTCTATTAACCCCAGACATGATGATAGGTAACACCTCACCTTTCCTCATCCATACTTGTTTTGAATTTCTCTTCCAGCCTACACTACTTGTGGAAATATATTTAGAAACATTTGTATAAGATAGTTTAGATTGTACCTTATTCCTCTCAGCTTATTTTGGTATATCATCAAAACATGTCATCATATTCTTATCACATGTTAGAGTCCTTTAAACTTTAGAATACTCTAATGGACACTAAATACCATTTGAAACTATTTCCTTCTTTTTTAAAGGATCAATATGTGTCTTCTCAAGATTGGTCAACTAAGATTCCTATTTTAGACTTTTCATATTGAGGATGATCTTATGATCTTCAATCATGATCATCTTCTCTTTAAAAGTCTTCTTCAATCACTCAACGTCATCTTCATGCATTTTAACTTTGTTTTTCAATGAATATTCCAGTTCCTTGATCTTTTTGTAAGTTTCTTCCAAATATAAACCATTGTATTCATCGGTCTTCTTCAGATCATCTTCAAGTGAATGGATATTTTCTTCCAGATCCTTATCAACTCTCCTTTTTTTACTTATTTAATCCATTTTAAGGTATTTATTTCATTTTTACTCCTTATTTCTTAAAAGGATTTAATCTATCTAGAGAGATTTAAACATTCTCAATATTTTGCTTCCAAGGCCTTTTCCATATTGTCTGCTTCTCTTTTCAACTGGGTGATCTTAGCCTTTATACCATGAATGATTCTAAAAACAATGGAAATTATTTCATTAGGAACATCACATAGATAATTTATTATTCTCTCAATTACCAACTCATCTGAAGTAAAATATTGACCAACATCACCACTTGTCTTGGAATATTTATTTTTGGTGGAAGCCTGAGCCATCTTCTCTTTACATTCCATGCCTGAAATCTACTCACTTTCTGAATGGAATTCTTAACCAGATACTATCTCTTATTTAGATAATAGGTACTTATTCAAATATCTCTTATCTATCTTTTTTCTTTTCATCACGGTCTTGTTGAGTATAGACTTCTGCTCAAAGATAACTAAACATTCATCAAGATTGCTCTTCATTGTTGACCCAGGAAATAAAACTCAAATCCTTTTCTGAATAAAATTTATGAAGAGTATTCCAAATACATACAACTTTGTCCTATGATACCAATTGAAGGGCCCTAGACCACCCTAATAGGGGGTGAATCAGGGTGTTAACTTTTTCTCTTCTTTACTAGATCTTGTTCCCACATTGGTAGGAACATTTTTAAAAATGTATGATGGATATGTGAATTAATTAAAACATTCACATGAAGAAGTTCAACAACGCACTTTTACTTGGTTCACCACTAAGGGATACATCCAAGGAGTATACATCGACCAGTTTCCAATCGTACCTAATTCACTAATCTTCACTAGCTATGGATTACAAATATTCAGGCACATTCACTTTATCCCAGGCACACTTCCTAAAGATTCATGGATAGCTCACTGATTCCCTCAGATCACTTACGTAGACTCCCCATGGCTCACTACCTTGGAGAGGTCTTCCCTCATTTTATAGAATTGAAGGCCGCTTCAACAGATTGCCATGAAATTATTTGTCTCTGTTCAGCAGGAGACACTACATGCATCGAAGTCCTGAATTGATGTTATTTTATATTCCGTTTTTGCCTTTTATGTAATTACTGAATGCACTAAAACTTCTTATTCTTTTTTCTAGAATCACAAACTCCCGTTATGATGTTTCTGCTTCTACGAACTGTCCTTGATTCTGCAGAATATCTCTGATCTGCATACTGCACCTACTCCGCGTACCACACTAGCCCCGCAAACTTCGCCTGCTCCACATACCGCGCCTGCTCCTCGTATTGCACCTGCTCTGCATATCATTCTTGCTCTACATACTGCCTCCATGTACTGCCTTTACGTACCACCTCTGCATACCACCTATTCCTTTTGCATACTTCTTCTTCGAATTCTGTGAATTATTTCATCTCCCGCATACCACATTTTCTTACCTAGAATATCTTTCGTGGACTTCTGCTTCCAATTTTGTGAATTGTTTCATCTTTTGCGTACCACTTCATCATACATGGAATCTATCCCACACACCACTTTCGGACCTATCTAGGTTCATCAATAGTGACGATATTTTCTTATCGAATTCTCTCTACCTCAATTATGTGATTAGCACTCCATATATAAGAAAATAACTCAGAAAATTTTTCGAATCCAATTTACCCAAATTTTCAATTTGGGACAACATTCACCACATACTGAACTCCATACATGTACTGTAAGCCTCCACTGAGTATTGAGATCCTTTACTGTGTACCATTAACCTTACACATACTGTAATCCTACCGATCTACGTACTACATCTCTTACTCAAAGGATGAGTCATCCCACATACCACAACTCCTTCAACTGCGAACCATTCTCTGTAAGGTGACTCGTTCCATGAACTATCCCACATACCTTTCCCTCTCCATGGTACGCATCCGCAAACTATTCTCGGACATGGTAGGCGGTCCATTTTTTGAGGTACGTGGTTTGATTCCTTTTCTGATTTCCTTCTCCATTTCGCATCTCATTCACTCCTATGTTTAAATCCTTCTATTTCCAAAAACAAAAATCCCAATTTGGAGGTCCAAAAAATTGGCAAACACAGGGAATATGTACCACCTTAAATATCTGCTTCGGTAAGAACACTCATTCTTCTTCACTGTCATCTAGCTTCTTCAACATTTAGCAACTTTCATCACAAACTCCTTCCACTGTGATATATACTCTTTGAACGATCAGTTTCAGCATCGTCAGACTATCTAGGGAAACTACTGCAACTTCCCTATCTTCCAGCAACATCAGTCTTTCCAGTCAACACTGAATATGACTAGCATTATCTTCTCAGATTTTTATGATCATTCTTAAATCTTTAAATCTCCACATGATCCCTCAAGCAATAATGCATGAATCTTCAAGTAGTCTTTTTCATGGTCTCTTTGAATAGTGATTTGTTTCATGATCACTTTATAACTTCAAGACCTTGAACACTCTATGAGATGATTTTATTGTTATAGACAATGTATCACCTTTGATACATATAATTTGAACATAAGATTAGTTCAACAATCATCTGAATTACTACTCTCAATAATTTTGCAGTTCTTTTTCATCTGCTTCTTCATTTTGATCTTTATTAACAACTTTTGACAACAAATACAAACTAATAAACAAAGTGGTCCCAACAAAATCTGAGGTATTACTTACAACACCATGAAGTCAAACTGGTCTATCATATCAATCTGGTCAAGTACACCAATAATTGTCCAATGTCCATTGGGCACTTTTCCCAATGGTTTTTCATATTTTAGCAGTACAACATTCAGTTTGTGTCATAAAAGTTAGTGAAAGGAAAATCCCTAACTGATTTTCTTGTAGCATTTCTTGCCCCAACAAATACATCGGAAGACACTGAGATTATAGAATAACAGGTATTCCATGCGCACAATAAAACCCAACCATGGGAGATGTATTTTGATGTAACCTAATGAAGTATTATCGATATAAGGATGGAAAATCTGAGGTTCAATTAGTTTGTCTTAGGGGTCATATTTTTTACTCCTAACAAAGTGATTTTTTCCAACTCATTATCACTTTCTGAAGGTTTTACAAATATTGAGGAAGAGTACCAAGCCCTCATTATTGTATTGTAACTAGCCCTATAGCTAAACATATCCTGCTTAAACCTCAAAGGGGATTAAGAGTTAGTGATAAAGGAGATCAATGGTGAATATTCCCTCAAAAAGGAAGAACTATCCCATCTCACTAGCTATGTTAGGTGACTAATGGAATAGTTCCCTTTTGATCTCATGTTGCATCGTTTTCCTCGATCATAGAATTCTTACACTGATGCATTATTCAATGCAACCACTGTCATGGATGACCCTGATCAGGAACAAGCAATCTTCTATATCACATGTCGAAGAATGGTCTTGGTGATCGTCGTCTCTGATATCGAAGAGATCAATCAGGTCAAAACCTCCCTAGAGCATAATGCACCAATGATCACCCCTGGATGGATGTGGACCATAATTGGTGATCTACAAAATGGGCCTCTCCCAATAGATAGTTCCATAAGGGAACAGATTTGATGTCATGCAATGAACTTTACCCTGTGGGGTGGCTTAAATGAGATGAAAACCGCCTATAAGTGTGGATTTGATGGGATCCTCCTCATATTTATAGTATAAGGGGATATTTCCACCGTTATGGAATAAGTGTATGTAGAATGTTGTGGTGCCCATCATTCTGGGACCAGGATCTCCCACCAAATCCTAAGGTTAGGATATTATCTGAAAACCATGATATAGGAATGTGTGGAATTCACCCAGAAATATCATGCATTCCAAATCAATGAAAAAATTATCAATAAACCCCAAGAATTTCTATATATATCTAAATATTCCAGGCCATTTGTAGTTTGGGGGATGGATATCATGGGGCTATATCCCCCAGCAACAACTAAGAAGTTCATGTACATCCTTATTTATGCTAACTTATTTTCCAAATGGACTATGGTAATACCCCTCAAGGAAGTTAGGATGAAGAATATCATTATCTTAGTAAAGTCCCATATCATCACCTGGTTTGGGGTCCCTCACACAAAATTGATACACAAAAGCACCAACTTTTATTCTATATAGTTGGAGAAACTCTACCAAGAGTACAATATCAATTCCAATCACTCATCTCACTATCATGCAGTAACAAATGGATAGATAGAGACCTCAATTAAGACTCTTTCAAATATACTACCAATGATGGTGAATAAGGATAATGGATCTTGGACAACCAAACTCCTCCATACTTTATGGGCCTACCGTACTACTATGCGTACTACTACAAAAGAAATGTCATACTCACTGATGTATGGGACTGAGGAAGTGTTTCCCATAGAAGTCCATCTACCCTCACTATGAATAACCATCTATGGGAAACTCTCAGATGATGAGAAATTGCATAAGCAGATTGATGAACTGGAACAACTTGATGAGAACAGGTTGTGTACATTGCACAACCTTAAGGTCCACCAGAATCAGATTGCACGAGCCTTCAATAAAAGGGGACACCTTCTCTCATTCCTCCAAGGGGAATGGGTGTTGGTCCACATAACCCCAATGATACCAGGTAAGAATCCCCCAAATATGGAACCCAAATGGGAGTGAACTTATATCATACATAAGTTCTATCATACTGGGGCTTACTCATTGACCACAATGGATAGGGAGCGTGTCACACCACCCACCAATGCAATATTTCTCAAGAAATACTTTGTAGACATGCCATCACAACGAAATATGCATCATTATAATTCTCATCATTTATCCTAGTTATATACATTAAACTATACAAATTCATCCTGGTAACATGAAGTTAAACTATACAAGCTCGTTCGGGTTACAGGAAAATAAATTGTAAAAAATCGACCTAGTTACATGATGTTAAACTATAAAAACTCAGCCTTACCACATGACGTTAAAAAAACATGGAAGATGACCTATCCACATGAAATTAAACTACATGGTTCTCCAAGAACAATGTAAGGCTATATTCATGTCTTCACAAGATACGTAATGAAGTCCATACCTTTATTTTTGGGCCCATCCGTAAAGATCCTTCATGTTAGGTGACCCATATCCTTACCGCATGACGTTAAACTACACTGACCTTCTAGAAAAACGTATATATTGATTCTCATTTCCAAGGAGATAAATAGGTAATCCTCCATTATATATATTGGTCTAGTCACTACATGATACAAAATTCTGTTGGTGTGCCCTCAATTGTCTCTTCATTGTAGGTAATCCCTTTGCATTACTTTTTTCTCACAACGTCTATAGATCACGTGAACTTAGGAATTGAGGAAAGGTATTACTCTCATGAGTAAGGCATAAAAGTAAACAACAGGTCAATCATGGTCCTAAATGTAAGACCATTCATGACACAACATGAGCCCTCACCACGTGACGTTACACTGCATGATCAATGTACTTGCTTCAGGACGTTAAACTATACTGTTCTTCAAGAACTATTTGTGGTTTGATTCTCATTCTCATGATGTACTTAGTTATTCCCAAGCTTCCATACTTGGGCCCAACTGCAACATTTCCATTTATTCAAGTTAGTTCACCTCCATCCTCACTGCATGACGTTAAATTACATGGAACATAAATAACTATATGTAACATGATTCTTATAATCATAGGAAATGTAATGACACAAAGATCTTTAATCCTTGGACTAGATAAAACAACCAATTGAAAGAATTACCACCTTTACATATGGGTCGAACCTGTGTAGAGTGTTTACTATTCAAGAACTATGTGTGACTTGATTCCATCCCTCATAGTATACGTAGTGATGCCTGAATTTCAAACTCTAAGACCAATCGCAAAAAAATAATATAAAAATTCCCCCTTCTTTCATATGGACCATACCTTTGTAGGAGAATTCATTTTGAACTAAGTGTGTCTTTATTATCATCCTCATGGGATACGTAGTGATGTCGAGGCCTCTATTTTTAGGCCCAACTGGAAAAAAAATTGTACTTTCACTATGATTAATCTCCATCCTTACTGAATGATGCTAAACTACATGGGATTCTAGGAACTACATGTGGCTTGATTTCTATTAACACAGGATACATAGTGATACCCAAATTTCTATCCTTGGTTCTAGACCACACTCCCCTTTCCATGTCGGTTCCTACGTATTTAGCACATGACATTAAACTGCATAGAAGAACGTCCTAACCATGTAATAATAAACTTCATTGAGCACTTCCACACCACATGACGTTAAAATTCATGCAAGAACATCCTTACTAAATAAAAATAAATTGCACGGAGTGTGTCCTCACCACATGATGTTAAACTACATGGTAATATATCCCTATCACATGTTGATAAATATAACAAGAATACATCATTACCATATAACGTTAAACTACAAGGAGGGAAATATGTCCCCCTACATGAAGTTAAACTGGGAAAGCCATCACACCTCATCATTCCTTATTAAAGGGCCACAAGAACCTTACCCTGATCAACCAAAGTATAGGTTGCATTCATTATATTTTAAAGCACCTCAATCCATAAACCATACTCCATTCCTTGAGAACCTTAGGTCACCACAACCTTCCATGGACCCTAGAAAGGATATCTGAGTTCAAGGGACATTTTCTTGACTATGCATACATGTCATTGGCTCATGCATATGCATCTATGGTCATCAACCAAATGTGTCACACTAAAAAGGAAATTCCAATCATTGTAAGCTCTGACACCATTGTGGAATAACTCAACATCTCAACGTGATCTGAACCTCTCCCTGCATGACTATCCTATATCAACACTCATGACTTTATAACCTTGATCCATGATTTATAATATTCCCATCTACTTCCTAGAAGGATTAAGGGGTACTCAAAACCCTAGATACTCTAATTAGGCTCTTGAGTAACATATCCCATATTAGGTCCATAAGTTTCAGGACCTTAAACTACCAACACTTTGGTCAAAGTTGTTAGACCTTAACCACTAGTCTATAATGGTTCAGATCATAAGACTTTAAACTTCTAGTGAAAGAGACACAAAACCTATCATGTTGAAAACCCATAAAGTTCATCCTAAAAAAAAGTCATTTATTTCCTCACTAAACTCTTAATCTCTAGAGTTTAGGCATAAATTAGGGTGAAAATAAAAGGAATAAATATCACGAGTCTAAATTATATCCCTAGTAAAATCCAATATATTATCACTGGACCCCCTGGTCTAGGAAAAATTTAGAGAAAATTCTTATCAAATTTTCTCGTTGTGAAAATACGTCCACTATGTGGTAGAACCACTTTTAAGGTGCTCAGACCTTTCTTTGATATCACCCTTCCAGTAAATCCCACTTCATAATTTAGGGTACCTAAGATCATTTTAAACATTCAATGGCCCTTGACAAATATATTCAGCTTCAAGGGATCCTTTTTCTTGACCATGAATGTATCCATATGGATATTACATATGCACCTATGGTCATCAACCAAATGTGCCACTCTAAAAAAAGGACATTCCAATCCCTTTGAGACCTAACATCATCGTTCTAGCACCCAACACATAAATGTTTAAAAACTATTCCTAGTTTGAGTATCCCATATCATCATCCTGATCTGAGTACTTTAGATCATGAATTGCAGTCAGTAACAAACTATCCAATTGGATCCTATATTCTCAATATTTTGTCACTGTGTTATGTACCCTTTCTCAAATTAGGAAAGAAAAACTCCATTCTCGAACCTCTAACGGATCACACCTTGTGATTTGAAACCATAGGGCATAGAGATCGAGCTTTACAATCAAGAGCTCAATTTCCCTAGGGTTGCATAACCCTTCATAGATAGCCTTTATTCCCTACCCAACCTCATCATCTAGATGTTTGAGCCTTCAAAAATCATTCATATCCCTCAGATATAGGAGTATGTCATATTTTTCTTAGCATGCTTCTAATAAAACATTAGGTTCGAGCTAAGAGTACCTAATTAAAGGAGTAGTACTAATGAACTAAAAATACCTCAAACTAAAAAAATATCAAGTCTGAGATAAATGACCCTAAACTAAAGAAACATCAGGTCCAAGCCAAAAAGACCCTAAAATAAATAAATATTAGGTTCGAGATAATGGACCCTATACTAAAGCAACAATTAGTCCGGGCTAAAAGAACCTAAACTAAAGAAATATTAGGTCCGATCTAAAGGACCCTAATCTAAAGAAACATTATGTCTAAGCTAAATGACTTTAAACTAAATAATGATATCAATTCAGTCTACAAGAGCTTTTAAGTCTCACTATATGGTATTAGAAAAGTCAATCAATTCTCGCCAAGTCTATCAACTTTGATAAACAATATATTACCCTCCCTCTGAGACATATTTTCTACCCATTTATATATTTGATAATAATTTGATCTCAAGATAACTAGAATAGATTCATAAGCAAGGGATGACATGTTAGTGGGAATTTGTGAGTGCTTCCTGAAAAAAACTCTAGATCCCTAAATTTGGGTTTACTTTATTTTTTGCAAAGGATGGGAATCATTGGCGGTTCACATAATATCATAGGAATGATGTGATATGCATATCATAAATTAAATGAAACAGGAAAAAATGTAAAAAACTTCAGAAATCAATTTATATTGTAAAAAATGGGGAGATGAATCTCTACATTTTTTAGTCTCTCTGAAGTATCGAGAAAAAAATGTGCATTATGAAGGTCTTACAATGAAAAAATTAAATTGGTTTCACCGACAAGGTTAGAAAGACTCTAAAGAAAATCATGGATAAATTAATAGAGTACCATTCTCCCTGCCTCTTACAGTTCATCTCTAGGATAAAGAGTCTCGACCAAGGTAGTCACCTCTTTGACCCTCTTCTGAGAAGTATCCAATGTAGAATATGATGTTGAAGGATCATACTTCAAATGAGGAATGATTCCATCACATATCTATATCGGCATGGTCCGGGCATCCATCTAAGCCCATAGTTGAAATAACATTCGATGACCCTGATCTAGAACCTTCAATGTCTCCCTCATCTTCCTAGTAAGGGGATCCTCATCCACAAGGTCATATATATCCAAACCACATGCGGCTCGATCTCACCGAATCAAAAAAATATGCTTCAAAATTTCATACAGAGGTTGTCAATCAACATTGTATGCCCCAAAGTCATGAAATTACTAGTAAATGCATTCCCCTTGATCATGAAATACTTCCAAATGGGTCTCAGTGATCAGTACATGAATATATTTCTATATCAGCATGTGTTTCACTTGAGCATCTGTAATTGATGGATTAGGCATGGTAGACAAGGGACTAATTTACCAAAACAAAGCAAAATTAGGATATGAAACCCGATAAACCCTTCTCTCAATAGGCATATCATTTATAACCAATACTAGAAGATGTTATCCTCAATATAATCTAGTATACTATCAGAATAATCACCATTGGATCAAGGTCACTTCCTTAACTGCTTGCCTAGGTCATCAATCAATTCCATCGACACCATAGACAAAGGGGTTGGTGATACGAAAGGCATTTCCACATGAAGTACTAGTTATCCTATCACACCATCTGGATAAGATGTTACCCAAGCTTGGGTATAATACTAGGTAAGGAAAATGGAATCATCTGTTGGAAAAAGTATCATATTGGATTCTGTATCTTCGAATGACAGTATTTTACAAAATTGAAAAATGATTCTAGAACGTCATTCCCCTCAAACACTGACCAAGGAAATAGGATAGACTCTTTCAATGTAGTCAAACTATAGGGAAAATCAATATGGTGTGTACGGCTCACATATGACCAGATCATCCACCCTAGCTTTGAGAACCCTATCCCAAAGGGAGATCGTATAAGAACTTTCATCAAGGGAACTGCTGCCATCATTGATAATCGGTTTATCCAGTGCATGGAAGGTGTTGAATTCAAAGCTATCAGGTTGACATAGAACATATCTAACTTTAGTAGGGCTTAGTGACATATCCCCAACCCCATAGATATGCAACCATCTAGCATAGCATATGGTGTTTGGGATCCTAGAATCATTGTCATATTCATAACAATTTAAGTGTTCCCCTATCCAACCAAATAGGAACTATAGAGGACCACTGATCCTGTAAGGGATGTTACCTTACTGAATGTGTCCCAACATTTTTCAGAGTCATGCAAGGATTGGTACTTCCAAGTTGAGGTGTTTTCCACCTACAAGTCATTCCATGTTTGAAACTCCTAGGTAATATTCTTGTGTTGAATACCATTTTATTTATAAACCATTATGAAATATTTGAATAGATAATGACCATGAATGGCCTAGGTTGAACCTAAGGTTTCATAGATTGAAAATATTTTTTTCATGATTTAGACATCCAATGAATTATTTAACATGATTATGTGGTTTTCCTCTCTGATTATTGTTTCTCACACTATGATTTTTGGTTTTTTTCAATGACCGGAACTCAAAGGAACTACATTAATACTACATGTCATAGAAAATTCAATGATTTTCCACTTAATAAACTAAATGATATGGGAGATGAATTAAGAATATTATTTTAATACTTAAAAAAATATCTTAGTCTATGAATCATGTCGAGCTTCTAATTAAAAAAATAATGGACTAAAGTTATGTTGAGTCCTTCATGAGGAAACATCCACAACATATTAGTGAGTCCACTAATCCACATGTTGTTGAGTAATATATCTGATCCATTTAAAATTTATTTTTCATTATATATTTTTCATATCATTAATAACATATATTGTTTCTTTATCATTCAAAAGGTGAAGTGGATCAATGGTGGACAATTTTCAAAAACAATAATAAATAAGAATATAAAACTCTATAGAGTGGGATGAATTTAGAAGGTAATTTTTTCAACATGTAATTTCATTGTTTTATTCATTTTAAAATGGAGAATAAATTAATTGAGATTAAACAGAAGGATGATGAATCCGTTTTTACCTAAAAGGAAAATTTTACAAGACTTTCAGGGTACACTGCCAGTATTATCATTAAACTATAATGTAAGATTTATTGATTCTTTAGTGGATTAAAACCAAGTCTCTAAATGGAATAAGATATAAGGGATATAAGTACCTTTGAATAAATCATTGGATGTTCTTTCAAGGTATAAATGGATATTGAAGTTACCCATCAATCTCATGTTTTTTATAAGAAAATAAATAGATAATTCAATGAAAATTCTAATAATAAAAAACTTAGATAGAAGAAGGTTTTCTTTATGAACAAAGAGTGGAAGTAAATATGGAATAAATTTTCATAATGGGATTAGTAAATATTTTAATTATGGAAAATAATAACATTGGGAAAAGGAATTTCAAATTTATGTGAAGAGGCAAGTCAATGAAAGGAATGATGAAAAATCCCAAAATGATGCACCACCCACACTCTAATTTTTCAAATGCAAGAATTATGGGAATTCTTCTAACTAGTTTTCAAATCCAAAGGTTAATATTAATTGTTGAAATCATCAACCTCTTAATCCCAAAGACAATGAGAAATCTTATGTGACCATAACTATTTAAGTTGTTCATGAGAATGATGTGGTGAACAGTACACAAACCATCAACTCTAGAATTTTAAATTTCTTATATAATTATAGATCTACCCACTATTTTATATATAAATAATTTTTTAAGGGTATCCCATCACCAAATAAACTATTATATGTTGAGTCATAAGTAAAAACCCTTAGTGTTTTTTGATCACATATAAAGATTATAGTGCTTCTTTTATAGAGTTTTGTTTTTGAATTTAAATTCTAAACATATTTTTATTCACACTCTAGTTGAATTTTACATGATTTTGGGCTTGGATAAGATCTCTCTATATTGAACCCATATCAATTACTGAGTAAAGGAAGTAAAATTTGATATTAAAAACAAACCCATGGTTATCTTTTTGTGCGAAGATATATATGAACTTACATTGGATGTCACTAATATTATGTGGGTCTTACTTCTTATTCATGAGTGATTTTTATCTAACATTTTTGGGGAGAAACTCAAAATTTATGATATCCGTATTCTTCCGGATTATAATGATGTATTTATTAATGAATTTTAAATTCTTTACCTGAATTGTAATGTTGATTTTTCAATATAACTCATGCCTGGGGCTACACCTATTTCAAAGTCCTCATATAGAATGACCCCATTTTAGTTTTAGGAATGAAAGAAAAAACTCCAGGACAATATGGATAAAGGACTCATATTCTTGAGTGTATCACCATGGGGTGAACCTATTTTTTTTAAGTATAAATATGGTTCAATGCGTCCTTTTATTGATTATTGAGGCCTTAACTAGTTCACTATTAATAACATGTTACATCTACCCTATATCGATGATTTTTTTGATCAATTACTGAGAGCTCAATAATTTTCCAATATTGGAATTCATTCTAGATATCATTAATTGAGATTCAAGATAATGATTTAACAATGATATCCTCTTATATGATTTATGGTTGTTATGAATTTATATTAATTCTATTTGGGTGTACCAGTGCACCAGTTATCTCCCTGGATATAATGAATTGAGTCTTTAGAGATTACCTTGATCAGTTTTTTTAGTCTTTATAGATGATATTGTTATATATTTTAAGAGTAGGAAAGAAAATTGAGGACATTTTAGGATTTTTTTAGAAGACCCTAAATAAGGATAATATGTATACAAAATTTACCATGTGTGAATTTTGGCTATAGAAATTTGCATTATCAGGTAATATAATATTAATTGAGGGTATATAAGTGGATCCTTCATAAAGAGAAATAATTGAACAATTACCCAGACCAACTATAGTAACTAATATCCATAGTTTTCTTGGGTTAACATGATACAAAAAATTATTTGTGATATATTTATCAGTTTTATACAATCCAATAACCAAGTTGACTTGAAAGCAGGCTAAGTTACTTTGGATAGATGAATGTGAGGAAAATTTAAAGAATCTTAAAGGATAGTTGGTTAGTCCACCTATACTTACACTACCCTTCAATAGATAAGGGTTTTTAATATTTAGTAATGCATCTAAGAAGGAATTATGATTATTCCTCATGAAAAATGAAATGGTGATAGATTATTCCATGTTCCAATTGAAAATTCAAGAGAAAAATTACCTGAATTTGGATTTTGAGTTGACATTAGTAAATTTGGAATTAAAAATATGGAGGTATTATATTAATGGTTAACAATGTTATAAATATATAAATTATAAAATATTAGAGTATATAATCTAATATAAATAGTTGAATATGTTTCAAATGAGATGGTTGGATATGATTAATGATTATGATTGCTCAATACGTTATCATCCTACGAGAGAGAACAAGGTGGTTTATGCTCTAAGTTAGAAGGAAAATGATAGTTTGTCCTTTATGAGGATTGAAAGAGATCTAATATTTATTTACTTACAAAAGATAGGTTTTAAATCATGATAAAGGGGAACATATCATATCTTTCTCAGATGACTTATCAATTGTCTATCCTTTTTAGGATTAAAGAGACATGGAAGAAGGATGTGGAACTGTTCAAGAATGTGAGAAATTATCCTGAATTGAAAAATTATTTTGATGGAATGATATGGTTTTGGAATAGAGTATGTTTCCCATAAATACCATATCAAAATAAGGATTTTTTGGATGAATCTCATTATCCATTATTCTATATTCATCTTTAAAGTACAAATATATTATCATATCTAAAAAAGTATTTCTTATGGGAAAACATGGAGCGAGATGTTACAGATTATGTAACTAAATGCTTAGTATGTTGGTAAGTAAAGGCTGATAGATATAATTATATGGGTATGTTACAACCATTATCCATAATATAATGGAAATGGGAAAGGATCACCAGATATTTCATTTTCAGAGTCCCCAAAATATCTAAAGGCCACAATGTTGTTTGGGATATAGTTGATTACCTTCTGAATTCATCACACTTCCTTTTTATTAGAGAATATTTCTATATTGATCATCATGAAAAAATATACGTTAAGTAAGTGGTAAGGTCTAATTGAGTTTCATATTCTTTTGTATCTTATTAGGATCTAAGGTTTACCACAATATTTCAATTAATCCTTCAGCAAACTTTGGAAATATAGTTGGATTTTAGTGTTTCATATCATCCTCTGATATATGGTTAGTCTGAGAGGACCATTTAGAATTTACAATACATGCTGATAGATTTATCAATTGATTTAAAAGTTGTTGGAGATCAACAAGTTAATTTTGTGGAATTTTATAAAAATAATATCTTTCACTCAAGCATTCAAATGGTTCCTTATGAATGACATTATGGCGGGAATTAAAAAAATATAACAAGTTGGGATGAAGTTGGAAAAAATATATTAGGAATTAAGAAATATAAGTAGATGGCATAGAATTTTATAGGCATTCAGCAGCACTAAAGGGTGGATTGAAGTCAATAAAAGAGTTATATGGACAATCATTGATGAGATATAGATATTGATGTTAGTGACAAGGTATTCCTATGAATATATCCTAGGAAGAAGGTTATATTATTTGAAAAGGAGGAAAATAACAGACCTGGATATTTTAGTCTCTTTGATATACTTGATCATATTGACATAAAAGAATATCATTTGTAACTTCCACGAAATCTTTTACAAGTACACAATGTGTTTTATGTATCTCTCCTGAGAAATTCCATGCCTAATCCTTTTAAGAGGCCATAATACTAGAAAATTATCTCTATTTTAAAGATTAACTAATAGATATTTTGGATTTCAGATAAAAAGTACTATGAAACAAGACCACTCACCAGGTCAAATTTTTGTTGCAAAACCCTAAATTAGAGGAATCTACGAGGTAACATAATGTTGTGATGGGATAGAAGTATACTCATTTCTTTGTATTGGAGGGATTGAATTGCAAGTGATAAACTCTTATATGGTGGTATAATTTTACACCCCCTATTTTATGATATATTTTTCTTTAAATAAATTTTATTTTTATAATAGCTTTTTTGCATGTAACACTAATTTTAAATGAACCGTCATATAAATAATATTATTTAAATGTGATCATTATAACCTATACATTAAAATTGGTATAATTAATAGGAATAAATAAATTATGTAATTATGTATAAATTTTTTATATAATTTAAATTTGTTGATAAAAATGTTCTCAATTTTTTTTAAAATCATTTTATGCTTCAAAAATACATTTTCTTTAAATATGGTTTTTATAACTTTTTATGAGAAAAATATTATAATTAATTAAAATAAATTTTATAAATTATATTTCATAAAAAGGATATTATTTTTAAAATAATCTTATCAAATTTATTTTAGGGTAAAATTCTGTGATTCTTTTGAAAAGACTAATTTTATAGTGAATAGTGAAAATACTGATTTTTAATGAAAACTTAATTTTCATTCAAAGAATTTACAATGTTACACATAGTTTGAAGATTTTTTAAATGTAAAATTAGTCCATTTATATTTTTACTAATCCAATTATGTTTATTTGAAACAATTTTATGCCTAATTTTTTATAATTGTACCTAAGAATACATTTTTTTTGGAAAACCTCTTTTGTTGTATTTTTCTTATTTCATTTTGAATTAAATTTTGACAATTATATGAATTTATTTTGATAAAATAGATAAAATATTTTTAATATGTATAATTAATATAATATAATAGGGTCAACTTAATTTTTTTCACTATGAATAGTAACCATAGTAAATATTTTTCACCTTAGTAAAAGAGGTAATGTTGGGTTAAAACCATGGTGTAAAGCTTTAAAATCTCTCTAACACTTACCTTTATCCTATTATATGGATTTTTTGAAAATTACATGTTTAATGAGTTAAATAATTTATTTTAAAACATTATTTTGAATTTTTGAACCCTAGATTGGATTTTTTGAAGATAATTTATATTTTACTCAAATTACAAATTGTTTTTAGGTCTTTACATTTAATGGCCTAGTAGGAAGATTACATTGATTTTTGGATTTATTAAAAAGTTTAAAAAGCTTAAATTTTTATTATGAAAACAAAAAAAATAATGTAAAATAGTTTATTACTTTATTTCAAGTTGAAATTATTTTAACTCTTAAAAACAGGTATTTCCCAAAAAAACTATTCTTCATGTGTTTTTTTCTCTTACATTAAAAGTATTTTCATCCATATATAGACATTGAAACTGATAAAATTGATTATATATTTGGAATTATAGTTTATAATGTTTTTTATATGGCCTCTTTTATTTTTGGTTATATAATTATGTTATCATGGTAAAAAATTTGAGTTATCACAGTTAAGGATAAAATGAGGTTGAAGTGGTTTAACTATAAGATAAGGATAAAAATGAGTCCAAAACATCTCCAAATATGATTGGATAAGTTTATGTAGACCATATAAAATATTATATTTTAATTTTGGGTTCCTTGGATCCACTTGACTTGATTAGGATATATATATATATATATATATTATTTAGTCTTTTTAAGTAATTCTAAGTGTGTTATTTCTGTCCCCTATAAAAAGATACCAACTCTCCTCTATTTTACACACTTAATGAGCCTTATATATTAGAAAATACCTACCATAATACCTTATTATATTCCTTATCCATTTCTTAGAACTTCTTTTCTTTCCAAAATACCATCATTTTGAGGCTTATGGTGTGAGAAAAAATAATTTCTCAAAAAATAGGTTTAACTCTTAACCAAGTAATTTTAATTTTGTTTATTATTATACCTTCACTAAATCTATGGTATTTATCACAAAAAATAACGGAATAATATTTAATATATGAACATTTTTTATTATAATTTAACCACCATTATCCACCCTCTTTTATAAAAAATGAGAAATAAATGTATCACATGTGTGTTTGTGGGGGCTACCGTATCCACATAGCGATATAATTCATTTTCAATAATAATCATTCATGGTTTATTATTGTGATGTATTTAATGTATATATATTATATTATTAATATTATTATGGTTCTATATTAATAAAATATTATTTATCTTCTCTCCTTATTTTTGATTGAAAATGAAAACAGAGTTCATGCATACGTATGACCTACCATCTCCACAAACAGTGTAAATAATTTTTATATCTATAAAATTTATGAATGATTATAAATATGTATATAATTAATATATATTATATTTATATCATGATTAAAAAATTTATATGATTTAACCATGATCAAAGTACAAGTACTGGGATTGCTGAACCAAAACATTAATGAAAAACGAACCAATTGTCACCCAGAACAATGAATTTAATAAAGAATTGTTAATAAATGGGTGATAAGATGTTATAATTAAAGTATATATGGTATTATATATTTGAATATATTTATGTATTATATTTTTAATAAATCTCTATTTAGTATAAAAGAGTTTCAAACACATATGAAGTAAGACGAGACTTGAGTAAAGGGTTTATCATCTCAAATTGTCTTCTTTGTGACATATATTATCTTATACACTGATATTATAATATAAGGTGTGTATAAATCAAATTTTATATTTTATATCTTTAATATAATTATTATAATGATATTTAATGTTTCATTTGAATTTATTCTCTAATTAAGGATATGATTTAAATGTTTAAAGTTGTAAGGGATTTATGTTTCAATCATATTTTAATCAAACTTTTTTATACTTGAATTTTAATTCAGTTAATTATATGATCCTTGTAATATAAACTCAATTAAATTTTATTATCCTCTATTTATTTCCATAAAGTGGATTATTTAGTTCCATTTTCTTCTCTTTGTTACTCTTAATGGTTTAGAAAATATTTTTAAGAAAAGTCAATCTTCTTTCTCCTCTTTCAATCAGAAAAACTTTTCCTTACATTTATATGTTTTATAAAAATATTTAAACAATTTTTTTTAATATTATTAAATTATTTTTTAAATTAATTATTTACCATGTTTTAATTTTAAAAAAATTGAAAATAATCTTCTTGTCATTTTCTAAACATGTTAATTTTTACTGAAGGTGTGAACAAAATCATTGTTTTAATGACTATGTAATGAATAGAATTTCCTAGCATCATGAACCCACATTAATTTTATATATGGTATTTCTAATAATTATATATGTGAGAATATATTTTTGGAATATTTTGAAAATATTTCTTGAAATAAGAATATTATTTTTCTAGTCTCCAAAGAAACTAAACCTTTTTTGTTTTGGCATGGATCATAATGTTATGTAATTAATATTCAACTAATAAGATGTAATGTGGAATAAATTATTAAAATTAATCTTCTAAAGTATAATATTAAGTGTTGGTTTAAATAATGTTTAAAAATATTGGATATCAAAATTGCTACTCAGGAGGCCTCCCCTCAACAGGTGTAGGTTTATATCGCCAATACTAACATCACATATGATCTCAACCAATAAATCGTAATATCCTTTAAGCTTATCTCCCTACTATAAATGAAATAAATTATTCAAAAATAATCCTTCAAGGTTAAATTTCATGATTATGGCGATCAATATTTTCAATTTTACAATTCTATTCAAAGGGACTAGAAATCCAATATTCCTATCTATTTCTTGAAGTTTGATGGCTATATCATTCATAATCAAGAGGCCATAGTTGATCACATTGTTTCCTTTTACTCGAATAATTTCATTGGGAATGGAATGAAGGGAGACCAAATTTATGGTATTATTCCTAATCATGTTATCCATGAAGACAACACTTTTCTCACTAGAATTCATCTTAAGTTTGAAATTAGAGACACTATTATATGCCTTAATCCCAATAGTGCGCCTAGCTCATATGGATTTTCTAACTACTTCTTCCATAAGTATGGAGATTTTATACACGTTTAAGTCCCTAATAATGCCACTTTATGTTTTATTATAGGTATCATAACATAGGGTCTAAATTCTCAATTTTTAACTCCTACTCAAAATATGGATAATACCTATAAAATTATATCTTTTAGGACCATTTCACTTGTCAATACTATCTATAAGATTATCAGATAGATTACTTCAAAAAACATGATTCTTTTTCCAATATTATTTTCAATTTTTATAATTTTTATTTAATCAAAGGTAGGTTTATTCAATAATACATTGGAACAAATTCTGAATGTGTCAACATTCTTAGATATTCAAAAGGAGGTGGTAGTATTTCTCACAAGTTTCATATCAAGAAATATGTTTACACCATGGATTAGAATTTTATCTTCAAAGTTTTACAAGGATATGGCTTCAATAGAACTTTTATTGGATAATTAAAATCTATAATTGGATCTAATAATATCTCAGTTCTTATAAATGGTTCTCCAAGGGGATACTTCATTTGTTCTCAAGGGGTCAGTCAAGGTGGCCCTCTCTTAGATATTTTATTTTCTATTTCTAAATATTACCTCAACTCTCTCCTCAGTCACTTGGTGGTTCAAGGAAAGATTAACCATATTCATGACACTAAGGATCTAGTTATTCCTTCTCATCTTATCTATATTTATGACATTATTATCTTCTTACAATGTAACAAGTGGAACATTTTTAACATTAAAGAGATGTTTCATCATTATGATAATGTCACGAGAAAATCTATCAGCTGGGAGAAGTACTTTGTCTACTTTGGTAATCAGTTGGCCCTTGCCAAAAATTTTAGTATTCATATGGATATGGGATTCAAATAGGGTTCTATTTATTTCACCTATCATGTTGTTCCAATGTTATAGGGGAATCCAAATGTAATTTACTTCCTAAATCTTGCTGACGATATCAAAAATCAACTCCTGACTTGAAAGGAAAGGTCTCTCTCAATGGATGGTATATATATCTTTTCAAATAAATCATTGTATCTAATGTGGTTCATCCCTTCATGATTTATAAATAGAACATGGGACTTATTAAAAATATGAATTCATGTGTTAGTAATTTTTTTTGGAGTGGCAACATTCTTGAGAGTAATATTGTCATTATTTTGAGGGAAAAAGTTTTTAAACCTCTCAATAGTGGTCATATTGGCCTTAAAAATATCAATCATTTTAATAAGGCTCTATAAGATGTATTTACTTTGAAACTTATAAATAGAAATTCATTTTCATTGGTATTTCTCATATATTTATTATTTTATAGATTTAAGAAAGGAAATCATGCCTAAAAGGATTCATATATTTTGTTAGCTATTAAAAATTATTTTCAGAATATCATGGCCTTCTCTAGATGGATTGACAAAAAAAATTCCACTATTAGATTATGAAAGGATAGCTAGATTGGGTCCCCCCTTATCACTATGTTTTATTCCCCAAATCATATTTCATACCCTTGTATCTCCATTAAATATTTCTTAATGTTACTTCACTACACATGCAAAATGAAATTAGAGAAATCATTTACAATTATATCATTTCTCAATGATAGGATGTTTTAATTTGGGAAACATCAAATAAATGAATTATGAATAAAATCTTACAATATAAATTTATTAATGCTGAATCTAATTAAATTTTTGGATGGATCAAAAGATTTAATAAATACTAGATTAGGCCTTCATGCCTCACACTGATTTGGAGGCTTGTGAATAATAGAATTATTTGGATTGTTGATTATAAATAGTTTTTGGCACTCTTTATTCCAGGTGTAGATTACATAATCATAATCAGAAGGATCTAGATCATTTATTTTTCAACTATGAAACTAAATCTCCTTTTTACATGGTGGTTTACGACCTATTTTTAATCCCACAGAAGAAGGATAACTCGCATGGGATTATATAGAAGTAATAAATAAGATCCATTTCCACGTATCTCTCCAATTTGTTTCATTTTATAGTAGAGGAAATCCTTCATACAATCTTTTATTTTCATAATAAGATAATTCATAGTAATACATCTTCAATATATAGTCTTAGATTGAAAATATTATTATTAATATCAAGGACTCCCACATGATACAATCAGATTTTTGTAAAAATAACATTCAAAACTTCACAGTGTTGAGAAGGATGGGTGTTTCTAGGAATTTAAATCTACAAAGAAGGACTATGGAGGTTTTCTAGTATCCCCCATACCATAATAGGATTAAACTTAATTCTGATGGTGCTTAAAAAGGGAACAATGGACCTTTGAGATGATGTATTGTTTACCATGATCATAATGTGAATATTATTGTTTGTTTATATAGTTGATGGGGATCATAATTATCTCTTGAATTTGAGATAATTGGATTCATCCATGTGGTGTATTTTAATAAATCCAAAGGTTATAATAATTTGTTGATTTAAAGTTATTATACTAAATTTTTTCAAGAAATAAGAAATGGTAAGTTGCACCTTTCATGGAAGCTTACAACTCGGTGGAAAGAATCTGTGAACTCCCTCTCTATATTGTATCAATTATATCATCACAAAGTTCCATATGGAGGTGAATTATATAGAATATATTCATTCCAATAAAGTAATTACCGTGAATCTTACTTGGATGGCTAATCTTTCTAATGAATTTTACTCTCTCAATGTAATAGATTATTGTAAAATCCCTTATTTCAGACTTCTGTAACATTTTTTATAAATAAATTATCCTTGTCCTCCTGGTCTAAGGAAAACTGTTAAAATTATAATATGATGTAATATCTATATGAAACAATTATGGTTCACTATATTTTAAACCAACTAGATTTTGATATCATGTTATGGGCTATCATTTTAAAATGATTTGAAACCAAATTTATTCCCATTGGTTTCCATGATACATGTAATGATTGTTATCTTATGGTACACATATATAAGAGAGATGATGGGGGAGGTTCCATATCCCCCTCCAATGAATTGGTTAAGATTTTATATCTCATGAGATAATGTACTATAGGATTTCTTATATGTGATCCCAAATTGAAGGATGATCCTTCTTTGATATGATGAAAAATGTTGATCCTTCTTTGATACTATGATGTGATTATATTTGTGTCAATGTTCTTGTTTATGCTATTTCTCAAGGTTAGGTTACATTTCCATACCAAATGATTATTATTTTTCCCCATGGATCATGTTTATTATTTCATGATTTCTCACTATTTTTCCATGGAATATGATTGTTCATTTAAGATTTCATGTCCTCCAATTAGGATTTATTGATAAATATTATTTTTCTATGTTTCTTTAAATATAAATTTCCCCATGGTAATATTTAATATACTTTTTATAGTTACTCATACATTACATATATACATATCACATCTTATTAGTTGAATATTCATTACATGATATTATGATCCATGAAAAACCTGTAATTGTTTAGTTTATTTGAAAAAAAGATAAATAAAAATATTATTTATTTAAATATTTTAAACATCTCCCAAAATAATAATCTCATATAGTAAACTTCTTATATATACACTAATTAAAACCATACTTCAGAACTTAGGGAAAATAAATATAAGAAATGGTGAGCTGAAATTCTCAGTAAGGGTAAACATAAGAGATATCATAAGATAATCATAAGTGAGCATAACATAAGTATAAGTGTATAAGATAGTAGTCACAAATTACAATAATCATACCCAATAATTCAAAGATCATAAATCATAAATCATCCTAGTTTATTCAACTAGATTCACAACCAATACTATAGTATAAGTGTATAAGATAGAAGTCATAAATTACAATAATCATACCCAATAAGTCAAAGATAATAACAAAATAAATAAGTCATTACACCATTTAATTAGTCAAGGTTCACTCCCAAAACTATCATAGTGGCCAAAGTCCCTTATTGAACTAGATTCACTCCGCATTCTAGTCCTTATTATCTCATGAGATATCCATAATTACAAAATTAATTAGAGGGTATATAATTCCAGGAACACCCATCACATATTCATAATACATTTATATGTTTTCCATAAGATATTAATACATTAATCATATCATCATATCATAACCATTGTGAAGGAATCAGGTTACGTAAACATTTCATCATAGTATAACCCATGGAAAACAAATGGTTTTTGTAAAATTATCTTAATTATAATCATAAACCTTCTAGGTAAATAATAAATATGGTATAATTGTATCATATCATTATTAAATAAATTAACAAAAATTATTTTCACATTAATTATAAATTTCTTTAAAGGATCATTGTAATATTTCTTGAGGAAAATACTTATGTTATTTTAAAATCAATTATTTAAAATAAAAATATTTCCAAAATAATAAGGAAAAAACATTATTTCAAAATAAAAATATAAACTTATAAATTAAGCATCAATTAATTGAGATTCCATTACAGTGGGAAATTCTATTCATCTCATAATCATTAAAATAATGATTTTATTCACACCATCTATAAAAAGTACCTTGTTTGAAAAATAATGAGAAGATTATTTTTAAAAAAAATAATGTAAAAATTAAAACATGGGTAAAAATTAAGTTAAAAAATACTTGAAGATTATTAAATAACATTCTTGAAAACATATTTTAAAAAATAGACATGGAAGAAAAAGTTTTTCTGAATGAAGAAGAAGAAGTAAGATAATCTTTTCTTAAAAATATTTTTTAAACCATTTAGAGTACAAAAGAGATGGTAATGGTACTAAAATATTAAAGTGACAGGAATAAATGAATTGTAAGAAAAATTAAATGTGTTTATTAGATAATGATCATATAATTTCCTCAATCAAAATTCAAGCATAAATAATCCTGATTTTAATGGGATTGAAACATATATCTCTAACCGATTTGGTAACTTTTGAATCATAACTCCCTGAAAGAACAACTACATATCAAACATTAAATATCATTATAATAAGTATATTAATGATATAACAAGTAACTTTTGTTTTATATATATCTTATAAAATAATATTGGTGTAAAACCTGACATATCTATCAAAGAAGAAAACTTTATATGATAAACCGTTACAACTTTGGCAATATATGAATCAATACCTCCAAAAAGAGGGAACATTAGATAGAGTTTTTAAATACAAATAATTTTCATAATAATCATAATAAAATAAATTCATGGATATTATATACACCACATAATAGAGTCAAGTGGTGAATAAGGAAGATGTCTCATAGGAATAAAAGTGAGACGAGAATCCCAAAACTCAAGTATCATTTTGATTCACACATGCTAAAACCACTTATATAATAAAATAGATTTATGATACATATAATCCAAAATATAATCATATATATAAGACCATATATGATTCAAAAATAACATATTCTCACTAATTTACTTATAGTTCTTTATTAAAATCATTGTTTGGGCTGATAACTGCTTCATTTTTCATGCATGTTTGAATTTGGAAGTTCTAGTCCGTCTAAATTGATCATATTTAAATCATATATTGAATGTTATTAATGAAATATATATAATATATATTCAATATATACATATTTATAATCATAAATAAAAACAAAAAACATAGAAAAAATATTTTCACTCTTCATGGAGACGACATGTCATATGTACGCATGAACGTTTTTTCATTTTTTAATGAAAATAAGGAATAAAAGAAAAATAATATTTTATACTTAAAAAACAATAATTAAATAATTAGTATCAATGTAATCATTAAATCCATCATAATATCATCAATGAGAAATGGTGATGAAAAACTAAATGTATCGCTTCATAGATGTGGTAGTTCACACAAACGCACAAGCAATGTATTATTTTCACATCTAATGAAATGAAGGTGGATGATGGTTTTTCCATCATCATAATAAAAATTCAGTATATATCATATTTAGAAAATTTTATTTTATAAAATACAAAAAATATTTATAATAGGAAAAATAATAAATAAAATTGAAAGTACTCGGTTAAGATATATACCTCTTCATTGACAAACCTCTTTTGGATTTCACCTTAATCATTGAAATGGTTGTCTTTTGGAAACACCAAAAACTCAAAAAAAATTGTGGAATATAAAATATTATTGTAGTGGGTATTTATTAATTTATAAGGCTCAAACTTTGTGATTAATGAAGAAGAGGAGATTCCCTTTTATAACTGATGGAAAGGACACACTTATAATTACTTAAAATATAAAATAATATATATATATATATATCATAATCCTTTCTAGTTAAACCAAGTAAACAAAAATTAGAAGATTATATGTGATAGGGTCTAAATAAACTCATCCAATCCCATTTGGTAATGCTTTTAAACATTTTAATCCTTATCTCCTAGTTAAACCACTTTAAACTCATTTTAACCTTGACCATGATAAATTAACCTTTTATTATGATAACATAATTATATGACCCAGAATAAAATGGGAATTCTAAAAAAAATTACATTCTGATTAAAAATTTCAAATCCATTTTATCATATTTAATTTATATAGGTGGAAGAAATTACTTTTAATATAAGAACACAAAATGCATGAAAAAGTTTTCAAGAAAAAACCCAATTAAAGTGTAAAAATAATTTTTCATTTAAATCAAGTAAAAATATTTTTTTCCCAAAAAATTGATTAAATAATAAAAAAATTAATTTTTTAAGACATTTTTGATAAATCCAAAAAAAATCACCTTCAAACCATGACATTAAAAGTAAATATTCATTTCTAAAAGTAAAAATAATGTTCTAATATACATTATATAACTCTTTAAACATATATTATTTCTAAAAATACTCATATAATTGGTTAAAGTAAATTTTTTCATATATTTTCCAGGATTACCCCAAAGTTTTAACCCAATTTTACCTCTTATACCGAGGTGACAAATCTTTTCCATGGTTACTATACATAAGTACCATAAAATAATTTGACACTATTAAATTATATTAATTATGATGATTAAAAAATTATATTTCATTTTAAATGATTCTATTTTTAGAGTTGGAATAAATTCACATTAAAATAAGCACTCAATGTAATGGTACAAAAACTTTATTAATGAAAATTCACTTATAATAATTATGAAATATAGTATAAACTATATAAAATCACATTTAGAACACAAAATAAATTATAAATGAATAATGGATTAAATAATATATATTTCTATAAATTAAGGAACTTATCCTAAAGAAATAGTAACCTAGCCTTTGGAATAGTAACATCACCATTAGAAATATTAATTAATCCAATATAATTATAACCTCATCTATAAAAGTATGAATAAAATTTAGGCACCTTATAAATGATAATATTATATAATTATATCATGGTATAAGAAAATAAATATTTTAAAAAATATTAATTAAGTGTTGGTATTTTTATAAAACGTAAATGATAATTTATAATTTTATAATTAATATAATTATATAAAATAAAATATATTTTCATAAAATAGATTAATTAATTAACATTTTCTTTCTTTATAATTATAATATAATTCTATGATACCTTAATTAATTTTCCAAAGTGTTATAAAATGAGTTTTAATTTTAAAATCAGTATTTTCCATGTAAATGATAATTTTAATTAAAAATAAAATTTATCATATTTAGAAAATTATTTTCATAAAATGGAGTTATTTTTTGAGTTAAATAAATTACAAAAAATTGTTATAGTGAATTTCTTGGATTTTTCTAAAATGCTAGAAATTTGTGTGAATATTAAAATACGATAGTTTATGATAAAAGCTAAATACTTGAATTATTGAGTCATAGATGATATATAGATTATATAAGCCAAAAACCAAGAAATTGCTTCATTATTTTATTATATATTATGATAATTCTAAATTTATTCATTTTCTTGAACCAAAATAATAAACTAATGAATAAAATAATGAGAAAACGCATCTTTCCTCCCCTATAAATTCCACCCCTAACCACCTCATCTCTTTAAATCTTTAAATATTTAATACTTTTTAAAATTATAACCAATCCTCTTCCCAATCCCTTATCCCACATCTTGGATCCATTGGTATCATCAAATTACCAAACCCTTTTCTCTATGGAGGTTCTCAATGATGAGAAAATCAAGAGGTAAAATCCTCTTTCTTTTTCTTTTAATTTATTTTCAAATTCATTAATTTTATTATCCTATCCACACCTCAAATTATAATAGTTTCATGAAAACTATAGTATATTTTATATAATTTTATTTTATTATTTTAATGGAACAATTTATCTTGTAATCTCTTCCCTTTTTCTTTTATTCTAAAAATGGAAATATTGTCTGTGGTGTGTCGATTTTCCACCACCATGGATGATGTGTCTTTATTTTTCACTACCACATTCAAGGCATGTAATGAAACCATAATAATGCTTAAATAACATCTTATTATACATATTATAAGTTATATAATATTCTAGAATCAAAATATAAACATAATATTTAAAAAAATGATATGAGTTCATTGTGGTCATAAAATCTGCCAAATTAAAATATATTATATCATTTAATCTTATGTAATTTAATTAATAAATTTTAATTTTAATTCTATAAAACTATTCCAATTTTTGATGAACTTCCATAGTCATATACAAGAAAACCAATCATGAAAACCAAGAAAACAAACACTCCTGAATGATGAAATTAAACTTATAACTCATTTAAATTCTCCTAAATTAACTTAATAAACCTATAATGAATCATATACATGTATTAAAGGGTATTAATTTTATAATTAATCAATTTAATTTCATTATCTATTGATTTTCCCTCTCTCACTCCATTTTCAATATGGATGTTCTTTAATGTTCCTTTAATATAATTTCTTTTTACATCACTTTTATTTTCTTGTATATAAATGTTTCCAATCTAGTTTTATAAAAAATTAAATTATTTTTCCAAAAAAAAAACTCTTCTTTCCAAAAATACAACTTTCACTTCTTTTGAGATTGTTTATTATTCCCTTGAGATTGATGATTATTATACCAAGTATTTTATTATCAATTTAATTTGGGAACCCTAAATTTTATTCAGGAATGTATGATTTGTGAAATGAAACCCATTATTTCCATGGGTTATTTTATTTCCATGATTGATATATGTTCTATGTGTCATGCATGATAACAAAAATGTTATGATATGAAATGTGTGCCTAGAATTATATAGTTCTCTGATGCATTGGGTAATGTGATGTATCTCATGAGATAATGTTCAATAAGAATTAACATGATGCAAGATTTTTTTACAAACATTATGTTTTTATTATGCACATATTTTATGCGTGAACTTGATGTTATCTTTGTTCACCACCAAGTGTGGTGATTAACCACAAAGATGTGATGTTTCATTTTTATGCATCACCATATTCCATGACATTATTTAATTATTTATCTCATGATTATGATGATAACACATTGGTTATGTTGTGATTATAGTTATTATACTCACCCAAGTTTCATGTATCTTATTCATCCTCTTACTAGGTTTTTATATCACTCCTTCTATTTATGTTTATCCTCAGGTGGATAATTGTACTAATGATAAAACAAGGGCCTATAAGAAGCTAGAGAAGAATGAATTAAATAAATGTTTATAATTTATTATGTACAATTTATGTATGGTTCTAATTTTTCCAAGACACTGAACCTTTTAATTATAGTTTTTTATCACTATTATGTTATTAACTTTTAAATTGTGTAATAGTTATATAATAAAAGGTTGGGTCACTCTAGTTGGTATCAGAGGAATTATTTAGTTAATTTGGGAATTAGGATTAGATAACATTATTGAAACCCCTTAGTATAAGACTAATTATAAGTAATCACCCAAGAAGATTTGCTTTAGAATAATTCTAAACATTTGAATCACATAAGATATGGATTTAGATTTAATTTCACATAGGAATAAATTATTTATTCATGACTTGTTGACTTATGTTTGGTTATAAAATTTTCTATTTTAGAAATTGTGGGAATGAGCAAAAACCAATCCAATAACCCATTTGAGGGAAAATGTAACGATTTCCCGAACAACATCCCCAATTATTTGGGTGGTGGAGTTCAAAATTTCATGGTGATACTTACCCAGCTATCTCGGGTAATGAATAGTAACCTAGATAATGTGGAACTTCCTCCTTTACATGAGAGGGGGTAACTTTCTATCGCGTAATTTATGTAACAACGACCACTGAAATTTAGTATATCTTCAAATTCACTAGTCATGGAATATTGGGTCCACACTATAGAAAATATCTTTTCTATTCTTCGATATTTTAGGATCGAGAAGGTGACATTGTCCATTTATCGTCAAGTTGGAGAGGATGATTAAAGGTGGGCATTGATTAAAAACACCAATCTAAAAGATGAAATTGAAGAGATGGAGTGGGAAGACTTTAAGATAATGGTTATTACCAAGTATTTCCCTAAAAATATTTGTAAAAGTATGGAGAGAGAATTCAGAAATCTGAAGCAAAAGGAAGGTGAATTTTTCATGACCTGTGAAGAAAATTTCACAAGTCCAGCAAAGTACACTTTGGGTTTTGTTATCGACAATTATGGAAAAATAGATAGATTCTTTAAAGTTTTAAAACCACACCATCAAAAGGATCGATAAATTCGAGACTTTTAGAGTTATTAAGAAGTTTTTTTATGTTCTATCAAAGTGGATATGGAGTTTGTAGAATAGCCCCATGGATTGGGAGATAAGAAAAAAAGATGGAGTTTCAAGTTTGGAGATCTGATGAAAAAGTTGGAAATAAATATCAACCATTCCCATGTCAAATATATAGGATGAATAATCATGGGAACAACCTCAAATTAATGGGGAAATGCTATAAGTGTAGTAGAGAAGGCCACCAAGATCATTAATATCAAAGAGACAAAAATAAGCTTGCTGATATGATGGAGGAAAGGAGACCACCAACCATGGTTCAATGCTTCAACTATTGGGAGAAAGGATACTATGAAGTATAGTGGACTAAACCTTGAGTCCTCTATGGTAATCATCATCATCAGCTATGAAATCTAAAGGAGAAAGGGAATTTATATTCCATAATTATTGTTGATGTGGATCCATAAAACCATGTGGGGATAGGTATACTGGTTAATCATTCAAGAATAGTGAATATACTATTTTATTCTAGTTATATGCATTCTTTATTATCTTTCATGTTTAGTAGAACTATTATAACACCCCATCTAAATATAGAGGTTGATTTATCTATGATAATAGAAAATGGGGAAATTATTGCTTCCAAAGTATATAAATCTTCCTTGGTTAATATTTATGGATTGACGCTCTCATAAAATCTTGTCTTGCCTCTTTTGGTGGAGTTTGATCTTATTTTGGGAATGGATTGGATGTCTTTATAAAAATCCAACATCAACTATTGGAAAAGGGATATCACTCTTCACATCCCAAAGCATCCAACAATTCTATACAAGTTTAAGGAGGAGGATAAATACTATTTGGACCCACTATTCCAAGAGTGGATATTATTGCCTTGTGAGAAAGCATATCAAGCTCAAATGGTTGATACAAGGGAGAGAATCAGACTCAAAGACATTCCCATTGTGAGGGACTATGTCGGTGTCTTTCCCAAATAATTTCCTTTACTTCTATCCCCTAACCGAGAGGTCATATTCTTAGTTGAACTTATTCCTGGATCTCTACCTATATCAAATACACATTATAAAATGTCCACCATTGAGTTTTATGAATTGAAGAAGCAGTTACAAGACAATCTAGACAAGGGTTTTATATACCGGAGTGGTTCACCATGGGTTGAACCAGTCCTCTTTATCAAAAATAAGAATGAATCAATTCACCTCGGCATTGATTATCATAATCTTTATAAAATAATGATAAAGAACAAGTATCCCCTTTCATGGATAGATGACATGTTCGATCAACTACGTGGGGCCAAGTATTTCTCTAAGGTGGACCTTTGGTCAGTATATCACCAATTAAAGGTGGGGAAGGAAGATATTATTAACACTACCTTTTGAATGAGGTAAAGACACTATGAGTTCATAATGATACCTTTTAGACTCACTAATTCTCTAGAAATATTCATGGACTTAACAAATATATTATTTAGAGATTAACTCGACAAGTTTGTGGTATTATTTATATATGATAATTTGATATACACCAAGAGAAAGGAGGAAAAATAAGTGAATTTGAATATTTTTATAAAGGCCTTGTGATGGGATAATCTTTATGAATGGTATAGTAAATGTGAGTTCTAGATGGATGAAGTATCATTTTTGGGGCATGTTATCACCATCAAAAGATTATTTTTGGACCCTTACAAAACTAATTCGATTGAAGAGTGGCCCAGACAAACATCTATGATGGAGATCCATAGTTTTCGTGGTCTAGCTAGTTATTACCAGAAATTTTTGAAGAAAATTTCACAATTATCAAACCTAATAACCAAGCTAATCCAAAAGGGAGAAATTTTTTTTCCAGACAAATGAATGTGAATACTTCTTAAAAGTGAGAAAAAAGAGTCCTATCACCACGCCAATACTCACACTTCCGAAAAGTGGGGAACTCTTTTTGGAATAAAGTGATGATTAAAAGAATGGATTAGGTGGTTTAATGATACAAAATGATAAATTAATGGTTTATATCTCAAGTAAGTTGAAAATAAATTATCAAAACTCTCCCACACATGACATAGTGTTGGAATCTGTGATCTTCGCATGGAAAATATGACGGCATTATCTCTATTGAGAAAACTGTGAAATATATACTGATCATAAAAGCCTAAAATATATGATCATATAGAAGGATCTTAATATACACCAGTAAATATACTTAGATCTCATCAAGTATTATGATTTCTCAATCCACTACCATCCTAACAAAGAAAATAAAGTGGTGGATTCTCTAATTAGAGAGGATCCTACAACCTTATCAATGATGATAATTGAGAAGGATCCAATATTCTTATATTTTAAAAGGATGGATGTGGTGATCACTAAGGAAGGAACATAGTAAATCATTTCCAAAATGATTTCATAACCATACCTTACGGAGAAAAGAAATTATTCTTAAAGGAATGATGTGGAAATTCAGAAAAATGAGGATTCTATAAGAAATGACAAATCCTCAAAGTTAAAAATAGATGAATAAGGATTTCTAAGATTTGGTTCATGACTATGTGTAATATCCAATCCAGAGATAAAAGAGATTATGAATAATGCACATAGCTCAACCATCTCTATTCACCCAGGGAGCACAACGATGTATCAAGATCTATGAGAGCACTATTAGTGGGACAATATAGAGATGTAGATAACTAAATATACATAAAAATGTTTGGTATTCCATCAAATGAAGTAAAAAAGGAAAAATTTTAAGGTTATGATGCAACCATTACCCAAAACATCATGGAAATGGGAAAATAACTCCATGGACTATGTCACTAGACTTATGAATAAATATTGAGGAAAAAAATGCTATATGTATTGTTGTGGACCATCTCATAAAGATAGATCACTTTATTTCAATATGAGAGTATTTTTTCCTAGATAAAACTATATGGATATAAATCAAAGAAGTGGTATGGCTGTATGGAATACCACAATCTATTGTATCCGACCGAGATCCAAGATTCACCTCAAAGTTTTAGAAAAGTATCCAACATGCTCTAAACATTGATCTAAACTTTAGTATGACTTATCATATTCAAATTGATGACCAATATGACCAGAATATTTAGAAACTAGAATACATGTTGAGGGAATGTTCTATGGACTTCAAAGGAGGATGAGACCAATATCTGCCTCTGGCTGAGTTCTCTTACAACAACAGTTTCCACTCTAATATCCAAATGGCTCCATATGAAGACTTTTATGTGAAAAGGTGTAGAACACTGGTATTTTGGGATGAATTCAGTGAAGGTAATATGCTAGGACCTGAAATGTTTGAAGAAATGGTAGAAAAGGTAAAAACCATGCAGCAGCACATCAACGCAGCCCAAAGACAATAAAAGAGCTATACAAATAATCATCAACAAAACCTATAGTTTAAGGCTGAATACATGATATTACTCTATATATATACATGGAATACGATCATGATATTTGGGAATAAAGGAATTTTAAGTCCCAGGTACATCAGCCCTTTATAGATTCTTAATTGAGTCGGAGTTGTGGCCTATCGAATGGAACTTCCACCTACCATGTCTCAAGTACACGACATATTTTATGAATCCCTCTTGAGGAAGTACATACCAGATCCGTAACATGTAATAAATCTATATGTGGTATAGTTGGAAAATTATATTTCTTATGAGGAGCATCCAATGAAGATGTTGGATTATAGAGATAAAGTTCTACATAATAAGACTACTCACCTGATGATTGTACCATAGTAGAAACATTAGTACGAAGATTAAACATGGGAACTAGAGGAAGTGATGAAGGATAAGTACCCACACTTTTTTTCATCATATCATGCCAAACAAAATTTCGAGGGTTAAATTTCTTAAGGGGGGATAATTTAACAACCCAAATTTTTTATTAATGTAAATTTCCTTCTTATAACTATGTCATATAGTATAAACTAGATAAAATTAATTTGAGAGCACAATATAAACTTTATAAATGAATAATTAATGAAATGATAGGTATATCTATAAATTAATGAACCTATCCTGATGAAATAGTAACCAAACCCTTAATATAGTAACATAAACATTTGGAATAATAATTCGAAAAATAGAATAGTAACCTCATCTATGGAATTATAAATAAAATTTAGTAACCTTATAAATGATAATATGATAATTATATCATGGTATAAGTAAGTAAATATTTTAAAAAATATTAATTAAGTGTTGGTATTTTTATAAGAAATAAATATTTATTTATAATTTTATAATTAATATAATTATTTAAAAGAAATTTTATTTTCCTAAAATAGATTCATAAATTATCATTTTTTTCTTATTAATAAAACATAATTTTATGAGGCCTTAATTATTTTTTCAAAGTTTTATGAAATTATTAATAATTTTAAAATAAGTATTTTCCAAGTAAAATATGACGTTAATTAAAAAGTAAATTTCTCATATTTATAAAATTATTTTCATAAAATGGCGTTTATTTTTTAATTCTATATGTTGAAAATGGTTTGGGTTATTTTTTATTATTTTTATAAAATACCTGAAATTTTGGTTAATAGTAAAATATAATAATTTATGATAAAAGCTAAATACAATAATTATTGATTCATAGTTGATGTATGGAATATATAAGCCCAAAATATCAAAATATCCTTAAATATTTTAAAATATTTTGTGATAATTCTCAAACTATTCATAGTCTTTATCCAAAATAATAAACTAATGAATAAAATAATGAGAAAACACCCCTCTCGTCCCCTATAAATATCACCCCTCACAACCTCTTCTCCCCGCACCTTAAAATCATTAAATATTGTCCAAATTCTACCAAATAATATTACTAATAACCTATCCCATATCTAGGATCCTTTTGTCTTATCAAAAGACCAAACCATTTCCCCTAATGAGGTTTTCAAGGAGGATAAAAGCAAAAGGTAAAATCCTCTTTCTTTTTCTTTTAATTTCTTTTCAATTTCAATTATTTTCTTATCCTCCCCCCAATTCTACTTATCAAAGTGTAATGATAACTATAGTATATTTTATATACTATAATTTAATTATTTTATGTAATAATTCATCTTCTAATCTCTTCCTTGTTCTTTTTATTCTAAAAATGTAAATATCATCTATGGTGTGTCGATTTACCACCATCGTGGATGATTCATTTTAATTTTTCACTAATGCCTTCAAGGATAGTCATAAAACCATAATTATGGTTAAATAAATTTTATTATCTATATTATGAGTTATATAATTTTTTGGAATCAATATATATAAATTATATTAAATAAAGTGATATGAGTTTTTAATGGTCGTAAAATCCGCCAAATAAAATTAAATCATTTTTATTAAACATTTAACTAATGATTCATTATAATACCTAATAACCAAATGATATATAAAATCATTTAATATTATATAAGTTCATTAATAACATATAATTTCAATTTGATATTACTATTCTAATTTTACATGAACTTCGCTACTCATATACAAGCAAACCTATCATGAGAACCAAGAAAAGGAACACTCATGAATGATGAAATTAAACTTTATAACTCATCTAAAATCCCATAAATGAACATAAAAAGACTATAATAAAAATTATGCATGTATTAAATTTTATGGATTTTAATATTAATTGTTTTAATTTTATTATCTATTATATTAAATTGAAGAAATAATTTAGACATATGGTAAGGGGATTTACTAATACATCCCTCTTTCTTTGGGTTTTCCCTCTTTCACTCTATTTTCAATTTGTATGTTCCTTTAATGTTACATAAATATAATGTATTTTTCCTACCCTTTTATTTTCTAGGATATACATGATTCCAATATGGTCTTATATAAAATTCAATTATATTTCTAAAGTAACTCATCATTCCAAAAATACATCTTTCACTTCTCGGGAGATTGTTCCTTCTTCACTCATGATTGATGATTCTTGTACCAAGTATGTTATTACTTTGGGAACCCAAAATTTTATTCATGGATTTATTATTTTGAAAATGAGACCCATTTCTTTCCAGGGGTTATTTTATGTCCAAGATTTATATATGTTCTATGTTCCATGCATGATAATGAAAATGTTATAATGTGACGGGTGCGCCTGGAATTATATATTTCTCCAATGAATTGGGTAATATGATTCATATCATGAGTTAATGTAATATATGTGTGAACAAGAAGATAAATTTTTTCTAAAATATGATGTTGTTATTATTCACATATGTTATCTGTGAACATTAAGCTAGATTTTTGTACAAATACGTGTGGTGGTTAACCAAAAAGACATGATGTTTCATTTTCATGCACCGCCACATTCCATGACATTATGTAATTATTTCTCTCATTATTATGATGACGATCCTATAATTATTTTATGATGATGATGATTATACTCACCCATGTTTTATGTCTCTTATTCATCCTCTTATTGGGATTTTAGCTCACCAATACTTATAATGTGTATCCTTAAGAGAATACTTTTACTAAGGAGAACACAAGGGCCAATAAGAAGCTATAAAAGAAATAATTAAATCAATGTTTATGTTTTATTATGTAAAATTTATGTATGGACCTAATTTTCCAAAGAAACTAAACATTTGGATCGTATTTTTTTCACTATTATTATTTTTATCTTTAAAATGATATAATAGTTATGTAAGAAAAAATCAGGTCTCTATAATAAAAATTCTATGAAAAAAGTTTTTAGAAAAATTATTTTTTAAGCATAAAATTGAGATTACCTTCATTAATTTCTATATAACAATAATTAAATGAATGATAAAGTATTTTATTGAATATTTAACATATAAATTTAATTAAAAAGAGTCATAAATTGATATTAATTTAATTTATTAAGATAAAAACACATTATGTGCATAAAAAACGTTTTTATTAAAATGTGTTTTAAGCCTAAAATAAAATTTTACCAAAATCAAGAATAATGATTATTAAGATTTAATAAATTATATTATTTATAAATAAATCATAATTAATTTATCTTAATATCAAATTCAAATCATAATTTAATTTTTTCATTGAAAATAAATGATTGTTCTACAAAAATCGGTATTTTTTACTATTCACTAAAAATTCCATCTTTCAAAAAAAACCAAATATTTACACAAAGATAATTTTGATATTTTTATTGAAAAATTATATCCTTTATATCAAATAAAATTTCTAAAAGTGGAAAAAATTACAAAATTCGCTCGCAAGATTCAATAACGACCATTTTTTAAGAAATTGTAATTTTGAAACATAAAAAGACTTTACTAAAAATTTAATAATTAAATTTTAATCCTTAATAAATACATTTGAATTAATTAAAAATGTTTTATATATATTTCATAATGTGGTTAATCTTATTCATACCCATAGATTTAACAATTATGCTATAATATATAATATCTCATTTTAAGCTTGTTGTTTTGTGCTACATAAGCTATTGAATGCTTATAGTTTATTTAAATAAGAATATATAATAAAATATTGGGGTGTTATATTATATCCACCTTAAATAAATTATTCATTCATAATTTTTTAAAGGGATAATAGAACATATAGGAAGGAGGAAAAATGGAAGGAAACACAGTGGAAGTGGGATAATGGCATGATATTAAAATATAGACATAGAGGATAAAAATAATGTCCAAGTAATAATATATTTTGATAGAGAACATTTTCATTAAAAATTTATTAACCAAAAAACCATAAATTAGTGAGTGGTGAAAATTCCAATAGTTCTTTAGAAATGAATGTAAAAAATAAAACATTTTCATTTTCAAGATATTATCCTAGAGTTGAGGGCTAATTTTTCTATCAAGATAGAGTACATGATAAAATTTACAAACATAATTTATTTCCATTTCATTATTAAACTTTAATTATTTGGTTTTTATTAAATCAATTTTCAATCTATATCTCACTCAAAAAAAATTAATATTCATAATGAATCTTTCATGTTTGAAGTACTAAAACTAACTTTTAACAGATCATAAGATCTATAAAATAATGATAATTAATTCCTTCTCTAATAATATATAAAACAAAAATGGTTGGAACAAGTAGTTAAATATGGATAAATATAACACATTAATATATAAAACCTTAATAATATCACCCAAAGTTTAATTTAATCCATTACACAAGAAGGTAACCTTTAGACTGCTCTAGAATAGGTTTGAGCAAATTCCAAACACAAAAATCGGAAATATTTTATTACATTTTTTTTAAGATCAACATTGACATTTATCCCCAATCAACATGAAGTATCTCATAATGTGAGATAATAAACATGTGAATACATTGACCATATATTCTCTTAAATCATGTTAATTCTTTCCTAAAGTAACTTCAATCGGTATAAAACCTCAATAAAAAATAAATTCTTACAAAAAATTAACTCAAACTCTATTCCCCATATTATGTTTAACTAAATCATATAAAATTCCCAATATATAATACTTCCTCAGAAATAACATTAACCACTTAGTCACTAAAACACTTTTCAATCTCATGGTTATCCATATGATAAAAATATATCCCCAAATTCTACTAACTCTTTTATCCCAATCTAATATTATTACCTTTACATCAATGATCATACTATCCCCAAGTATATCAATAACATTAAAATTATGTCCACGAATAATTATTCCTAAAATAACCTTTTCACCAAAATATATACTAAACCAAATTGTTTTATTCCTATAAATATCTTCCAAAATATCTATAATCATTTTAAAATCTCATCACACAAAACATCAAAAGGGGTATGTTTTCCTTAAACTTATACTCAAACATATCATTATCAACCTATAACACTTTAGTTTTATCCCATGTCACTATGTAATATCATAGGTTCATAGGTTTTATTCTATCATTCATCAAAATCATTCATATATAAAATGTGAATTAGAATAATCATTTCTCCTAGGAGTGTCCATCCATGTTTTTTGTCATAATCAAACTCATCATGCACTTATGAAACTTTAGTAAATACCCAATCTTCCCCCATTCATAGTTTTTACCCCAAGGTGCATTTTTTATACCTCTTCATCCACTTTCTAGTATCTAGACTATGATATATTTGGTAAGAAAACTACCCAAATTTATTTAACATAACTTAAGACATTATTCATTACTTATTCTTATTCAATGGGTTTTCACCAAATTAATCTAATACTAATATCCATTGACTAAATAAACCCCTCTTACTAGCTATAAAGACCCATACTTTTTATGCATAGTTATTACACCTTATTATATGAATATTCATTACATAGGATTATTATCCATGCCAAAACTAAAAAGGCTTAGTGTATTTGGAAACTAGAAACATAACCATCTTATTTTATGAAAGATCTTCAATATTTTCCATAATGATCTTCTCACATAGTTCACTTCTTATATATACCAGACTTTAAACTATTATTCATAACCTTGGGAAAGGAAACATAAGAAATTGTGGGATCAGATGCTCAGTAAGGGTAAACATAAGATATGTTAATCAATGATCATAAATGAGAATAAGATAAGAATAACGGTGTGATTACATGATCATGAATTACAATAATCAAACTGAATAATTCAAATATAATTAATCATAAATCATTGAATAAAGACCTTTCATAAAAAAATATATAATTTGTATGTTTTTGGAATCATCAATAATCAATAAAGAGCCATGAGAACATATCATAAGCATAATACATAAGTTTTTAGAATACACATAAGAATAGAAAATCATCTCCTTAGTCAAATATAATTATAAATACTATCATAGTAGATTAGGTTCACTCACCATTCCACCATATCCTTAGTCAATGTTCACTCTGAATACTATAATAGTGTACAAAGTCCCTAACTAAATTGGGTTAACTCTCCATTCTAGTCCTTATTATCTCATGAGATTTACATTATTACCCAATAAATTAGAGATATATATAATTCTGGGACCACTAATAACATAATAAGAATCTATTCATAAATTTTCAATAAGATTGTAAAACATTCATAGTATCTTATCATAACCCATAGAAAGAAAAACTGGTTTCATAAACATTTCATCAAAGCATAATCTACGAAAAAAATGGGTTTCATAAACATCTCTTCATCATAATCATAAGCTATCCCTATAAATAATAATTTTTTATCATTGTATCATATCCCCAATAAAGAATAATTAATATCAAATTATGTTATCAAAAATTAAAAAAAATTAAAGGTCAATGGAATATTTCTTGAAGAAAATACCATTTTTATTTTGAAATTAGTTATTTAAAATTCAAATATTTACGAAATAATAAGGAAAAAAATATTTAAAAATAATAATATAAAATTTTAAAGTAAACCACAAAATAATTATTGGACATAATGATCAAAAAAAATTCATGGTGTAATCATTAAAAAAAATAATATACTCACACGTTCAGTATAAAGTACCTTATTACAAAAATAATATTGTTTTCAAAAATCTATGTAAAAATTAAAACATGCATAAAATGGATTCAAAAAATTATTTAATATTAGTTAAAAATATTATAGAAAATATTTTATAAAACATGGATATGGAGGAAAAGGTTTTTCCGACCTAAAGAGGAGAAATACGATTGGATTTTCATAAAAATAATTATTTAACCATTTAGAGTAACAAAGAGAGTAAAATGGTAATAAAAAATAATATTTAAATATTTAAATATAGGAGAAAAAAATAATGTTTTTTATTAGATTCATATCATATAATTTTCTTAATGTAAATTCAATCATAAATAATCTTTATTTAAATGAGATTGAAACATAAATCCCTTATCGCTTTGGAAATTTTTGAATTGTTATCCCTAGGAAATAATAAATTCAAATAAAACATTAAATATAATAAACATAAGTATATTAATTATATAAAAAATTAAAAAGGGATTTATATACGCCTCATAAAATTATTATAAATACATAACATAACATATGTCTCAAAGAAGACAATTTTAGACGATAAACCCTTACCACTTTCTTAATATCCAAATAAAAACTTGAAGAAAGAGTAATCATTATATGGAATTTTTAAATCCCAATAATTTTCATGGGAATCATAATAAAATATATTAATGGGAATTATGTAAATAAAATAATATAAAAAATTTATGAATATGGTATATTCCTTTCAAAAGTAAAAGGGAGACGAGAAGCACCTACCACAAGTCTCGTCTTGCTTTATACGTATTCAAAAAACCTATATAAAAAATAAATATCTACTATAAATAGATTCAATTACCATAAAAATATATATAATACCATATATTATTTACTTATAACATCTTATCACCCATTTATTAACAATTATTTATTAAAATCCAATTTTTGGGTGATAACTGCTTTGTTTTCCATGCATGTTTCGATATGGTGATTCTGGTACTTATATTTTGATTATGGATAGATCATATCCATAATGTTAATAATGATATAAATATATTATATATTAATTATATACATATTTATAAGCATCCATAAAAATGTATATATATATAAATGATTTACATTTTTCATTGAGACGGTAGGTCATACGTATGCATGAATAAAGTTTTCATATTCTACTAAAAATATAGAAAGGAGGATAAATAATATCTTATTATTAAATAACCATATTTATATCATAAATATTAAATATAATAATTAAATCCATTAAAATAAAAAACAATGTCAAATGGTGAAAAAAATGAAATGCATCGCTACGTGGAGGTGGTAGTCCACATGTACACATGAATGTTGTTTTCTTTTTCTATGAGATGGAAAATAAATGGATAGTTTTTATTCCATCATCATAACAGAGATTCAGTATATATAAGATATGAAATATATTATTTTATAATGGATAAAAAATATTAAGAATATGTAAAAGAATAAAAAAAATTGAAAGTACAATGTTAAGATTTATACCTCTTCATTAAGAAACCTATTTTGGATTAAACCATATTTCTTGAAATTGTAGTTTGTTGGAAGGAAAATAAGATCAAGGAAATTTTTATAGAAGTTAAAATGGTATTATGGTAGGGATTATCTAATCTTAAAGTCTAAAACTTTAGGAATAATGAATAATAAGAGGCGTAATTTTATAAGAGAGGGAATGAACACACTTGGAATAACTTAAAATATTAAATAATATATGTATCATAATTATGTAAAGTTGCACCAAGGAGCCCCAAATTAGAAGATAATATGTGATAGGGTATAAATTAGAAAAATTTCCCCATATAATTAAAATAAATAATAAATTTCAAAAATATGTAGATTTGGAAACTATTTACCAATCTACTAATGTAAGTAGGGGGTCTGGAGAAAAATGGTGGGTGTTATCTAGGATAGTAGCCTATTTAACAATCATCTAAAGGTGGTTTTATCAAATTAATTACCAAATTTAGAGACTTTTTGAAGAATTTTTTGTCCTAGAAAACACCCAACTTTCTATTTTTTTGAATGATTATATATGTAAACAATAAAAGATAAAAAATAAAAGATAAAACAATATTTAACAAATTTTATATTCAATGTTACTATAACCAATGTATTATTAAAATATTATTTAAAATACCACCCAACCTCCCATTTTAAATGGTTCTAGTACTGGACATCTTTTCTAGGTTTTTAATGTGGGATTCAAACACCAATTTTCCACCGTTAATGAATAATATATTATTTATAATAACACTTTGATGATAATAAATTATTAATAATAAAGTATTTTCAATAAATACATATTATTAGATGATTCAATAAATAATAACTAATAAACTCATAGTAATGATTACAAATAATTTCATTAATTTTGTTTAAATTATAATTAATATTAAATTAAATTGTTTTCAATAATGTAATTGATAATGTAACTAATAAAAAAACATAATTGTTAATAATTTCAAACACATACAAACTATTGGAGAGGGGGAGGTTAAAATATTGAATAATTTATAAGATCAAATATAAAAACGTAATCATATATATAATTAATTGTATATTTTAAAATAATTAGTGATAATTAATAATCTTATTATTAGGAATTTCTATTTGGAAATAATGTTTTGTCACATAAATTACTTTTTAATGATTATATTTATGAATAATAATAAAAATAATGATGATGATGATTATGTCGATGATGTATAAAAATAAAATAATTTAAATAAAATAATATTATTATTATTAAAAATAAAAAATATAATAATATATTATTAATAGTATATATAAAAATAATTTTTTATTTATTAAAATAATTATTTTCCTTTTTAATATCAAATAAATTACAGAAAAAAGTCCAAGAGCTCGTTGAACCATCTCCTACCAAAATTTATCTAAATATAAAACGCATATACATAAAAAAGATAATGGAAGGGGTCAAACTAAGTAAAATCCCTCATCCAAAATAGATAACTATAAATGAGTAAAATCAGAACCATCACTATAAGATACGTCATCAGATGATTTTCATTTTGACTATGATTTCTTCCAATTAAAAATTATAATGTACTTTTCCCAAAGTAAAACTTTCTCTAGAGAGAACTAATTAGAAGAAGAAGACCAGCCACACCCATGTGTTGTAATCTAATCAATTCTGCCACATCCCCATTCAATATTTTTTGGATGTCGACCCTGTTTCCATATCATGGTTTATTTTCAATCCTTTTTTCGTACTTCCCTCTCTGAATGAGGGACATTCTCCATGATAGGATTCCCCTTAGAGTATTTCAAAACTGGGGAGACATCAATCTCCATCATGTTCTTTCCTTTGCGGAAAATGGAACACTCTTAAATCAGATCATCATCCACTTCATTCTTCACATCCCTTTAAAATCAGTCTTACCAAGTTCATCAATATCAAACATTGGATCATCCATAGTAATCTTGGGTCATGGTTTGGAACCAATAAAGATATATTTTAAAGAAACACTACCACCTTCAATGTCATGAATACAATCAGCCCGTTTTTTATTAGTGGTAGGAGATACCTCATCCACTAAAGGAATATCCTTCCAATTTTACTCAAAATCGGTAATTGTTCCCCTGGGACCAGTCTTAGTAGTGGTGTGATCATTCATAGCATCTTTCCTCAAAAATTTCTTACCAGAAGTTTGCGCGTGTTTGACTTGGATATTTCAGACGTTCCTGGATTTGGAAGCATTATTCCCAACAACCTTGCATAATTTACTGATAGAAGGGATGAATTAATACTCAAAATTAACATCAATTTTATCACCATTTTTCGCTAGAGTGGAAAAATCAGGTATAGAACTAAGCATGTCATCATCTACAATAACTCTATAAAAGTATCCAAATTTTCCTTCAAAAGTTTTTCATCCATTATAATTGGAACACCAATAGAAGAGAAAAAATCATAAAGAATCATAGGACACCAAAACACCCAACTGATACCATGAATTCTGATCTATATTTGGGCAGTTGCATGTTTTTAAGAATATGGATTGAAACTCAAATCCTTAGAAGAGATGTGAAAACACCTATATTAAGAACATAGAAACTGGAACTCCATGTATAAGCCCGATCATCCACATTAGAAAAATATAAATGAAAATATCTACTTCTAATGGAGAAACTTTTATAATTAGAGAAGTCCCAAATAAGGTAGAGCCTTAGTTCAACCTCCTTAGTGTTCAAACACTTTTCACCTTTATAAATAATAAGTCACCCAATTAGATAAAACTTACATGCATCTAACTGCTCGGTACGAGCATCAGGATTTGCAACAACTGTGAAGGACCCATTCCCAAATTTTGAAAAACCTCATGAGGGATATCACCAACTTCATGAGAACCTTTAGTTGATTGAATACTCGATAAAATAAGGAAATCATAAAAATAAATACCATTATATATGGGTTTTTATTGATGAAACGTTGGACCACCCGAAACCTCATCTGGATCTACAGCGTTCAGATCTAAAAACTTGTGATCACCAAGTAGATTGCTAAATAGGAAAACCAATGGTGGACACAATTAACTACATAAGGGCATATAAAACCCAATCAAACCCTATTCAGGATAAGGACCCTATTCACCATGTAGATTCATCAACATATGAGCAAGGGTATCGACATAAACCCCACTTGAAACCTAACTCAAATCAACAACACTCGATCTGCTTCGCATCGACGGACGAACCCCGCTCGAACGTTGTATGTGATCATAATTATAGCGACCCTATCCTTTTTCCCATAACATTACATTATTTTATGCATAATTATACATCGTAATACAATCCAAGGATCATGATGTATAGTGTCTTTGAAGATAAGGTACATAAAACTGAAAACATAAAACATTTCTTTATTTAATCTTCATATTGAGCTCCTAACATCCATTGTTCTCATACATTGGAATAGGATAACCTAGGGATAACATGAACAAAAGTGTGAGCTAAAAATCCCAGTAAGTAAATAAGTATAATAATAAAGATTTTTCACATTGGTTAGGGAGCATTACATAATGATATAAAAAGGGACATAATATAATTGAACCTATGGAACAATAACATTTATAACTTCGGATCATATAAACATGGAATCATAGTATTTTGGTAGCAACACAAAACATGAATTCAGAATGATTCAAGGCTCATTGCACTTAGAGGAGCACAAGTCAAGGTTAACCACCAAGATCGTTGCATATGGTAGCACAAGTCAAGGCTAGCCACCAAGACTGTTGCACATAATTTCTCATGAGGCACAACCTTACCCAATGAATTGTAGAGCTATCCCGGAGCACCCATCTTAACATGTTCATGGATATTCTTTCCAAAAAATGAATCATACATAATCAATCATATATAAAAATAAGGGAACCCATGGAAAGAAATGGGTTTCGTATTTATGTCATTAAGTATAATTTAATGGGTGTATCATAAAATTATCCCTGAAGGAAAGTAATTAGAACAAATATAGTCATATATCATTGTATGTTATGTCAAATAGAAGTGATAACATGTAAAAAGAGTATTTAAATAATTTAGCATTAAAACATTTTAGTGCAGTTTTATGGAAAATACTAAAGAGCATATAAAATAGAAAATGGAATAATCTTTTATATAAAACCAGAAGTGAAACAAGAATGTTTTGATAATATAAATAATGATTTTATAAAATACAATGGTGTATTAAAATAGAGGGTATATTGAATATGAAATTGGGTAAAAATTTAGGAAATTCCCTCAATACGAGTTTTCTTATCGGGAACTATTGAGGAGGGAAGCACTTAAAAGCATGTAAATACCAAAAATAGAATGATTAAATGATCTTGATACTTGATTTTTTACATATATATAGCAATTATAGGATGTAAAAAACATAATATAGAATTTCATTCGGGTAAAAAGAGAGTAAGAACAACCTGAATAAATAATGGAGGTTCAGGTAGAATCCCTTACCATAAGTCCTATATTGTTATCCACTTGATATTAATGATATAAATAATAAAATTTGATTCATTAGTTAATAATTAAATAACCTATTTTACATTTAATTGATTTATTATAACCTTTTTGAGTTCATTCATAACCTTTTTCATTGGTTGTGAGGTTCAATTTCATTGTTCGGGTGTGTTTGTTTCATGATCGATTTACTTATATACATGAATGGATAATCATCTAAAATGAAGATGGTTTTCCAGAATTGTAGTTATATTATTTAAAATAAATAAGTTTACTTTTTTTAAAATTTCATTTGGTTACTTGGAGTGAAGATGATTAAATATATAAAACTTTAGTGATAACATTTTGGGTTAATTGGCAGTTTTTTATCACAACAAACACATTTTGTTTTATAAATAAAATCCATGTGTAAAAAAAGATTCTAGAACCATAGATGATTAAAAATAAAAATATTATATCCTTGTTCAACCATAATAATGTTTTTATGACCAAAATTGAATATAGTAATGAAAATTGAAAACCCATCGTTTTTTAATGTGGTAAATTAAGACATCTCGGATAGTGTTTTTACAACTAGTATAAAAGAAGGGTAAATGAGAGAAGATAGTAACTTATTCTATTATCATAAAAAAATTATATTAAATATAATTTACTAGAGTTTTCATAATATTTGGATGAGAATATGTAAGGATAGAAAAGAAAACAAAGGAACTTGAAAGGAGAGTAAAACATTGAAAAGAGGAATTTACCCCTTGAATTAATCTTCCTTGAGAGCCTATTAAGGGGAGATTATTTGGTCTTTTGAGGATAAAAAGTGATTATGGATGTATAGTAGGATCTTTTTGAGAGATTTGAGTAGAAATTAGGCAAGTAACAAGTTATGATAGGAGTGAAGAGAAGAGGGAAGTGTGGGTGGTTTTTATAGTGGAGTGGGAGAGGATTTTCTTAATATTTAAATCTTTAGTATATTATTTTTCATAAAACAATAAATAGTGATGAATATATGAAAAAAATAGTAATATGTTAATTTTATTTCAAACCAATGGTTCTTACAATAGCAGAATATCACCCATGACTCAATAATTAATGTATTTAGCTTATTTTGTAAATTGTTATATTTCACTATTCATTAAAATTTTGAGTATCCAAAAAATCATCCTAACAATTTGTCAATGTTTATAATCAGAAAATGAAATTTATTTTTCAAAAAAAATTATATGTGAGTGATTTAATTTTTAATTAAAATCATAATTTACCTGAAAAATAATGATTTTAAAACTATATATGATTTAATAATGCTTTCAAAAATGACATAAGGTCTTATAAAATAATCCTAAAACCAGAAGACATAAAATTTTTAATTTATGAACACATTTTATGAAAATAATTTTTCTTTTAAATTTATTAGTTAATTTTAATTATTTATTTATGACTTATAAAAAATACCAATACTTTTACTATAGTCATATTATCACTTATAAGATGCCTAAATTTTATTTATACATTCAAGGGTGAGGTTACTATTCTTTTGGATGATTTAATATTCATAAGGTTCATACTACTATTCATAAGGGTAGGTTACTATTCACAATGGTAGGTTACTATTCACCAAAAAAATTGTTCCATCAGACCCCAAATATCACCCAGAACATAACCATGTATATCAGATTTTTGAAATTCAAGAAACATAAGTGGAAATAAATATGTTTAATGGACACATTGTATTTAGTATCATGATATCTCATTGTGTTACCTAATGTGATTTTACTATAAGGCATAATTATAATAATGGAATTCCGTTGATAAAAAATTGGGTCGTTACAATCAGGATCCGGACAAACAGCAACACCGACTTGCGAGCTTAGTGGACACAATAATTATACATTATTAATTATATTATTAATTGTATTTTTATTAAGTATTATTAAATACATAAATAATTAGATTATATATAACAGTTATAATAATTATTTATATATAATTTTATTATTAAAATATAAATTTATTATTATTATGATTATTATAAAATGATTATTAATTTTATAGTAAATTTTTGTAATAAAATAAGTATTGATAATTATATTCTCTTTATTACTAATTTAATTAATATTTATTTTAAATTATACAGTTAACTACTTTGTTATTCATATTAATAATTATATTATTTACATCATTATTCAACATAAAATAATCTAATTATTCTCAATATATATAATACAATAAAGCATAGGGAGATTCGAATACATTTGTCGAGCTAGAGAATTTGTGGCACGCTCTGGGACTAGAGGGGACCTAGTGGGAGGTGATAATTACCCTTTCATGTGTTTTTTTTTGAAGGATGGCGGATTGAGAAGGCAGCGTTGCCAGTGAGTTGTGGAAGTGGTGAGCCTCAAGAGGCGGTGCATCATGGATGAGGGGAACAGTAGTATGGCATGAGCAAGGTGCTGCTTAGATCTACGATCCAGGATCGTGAAGGTCTGATAAAGCCATGGACCAAATGGATTCGGTTTTTGGGTCTCATGGCATCGAGGAAAACAATGATGAGGAACGCTCCACCTGGATCTGTGATTTGGGATCGGGAAGTTCTAATGAATCCATGGCTGGGTGGCATGGTATTGAGGCAATAGGTAGTGATGAATGAGATTCCCAGATCTATGATGGGGAGAATATAGATCTGGGATCAGAAAGGCCATATCCCTCACATCATGATCCACTGAGCCTGCAAAAGGGTTTGTCTTTTAATGATGCCTTAAATCAAGGAAAGGTATAGGTTCTTGACGATATCTCTAGTGAATCTCACATGCCCCATGTTTCAAAATCTGGAAATTGGGCCTTCATGGTTGACGTGAACCCTGATGCTCTCAAATAGAATTTAGAATCATGTATGTTCTCAATTGTTGGACATTTGATTCTTTCCAAGGGTTCCAATCCAGTGAATATCGAGGAGGTTATGTCATGGATTTCTCATATTTGTGGCATAACCAAGTGTTTAATTTTGTCTATTGAGAGGGGTATTTTCATCTAATATTCTTTAATGTGGATGATTGTGCTTTTTCGGGGGGTTCCAATTTTTATTCTCTAAATCCAGGGGTCATTATCCTTTCTTCCTGGGATTTAAAATTTAATCTATATACCCAAAACCACACATACGTCTAGATCTGGACCATAATTCATAGCCTGAGCTGGGTTCTTTGGCATCCTATAATTTTTAATGATCTTGTATTATGTATTGGTGTACCCATTAAGATGGAAAGTAACATTTTTGAAGGGAAATTTGGATAATTTTCTAGAGTCCTTATTGATTCTGACATGCTCAACCCATTTCTTGAATCTACCTGTCTTGTGGAAAACAGTGTTAAAATTGATATTAAATCTGAATATGAATTCATCTCATCATTCTATGACTTCTTTAGGATTTTCGGGCATAAGGTATCCAATTGTAGGAATTTCTAAAATATTCAAACCAAGCATATAGGTACTCTATCAAAACCTGATGGTAATAAAACTTCTACCACCACATGTGTAAGGAAAGAGGCAGCGAGTGATGTTGATTTGAGAGGGGGGAGAATTTATACACAAGCACCGGCCCAGAAACCATTTCTCTCTAATACTCCTAGGATAGATGAGCTCTTGGTTGAATCTATTATTGCTGATGCAATCAAACCTCCAAGTATGTCTAAAAATCAGGATGTTGAAGATAGAAGAGTCTCTTTTAAATATTCTCTTACTGTAAGTGGAGGTTCTAAGTGAGGAGGTGAGAAATTTACTGTTTAAAATGATGGTTTTCAACTGGTTTCATATAAGAAATATAATCAATATATATCTCTATTCAAGATGGGTAAATATGTCATTTCCATGTCTATGATAAATTTAGCTAGAAATGGAATTTTGCGGAATGTTTCTCTTTTGAAGATTGACCCATTTGGGTGGAAAGCGTTTGATTAAGTTATGTTTAAGGAAGATGTGAACATATACAGTGGAAAGGATGTCATGGAGGGTGGGAATGTCCCATTGGTGATGGATAATTTTGATAAGAAAGAACATGGTGGAACTTTTCATCCAAAATCATGGAGATGGGGTAGGCATCCAAAAGGTTGGGGATGAAGATGTGGAAAAGAAGATTGGTTTGTTGCACGAGGGCATGGCTGAAATGTGAATATCAAGTCTTCATACATTGAATTGACGATTTGGCTCACTCCGAAGCAAGAAAAGATCAAGAAGAAGTATTATGTGATCTTCAATCACATAAACTCACAGTCATAGTGGGAAGTTGTTAATGATGATGATGACTTTGACCAGGATTATAGAAATGATCATATTCTTGATTTTTAGTTTTCCTTTTTGGATGAGGGAATGTCTATTTGTTTGACCCAATTCATTCTCTTCCCTTTTCCAAATTTATTGTTATAATAAATTTTTTTAGGAGTGGGCTAACCTTTCTTATGAACCTTTTGAGAATACTACAATAAATATTTATAAAAAATGTAATTCATAATATTTAATAATAATAATAATAATATAATTAATAATACTTCCTAATAATGTAAGTAAAAATATAATACTTAAAAAGAATTATGCCAATATATTTTCTAGAGTAAATGTTATGTAAAGACCCATAAATTTCAAGGGAATTTTTTTTTAATTTTATTTGGGATTTTACAAGTATGCAGTTTCTGACGGCACATGATTCTGAGGACCGGTGTGCCCAGAATCATTTTCCGAAGTTTAGCTCGGGTACGTTCTGTGAACGAACAAGTGGGTTTTCCTAACTTTTTAACCGGTGCTCAGAATTGAAATCTGAGGGCACCGATGAAACCGCAGTGCTGGTAATTGCTTAGGAACACCTTTTTTGGAGTTGCATTTGATCGGATGAGGTTATAAAAAAAAGGGTTAACTAAGGAATGAAATAAAAATTCGTGCAACAATTTTTATTTTCTATTCTAAGTAGTATAACCTATGCATGGTGGTTAGAGTGGGACCCAAATATCCTAACTCCACTAGGAAGGATATTAGTGAAGTGGGGCCCACATGAGCCCCACCCCTTCAAATCCCTTAAAACCTCCCACGTGCATTTATTTTTGTAACTCACCCACACCCCATTTTAATGGAAAGTCAACCCTCAAAATTAATTTGAATTTTAAACGCTCGTCAATTAAGTCAATTAATTGATTGTGATCTTTTGATTTTCGAAAAGGGTTGGCATGAGTAATAAAATAAGGCAAAGCCTTATTTTATTATTTGTTGAATCGTTGTGTGGAGATATTTGGGAGAGAAGAGCTCAAGTCTGGGAGATCTGCTTCTTCCTCGTCGAAGAACGCAAAGAACGCCGAGTCTACGATGAAGAACTCCATCACCGTAAGGGAATTGTTGTGCCATCTTCTCACCTCTCCGCAGCCGGTGAGAGACACATTTATCGGAGAACAATGACGTGAAGCATACTTCTTCGGGCGAACACCGATGACGTATACGGCACCGTCTTCCGCGACGTCGTCTTCCACAACGCCGTCATCCGCAATGTCGTTTTTCTGCAACGACCTTTGTTCAACAACTCCTTGAGGTAGGGGTTAATTTTTTTTGTGAATATTTTTTGTCATTATTCGTCTTTTATTTTGGGATTCCTGTTATCGTTATAACGGGAGGAGGTGGGACCGCAAGAACATGGCCGACCCTCCTCCCCCTTTTTATGTTGTACTTGTTGCGGCACGAACAAAGGCAGCGCGATGCAACGGCACTGCGCAGAAACAAGAGGAACGCAGCGAAGAAGTGAGGCGCCGTCATGCCGCGCTATTGAGGCCGAAAGAAGACGCGGTTGGAGTCAGGCCACGGAGAAGGGGTGCGACGTTGTCGTGCCGCGCTGGAAAACCACGAAGAGGCCGCGGCTAGAGTGGGGCCACGGTGAAAGGGCGTGGCGCCGTCGTGCCACGGCATAGCAGGGATCGGCGGCACCGGCCAGCCAGCCGGGCCGGCTGTTCGGAGGAGGTCGGGGGTCATTACCCTCGGCTGGAAAAGGAACGGCCCTGACATGGGGGCCGCCATTTCAAAACAGGGAGGCAGCGCACCCCCCTTTCCGCGACAGGGCCAGCACCGACTTGTCTGGCCACGAGGGTCATGCCCGCACCAGGCCAACCGGCCGCCCAGGCCGGACCGGCCGCACTGGGCCAGGCCGCACTGGCCGGGCCGGGCAGCGCCCTAATATGCCGGACCCAAACCTGGGTCGGGTCGACCGAGTTCGGGCCGACTCAGGGGGTTTTGGGCCGGGTCGGTCCGAGCCCAAAACCCCCTAAAACCGGACAGGTTCGTTTAAATGCCTGTAACATGGGCTACTGACCTCCGATTGACACACCGTCAGTTTCAATGCAATCATTTGATCGAGAAGGTAGTTTTGGTATATTACACTCAAGGTTTCCTAGAACTTTGGGTATGGTCTGGTTGGTTTGAACACGAAACCAACAGGGCCCTCAGAGCGGAAACACTTATAACTTGAGCTACGGATGTCCGAATGATGTGTTGTCGACTTTGTTGGATTCCTCTTAGTGAGACGGACCTTTTGGATTAATTCTCTTGAGCTACGGATGTCGCGTTGAGTTCCTTTTGTCGAGATGGAACTTTGGGATACATCAACTCTGGACTACGTGTCAGTTGATGTATCGACCCCCCTTGGCTCGTGGACCGGACCCTCCCGGAATCGAGCATGCTGTGTGCGGGAACCCTAGAGCTGGCTGCGACTACGACGACGATGAAGACTGCACTGAAATCCTTCATGGGTTCGGCAGCGACGATGACTGCACTGAAATCCTCCCTGGGTTCGGCAGCGATGAAGACCGTACTAAAATCCTCCATGGGTTCGACAGCGATGGCTACTTTTCTTGTATCCTACGTTCGTCTCGCAGTACTACTATTCTTGTATCCTATGTGGGTCCTGCAGTATTTGACCTCTGTTGTAGTATCCTACGTGGGTTCAACAGAGTAGCTGGTCTTGTATCCTACGTGGGTCTGACACCTTAGCTGGTCTAGTATCCTACGTGGGTCCCAAATTAGATGAATCAGTGGCTACATCTGATCATCTCTATCACCTTACGAAGAAGTATACATGTGTGAGCTGAGTCTTGACTTTCAATCATTATCTTCGATATGATTGATTTTCTTCCTATGTGTATTGTGTTGTTCTTTCCAGTGTGGATTGGGTTGTATTATTCTGTGTGGAAATGATCGAACTTGGGCTCAGATGTTGGAGTGAAATGGAATTGATGACTTAGGTATATGTATGGGCATATACCTAAGTAATATTGGATGTTACTTCGTGATTTTATCTTTCCTTTGTGGATTATCCTTTGTGGATTCTGGGAGACCTTCGGGGGTCTCGGGGTCCCTACTGAGTAGCGTATACTCACCCCTGTATGGGTTATGCCCGCACTACGTTGTGTTGGATGTAGACGACGGACAACGATGATCATGGTTGAGGCTTGTGGAGCAAGTCGGTACCTAGAGGTGGACCACTGGGAGGGACGTACACGGAGCGGACTGCTGGACCCGAGGAGCTGAGGGGGCTACATGTACCCACCATTCAGGTGGGACTTCCATCAGACGGCTCGACGTTGCTGATTTACTTTCAGTTGCTGTACTTTCTTTCCAGTTGTACTTTACTTTCAGTTTGGGTTTGTATTCTGGCCCACTTACTTTTCCTCACTTACTATTATACCCAGTATTACTTAGTGTTTCCTTCCGCTTGCTTACTCTGTGGTGTTTGTTTACTTTATAAAGGCAACACCTTCCCCTTTATTCGGGATTTATGCCTTGGTGCTAGTCGCCAGCCCCTGGCCTATGGGAGGTGAACTTGGGGTAGTCACGGCACAGGTCCCGAGGACGGGTCATGACAAATTAGTATCAGAGGAGTTCAGTTCTACCGCATAACTAAGGACTCTGATCTTTTTTCTGTGTGAAGCAATAGTGTTAAGGGTATTGAGTGTGGTTATCAGTTCAGGGATTCCAGTATTGGTGCGGTGGCCGACGTATCCGTACACCAGGACCCTGACTTCTGATTTCCGACTCAATGCACGAAAACATTGATTGCATGTGTGTTTCAAAAGTTTTCTTTGTGATTACTTTGTGTCAACTTACCAGGTATATAGTTTTGACCGTGGCACACTTGTTTCTTTTCAGGATGGCCCCACGACGGCAGCCAGCTAGGGTTCCGAGCTTTGTGCCAGATGACAGCCCACCGAGCGACGAGCCCTCGGTGTAGGGCCCTTTTACACCAGAGGCACTGGCGGTACCTCTACCCGCCGAGCCACTGATGCCACTAGCCCCAGCCGCTGAGAGTGCACGTCGCCTTAATGCACTGCATGAGTTTCAGCGCCAGAGAACGCCCAGGTTCTGTGGGGAGACGGACCCTCAGGCAGCTGAGGATTGGCTGGAGGCTGTAGTTCGAGTTTTCAGGTTAGTGGGGACACCAGCTGACCTCATGGTGATCCTTGAAGCGAGCCTCATGCATGCGGTAGCCGACAGATGGTGGAGCTTGATGCTCCAGGTGCACGAAGAGGCATATCTCCTCTGGACGAACTTTGAGAGCCTCTTCCACTCAGAGTTCATCCCATCCACCCTCTGTGTGGTGCGCATCTAGGATCTACTACAGCTACGGCAGGGCAGCATGACGGTCGCCCAGTACTCGGCGAGATTTACCGATCTCTCGCGTTATTCGACAGACATGGTACGGGACCCATTCGTCCTGGACTGGACCTTCGAGCAGGGACTGAGGCATGAGATCAGGTCATCGATGATCTCCCTCAGCATTCTGACACAGGTAGGAGTACTCGAGCGAGCCCTTCTCATAGAGATCTTTCTTGCTGACCCTACACCAGCAGCGAGACCTACCACAGAGTGGCACGTGAAAGATTTGTCTGCAGCTGGCAGTTGACGGACATCACAGGGGTCCAGGCGGACTAGACCATCAGGCGGACGACCTCAGGACACTATCTCAGAGGTGAGGGGAACAGGGCGCAGAGCCAGCCTTCCGAAGAGAAGACAGTGCTACGCATGCGGCGGGTAAGGCCACATGGCTCGTGACTGCCCGACCCGCCGTGCAGAGGAGCAGCAGACAGTTGAGGGGCCACCCAGGTAGAGGCAGAGGGTTGACTGTGGCAGTACACAGAGAGAAGACGGACGAGGCAGGGGAGCTGGCCGAGCAGCAGGTGGTGGGTGACACTTTGAGGCTTTACCACCACCACCACCAGGAAGTCCACCCCGACCATAGGGAGCTGGCGGGCAGAGGCAGGATCAGCTTCAAATAGTGGATTCCTATGACCACGGTGCGCCAGAGATGATTCGAGTTACTATCTGTGTCTACTCAACCCTTGATGCAGTTCTTATAGACATATGAGCGAGTCATTTTTTCATTGCTGCTACCCTTATTCGGATCTCAGAGATTCGGATGGAGTTTTTGGCTCGATCCTTATGGCTAGAGACTCCTACGGGAGCAGACTCGACGATTACGCACTAGTGTCGGCAGTGTGAGCTTACTCTAGGAGGCGAGATCTTCGGCTGGAATCTTCTTGTAGCGGCATCGAGGACTTACCACATCATCTTGGGCATGGATTGGTTATCTTCAGTCCATGCTCAGATCGACTATATTTGGTGCAAGGTGTGGTTTGTCCACACCGACGGGAGCAGGTTCACCTTTACCGGCGAGAAGGGAACCTTTTCAGCATAGGATGGACTCACGCAGAGGAGAGGACAACCCATCACTCATCAGATGGCTAGCCTCATCCTAGGATCAGTTGACGTGCGGAGTCTGAGTTTTCCTTTAGTGGTGGATCAGTATGCGGACGTTTTTCCTGACGACGTTCCAGGAATACCTCCTCGCAGAGAGGTAGAATTCTATATTGACCTATACCCCAGGAAAACCCCGATATCCACACCAGCATATCTGATGGCTCCCGCTGAGCTACGAGAGCTACGGGTATAGCTAGAGGACATGCAGGGCAAGGGATTCATCTGACCCAGTGTTTCACCATAGGCTTCCCCGATTTTGTTCTCCAAGAAAGCGGACGGGAGTTTGCGACTGTGTGTCGACTATCATCACCTGAACCAGGTGACCATGAGGAACAAGTATCCACTACCGAGGATTGACGACCTCTTCGATCAGCTCAAAGGAGCATGGTAGTTCTCGAAGATAGACCTCAGGTCAGGCTATCATCAGCTCAGAGTTCAGGATGAGGACGTGCAGAAGACGACCTTCAGATGTTGGTATGACCACTATGAGTTATTGGTTATGACTTTTTGTGTAACCAATGATCCAGTGGTGTTCATGAGTCTCATGAACAAGATCTTTCAGCCATACATCGATCGATTTGTCGTGGTCTTCATAGAAGACATTTTGATATACTCGACCACTGAGGAGGAGCACGCCAACCACTTGCGGGTTGTACTGGACACACTCCGAGAGAACCATATTTATGGTAATCTCTCGAAGTGTCAGTTCTAGTTACATGAGGTCCACTTCTTGGGACACGTCATCTCTGAGGCGGGAGTTACGGTGGATCCTATGAAGATCGAGGAAGTGCTAGCTTGGGAGCCACTCAGGAGCTTGACGGAGGTGTGAAGTTTCTTTGGGCTAGCTGGGTACTACTAGAGATTTGTTCCAGACTTCTCCAAAGTTGCGGCTCCACTTTCAGCTTTGAAGAAGAAGGGGAAACCCTTCATGTGGTCAGATACATCTTAGCAGAGCTTCCAAGAGCTGAGACAGATATTGACCAGTGCACCTATCTTGAGGCTACCGGAGGAGGGAGTGAGGTACGTAGTAGCCGATGCTCTCAGCGGGAGGACGGGCATTCAGCTACTCGGGGAGGCGACAGAGCAGCTAGCCTCTTTGCAGATATCCTTAGTGGATAGAGATGGAGCAGCCTTTCTTCATTCACTCTCAGTCACTCCTCCACTACTACAGTGGATTAGAGTGGCACAGCGTGGGAACGTTGACTGTGAGACGCGGCGTGCACATATATACTCAGGATAGGCACCTGATGGATTCTCTATAGGAGGAGAGCACGATGTTCTTTTCAGAGGATGTAACATGGTACCGGATTATTTTCAGGAGGAGGTGTTGAGGTAGTTTCACACTTCCCATTTAACGGTACATCCATGAGTGGCGAAGATGTACCAGGATCTCAGACGACAGAACTGGTGGTCGGGTATGAAGAAGGCTGTAGCAGAGTTCGTTTCTCGATGCCTCACCTGTCAGGAGGTGAAGGCGGAGCACCAGATACCAGTAGGCTTGGTTCAGCCCTTGGAGGTCCCGGAGTGGAAGTGGTATGGGATATCTATGGACTTCGTGACTGGACTTCCACATACTTCCAGAGGTCATGACTCTATTTGGGTGATTGTAGACCGACTCACCAAGTCGGCCCACTTCTTACCCATTAGAGAGCAGGGCTTGGTAGAGAGCTTGGGACGTCTCTATGTTCAGGATATTTTACAGCTTCATGGTGTGCCATCATCTATCGTCTCCAATCAAGATGCTCGCTTTACTTTCCGACTTTGGAAGTGGTTGAAGGAGGCATTCAGGACGCAGCTACGTCTGAGCACCACCTTTCACCCTCAGACGGATGGTCAAACGGAGAGGACCATTCAGACTCTCAAGGACGTGCTCTATGCATGTGTCATCGACTTTGGTCGTAGCTGGGAGGACCACCTACCCTTGGTAGAGTTCGCGTACAATAACAACTACCACTCCACCATCGGGATTGCACTATACAAGATATTGTACGGCTGACCTTGCAGATCACCTCTATGCTGGACAGACCCTGGGGAGTCAGAACTTGTAGGACCAGAGATGGTCTAGGCCATGACAGAGAAGGTCCAGGTCATCCAGGATCAGATGAGGATAGCTCAGAGCCGACATAAGTCTTATGCTGATAGGAGGTGGAGACCACTAGAGTTCGAGGATGGCGACCACGTCTTCTTACGGGTCTCACCTCGACGTGGATTACAGAGATTTGGTCGGGGTGGCAAGTTATCTCTGCACTTCATCAGACCATTCTAGGTTCTCAGCAGGATAGGTGAGGTTGCTTACCACCTGGCTCTACCACCTCATTTGTGTTGGGTGCACGACGTCTTCCATTTATCTCAGCTGAGGAGATACGTGCACGATCTGATGCATATCATCGACCATGGGGAGTTGGAAACTGACGATGGGGTGAATTTTTCGGAGGTCCCGCTGGAGATCGAGGATCGACAAGAGCGGGTCCTACGTGGGCGGTCGATTCCTTCAGTGCGCATCAGATGGCAGCACGAGAACCCCCAGGAGGGCACTTGGGAGTGGGAGGCTCAGATGTGTGCTCAGTACCCTCATTTGTTCCCCTAGTTTGTGATGTATCATTACAGGGACGTAAAGCCCTGAGGTGGGAGTAATGTAAAGACCCGTAAATTTCAAGGGCAATTTTTTACTTAATTTTATTTGGGATTTTATGAGTATGCAGTTTCTAACGGCACATGATTTCGAGGGCCGGTGTGCCCGGAATCATTTTCTGATGTTTAGCTCGGGTACGTTCAGTGAACGAACGAGTGGGTTTTCCTAACTTTTGAACCGGTTCTCGGAATCAAAATCTGAGGGCATCGATGAAACCACAGCACTGGTAATTGCTTAGGAACACCTTTTCTGGAGTTGTGTTTGCTCGGGTAAGGTTATAAAAAAAGGGGTTAACTAAGGAATGAAATAAAAATTCGTGCAACAATTTTTATTTTCTATTCTAAGTAGTATAACCTATTCATGGTGGTTGGAGTGGGACCCACTAATATCCTAACTCCACTAGGTAGGATAATAGTTAATTGGGTCCCAAACGAGACCCACCCCTTCAAATCCCTTAAAACCTCCCATGTGCATTTATTTTTGTAACTCACCCACACCCCATTTTAATGGAAAGTGAACCCTCAAAATTAATTTGAATTTTAAACGCTCATCAATTAAGTCAATTAATTTATTGTGATATTTTCTTTTTCGAAAATTTTTGGCATGAGTAATAAAATAAGGAAATACCTCATTTTATTATTTGTTGAATCGTTGGGTGGAGATATTTGGGAGAGGAGAGCTCAAGTCTGGGAGATCTTCTTCTTCCTCGTCGAAGAACGCAAAGAACGCTGAGTCTACGATGAAGAACTCCATCACCGCAAGGGAATTGTCGTGCCATCTCCTCACCTCTCTGCAGCTGGTGAGAGACACCTTCTTTGGAGAACGATGACGCGTCGCATCCTTCTTCGGGCGAACACCGACGATGTATATGGAATTTTCTTCCGCGACGCTGTCATCCGCAACGCCGTCATCTGCGACGCCATTTTTCTGCGATGAGCTTTGTTCGACAACTCCTTGAGGTAGGGGTTAATTTTGTTTGTGAATATTCTTTTTCGTTCTTTTTCTTTTATTTTGTCCTGTTTTTATAGTTATAACGGGAGGAGGTGGGACCACACGAACACGATCGACCCTCCTCCCCCTTTTGATGTTGTACTTGTTGCGGCACGAACAAAGGCAGTGCGGTGAAATGGCACCGTGCGGAAACAAGAAGAACACGACGAAGAAGCGTGGCGTCGTCGCGCCGCGCTGTTGAGGCCGAAAGAAGCTGCGGCCAGAGTCGGTCCACGGTGAAGGGGCACGACGCCGTCGCCCCACACCGAAGAACCATGAAGAGGCTGTGGCTGGAGTGGGGCTACGGCAGAGCAGGGAGCGGCGACCGAAACAACCGGCCAGCCGGGCCGGCCGTTCGGAGGAGGTCGGGGGTCGGGGGTCGTAACCCCCATATGGAAAAGGAGAGGCTCCCATGTGGGGGCCTCCGTTTCAAAACAGGGGGACAGCGTGCCACCCCTTTCCACGACAGCTCGGCCAGAGTCGAGCTATCTGGCCACGTGGGCCGCGCCCGCACCGGGCCGCACGGCCACCCAGGCCGGACCGGCCGCATAGGGCTGGACCGCTCCAGCCGGGCCACGGCATAATGGTCCGGACCCAGACCTGGGTTGGGTCGACCCGGTTCGGGCCAACCCAGGGGGTCTTGGGCAGGGTCGGTCCGGGCCCAAAACCCCCTAAAACCGGACAGGTTCGTTTAAATGCCCGTAACTTGGGCTACGGACCTTCGATTGACACACCGTCAGTTGCGATGCGATCCTTGGATCGAGACGGTCATTTCGGAATATTAAAATCAAGGTTTCGGAGAACTTTGTGTATGGCCGGGTTGGTTCGAACACGAAAACAACCGGGGCCTCGGAGCGGAAATGCTTATAACTTGTGCTCTGGACGTCCGAATGACCTGTCATCAACTTTGTTGGATACCCATTAGTGAGACGGACCTTTTGGATTACTCTTCTCGAGGTTTGGATGCAGTTGGAGTGTGTTTGGGTTGGTTTTGACTTAAAAACCAACTGGGCCCCTCGAACGAAAAAGCCAATAACTCTCAGACCGGACGTCCAATTGACATGACGTCTGTCGCGTTGAGTTCCTTTTGTTGAGACGGAACTTTGGTATACATCAAATCTGGACTACGTGTCAGTTGATGTATCGACCCCCCATGGCTCGTGGAGTGGAACCTCCCAGAATTGAGCATGCTGTGTGCGGGAACCCTAGAGATGGTTGCGACTGCGACGACGATGACGACTGCACTGAAATCCTCCGTGGGTTCGGCAGCGACGACGACGGCACTGAATTCCTCCGTGGGTTCAACAGCAATGAAGACTGTACTGAAATCCTCCATGGGTTCGACGGGGATGACTACTGTTCTTGTATCCTATGTGGGTCTCGCATTACTACTGTTCTTGTATCCTACGTGGGTCCGACAGTATTTGACCTTTGTTGTAGTATCCTACGTGGGTCCGACAGAGTAGCTTGTCTTGTATCCTACGTGGGACCGACAGCTTAGTTGGTCTAGTTTTCTACGTGGGTCCCAGATTAGATGAATCAGTGGCTACATCTGATCATCTATATCACCTTACAAAGAAGTATACATGTGTGATCTGAGTCTTGACTTTCAATCATTATCTTCGATATGATTGATTTACTTCCTATGTAGATTGTGTTGTGTTTTCCTGTGTGGATTGGGTTGTACTATCCTGTGTGGACGTGATCGAACTTGGGCTCGGAATTTGGAGTCGAACTAGAATTGATGAATTAGGTATATGTATGGGCATATACCTAAGTAGTTTTGGATGTTACTTCGTGATTGTATCTTTCCTTTTTGGATTATCCTTTATGGATTATGGGAGACCTTCGGGGGTCTCGGGGTCCCTACTGAGTAGCGTATACTCACCCCTGCATGGGCTATGCCCACACTACGTTGTGTTTGATGCAGATGACGGACAGCGCTGATCGTGGTTGAGCCTTGTGGAGCAAGTCGGTACCTAGAGGTGGACCACTGGGCGGGACGTACACGGAGCAGACGGCTGGACCCGAGAAGATGAGGAGGATATCTGTACCCACCCTTCAGGTGGGACTTCTAGTGGACGGCTCGACATTGCTGCTTTACTTTCAGTAGTTGTACTTTCTTTCCAGTTGTACTTTACTTTCAGTTTGGGTTTGTATTCTGGCCCACTTACTTTTCCGCACTTACTATTGTACCCAGTTTTACTTAGTGTTTACTTCTGCTTGCTTACTCTGTGGTGTTTGTTTACTTTATAAATCCAATGCCTTCCCCTTTTTTCGGGATTTACGCCTTGGTGCTAGTCGCCTGCCCCTGGCCTATGGGATGCGGGCTTGGGGTAGTCACGGAACGGGTCCTGGGGACGGGTCGTGACATGTTATGTCATTAAAAAATAATGTATGTGTCATGTATATTACATTTTGTTTATTATATTTATGATATTATTCTGAATTTCAATTTTTTTTATGTACTTAGTTACCCTGTCAAATTTAATTTAGATTGAATTTATAGTTTAAAATTTATAATCCTTCGAATTCACCTACATGAAATATAAAAAAGTTTCAATTAGGTGACTTCAGAAGCATATAAATTATAAATTATAAATAAAATAAAAATAAAATTTCAAACATTGACTGTGAATATAAGAAATAATTGAAATTAAAAAGAGTTTCAAAAAAATAGATGAAACATAATTACAATGGTATAAAATATTTTTGTTTCAAAACATAATATTTTTACTTAGAATTTTTTTGCATCAAACATTTTTTGTGTAAATTAAATTCTTTTTTTTATTGTTTTTTGGAATTACATTTATTTTCAATTAATTTTTATTTATACGGTTGATGTTTTTAATTTCATTTAGATTTTATTTATATTATATTATATGCATATGAGTTTTTTTATGTGTAAATGTTGTGTCTTTAATCAATAATGCTTGTTACATGAAAAATTATTTCTTATTTATTATATTTATAAAAACAATTATTTTTAAATTATTAATATATGTTTATTCTATGTTTTAAGTTTCATTTTGATTATACTTTTATTTTATATTTTATATGATTTCAAAGTTACCTACTTGAAACATAATAAGTTTTTTGTGTTTTAAGTAGGTGAATTTAATATATTATAAAAATAAACTACAAACAAAATCAAATTTAAATTTAAAACACAGATTAAACAGATAAAAATAATGAAAAATAGTAATATTTCCATCAAAATAATAATCAAACAATAATATAGATGATGCACAATAATGTTGATTCAAAACCTAAAATTTGACCTTTAAAATAAGTAGGTAACTCTAAAATCGCATAAAATATAAATTATAATTAGATTCTAAATGAAATTTAAGTCATAAACTTAAAATATATAAGTTAATTGAAAATGGAAATAATTTTATAAAAATAATAAATATAAAATATTAAGAATTAATAATAATATATGATTAATAATAAAAATATGACTATGTAATTTTATAAATATAATTAAAATTTTATAATTATAAATAATTTTAAAATTGTTATTATTAATTATTTTATTATTAAGGGGATAATTATTAATATTATATTATTAATTGGTAATATTTAATAATAATATGATTATTTATATCATTATTAATAATTTTATTATTATTATTATTCATAAAATAAAAACATTATTATTATCATTATGAATTTAATAAAAGATAATGATCACGAATTTATTATTATGTATCTATTAATAATATCTTGACTTTATGAAAATGACTTCATTATCATTCTTTTTTAATTACTAGGCCTTTACTAGAAAGGATTTATTAATAGTGGTCAAGTTATCATATGCATATATTTCCCTTGTATTTATGTGTGTATGTAAGTGTATTTCATTATTATTATTATTATTATTCATTAATATAATAAATAAAAAAATAATTTACATGAAACAATAATTATAGATTAAAAGTATAAATGTATTGTTTTTAGTCAATAATATATGGATCATGTAAATTATTATTTTTTACTATATTTATGAAATTATTTTTTATTTTTAACTATTTAGTATATGTTTAGTCTATATTTTAAGTTTCAATTTTATTATACTTATAGTATTTATTTTATAGGCTTTTAAAGTTACCTACTTGAAACATAATAAGTTTTGTTGTGTTTCAATTATGAAACTTTCAACGATTATAAAAAATAAACTAAATAAAATCAAAATGAAATTTAAAACATATACTAAGAACATAAAAAATATTTAAAAGTTAAAACATTTTCATAAAAATAATAAATAGACACTAATATAGATGATATAGAACAATATTTATTAAAAACATAACATTTGAACTCAGTAACTCTAAAATCATAAAAAATTAAAATTATAATTAGATTCTAAATTATATTTAAGATATGACCTTAAAAAATATAAAATCACTAAAAATAAAAAAAAATCTCAAAAATAATAAATATTATATATTATATATTATATATTATATATTAATATTTGAATACATAATAATAATAATATAATTAATTTATTAATTTAAAATAATTTCTATTTATACTTATTAATAATAGTTAATATAATTAATATTTTTTATGAAGTCATAATATAAAAAAAGGTATGTCTGGAAACCAAAACCCCCGACCATTTATTAAATATAAAATAAAAAGACAATAGGGAAGTAAGAAAATAGATAGGGTTATACAATGATACAAGCCCTCATTCAGAAATGTATATTGTGGATCAAAAAAAAAGTAGGATCATTTCCAAAATCATAATCAGAATCATCATTAGTAGCAGCAGTCTCCCACTCCAAATGTGAATTATCTTGATTTAAGGATCCCAAGGATCATCTCCTTGGACCTTTCCTACTCCTTAGTGAGATGGATCTTTGATTCCTTGGAAGATGAACTGGTAGACACATTTAAGGGCAGATTAGAATAATCCTTTTGAAACCTCTTTTTGAGGGAATCAGAGCTAAACCTTCACTACTAATGATATTTCCCTTTCCATTTATAATAGAATCCTTAAAAGAAATAGAGTCACTGGTTCTCGTAGATCAAAGATGATTGGTGTCCAAAAAACCATCTACTTCTCCTTATAACCTCCATCATCCAAAACATTACCCCACTTTCCAGTCATTCCAGAATAACTGAAGACATTCTGAATCCCTTAAAGATAATCCATGATCTTCTGAACATCAAATTTCCCAGATCCATATTTATGCAGAACATGCCCTGAAAATTCTGTAGCTAGTGGCTATAGATTACAACCTTTATCGTCAGTTTGTGAATGAGAATACCCTGGAACAACACCCGCAACCACATTTATAGACAGGCCCACCTCACTAGTGTGATTCCCATATTGCCTAGTAAATATCATCAAAATCAAATTAGATCTACCAGCGTTTTCAATAGGTTAAGATGAAACTCCATGCTGAATTAATTCAACACTCATAGAAACACCATCACTTCTCCTACAATCTGGTTCCTCATTTCATGAAGCATGATCAATGATAGAATTTTCAACCTTAGTCTACTTTATGATAGTCCCCACACTATCTCTAGAAAGTCCTGACCCACCTAGAGTGGAACGCTTGAGTATTGAATCATTGGATATTTCACCTACATTATCTACAGTGGCTAGTTGAGACCCATTCCTATTCCCATCATTTTTTTTCAGGAATGGATAATGAGATAGTAGCATCCAAAGAAGTCTATTTTTCTCCTAATTCTCCACCATATATTTATTCTTATATGTTTTAACCCATTTGGTTCGAGGTTTCTTATCCAAGTATTCAACTATTTGCATCTTAGGCTTCCTAGGTAATAACTGCCTAAGTAGAATGAACGAATTCCTTTTACCATTAACTATATAGTCCTTTGAAGGATTACCCTTCGAACAAAAAAAACACAAACCTTCCTCTTCCATTTCTCACCCAAATTACCAATAGATTTTCAATTCATACATAACTCAAGACATTTCTCATACTCATTGTTGATTTGTATATCATTAGTGGGAGTAGTAAGAATCGCATTATCAATAAGAGTGGAAGTAAAATTTATTTCATCCATCATTCTCTCAAAGTGGTCATACCTGAGGGGTTTTTTGTTCTTATCTAAGAAAATAAGAATACCAATGGTAGAATAAATATCATGTAAAATTTTTTTATGTAGCAAAATCCAATTGAGGCTATGCAACCTGGTCCATACCTGTGAAAATGTATTCTATGAAACATTGAAATATATCATCCATTCATGGATATAAAGAATTCCCAGCTTCAAATGTAATAAACCAAAGGATTGTGCTTGGATTGTGGATTCATCATAATGAAACAAATAGTGGAATAAACCTCTACCTAATGAAATAAACATCTAATCTGAAAAACCCCATATAAAAGAAATACTATGAAAAATATCTTCAATATATAAAGGCTTCTCACCTTTGGGGACAACAACTATAGTAATGAAAAAAGCACATTCTCAAATCCAGATGTTCTAAGAAGGAATTTTTACAAACTATTACTTATTCAGAATTTTTCTATAGAATTAATTTTCTTGAACAGTGCCTTCTTATGATGATTTTTATTGAGGTTGATATCTCATATACATCCCATCATTCTACACCAACCCCCCCTCCACTTTGAAAAGTATATTGGGAAATAGTTTCACCATATACCTATTTCCATTTTTTCAGTATATGGGAAACTATTTCATCTAAATAATATCAACCAAACACATTTAGTCAATTTTTTTGATACATTTTAAGTTTTATATCCCGCATAAACCACTTTAAAACCATTTTAACCTTGACCTTGATAACTTGATATTTCACTATGATAAATTAGTTGTATTAAAAAAATAAAAGGGTCTATATATGAAATTTTACATTATGATTCTAAATTTTGAAACCATTTTATCTGATTTAATTTATAAAGGTGGAATTAATTACATTTAATATAAGAACACAAAACACAAGAAAATCTGTTTTTAGGAAAATACCCCATCTAATCATAAAAATCATTTTACATTAAAATAAAGTAAAAAAATGGATTTAATGAATAGTTTTTAGTAAATAATAATAAATGAAGTTTTATAGACTTTTTTATCAACCCAAAACAAAATGGAATCTTCCAACCATAACATTAAATTCAAAAACCCCAAAAATTAATTTTGAATAAAATACAACTTATCTTCACAAAATTCAAGCTTAGGTTCCCAAATTCAAAATAATGTTTTAAAGTAAATTATTTTACTCCATAAACGTTTATTTTGTTAAAAACACTCATTTAATAGGATAAAGGAATGTTTTAGAGATATTTTAAATCTTTACCCCATAGTTTTAACCAAGTTTTACCTCTTCTATCAAGGTGGAAAATATTTAACATGGTTACTATTCAAAATGAAAAAAATAAGTTTACCCTATTATATTATATTATATTAATTATAATGATTAAACATATGGAAAAAAAATTCAAGATTCAATTTCTAGAAGTGTTGGAAATTAATTTTAAAACAAGCACTCAAAACACAACAAAACCCATTTTTTATACAAATTCATTTTTAAGCATAAAATTGAGGTTACCTTCATTCCTTTCCATGTAAAAACTATTAGATGAATGTTAAAAAATTTGATTAAATATATAATCTATTAATTTCATTAAAATCATTCATCTATTAAGAATAATTAAATTTATTAAGATAAAAACACATTGCGTGTATAAAAATATTTTTTTGATAAATAAATTTTTAAGCCCAAAATGAACTAATACCAAAATCAAGAATAAAGATGATTAATTTTTAATTAAATATTTTATTTTTAAATAAAGGATAATTTTGAAAATTTATGATCAAATTCAAGTCATAATGGAAACTCCTCAATGAAAATAAATGACCATTTTACAAAAAAAAACATTATTTTCCCCTGTTTATTGAAACAAAATTATTAAAATCACAAAATTTCACCCTAAGAATGTTATGGTATTATTATTTCAAAAATGGTACCATTTTTATCAAATAAATTTTCTAAAATAATAAAAAAGTTATAATAATATCTCAAAAATGCAATAAGAACCATTTTAAAGAAAACATAATTTTGATATAAAACATTACATTACTAAAAATTGAATACATATAAATTATTTGTTCGTAAATACATTTAACTTAAGTAAATAATATATATGTATGTATATATATATATATATTTCATATTGTGTTTAATAATACTCAAACCCATCAATATAAAATCTATGTTATAATATATATATATATATATATATATAATAGTTCATTTTAAAAAAAATTGTTGTGTGCCAAGAAAGCTATCGAACACTAAATTTATTTAAAGAGAAATATATATTCTAAAATTCAGGGATATTACACTTATAATCATACACTTTTATAATATATAGATATGTATTTCCCTTACTGATTGTTTGAGCTCACTCCTTTTCCTCTGTTTTTATTCCCTATATTATGAAGATCATTACAATTATGAGAAGTCCATAAGAGATTCTAGTGTGGCTAAATTATATAAGAATGTTCCCAAATGTTGTAGACAAATTTTATTTTATCACTTTTCATTAAAGACATTAAACATTCTATTCATATTATTATTATATGATTTATAAGTTCTAATTTTTATCTTTTAGAAATGATATAAAATAAATATATGGTTATCTTGTGTTCTAAAAAATTATGGTTAATGGAATAAAGATTTTGGAATAAAAAAAGGCCTGATTAATAGGAGTGTTAAAACATGAGTCATTAATCTTGTTTCATAGAAACATAACACATCCATAATAATGTGTAATATAAAAAATCAATATAAATTAGTCCTTATATATAGGCTCATTTCCAAGACCATAAAGACATTGTGGAAAATGTCCCATAGTGGATTGGGTTATCTCTCAAATCCCCAACTTTTCAACTAATGATATATAATCCTTTTCATAATTCATTGGATGACTTTGGAATTCAAGTCCCACACATCTTATAGTAGACATAGTCTTATAGGTTTGGGATTTTCTTTCCATTCCCAGTCATCTCAGATAATGTAAATCATTACTTAATAGATTGGATGGGTATATAAGACACATACATAACATTATGAAAACCCATACATATCGGGTCTACATGAACTTAAAACATTCATAATTCTATCATAACATAATTAACTCAAGGTAATGAAATGATTTTTCATAAAATTTTAATGTGGCATAGTAGTAAGTCATTCAATGGAAGAAGGAGGACAGTATGATTAGATCATATCCCAAGTGAAGCATAAGAAACATTAAATTATATTAACATAGATTAAAATCATTTTTCAAGATAATTAATAATTAAATTTGGAAATAAATTGAAATATAGTTTACATTTTTTAAACACTTTTATTTTAAATGAATATAATTTCTAAAAAAATAGGAATTGAAATTATTTTAAAATGCCATGAAATCATATAAAGGAGTCTTTGTAAAGAAAATTAAAGAATACTATGAGAAAATGAGTTTATATTGAAGATACTAAAATAAAATATTATTTTCAAACATTTAAAAATAAATTCTGGTAAATAAAAATAGACCTATATAGAAATCACTTAAAAATATTCCCTAATATATTTTACAATTAACTCAAAGTTAATAGAAAATGACATCAAGAAATTATAGAAGTAAATAAAAGGATATCAATAAAATGATATAAATATTTTTCATCTGGAGTAGAAATATTCATCACTGAAAGAAGTGGAATGTTTGGTTCCAAATACACGCATCTTTTTTGTTCAATTATGAATTAATGGTATGTGTAATGGTAAGGTGACATGTAATCCCCAAAAAATAACCAAATGAGAAGAATGTATTATGGATTTATAGTGAAAGAGCATATATAAATCAATATATAGTAATTTAATCATAGTTAATATTCATAATAATATGATATTAGAAAATAAATCCTTAACTTTATTCTTTAATTACATGAAGGCCCTTTAAAATAGTTATGAATTCACCACTTATCATCATGGGTTCCATTCGAATAAAGTAATTAGTCCTAAATCATTCAACCTAAATGTACATATCATCTAAAATGGATTTAGTAGAGGGAAAACTGTAATAGATTCATGATATAATCAAAGGTAAAGAGTGGTTAAGGATTGGTAAAGGAGGGATCCTTCTGTAGGTGAGTTTTGATTAGAATTTATATAAATACTAATTCAAAATGGTTTATTGTTTTCATATAAATATGAATATAGATAAAAAGTGAAAATTTTATGGAGTTGTTTCATTCATACCCTCATCTAGAAAATTTTTTTAAACGTTTTTATGATATTTTAAGTCATTACCTCTCAATTTAACTAATTTTACATCTTTTTACATTTATCATTGTCACTCAACTTTTACTTTTATTCAGTATTTGTATAGGTAAAAATGAATTAATCATGTTTAATTATTTTTATTTGATGACTGAATATTTTGAATCCATATAATCTATTTTGTCATCTAAATATAAGAAAATCAATATTTATATGAAAACATAGTATATGTAGAGAAAAAAAATTTACAAAAAAAATAAAATTTTAAACAATATGTGTTCTTAATTCTATGTCATGTTAATTCATAATTAAATAAGTATTAATATTAATTTTTATTGAATGAAATGATATATTATAATGATCCTCTAAAAATATTCAAATTTAATTTATTATCATAAAATTACACAACACATAAAAAGTATCTATTGATAAGAAATATCACCTTTCAAAATTCAGTGATTTTTTTCACATATAATTAAAATTAATTATTTTTCCTTTAATAGATAAATTTTTATCAATCCATTGCTATTATTATATTTATTTGAATTTTATAAAAATATAAAATCATTATTTTTGAAAATAATGATAATAATAACATATAACATAAAAAATATAAATTTAAAATAAATGATTTTATTTATTTATTTTGAAAAAATAATAGAATTATTTATTTTTCAAAAATTATATCATTTTTAAAACAAATTACAGAAATTTAATATTCTAATTGGATACCAATACATACAATGACCGTATATCCAATGGATATATGACAAAAGACCACATGTATAGAAGTTAAATTACATTTATATATATATCATTACATAGTTCTATAGATTCATTCCTCTTATTCATTTTAATTATATTAATAATTTTTCTAAAATTTAGAATTTGTTCCCTTATTTTTTTATTAATAATCATAGGTATAATATTGATTTTCAAAACCATAAAGATAAGGATTTATTATCATAGATTTATTTATTTTCATGTAGTTCCACTCCCATAGTAATATTTCTAATGATGTTTCATATTGCATTATCATAATGCATTAATTTTTATCTTCAATTTTAATTTTTTATCTATTAAACTCATAGAATTTATTTAATGGTAATATTAGAAACAAAATTGGGGTCTTACATTCTTTTATACTATAAATATGATATCTAGTATCTTTATAATAAAATTTATTATATTAATATATTTCATTATTATTAATAAAACCATATAATGTATCCATTGTTTTTTTGTAAATAAACAACCATTCATGGATGGTACAACTTTATATAAGGATGTAGTATTCAAATAACTATTATATCCTTCAGGGATTATTATAATAATCCATTTTATTTTAAAATATGAATATAAAATGTTATAAAAATAATATTAATATTCAGGAATGGAAAATGATAATTTAATTAAATAAAACAAACTATTTTTATAATGGAAAGAAAAATCCCCTAAATGAACAAACCATTGGAAAAAAAAATTATGCCTAGTGAAATATGGTTATGTCAAAACACATTTGGTTATTTGGAACTATATAAATATATTTAATATATTAAACATAATATCATTATAAATATATAGTTATATATTCATTTGAATATAACTTATATCATTATCATTAAATTAATTCAACCGGGGAACCAAGAAACAAATATCCTCAGAATAATGAACATTAACATAATCTCTTAATAAAATTATTATAATAAAATATAGAAGATTAAAAATAAATAACATATACAGAAAAAATCATTAAAAATTATTTAATATATAAAATTTTATTATTTAATTGGATAGACCCACATACCATGTGAGTCGGGACATGTTGCTAAAGAACTCACAAACCACACCTTTTAATCTGGGTTACACTTTCTCTTTCGTTAAATATATTTATCTCTCTTTTATTTACATAAAATTATTTTATATCATATTTATATATTCATTACATATATACCTAGATTATTTTCCCTTCATTTGGTGGGTATATGTATGCTTTCTTGTTCCATTGTCAATGTTTTCTTTAAAGTAATCCTTATTAAAGAGATATTTTCAGTTGCTTATTCCTTTTCATGTGTAACTTATTTAAAGTATTTTTCATACAATGAATTATAAAAATAATTAATATATAATGGATAAATATTTTTGGTTCATTTATTATTTTAGTTAAAACATGATGATCTTAAATTCATTAAAATTCCTTTATTCATTTCATTAAACAATATTTAATAGGTTTATAACAAGATTAACTTCTCAACAACTTTATTAAGAATTTTGTATTAGATAAATTACATATTCAAGACCTATTATTATTAATTAAATTGTGAAACAAAAAACCTTAATACAATATTTTAATTTGAATCATTATGATATATCATTTGGTTAATAATTGAGAGAACATTATGTAACCGTTTTTCTGTTTACGTGTTTTCTCATTATTATAAATTTTGTATAATTTATTTGTCTTATTATAATTTTAATGGTTTTATATATTATTAAATAAATTTGGGTTTATAATTATATATCCCCACCCAATTCAATTGAAAATTACTAAATCCCATGAGATACCATGGATGGTGCACATATGATAAGCCTAGCACACTATGTATGTTTTCTAGGTAGTGAGCCTTGTATTGTTCTTATTGTGGCATGTTTCATGTTGTTACCACCTTTTTATGATGTAATGATATTATAATATCATATATTTTATATTATTATTCCATGTTCTTATATATGATCCTCTTTTTTTATGAAATTATGTATGCCTCTTTACTTAAATGTTATACTTCATTATCATGTTATTTCCCTTATAAGGATTTATAATCTTGCACATTTATTTTATGTATGACCACAGGGTATACTTGGTAGTAATAAAAGAAAACATTGATTTAATATCACACTATGGATATTAAATTAATGATGATGTAATATTCTATGTTGATGTATTATATATATCTAGTATCTTAAAGACACTTGTACTCATGATTTCAAGTTTTCGATTTATGGATTATTATATTTAAATACATTTAATAATATAAGTATGAGATTTATATTTATATAAGGGTGGTTACTTATTATTAACTCATATGCCTTGTTCAACTCCAACTATCTCCTTTCGCACATGTTCAACTCCTTTTGTATAAAAATATAATTTAATCTCTAATAACAAATATATATTAAAAAAATTCACTATAGTGATGATGCCTCCATATCATTAATGAAAATAATTCCAATTCAAGATCTAAATCATGTGTTGGGTAATTTTGATAATGAAACATTGTTAGACATGATTTATAAGCTACTGTCATGTTATTTTTCATGATTACACATACAAATCCCCTCATTCATGCATCACTATATAGTAGAAACACTTCTGTGCAATAGTGTAGTATTAGTACTAGTGTAGTGAACAACCTTTTATTCCTATAAAGGAACTTTTTACCATATTAAACTATCTAGATGAACCTATCCTTTTCATATTATCATGGTTGGTGGATTTCATAGGTATTAGATGTCTCTTACAAAGCATTGATGTTATCCATCAAATCCAAGAATACTAAAAATATTTATTATAGTGGTTAGTCTCATCCATTCTTGAATCCCCTAAATCTTTAAATGATCCATAGATATACGCTCATTTTTAATTATATGACTCATAAATGATACTTTCTAGAACCAAAAAGTCACACTTTGGTATACGGTTTGACATTTATCAAAGTCTTTATCCTAATCCTTAAATAATATTTAATATCTTCATTAACCATGTAAGATATAAGAATATAATCAATATAGACTAATACAAATCAACCAATGTAATTTGTATAGACACTATGAAACAAACATGTGATGATAGCTAGAATATTTGTGATTATGAAAGAAATCACTAATAATCATAGTGTCCATTTCTTTTTTTGAATGTAGTCTTCAATATATCCTCCATTTTCACCTTTATCTGATGATATTCATATATAATTTATATCATTAAGAAGTATTGATGCCCTTGAATTTCATTAAACAAATCATCAACAGAGGGTAAGGGATATATGTCCTTGATATTTTTCTTTTAAAACTTTTGATAATCAATATAGAGATACAATGTTTCATCCATAATCAAAACAAAGAGGATTGGTGAACCCCTGGTAAACCACTTAGGAATATAAAATCCCTTTTCATTTTCTCCTAGAGTTTCATCTTCAACTAATCCAATTTTTTTGGGGATATTCTACGGGATTATTTGATACTGTAATTGCACTAGGTATGTCATAATTTGAAATATCAGCCTCACGGTATGGGTGAATACCTAGAAACACTTATCAAAATATGTAAATATATTCCCACAAAATTTAAATATCTTAAATATTGGGTTTTTACCCAATAAATTGAGATAAATATTGATCATTATTGGGTAATAAGACCTATATTAGGGATTTAGCTTCCATAGAGAGTTCATAGTCATCCTTTCACCAATATATGGTCACAAATTTATTTGGGAAATGAAATGTGAATTCTCTATCATGAAAATTAATAAGAACTCTTGGTAGAGAGTGTTAATACATTCCTAACTTGACATTAAAAAAATAGAGAATAATAGAATTTATATGAAACACATTCCCATAAACCCCATTTTGATTGGATTTATTGTCTTTAGATGTCATTAAAGTACCACTATGAGTTTTTACCAATAATTAAATATCTATCCATTGATGGTAAATTTTATGTTGTTATTAATCTTTCAAATTATAAATAAGTGGGTATAAATAAAATAAAATAATACATTTTCAGTTCTTAGACATATGATTATTTTAACTTTCACCAAATAATTTTCATGACCCATAGTAGTATTAGTGATTGTATAGGGGTTACCTTTCCCCCTTGACATTAGTGGTTTCTAATCATGATTATGATCATTAAACCATGGATTTCTGCACAAGTTGTCATAATTTCCATACTTCTTATAATATATGCATTGGAGTGTGGGTGGTGCATCTGGTTAATCTTTAAGTATATCTTTTTCCTTATTTATATCCCTTATGAATTCTTGTTAGTGATTTCTAGAAGCATTTATCTATTTTTATGAGTCAATTTCATCCATGCCTCTTCCAAAAATTATAGAATGTAGGAATATGAATCATCATTTATCCATGGGTTTTATCAATTGAGTTTTAAAAAACAATTCTTCATTTGATATTCCCCATATCCGTAATATTAATCAGTGACCATAATTTCCATATCAAACTTTAGAAAATATCAAAAACTTTCTTAATAGGTACTAAATTCACTCATATAAAAATTTTCAAATACATATTTTAAAGTAAATTATTAAATGATCAATTTTTCAATATGCCTCAATGATAAAATAATAATTATAACATTAAAATATTTTTATGTTAGAATCATAAATTATAATGGATCGATAATCCATATATTTCAATTCTAGAATTCCCTCCCCATTTTTTGCAACGAGTTCAAGAAAACTATTTTTTAAAAGATATCATATTAAAATCCTCCCAATCCATGTTTTGGATTTTATCCTCTTTAGCCATGTTCTTGATTAGAGTTAACAATATATCTAACACAACTTCAAAATAATAAATAGATAAAATAACATTTCCATGCATCGAATACTAGAAATCAGAAAATAACTTCATTTTGGGTTAAACTATATATTTGTAATTAGTTGATCAAAAACCCAACTAATGGATAGTGGATGTTTCCAAATGATGTTAAAAATGGATATATGTTCCTTGTTAAGAAAAATTTGGAGCTAAAATTAGTTCATGTCATTTTTTATATCTTTAATGCATTTATTGATTATAGAAATGTGTTTTTTCACTCCAACTCCTATGTTGTTTAATTTCTCATTGAGGCAAAAACTTTATTTACATTAGACTAATAGATAACATGATTCTTATATATACCATCCATTGACTAAAAATAATAATATTACAGTAATTATTAAATAATAATATACATAGTAAACAATAAAATGATGATGAAAATCAATATAATGATTTCATAATTTATGAAAAAATCATTTCATCCAATAACCAAATTAGGTTAAACTTTTTGAAGTGTTGGTTCATCCTATACTAATTTTTATTCAATATAGATTTAATAATATTTTGACACCTAATTTTTCATATATCAATCCCCAAAATTAACTAAACCTTAGATATATATGAATTGAGATGACCTAACCATAACATACTTACTTATTAGATGCTGATTTTGGCAGGGTTATGACGATAGGGAGATGTCTTGGTTGGCATGAAGGCATGGTGGCAGTGATGCTGATGTGATGTTTGGATAGTGATATGATGATGGCTCTACGGTGCGGTTAAAGGTCACCATTATGTAGATTGAGGTGGGAAGTCCAAGATTAGATGTTGTTTTTGGTCGTTTTTTGTACTTCAGTTTTGAAATTTGAATGTCATCGTCTTGAATTTTGAATGCGGTGTGCGATGTAGATGGGGGATATGTGTGACTATCACACCCCAACCTCAGACTCTCTTTTATTTTATTCCTCTCAGGGTCACACATCATTGGACATGTTGAGTTTGGGCTCTTGATTTGAAATTTTTGTTGTTTAATAATTTTGATAAGTTTCAGATTGGTGCGCGGGCACCACATAGTTGGTGGTGACCACACGGTCGGCTCTGATGCCCGTGCAACTCTCTAATGTTTAAAATAAATATAGTTTTTTTTTAAAATAAAATGGGTTGAATGTTTTCACCCTAATTATTATAGTATAGTTATTATTATTATTATTAATGGGCATGTTATAATTTTTAATAATATTGTTAAAATTAAATGGTTCTTGAAAGTGTTTTTAATATTTTATGGTTAAATTATTAATAATGTTGTGATTAATTAAAATGAGTTATTACTATTATTATTACTAAAAAAATTATTATTAAAGTTATGATTATATAATTACTAATATTATTATATATATTGTCATGAAAAATTTGGTTATTAGTATTATTAAAGCGGTTAATATCATTATTATAATTATTCTTCTTATTTTTATTATTAATAATAGTGTAATTTTATTAAAAAAAAAATGAAACCCTAGGGGGCCGTCCCCCCCCCCCCGTCTTCTCCTGATCGCAGAACACCCCCCCCCCCCCCCCTTCCACCTCCTGGTTGCACGACGCCGACCCTCCCCACTCCTGCTTGAACCTCCAGCTGGCCTCCTCCTCTCCCTACCGTGACCGCCGTGACCGCCGCCTCCCTCCCGGTCGGCATGCTCGCACCACCCCGCAACCCCCCTTTCCTCTAGCATAGACGCCCTGTGCGGCGCCCCTTCTCCTTTGGCTGTCACCGCATCTGCCAAGCCGCCTCCCCTCCTTCCCGTCGGCATCGCCCCACACACCTCGTCCAGCCGCGTAGCGCTGCTGGCTCACGCTGCCCTGACCCCGCGTGTCGCGCTCGTCGCCGCCCCTGTTCAGCCCACTACCGGTCATGCCTTTATCACCACCCCATCCCCCTCATCAGTCATCGTGCCGCGGACGCCTCCTATCGGCGCCACCCCTGTCGGCATCGCCCCATGACGGCGTCATCCCGGACATCCCGCGCCCTTCCAGTGTCATCCCGGCTTACGCGCAACCTGTCAGTGTCGTTCCAACCAGCGCACTGCCTGCAGGTGTCATTCCAGCCAGCCTGTGCCTTGACGGCGTCTTCCCAGCCTTCGCGCAACCTTTGTTGGTGTTCTCTTCGGCCATTCACCCTTTCGGGCGACCTCGCCAGTTGAGCACACCTCCACGTTGATATGAGGTTTGCGTTGTCTTCTTTTCTTTTCTCATTTGAAATATTTTAAATATATTTTTCTGTATTTTTTGAGTCCCTGGTAATGTTTTTGTACTACTTTGTCCATTTCTGTAGTTGTTTTAGTGTTTTCCACCGAATTTGAGTGGTTTGGGTTGTTCTAATCCACTTGTTGTTGGGTCTAGGTGAAATTTATGATGCTGCTTTGATTGAGTTATTTTAAAATAGCATTCCTGTGTGTTTTTTTAGATGTTTTTCCTTTTTTGCAGTGTGCTGACAAAGAAAGCCACGACACTGCGGTCACCAGCTTGTGTAGGTGCTTGTGCGCCAGTGTGAATCGTGTTGCATCGTCGTGTTTCAAGATTTGATTCGAGGTAGGTTTCCCCACAAGACTTACCGTTAAGTTTAGAAATTATTAATTTCTTGTTATATGTTTAATTTTTGGTAAAGTATAAATAACACTTAATAATTATTTTTAGAATAATTATTTGCTTCAAGTCAAACTATTTATTCTTGTGCATTGAACTGAAATTATTTTTCTTGACGAACTGTCACATCATGTTGAAAATGCCGTTTGGATTTTTAAAATTAATTTATGAATTTTCAAGTGTGGTTTCGGTTTGATGTGAAAGGTTTCTTTTCATGAAAAATGATGTTTTATTAAAGATTTGTTTGACATGTAAATGAATGTGTTGGTTCCACTTTGAGAAACACTTAAAGGCCCGGTTGGCACTTCTAAGATGGTTTTGAAACGATTTTGATGAATATACCTTGGGATAGGTACAACAAAAGGCCCGATTGGCATTTAAAAATAATTATTTGTGAAAGGTTGATGTGTGAAATTTATCCAAGGCCCGTTTGGAAGTTTAAACTGATTTTTGTTAAAACCGTTCTTGGGTTGGGTCCTTTGCCTATTGTTGATCTATGTGACTGGGAGGGTCCTCAGTATCGGACCTCCTTGGTGAAATGAGTGACGACGGCAAGGGACTACACTTGAGGTGGACAGGGTGGTGTGAGTTTTTGTGGTGTGTTTGGAATATATATACATATATATATATATATATATATATATATTAATGAATTGGGCCTAAATTGTATATCACACCCTCCATAGAACTATACATGGGAACTTGGCATAGTAAGTGAATTTTCTGAAAATGATTGCAACACTAGTTTAGATTACGCACTGGTAGTGGCCCCATAGCAGGGGAATACTGAGTTATTGCTGCTATAGGGATTGGGCCCCTCGTTTAGGCCATGTAGGGCTATGTTGACTGTTAGGTTGTTATGACGTCATCGAGTTAGGGCATGCCTTTTGGATGAGTCACATGTATAGTACATTCTGGATTGCTCACGAGCTCCTAGGTTCGACCCATGTTTCCTTCAGTGCTTAATTGTTTGTGGCAGATAGTTGAGGTGCCTAGTTCGGTTGATAGCCCTCGTGTGTTACTTTTCCATTGCCCTCGTTGTGTGCTATGTGTGGTTTTCCTATTGGATAAAAAAATAAATTTTGGATTTTAAATTGGTTGAGAAAAAAAATTTAAAAATGTAATGCATTTTTCCCTTTTAACATTAAAACTTGTTTTTTAAAAAATTTGAATAAGGGCGATGGACTGTTACTTGCTTTAGAAATGAAAAGTATATGTGAAACCCATATTTTAGGTAATGTAGTTCAAGCTTGAAATTAATAGATTTTTATTTAATGGTATTGCTTTGGGAATAGATTTATCGGGCAAGCCTACTGAGTTTTAATACTCACGCCTATAGTGTTTTCTTGATTTTAGTTCTGTTTCAGGTTCCAGCTTCAGTTGTTCTCCTTGAGCGACATTGATTGTGGTTTTAGAGGGTAACTCAAGGGGTCATGTGGAGTTTTGGTCGTAGTCAGGTTAGTGGTGTTGTTGGTTATTCTTTCGTTATTTTCCTTTGTTCTTTTTATTTCCGATGCTTAGTTTATTTTCTTTTGGGCCAAATTGTTCCCACTTGTTTAATTTTGATGCCCGACATTGGTTGCTAGCCCGTGGGGATCGGGAACGACCCTTGGGCCATGTCGTGGGCCGGGTCATGTGACCGGTTCAGGGATGACCCGGGGCGGTTCGTGACAGTGACTATGTGTGAACTGGTGATGTTTTGTTGGGTTCCCACTTTTCCAAAAAGTGGATTTTAATAAATTCAAAAAAAATGGATTGTGATATGATTTTTTCTTATATCTCATAATAAATCCATTCCAAAAACCTATTGGTTTATTTTCATTGGATATTATATAACTAAAAAATAAATTTAAAAATATTCTTTAATATCTTACACAAATATTCCTCATGAATGATATCCTTTTAAGAATATAATACATAATACTATTCTTCATTACATGGTGAATAAAATCAAAATAAAAAGGGGTCTTGTTTTCTCATTTAGGGTGAAAATAAGAGATATAAATAAAATATCATAATGGAAAATAATATTAGCATATGGATATGATAGCGTAATAAATATTTCTAAATATAACATAAGGAAACCATATCCAATAAACCATAGATCATAATTCATTAATAATTCCATAAGGATTTTGAAATAACATGAAAAATAATACCTAGGTATGTGGAATCATAGTTATATTATCATAATCCATGAAAATATAACATATGAATGTGGTCTACCATAGAAATTTAGAATAATAATGTGACACATACAAAAGCATAAACAAATTATTTCATATGTCAAGGATAACTGTAAATACCCTCAACATATATTGGATAGAGAACCACAGTTGACTGTGTTCACTCCACAATCCCATAATTATCATATCATTAGATATAATGCATTATCCTATTCATTAGAGGGTTATATCATATCCACCCATCACATAATGACAACCCATTCATGAGTGTTCCACATGAAAATATTCATAATTCAATTGTGGTGTAATTAAACCAAATGAATTAAATATTGTTTTATGAATATTTCAAGAATACATTATCATAAGTAATAAAGATGGATAAGGTGGATGGTATCATTAGATCGTATCCCAACTAAATCATGAGAATTGTTCAAGGATATTAATTTAGATAGATACAATTAATAATGATAGTAAAATATCACCCAAAAAAATATGAGTATATAACCTATATATTTTTATAATTTTTATTTTAAGGGAAATAATTTAGATTTTTTTTAAATGATAAATTAAATTAAATATATTTTAGAAAACCATGGGAACATCGAATGAAGTTTTTTTAATGAAAACTATCTAAAATGGTAGAAGAAAATTACTATACGTAAAATGATAAAAAATATTACTTGCACAGTTTTAAAAGAAGGTAGGATTTAATAAAAAATGAATTTATGGAATAAAATATTCAGGGATAATGACATCATTAAAATTATATTAAAAAAAATTAAATTATTGATAATTATTTCAAACTAAAAATAAAAATGAGGTTGACACCACTCACAATCATCATTTGAGTTGAATTGTGAACAAAAAGGAGGTAAAATAATAAGGGGTCATTTAAACAATAAAAATAACCATATATGATGAAAATAAATGGAAAATTATATATGATTATCATAAAATTTACCTAAATATTAATTTAGACACTAAAAATATCACTTTCCAAGTAATAATGGAAAATAATCCATTACCTTAGACTTCTTCATGTTTGGATTCTCTATAACTTCCTTTAAAATAAATTTAAGACCATTATTCATGTGTATAATATTTTTATTCATTATCATCCAAAATAATATCATTTAAATATAATTTTTTATAACCTAGATATTAACTGATTATTATTAAAATTAATATTCATTTTTTAATTATTAGGTTCTTCTAAGAAAGTTTTGGTATGGTAGTTTTGGTCCTTACTCCACGATCCTTGGTTAGTCACCAAAAAAATGTTATTGAAGATTTATATTATGGGTTTTATATAGTTATAGATTCTCGTGGTTATTTTATAAAATAAAGGGTAATTATTCATAATAAATTCATAAAACTGTCATCTTCTATGTTTATTGAATGAAAAAAAGAATTGAATTTCTCAATAAAGCTAGTATAGTAGCCCAAGACTTATACACATATTATTACACAGTTTTAAAAAAATCCATAAAACACAACCTATAAATCAAGAGGTATAGTGTTTCTATGAAATTAGATAAAAAAATTATTCAACATATTAAAAATATACTTCCACTTTATTTTAATCATTATAAGGTGATATTGAGTCCCTTTGTTCTTTTATTACTGCAAAGGATACCCCAACGACATACACGAAGAAAACTGTGAGTTTTAAATCTCAGTAAGAGAATAAAGTGGATAGGGAAATATATCATAAGTGTCAAGATGAATAAATTTTTAACATAAAATAAAATTGTCGCATGGATTCATGGGATAAAGTAGATAACATATGATCATAGTAACATAAGGATGTTCTCACAAAATAAATCATGTTATATTATTTTTATTTCATGGATATCTTTCAAAAAAACACAACATAGTGTGATCGGCATATTTAACAAGAATAATATATGGAATCTGATGATATGAAAAAATAACCCAATGCATTGAGGAATGTATAATTTTGGGCTCACCAGTCATGTAATAATATATGCTTGCATATGCGTCTCACAAATCGAATCCATACACATTCCATAACATTAACACATCATGTAACTATTTATTGATTTATTTGATATTATTTTAGGATAATGAAAATTTTCAAGTGGTTATGGGCTCGAATATTCAATTCTTATTTAATTTTTCTATCTATTCCTTGTTTTAATTCACAATTTAAGGGAAATTGTGTCGTTACCTTTTTATAAGGATTATTTTACTTGTTTTTTTTCTTTCATGGTTTATTACCCACATGAATCACATAGTTTGGAAAAAAATATTTTATTTCTATGAGAAAATATGTTAGATTATCGGTTTTTAAGGTCTTCACCCGTGGTTTCTGCATGATTAGTTCAAACAATGTGATAAGCATGTGGATGGACTTATAATAAGTCAGTGTGGTTTTTTAGGGTTGGAACATGGTTCATAATTCATGTGACCAAACCTTGTGAGTTTGTTTTGGGTCTCTAGTATAGCTTTAATGGGTCACACATTGATTACCAAACTATGCACCCAAACCATGAAACTTACCCAAATAAAAATTTTAGGGATTTCAAAAATTCCACAAAGTAGTTTTAATGAGTTTCAACCCCATTTATCTTTCTCATCTATTTCACTAGGATATGGAAAATCAAATACTATCTCCTCAACCTTCCCTTTACCATTTTTTAGTCTCAATTCTTGGATTCTAAGTGTTTTTTTAAGGTAAACATCCCCATTCCTCTTCCACTCCCTCGTGTTTTCATTTTCTTTCTATTTTTATTCCTTATGGAACCCTAATGTGACATAATGGTTGATTTGGTATTTAGAGACAAAACTAATGTGGGATTTTTCAATCTTTATGGTTTTATGGGTTTTCTTCTTCTTTATTTGGAAATTTTCTACAAAAGATGAAACATATTAGATTACTCCTACTCGATTTATGATTTCTAGAGTTATATGTTTTCATTATCTCCCATTATTTGGAATTATATTATGTTATTTATAAATTAGAAATATATAAAATTCAAATCACAATTATATATTATAGTTTTAAATATGTTGAAAAATCATTTCATATTAAATTCTCAGTTGTAAAAATATGTTTCCTATCATCCAATGTTTTTTGAAAAACCAAGTCATGTCCCCCTCCCACCAAAGATGTTATAGTGAAGGGAGAGAGATAATGACCCCTAATCCCTACCTTTAATAGGCTCTAGGTTAGAGACAATCATCGAGGGTATAAAAATCTCATAATATGGGAGGAATTTCCCTCTATAAAAAAACAATATTGGGAGATAGAATTTTTCAACCATAATCAACTCCATAGAATATATAAAAGAAAACCAAAAAACCATCCCATAATTCATGTGTAAATAAATTTGATACAAATAAAAGTCTCCAAATTAAGTACCCAAAAAATAAAACTAGAGAAGCAACATAGTATCTATCCAAGGTTACAGCTAGTAATGCCCATCACGGTCCATGAAATCCTCCTGGAAACCTGAAAACTGTTTTTATATACATAGGGTGAGCATACAGGTATACTCAGTAGGAAAACCAAATTCTTCCACAAATAAGTGTAAGGAACATATTAATTCACCCATGGTAAAATAGTATAACCAGACAAGACCTAACAAGTATACCAACCATAATCCCAACCTCACTAAGGCTCTCTCACCAAATAATGCATCCAAGTAATATATTATAACATAAATCACATCGATGATAGGGTACCCTGCCCCACTTTCCCACTGATTAGCTGCTCTCACGTCCTAATGACAAACGTCTCGGTGCTCCCACCTCTTATAAATATACATTGAATCACATCCCACTCACACACACCAAGGCTACACCTCATATCACATCTCATCCCCACACACCTGGTCCACACATCACATCATGTCACATCGCATCATGCTCACACACATCTGGGCCACACTTCAGATATCATCCTGAAGACACCTGCTACAGTACATCACAACTCATCCCGAAGACACTTGGGACCCAACATCACAACTAATCTCGTATACACCTAGTACCACACATCACAACTCACTCAAAGACACTTAGTCCATTATCATCTAGAAGAGGGAGTAGGGAATAATGGGTAGTCAGCCATCCATCCTCCCACCTGGATGTTGGGAAAGAAACCCCCCACTTGACTATAAGGATGTTGACACATAGTTCCTGGCATAGGTGGGGTGTGTATATAAATCACAAGAAAAATAAAATGTATACATACATAAATATAAATCCACAAAAACCCCACCTAGAGTATTACTAGAAGATCAAAAACCAACTCACAAGGTCCCCGACATCCACTACCAAAACTAAATGCATAACCCACACAAGAAGAATTTAATCCATGGTTTTTTTTCATTATTTTGTCATTATTAGACCATTTTACATATTATTAAATACCAAATCGTCCCATTAAAAACATGTACATTGATTTATATTTCATTCTCATTATTGTCACCATCCATACCAAGGAACCTAAAACAAAATAACACACAATATACATCACATTGAAACATCCCAACAACCACATCCACCACTACTATTCAACTCAACCCCCCTTCTTAACCATATCATGTCAACTTCCCACAAACACATCATATATCACACCCCAACACAACATATTTTCATATTTAGAAAAGGATCTCTTATTCAATTTCACTTCATTAATTAAGGGTGTTATGTAATGACCTAGGTATTTATAGAATAATAATTTTTGATTTCTATTAATACTTATGAATAAGATATTGATTTTAACTTAAAGGGGGTGATTTTTATGATAGCAGAATCAACAAGCAACAACGGGCTTCTCGAAAATCTTATATTGCACACAACATTGAGTTATACAGAAAAATAATACAATATTATTATTATTATTTTAAGTGGTAGTTAACACCTAGCTGTTAGAATGGTGGGAATGAATAGTATCAACTGAATTTTGAAATATGGATTACACATGTTTAAATTATGATTCATTGATTACCAAATTTATTATAAATGGAAATAAAAACCAATAGAATACAATGGATGTGTTTTTATGAAAACCTATTTAAAAGAGAATAATTTTGTTTTCATATCACCCTTTATGTATTTTTATTTAATGAAAAATATATGATATATATTCAATGTAATTTTTTAAATTAATCTTATATTTTTTCTAGATATGATATAATAATAAATTCATTTTATCAGATAAAAGAATTATTTTTCTAAAAATGCATTTTTACCACCTTTTGATTGTGAACCCTTTTTAAATATAGTATTTGATGCCTTTATATGTTTTATTTTAAAAAAATAAACATATTATTTATAATCGTATAATCAAAACTTAATTTGGATGAAATTTTAGTATTTTTCTAATAAATTTCTTTTTTTAATGAATAGTGATGAATACTGCATTTTAAGTCAAAACTCTCTTTTCATCTAATTTATTTATATGATTATATTGTAATTTTAATTAGTTTTATAGAGTAATTAGATTATTTTTTATCATTTAATCCAATTTTTTCATTTTGAGTAATTTAACTTTTAAATTGGACATAAACAACAATCAATGTTTTGATAATTTTTACTTCTTAAAAACCCACTTTCTCATTTTGACAACAGGAATTAATTTTACATTAAATACTACAAATTTAATGTTTGGAATTTGGAAAAATGGATTCCATATTTTTTATCATGGTTTAAAACTTTTTTAATAGGTAACTTTTATTTTTAGACATTATTAATTGCAACCTCATTAAATATTTTATTTACCATGGTTAAAGGGTAAATCTAGTGAATAAGGGTAAAAATAATATTTTAAAAATACTAAATTACCCTAACACATGTCCTAACCCTATTTCTTGAGATATTTCCGACCATGAGAATCCTTGGGTCTATTTTAGGACCCCATGGAGACACTTGTGTGTGAAAATTACAATTAATTGCTTTTATTTTAAAGTTAATGAAAATATAACCAAAACAACTATCTTTTAATAAAACAATTTTTATATGGGGTTATATAAGTGATCTCTTCGACCATAAATATTAAATTAGAAACTAAAATTATTTTATAAATAATTTTATTTTATTTATAATTTATATACATCAGATAAATAAATTTATTTATGACACAATGGTGATGTATTGATTACCTTATTAAAGAATGTTTTAAATAAATGAGATTATAAAAATTAAGATAAATTTATTTTGAAACATTTTATGCCATACAAGAATTTTATAGATGATTATTACTTGTTATATTTTAATTAAAGAAGGTTTTCTGAATGAATCAAGTTGTTATAGATTAATAAAAATTCTTGATATAAATAGTATAAAAATTGACATAAATGGGTTTTTAAATCAATTAATATTTTAATAAATGGTATAATAGTCCAAAACATCTCATGTTTGGCCAAAAAATATATTATATTACAAATGTCATTAATGATCCATTTTTGGGTCTCTTGGAATTTTATAGTAACTATGGTAAACATATATTATGAATATACAAGAAGACATGGTAAAAGTTAAATAAGTTTACTAAGGGTTAAAGCAAAAAAGATAAGGTTAATTTTATAAACTAAAATTAACTAAAACCCATTATCTGAGAGTATTTTGACCCATACTCATATTATATTCTAAATATATCACTTTTTTGTTATTATAATTCTAAAATCAATTAATAATAAAATAATACTTTCAAACATTCCCAAAGTGCCTCTCCTCCCTCTTATAAAAGGATACTACCTATAACCCTTACTCACACCTCTAAAGCCCCTTGTATCATACAACCTCTAACCAAATAATCTCCCAAAATCCCTATATTTCTCCTATATGCCTTACCTTGGGCATAAGGTAGTTCAATAAATCCTTTTATATTAAATCAAAAGGAGTTACCCGATTTGAGGTAATGTCTTTTCTCAAGTTTCTTTCATTTATTTTCCTTCTCCAACCCCATAAACTCTTTTTATTACATTATTTTATAAAAACACCAGTATCTTAAATATACTAGGATTTTTTTATGAGAATTATTCTAACTACACTTACACACACCTCCACCTAATGGATGCGAACATAGTGTTTTTGTGTACGGCGAACTACTGCCTCAAAAAATTATGATTGTTTGATTTTCCCCTACCACCTCTCATGGTGGCCATTATGATAGAACTGTAATTATATATGATATATACGATATTTATTTTATCTATATGCTTCTATAATTATAATTTATAACAAACCTTTATTCTTTTCATGTTGTATAAAAATGGTATTTTCATTTGAAGAAGTGCGGACTACCACCCCTTCAAAGTTATATGTTCATGATATACATGGAACGTATAAAGGAAAGAATTAATGAACGTATGTAACATATATGTCATAGATATTACAATTTAAATATAATATACCTATGTATAACTTATTTTTCATTCCTTTAAATATTAAAATGAAATGAAAGTAGTGTCCATGCGCACGTATGGATTACCGTCTCCAAGAATGGTGTATTTCATTTATAATATCCAAATTCTATGGACTATTCTAAATAAATATATACTAGATATATATGATATATATGATATCTAAATCATGAATATTATTCTGGAGATAATATACTTTTTACCATGTGGACAATTTATAATTATAACAAGCTCATTTTTTGCTCAAGTTCCGAACATCAACAAAATGTTCGATATGAACTCAAATAATTAAATAATTGTTATAGAAAGTTAATAAGTGATATAAAAGGAATAATAAAATTAAAAAAGGTTCTGAAGAAATTATAAATTAACTTAAGTTTATTATTCAATAAATTAAATAAAGAATGTGTCAATTCGGACACAAGGTAAGGGGATTCGCCTTCATCTTCTTTCATTGAGGAAAATTTTTATAATATACACCTCTTTATTTTATACGGTGTATAATAAAACCCTTTGAATTTTAATTTCATTAAAAGGGAATATTTTTTCTACAACTGTTTTACTAAATTACAAAAAGATTTTTTTTAATGTAAGGGGTGACAAAGACCTCTTTTCCACCGTAATCGTTATTTCGCTTCCTCTATAAGCTTTAATGTAATTAAAAGGAAAAGAAATACCTTATTCCCTTTTTGGGTGTTTTCATATTGAAAATGGTATTTGAAATGTATTTAATATTTAAATATCTTGAAATAATTTCTTGTGATTTCAAATGAAATTTTATTAGTGAAATATTGATATTCTTAATATTTTATGTTTTATGATTATATAATGGTACTTAGACATTTGACGGGTGGTTATGTGATAAACCAATGATAGGTGGTTACATGATAAACCAAATGATAGTTCGTACTGTGATAAACCAAGGATGGGTGGTTACATTTTAACCTCCAATGCATTGGGTATGGAAGTAGTATGTATGGTTATTTAATTTGTAAGAATGATTTGTGGAAGTTGACCGTATGGTTATTCCATTTAAGTATGACTATGTCCCAAGTTTACCTTTTATATGTTATGTGTGCTTTCTATGGGTTTTATGGTATAATTTTGGTTACGAAAATTGTAAGCGATGATCTTATATTCAGTGAAGTGTTTTTACTAATTCTTAAAGGTGAAAGGTATTACTTTATGATAAAGTATTCATGGTTTACATGTTGTTTTGAAAAAACTAACAGTTTTCCTTTTTTGTGTATCTCTTACTGGGCTTTTTATGCTCCTCTCAAGTTTTTGAAATGTTTTTAATAGGTCTTAATTTGTAATAGGGTCAAGTATGGGATCAAGGAAATGTCACTATATTTAAAACAGGGAACTAAACATGTTTCTTTTCTTTTAAGAGTTTTTATTTTATGAAAAAAATGGATACTGAGTAGAAGTGTCTACAAGTTATATTCAAGTTGTTATGTATAATTTATGAACAAATTATTTAAATATCTAAACTTGAGAAGATACTCAATTTGAATTATTAACATAATTAAATATTATAATAAGTTTAATTTTGTGGCCTTATAGTTAGTATCAAAGGCCAGTTTAGATAACTTTAGAGGTTATGGTGTTATTTAAGCATAAGTGACATAACCATAATGGTTAGCATATTAGAAAGATTCATAGTTAATTTATATAAAATTAATGAGTTTAAGAAAACATTAATAAGTATGTATTAGTATTTACCCTCCTCCTGAGATATTATATGATTATTTTACAGATATACTCACACTGGCCTTTTTGGTTTTATTAAATGGATGGATTTAGCAGGCACCAAAGTAACAATTGATGTGAAGAAAACTATGACAGTTTTCTGAATAAGAAACGGAATGAAATGGGAGCTGCAATGAGAACTCTTGTGGTTATTCTCAACCAACTATCTAGTGTAATGATTGACCACCTTAACCATGGTGATTTTTATAAGGCATCATATATGCGACAAACAAAACCCTATGGAAGTTCAGGTAATAATCATAAAGGTAAGTATATTAAAAAACCTATGTGTCAATGATGTGGAAAGAAACACCTAGGAAAATTATACAAAGGTACGGAAAGATTTTATATATGTGGTAATGAAGGTCATAAAGCAAGAACCTTATATGGGAAAAGGAATCGTCCAGTTGAATCCAAGAAAGGGAAAGAAGTTCTTTCTGAGGGATCAATTGATTATTTTAAATGTGGGGTTTATGGTCATTATAAAAATAGATTTCCTTAAAAGAAGGTTCATGAATGGGATCATAAAGTTCATAAAAATATATTTTTACCAATACCTAATTTCATTCCAATTGAGAATGAGGAAACTGACAATGACCAATGAAAGCTATGGATTATTTCTTAGCTGATGTTTTGATATTATTGAATCTTAGGATATGATTCATGATTTTGTTTATAAGAAATAAGTATTACGGAATAATTTGGAAAAAATGGTTAATGGATCCTGAATAACGTCTAATGATTAATAAGTCTACATATAATTGACTAAAGAGTTATGGAAGATTTAAGGATGATGAAATGCATAAAAGTATTAAGGCTCTTTTGTTGATGGGTTTACTTTTGAAGAATTTTTATAGTATGTGTATCCTTGAAGTTTGATATATGAAAATTTTATTCAAGAAAGAATTATGTTTTCTTGTGTGGAGATAATGTATAAAATTAAGATTTTATATGATCTTTTTTTAGGTGACAAATAGTTATTACATTTTGGGATACAAAATGAAAGGAACTAGATAACCTTTGAGGATAAAATAGGTTATGGTTATATTTGAGGAAATTATATTATTTTTTATAATATTATAATAATGATATGGTTTTATAAAAATGAAAACTCATAGGATGGGTGACAACCCATTGTGTCCGGAAAGGCCATGCGAATTGAACCCACAACGGAAGGGCGACAAGGGCGCATTGCCTACTACTGGCCTACATGAAGTACCTGGTTAGTATAACTTATACTTTTTAGTTAAATGATATTAATTATCAAGAATAAGTTGATATGGTATCTTATGTTTTATCAAATGGATATCCTTAGTATAAGTATTTGATTTGGTGATTAAGTGATAAAGATTATTTTTGAAGATGTTTTATCTTTTTGGAACACTCTATGCCTAGGGAAAATAGAATACTTTGGGATTTCAATTGAGGAGTGATGGTGGAATTTTATTTTGGAAGAATCTATGTTTTTATTGTAGAAATATAGAAATTCTGGTTATTTATGGAAATTATTAACCTATCATAGAGAATATGTGATTAGGTTAATTACTTTTAAGTATTATACTTTAAGATTAGTTGATGTTATAAATGTTAATATTTATCATGGAAGACTATGTGACCAAATCCTTCTGAATTGTGGGTTTCAAACATAGTTTGGATTATATTGAATAATTTTAAGGAAAATTTTGTCTTGAATGGTATCTGTTGAGCTATGGGTATTGTTTGTTCAATTTTGGAGATTTTGAGTAATATTTCTTTTTATAAAATATTATACTTTTTGGGGATTATCTGATCTTGTACTAACCATTTTGGTTTTAATTAATGTCTAAAGATAGGGGAAATATATATATAGTTCATTTTTTGGATTATTTGATTCTCGATAAGTTTATTACAGCACTTTAGGTGTGACAAAGTCATCTTGAATACTCTTCGTTTGGAGAAAAGATGAGCTTTTGGTAGAAACTTATTAAAGGATGAAACTCTACTTGAAAAATAAGTATATTTACTTAAGTTCTTAGAAAATATCATAAATAAATTCTCCAAATTTATACAAAGGGAACTTAAAACAAAAAAATACATTTACTTTTCCTACTAGGGAATCAAATATTATTTAACCTATCACAAGTTTGTGGTTTTCTGGTGGTTAACTTTCTTCTCATTATGTTTTCTATCACTCTCCATCAGAACGTGATGGTTAGTTTTCTCATCCATATCAATGTTTTCATGGAATCTGATTATGTGTTATCTTGGGTAAACTTTATTCTTCTCTTTATTTATTTTAAAGTGATAGTTTTATTAAATTTTTTCTTGATGTGGGACTTTCAATGATGTTTCTGATACCAATTTTAAAATTGCGAGGATGTAATTTCCAAAATTGGGAAAGGATATAACGACCCAGGTATTTATAGAATAATACTTTTTGATTTATATTAATACTTATGAAAAAGATATTAAATTTAATTTAAATGGAATTCTTTTTTTGATAGCACACTCAACATGAAACAATGGGCTTCTCCGAAATCTTACATTGCACACAACATTGAGTTATACTAAATAAAAATACAAAAATATTATTATTATTTTAAATGGTAGTTAACACCTAGTAATATGAATAGAAATAATGAATAGTATCAACTAAATTTTTGAATATGGTTTACAAATGTTTTAATGATGGTTCAATTATTACCAAATTTATTAGTAATGAAACTAAAAACCAATTGAATATAATGGATATGTTTTAATGAAAACCTATTTAAAAGAGAATAATTGTGTTTTTATATCACCCTTTATGGATTTTTATTTAAGGAAAAATATATTATATATATTCAATGCAATGTTGTAAATTCATCTTATATGTTTTCTAGATATGATATGAGAATAAATTCAATTTTTCGGATAAAAGAAATATTTTTCTAAAAATACAGTTTTACCACCTTTTAATGGTGAACCCTTTTTCAATAGAGTTTTTGAAACCTTTATATATTTTATTTTCTAAAATAAAATTCTTATTTATAAATGGAACATCTAAATTTAATTTGGATGAAATTTTGGTATTTTTCTAATAAACATCATTTTTAATGAATAGTTAAAACTACTGCATTTTAAGTCAAAACTATCCTTTTATTTAATTTATTTATATGATTAGACTATCATTTTAAATGGTTTAAAAGTGTAATTAGGTTATTTTTTATCATTTAATCCAATTTTTTTCATTTGAAGTAATTTCACTTTTAAATTGGACATAAACAAAATTCAATCATTAGATAATTTTTACTACTTAAAAACTCGCTTTCTCATTTTGACAACTAGAATTAATTTTAAATTAATTAGTGAAACTTCTATGTTTTAAATTTCGAAAAAAGGATTCCATATTTTTAATCAGTACATCCAAATTTTGTAAATAGTTAACTTTGATTTTTAGACATTATGAATAGTAATTGCAGTAAATATTTTATTTACCACGGTTAAAGGTTAAATAAGGGTAAAAATACTATTATAATAATATTAAATTACCATAACAAATGTAAAATATCTATTTAATGAGATATTTATGACCATGGTAATCCATGGGTCTATTTTAGGACCCCATGGAATCACTTGTGTGTGAAAATGACATATAATTACTTTTGATTTAAAATTAAGGAAAATATAACCTAAATATTTATCTTTTACTAAAACAATTTTATATGGGGTTATATAAGTGATATCATTGAATATAAATATTAATTATAAATCTTAAAATATTTCCTACATCATGGTATATTATTTTTAATTTATATACATCAAATAAATAAATTTACTTATGACACAATGGTGATGTAGTGATTACGTTATCAATGAATGTTTTAAATAAATGAGATTATAAAAATTAAAATAAATATATTTTGAAACTTTTTATTCCATACACGAATTTTATGGATGATTATAATGTGTTATATTTTAATTCATGAAGTTTTTTCATATGAATCAAGTTTTCAAGGATTTTTAAAAAGTCAAGATATGAATAGTATAAAAATTGACATAAATGAGTTTTTCAATAAATTATTATTTTATTAAATGATATAATAGTCTTAAAAATAAAATATTCGGCCAAATGACCTAAATTATGTTAAAAATGTCATTAATGATCCATTTTTGTGTCTCTTGGAATTTTATAGAAACTATGGTAACTATATATTATGAATATATAAGAAGACATTGTAAATGTTAAAAAAGTTTACTAAGGGTTAGAGCTAAAAGATAATGTCAATTTTGTGACCTAAACTTGTATAAAACCCATTTTCTGAGAGGATTGAGACCTATAATCATATTAAATTATAAATATATCACTTTTTTGTTATTATAATTCCAAAATCAATTAATAATAAAATAATACTTTTGAACTTTTCCAAAGTGCCCCTCCTCCCTCTTATAAAGGGACACTACTTCTAACCCTTACTCACACCTCTCAATCCCCTTTTCTCATCCAACATCTATCCAAATAATTTCCCAACGTCCCTATCTTCCTCCTCTAATCCTTAATATGGAAATAAGGAAATTCAAAAAGCCTTTTAGCTTAAATCAAAAGGAGTTACTTGATTTGAGGTAATGTCTTCTCTCAAGCTTCTTTCATTTATTTTCCTTCTCTAACCCCCTAAACTCTCTTTATTCCATTATTTAAAAAAAAACCAGTATATTAAATATACTATAATGTTTTTATGATAATTATTCAAAATAAATTTACACACACTTCTATCTAATGGATGTGAACATACTATTTTTTTGTACGGTGAACTATTGTCTCACTAAACGATGATTGTTTGATTTTCCCCTACAACCTCTCATGGTGGCCATTATGATTGAACTATAATTATATATGATATTTATGATATTTATTTTATCTCTATTCTTCTTTACTTATCATTTATAACATACCTTTATGCTTTTCATGTTTTATAAATATGATAATTTCATTTGAGGAAGTGCAAACTACCGCCCCCTTAAAGTGATATGACTCGTTCATGATATACATGGGACATATAAAAGAGGTAATTGAAGAAATTATGTTACATATATAAAATATATATTATAATTTAATTATAATATACCTATTTATCATTTATTTTTCATTCCTTTTAATATGAAAAAGAAATTAAAGTAGTGTTCATGTGTACGTACGGCGTACCGTCTCCATAAACGGTGCATTTCATTTCTTTTATCCAAATTATATGGAATATTATAAATACATATATACCATATATATATGATATATATGATATCAAAATTATGAATATAATTCTGGATATAATTTACTTTTAACCACATGGACAATTTATAATTATAACAAGTTCATTTTTTACTCAAGTTCCGAACATTGAAAAAATTTATTATATGAACTCAAATAATTAATGAAATATTATTTCAAGATAATAAGTGATATAAAAGGAATAACAAACTTGAAAAAGGTTCTGAATCAAGTATAAATTAACTTAAGTTTATTATTCAGGAAATTAAATAATGAACGAGTCAAGTCGAACACGAGGTAAGGGACTTCGTCTCAATCTCCTTTCATTGTGGCATATTTTGATAATATACACCTCCGTCTTTCATACGATATATAATAAAACAATTTGAATTTTACTTTCATTCAAAGGGAATATTTTTTCTATGAATCATTTTACTAAATGACAAAATGAATTTTTTTAATGTAAGCAGTGACAATGACCTCTCTGCCGCTGTAATCGTTATTTAGCTTCCTCTATAAGCTTTAATGTTTTTAAAAGGAAAAGAAATCCCTTATTCCCTTTTTGGGTGTTTTCATATTGAAAATGTTTTTTTAAATGGATTGAATATTTCAAAATATTGAACATATTTCTTTTGATTTCAAATGAAATTTTATTAGTGAAATATTGATATTATCAATATTTTATGTTTTATGATTATATAAAGGTAATTGGACATTTGACGGGTGATTACATGATAAACCAATGATGGGTGGTTATGTGATAAATCAAATGATAAGTTTTTCTGTGATAAATAAAGGACGGGTGATTAAATTATAACCTCTAATGCATTAGGTATGGAAGTTGTTCGTATGGATATTCCATTTGTAAGAATGATTTGTGGAAGTTGACCATATGGTTATTCCATTTATGTATGATTATGTCTCAAGTTAAACTTTTATATGTTCTGCGTGATTTATATGGGTTTTATAGTAATCTTTTGGTTACAAAAAGGGTAAGGAATGAGCTTATATTCAGTAAAGTGTTTTTACTACTTCTCAAAAGTGAAAGGTATTACTTTATGATAATGTATTCATGGTTTACATGTTGTTTTTAAAAACTAACAGTTTTCCTTCTTTGTGTATCCCTTACGGATATTTTTATGATAATTCCAAGTTTTTTAAATATTTTTCACAGGACATAAAGTGGAATAGGTTCAAGGATGGAATCATGGAAAAGTCATGATGTTTAAATTCTAGAACTAAACATATTTCTTTTCTTTTAAGAGTTTTTATTTTATGAAAAAAATGGATATTGAGTAGAAGTGTCTATGTGTAATATTCAAGTTGTTATGTATAAGTTGTGACCTAATTATATAAATCTATAGACTTCAAAATATCCTCAATGAGATTTATTAACATAATTCAAGATTATGAAATGTTTAAAGTTGGGGCCTTATAGTTGGTATCAGAGGTTTGTTTAGATAACTTTAGAGGTTAGGGTGTTATTTAAGCATAAGTGACATAACTATAATGGTTAGCATATTTGAAAGAGTCATAGTTATTTTAGATAAACTAAATAAGTTAAACATAACATGAATAAGTATATATTAGTATTTACTCTCATCATAAGATATTATATGATGATTTTACTAATATACTCACACTGACCTTTTTGGTTTTAGTAAATTGCTGGATCTAGCAGGCACCAAAGTAAAAATGGATGTAAAGAAACTATGATGGTTTTCTGAATAAGAAACCGAATTAAATGGGAGATATAATTAGAACTCTTGTGTTTATTCTCAACCAACTATCTAGAGTCATGATTGACCACCTAAACCTTGGTGATTTTTATAAGGCATCATATATGTGAGAAACAAATCCATACAGAAGTTCAGGTACAAATCATAGATGTAAGTATATTCAAAAACTTATGTGTCAAGGAAGTGGAAATAAACACCAAGGAAAATACTTCAAATGGATGGTAAGATTCTATATATGTGTTAATTACGGTTATAAACCAAGAACCTACCATGGAAAAAGGAAGCGTCCCGTTGAATTCTGAAAAGGAAAAGAATTTCTTTCTGAGGTATCAATTCAATGTTTTAAATGTGGTGTGCATGGTCATTATACAAATTTATGTCCTATGAAGATGGTTTAGGAATGGGCTCAATAGGATCATACAAATATATGTTTAATAATACCTAATTCAATTCCAATGGAGGATGAGGAAACTGACAATGAAAAATGAAAGGTATAGATTATTTCTTATCTGATGTTTTTACATTATTGAATCTTAGGATATGATTCATGATTTTGTTTGTAGGAAATAATTATTATGGAATAAGTTGGAAAACAATGGTTAATGGATCATTAAGAACGTTTAATTAGTGAGAAGTATATATATAAGGTATTTAAGAGTTATGGTATATATTAGGATGATTAAATGCTTAAAATTATTGTGGATCTTTTGATGATGGGATTACTTTTGAAGAATTTTTCTTTTATATGTAACCCTGAAGTTTGATATGTGAAAATGTTATTTAAGAAAAAATTATCTTTTATTGTGTGGACATAATGGATAACCTTAGGGGTTCATATGATCTTTTGTTTTTGAGGTGATAAATAGTTATTACATTTTGGGATTCAAAATGAAAGGTATTAGATAACCTTTTAGGATAAAATAGGTTATGGTAATTTTTTAGGATATTATATTATTTTTGAGATTTTTATATGAATGATATGGTTTTAGAAAAAATATAACCCCCGGGATGGGTGAAAACCAGTCGCGTCCGGCAAGGCCATTGGAATCAAACCCATAACCAAAGGGAGACAAGGGCGCATCGCCTACCACTGGCCTATATAAAGTCCTTAATCAGTATGACTTATTATTTTTAGTTAAATGATATTGTTGATTAAGAATAAGTTGATTTTTGATCTTAAGTTTTATCAAATAGATATCCTTAGTATAGGAAAATGATTTGGTGATTATGTGATAAAGGTTATTTTGGAAGACGTTTGCTCTTTTGGGAACACTATATGCCTAAGGAAAATAGAATAATTTGGGATTTCAATTGATGAATAGTGGTGATATTTATTTTGGAAGAATATTTGTTTTTATTGTGTATATATATTTATTTGGGTTATTTATGGAAATTATTAACCTATCCTAGAGAATGTTTGATTAGGTTAATTACTTTTAAGTGAGATACTTTAAGATTAGTCGATGTTATAAATTTTAAGATTTATTCTGGATGACTATGTGATCAAGTCCTTCGAAATTTTTGGTCTCAAACTTAGTTTGGATTATTTTGAATAATTTTAAGGAAATTTTTTTATTTAATGGTATTTGTTGAGATTTGGGTATTTTTTTCAATTTTTGAGATTAAGAGTAGTATTTATTTTTTAAAAGATTATCCTTTTTGGGTATTATCTGGTTTTTTACTAACAATTTTGGTTTTGGTTAATGTATAAAGATAGGGAAAAATATATAGTTTATATATTTTGGATTATGTGATTCTCTAGAAGTTGATTCTAGCACTTTAGGTGTGACCAAGTCATCATGAATACTCATCGTTTGGAGAAAATATGAGTTTTTGGTAGAAACTTATTTAAGGATGAAACTCTACTTGAAAAGTTAGTATATTTCCTTATGTTATTATTCTATCTCATAAATAAATTATACAACTTTAAGAAAGGGAACTTAAAACAAAAAACATTTTCTATTTACCTTTCTTTCTAGGGAATCAAAGACTGTTTAACCTATCACAAGTTTGTGGTTTTCTAGTGGTTAACTTTCTCTTAATCATGTTTTCTATCACTCTCCATTAGAACATGATGGTTACTTTTCTCTTACATATCCATGTTTTTATGAAATCCAAGTATGTGTTATCTCGGGAGACTTTTATAATTCTATTTATTTATTTAAAGTGATAGTTTTATTGACTTTTTTTCTGATGTGGGACTTTCAATTAAGTTTATGAGCCCAATTATAAAATTGTGAGGACGCAATTTCCAAAAGTGGGAAAGGATGTAATGACCCTAGTATTTATAGACTAATAATTGTTTATTTCTATTAATACTTATGAATAATATTTTAATTTTAAGTTAAATGGGATTCTTTTTCGGATAGTGTACTCAACACGCAACAACAGGCTTCTATGAAATCTTACTTTGCGCACAACATTGAGTTATACTAAAAAATAATACAATAATTTTTTTTAAATGGTAGTTAACTCCTAGCCATTGGAATGGTGGTAATGAATAGTATAAAATGATTTTTTAAATATGGTTTACAAATGTTTAAATTATGATTCACTTATTACCAAATTAATTAGAAATAGAAACCAAAACCAATTGAATATAATGGATATGTTTTTATGAAAACCTATTTAAAAGAGAATAATTGTATTTTCATATCACCCTTTATGGATTTTTATTTAAGGAAAAATATATGATATATATTCAATTTAATGTTTTAGATACATCTTATATGTTTTCTAGAAATGATATAAGAATAAATTCATTTTTTCAGATAAAAGAAGTATTTTTTTAAAAATACAGTTTTACCGCCTCTTGATGGAGAACCCTTTTTAAATATAGTTTTTGACACCTTTATATGTTTTATTTTACAAAATAAACTTCTTATTTATAATTGTAACATCAAATATTACTTTGGATGAAATTTATTTATTCTTCTGATAAAGTTCATTTTTTAATGAATAGTGAAAAATAATGCATTTTAAGTCAAAACTGTCTTTTCATGTAATTTATTTATATGATTATATTGTCCTTTTAATTGGTTTTAAAGTATAATTAGATTATGTTTTTATCATTTAATCCAATTTTGTTCATTGGAAGTAATTTCACTTTTAAATTGGACATAAAAAAGTCAATCTTTTGATAGTTTTTACTTCTTAAAAACTCACCGTCTCATTTTGACAACTAGAATTAATTTTAAATTAATTACAACAAATTTTGTGTTTTGAATTTGAAAAAATTTATTCCATATTTGGAATCATTAGTTCTAAATTGTGTTAATATTTAACTTTTATTTTTAGACATTATGAATAGTAACATCAGCAAATATTTTATTTTCCATGGTTAAAGGGTAAATCTGTAAAATAAGGGTAAAAAATAATATTATAATAATATTAAATTACCCTAACACGTGTACTAAACCTATTTTATGAGATATTTCCAACCATATGTATCCATGGATCTATTTTAGTACCTCATGGATCCAATTGTTTGTGAAAATGACATTTAATTACTTTTAATTTAAAGTTACAGAAAATATAACCTAAACATGTATCTTTTACTAAAAAAAATTTATATGGTGTTTTATAAGTGATATCTTCCAATATAAATATTCATTATAAAGATAAAAATATTTTATACATCATTTTATTTTATTTATATTTAATATAAATCAAATAAATAAATTTATTTATGACACAATGGTGATGTAGTGATTACCTTATTATTGAATGTTTTAAATAAATGAGATTATAAAAATTAAATTAAAATTATTTTGAAACTTTTTATGCCATAAAAGAATTTTTTGGATGATTATGACCTGTTATATTTTAATTAATGAAGTTTTTTTGAATTAATCATGTTGTTATGGATTTTTAAAGAGTCAGGATATGAATAGTTTAAAAATTAACACAAATGAGTTTTTAAATCAATTAATATTTTATTAAATGATATGATAGTCCTAAAATCTAAGATTTGAGAAAATGACATATATTATGTTAAAAATGTCATTAATTCTCCATTTTTTGGTCTCTTGTCATTTTATAGTAACTATGGTAACCATATATTATGAATATACAAGAAGACATGGTAAAAGTTAAATAAGTTTACTAAGGGTAAAATCTAAATAATAAGGTTAATTTTGTGACCTAAACTTGTATAAAACCCATTTTTTGAAAGGTTTTCAACCCATACTCATATGATCTTTTAAATATATCACTTTGGTGCTTTTATAATTCATAAAATCAATTAATAATAAAATAATACTTTCAAACTTTCCTAAAGTGTCCCTCGTCCCTCTTATAAAAGGACACTACCTCTAACCCATACTCACACCTCTCAAGCCCTTTCGCTCGTCCAAAATCTGCCCAAATAATCTCCCAACATCCCTATCTTCTTCATAGAATCCTTACATTGGGCAGAAGGAAATTAGAAAAATCCTTTTAACTTAAATCAAAAGAAGTTACCGGATTTGAGGTAATGTATTCTCTCAAGATTCTTTCATTTATTTTCCTTCTCCAACACCCTAAAATATATTTATTCCATTATTTTTTTAAAAAACCAGTATCTTCAATATACTAGTATGTTTTTATGATAAGTATTCAAACTACACATACACACACCTCCATCTAATGTATGTGAACATATTGTTTCTGTGTAAGGAAAACTACTACCTCACGAAATAATGATTGTTCGATTTTCCCCTACCACCTATCATGGTGGCCATTATGATGGAACTATAATTATATATGATATAAGTGATATTTATTTTATCTCTATTATTATGTAATTATCATTTACAACATACCTTTATAATTTTCATGTTGTATAAATATGATACTTTCATTTGAGGAAGTGCGGACTACCTCCCCCTCAAAGTGATATGACTCGTTCATGCTATACATGTAACATATAAATGATATAATTAATGAACTAATGTAACAAATATAACATATATATTATACTATAATTATAATATTCCAATGAATAATTTTGTTTTCATTCCTTTAAATATGAAAAAGAAATGAAAGTAGTGTTCATGCGTAAGTGCGTCTTACCGTCTCCATGAATGGTGCATTTCATTTATTATATAAAAATGATATGGAATGTTATAAATACATATATAATGGATATATATGATATATATGATATCTAAATCCTGAATATCATTCTGGAGATAATGGAATTTTAACCACATGAACAATTTATAAATATAACACGTTCATTTTTTACTCAAGTTCCGAACATCGACAAAATGTCTGATATAAAATAAAATAATTAAATAATTATTATAGCAAGGTAATAAGTGATATAAAAGGAATAATAAATTTTAAAAAGGTTATGAAGCAATTATAAATTAATTTAATTCTATTATTGATGAAATTAAAAAACTAATGAGTCAAGTCGGACACGAGGTAAGGGACTTCGTCTCAATCTCTTTTCATTGAGACATATTTTGATAATATGCACCTCCTTCTTTTGAATGGTGTATATTAAAACCCTTTAACTTTCACTTTCATTCAAAGGGAATATTTTTTCTACGAAGTGTTTTACTATATGACAAAAGAAATTTTTTTAATGTATATGGTGACAACAACCTCTCTGTCATTGTAATCATTATTTGGGTTCCTCTATAAGCCTTGATGTTTAAAAAAAAGAGAAATCCCTTATTTCGTTTTGGGTGTTTTTATATTTAAAATGGTTTTTTAAATGGATTAGATATTTCAATATCTTGAAATGATTTCTTGTGATTTCAAAAGAAATTTTATTAGTGAAATATTGATATTTGTAATATTTTATGATTTATGATTATATAATAGTACTTGGACATTTGACGAGTGGTTACGTGATAAACCAAATATGGGTGGTTACGTGATAAACCAAATTATGGGTGGTTCCATGATAAACCAAGGACAGGTGGTTATGTTATAACCTATAATTCATTGGGTATAGAAGTCGGTAGTATGGCTATAACATTTGTAAGAATGATTTGTGGAAGTCGACCGTATGGTTATTCTATTTAAGTGTGATTGTGTCCCAAGTTTACCTTTTATATGTTATGTGTGATATATATGGTTTTTATGGTAATAATTTTTTTACAAAAAGGGTAATAAATGATCTTATATTTAGTGAAGTTTTTTTGATACTTATTAATGGTGAAAGGTATTACTTTATGATAAAGTATTCATGGTTTACATGTTGTTTTGTAAAACTAACAGTTTTCTTTATTTGTGTATCCCTTGATGAGATTTTTATGCTCATACCTAGTTTTTTAAATGTTTTTCATGGGAATTAAAGTGGAATAGGGTCAATTATGGGATCAAGGAAAAATCATGTTGTTTAAAACATGGAACTAAACATGTTTCTTTTCTTTTAAGAGTTTATTTTCTGAAAAAAAATGGATACTGGGTAGAAGTGTCTACATGTAATATTCAAGTTATTATGTATACGTTATGACCTAATTTTATAAATATCTAAACCTGAAAAATATCCTCAATTTGAATTATTAACTTTTTTTGATATTATGTATTGTTTAAGGATGGGGCCTTATAGTTATCACACAAGCCACTTGATCTTAGGGTATCCATTTCATTATCTGAATATATATGGTTATCTGGTTATTTATGATGATAATCAAACAATCACAAAAATGGAGGTTTTAAGAGGAATTTTCTATAGAAAAAATTAATCAACCAAAGGATGTGATATTCATCAAGTAACCATAGCCATACAAACATAATATTAAATCAAATCAAATCAAATAAATAAAAAACTTTAAGATAATACTTCACATTCCCATACCCCTTTAAATTATTTTTAAATGGGTTAATTATCTTTGCTAAGTTATATGAAACTATCTTCCCAAGAGATAACATCAATATTCCCATCCCGCATGACACACATAAAAAGAAACGATAGAAATCACCTTAAAGAAAAAATCTTTTTCCCAAACATGTTGCACTAAAGCAAGGCACATGTACAGGAGGGAACTTCTTTGGGGGTGACTCAAGACAAATACATCCACTATTTCTAAGACTCCAAGGAATAAGGATTTGGCACCTCCCATATTAAGAATGAAAAAGGAGGGATGAAGGGAATATCTATGTCTTAGAAAGGTTAGATCCAAAACAAACAAGATTTGAAACGGTTTAGTTGACCATTAAAGGAGGATCTCATTAAAACCACACATTTTAGACGCTTTAAATTAATCCAAACTTTTTAAAAACTCAAGATAAGATTAATATATTTTTAAAAGGACTTAAAATTTATTAATTTATTTATTAAAACCATTTATTATCAAAAAATACATTAAAAGTTAAAAACTAGAAAAACTAGAAACTCTTTTCATGATTCACTTATAAGATGAGTCACAACTAAGATGATTCACCACCAGGATGAGTAACTGCTAGGATGCATCACCACCATGATCAGTCACTGCTAGGATGAGTGACCTCCAGGATGAGTCACTCTCATAATGAGTCACCAAGAGGATGATTCACCACCAGGATGAGTCACCACCAGGATGAATCAATGCCAGGATGAGTCGCTACCAGGATGAGTCGCCACTATAAAAGTGTAAATTTAGAAAACTATTGGAATTTCCCATTGTTGGAATGACTCACATGTCTCAAAAACACCCCAAAATTCCCCACATCCTCCTCAATTTTTATATTTTAGTAAATTAATTGTCCATAAGGTTCAAACCATTACACTAGATACCTCTCAAACTATTCTAAAACTCAAGAATTCAAAACCAACCTAGAAGGAAGAAAAGAAAGGATCCAAACAACCATCCATCAAGATACCTATTAAGGATCTCATTATGCCTGAAACAATACCATCAAATAAACTTGTTATCCAAAAAAACAGAAACAACTTAACAAAAGGTACCTCCCAAACATAGTAATCAGAGAATCATATCTTCTAAATGATGATATTATTTACTCTGGGCGTCACTAACTCACCTGCATGGGTTCAATGGAATCATGGTAAAATGTTTATTGATTAGGAATCAGGTCTTACCTTTTTATCATGTCTAAAAATTATCACACATCACAAAACACACATCACATTAAGGGGAAAATAACATAACTCATAAAACACCAAGGTCCAGACATCACATCACAAAGAAAACAGAGAAGGGAAAACTCAAAACAACTATATGTACTAGGATCTCATTTGTGTCTCATGCTCCCAAGTACACTCCTCTAGGCCACCATGACTCTATAGCACAGGAACAAGGGGAATGGTCTATCCTTATAGTAGATTCTCTTGATAGTCTTGGATCCCCATTGGATTCTCCACCGAAGGTCGCATTATCCTCGATATCCAACTCTCCACAGTCAATGATATGCAATTCATCATGAAGATACTAATGGAGTTGAGAGACATGTAATACATCATTGATCTACTCTACTCATGGAAGAAGTTACAACCAGTAATCTACCTTTTCAATACGCCTCAACACCTTGAAGGGATGAATAAACTGGGGTGAGAGATTACTTCCATTTCCAAACCTCTATTGTCTGCGTCAAGTGGAAATATTCAAGAACACATAGTCCCCAACCAAACTACAAGGACCTCCTCCTACGATATTCATAACAATTATGTCAATATTGTGCCACTTTCATCCTCACTTGATCTAACCAAACATTCTCAATCATGCTTTTCACGACATTCGGTCCAAGAATTGTTGTGTCCCCAACCTCCATCCAGAACAACAGAGAACGAAACAGTCCTCTGTACAACTCATAAAATGGATTCATTTAAATGGAAGAGTGATAGAGATTATTATTAGAGAACTCGTCCAAGGGTAGGTGTTGTGCCCATGATCCACCGAAGTAAACTATACATACTCGTAACAAACCATCCAGAATCTAGATAGTTTGTTCTGTCTTCTCATCTATACAACTGTGGAAAGTAGTTTTGAGGTGTAGTTGAGTTCCAAAAGCTTTCTACAATCCCCTCTATACTGGTGAGGTACAACATGCATCCTAGACTGGGAAAATGTTCCACAAAACTGCATGTAGTCACACAACTTTCTCGATATACCTCTTATCTAAATCATCCACTGCTCCCAACTCCTTGATTTCTAAGAAATTCCCCCATTTCGTCAACTAATCCATGACCACCAAGATAACATCACAAACTCCCTGAGTTCTGGGTAACACTGTGAAAAAATCCATTGATTTTTTGTCCCATTTCCACTCAAGAGCATCCAAGGGATGCAAAAAACCACCAAAAACAAGATTTTTAGCCTTTACTTGCTGGAAAACCAAACACTTTTCTAGATACTTTTCAATTGCATGCTTCATCCCAGGCCACAAAAACTACATCCCTAATCTATGGTACATTTTGGAAACTACTGGGTATACAACCAAAGGAGATCTATGAAACTCATGAAGGACTCCCTATCACATCACTACCAGAAAAAAATACTCCCATGAAACATCATTCGTTTCTAACCGTCATCTAACCACCCCACTGGAGAATCACTATAGCCAACAAGATAACGCAACAACTATACCTCTTAGTCTCCTTAATGAGAATCCTCCACCTACTTCAATAGAGAAGACTACACCATCATATGAAACAAATAGCATATACCACCATACACCTTTGAATCTAATTTCAGGGCTTCTGACTCCTCCATCACTCTCCAAGTATCTTCATAATCACAAACAACATCCTTTTGTGACTTTCTGTTCAAAGAATCAGCCACAAAATTCCCCTTTACTAAATTGTATGAGATCTTTAAATCATAGTCTTGAAGAAACTAAATCCACCTTTTCTACCTATGATTCAAATCATACTAAAAAAAGACATACCTTAAACTATTTTTATTTGTGAAGACCAAAAAGTTCTCCCCAATGAGGTATTGTTGCCACAAATTTAGCACAAACACAACTACTTCTAGCTCTAGATCATGGGTGGATTAGTTACATTTGTGAGGACATGACTTCCTAGACCCATAATAGGTCACTTCCATATAATAAATCAAGATGCACCCTAAGCCTAGATGGGACATGTCACAGAAAACATCAAGCAACACACCCTCCTCCGGAAGTTGGAGAACTAACCAACTTCCCTTGTAGGAAATAAAATGTTGATTGGAACTGATTAGTTCATAAAAAATCTTGTTCTTTCTGAGTTAAAACCATCAAAGTGGATAAAACTCAATAGAATTTAGGCACAAACCACTAATAATATACTATGAAGCCATGGAAGCAACAAACCTTGGACACATTCTTAGATGCTTCACAAGAAACAACTACTTCAACCTTCATTGATTCAACTGCGACACCCTATTGATAACCCACATGTCTAAAGAAATGGAACACCCAAGTATAAAAATTACACTTGGAAAACTTTCCATAGAGGGGTTGGCATCAAAGAACCTATAAGAAAGATCATATATGCTCAACAGGCTCCCTTTATGAATTTGAGTAGATGAAGATATCAATGATGAATACAATGGTGAACTGATCCAGGAACTAATGGAATATAAAGTTCATAATCCCCATGAATGTAGTTGGTATCTTCATAAAGCTGAACATAATGAATACAAACTAGAAGTGGTCATGCCTACATATGAAGGAAGTCTTCAGGATATTACCCTCCTTCACCCTTAACTAGTGATGTAATCTCCATAAGATAAAAATGTAATAAATTAATTAAGTGTTTATAAAATTTGGTTAAGTTTAATAATTAAAATTATACAATAAAACATTGAGATTATATTATTTATGTTTTAAAACCATATAATTTTTTTATTTCCGGGAAAAAATTAATTTTCTTAAAAAATAAGGTTCTTTGCTTTTGAAAATATTCTATCATTTTGAGAAAAAATATAAGGATTTAATTTTATCAAATTATTTAATTTTTTGATTATAAAAAAATAATATAATATATTAATATGTTATGTTAATAAATAAATAGAAGTACATTAAATAAATTACTATTTTCAAGAATATCAAGCGTTTTTAGTGAAACCATTTTAATATTAATTAATGAATTTTGAATGGTTTTTTATAAATAAAAATATGATTAATATGGTTTATAAAAAATTATTATTTTTTTGAAAAAAAGATATGAATATATATATATATGAAATTATAATTAAATATGATTATATTATAAAAAAATTGTTTAATGAGAAATCATAAATTTTTAATGTTAATGTTAAACTTATAATATTATATATATATATATATATTATGATAATATTTATTAAATAAATTAAACAATTAATAAAAGTGATGTGATAATAATAATAATAATAAAAGGAAATCGTGTATAGGGGACTTTGTGGGTCTCAATTTTGGGAGGAATTGTAGGGCTTCAAGGGCAGTGGAGATCAAACCATGGGATCACGCTTACAAGACCAGGCCATGAGTGAGAGGGAGAGACGAAGTCTTCAGTAGGTCATACCAAGGACAGAGTGGGAGTCGTGCAACAACCTCGTGCAGAAGGAGTCGAGACGCGATAGGGTTTTATCTGGGGTAGAAGCCGAGTCGTCCGAAATTCGTTAAAGGATCTCATTCGAGGGTAGGGTTCAACCAAGATCAGGGTTTGGTCTTATTATTTGGAGATCTATGTGAATTAGGATTTCTATTTTGTTTGAATCCTTTGTCTATTTTGAATTTCATCCACTTGTCCATTCACTTTCCGATTTTACATGATTTCCTATTGGTATATTGTTTATTAGTATGGATATGTACTATTTTTCTTTTAATTTTTTAACCTATTTGAATGATTTTGGTACACTGATGTCCATTTAAACTTCTTGTAATATCTTTAAATTTAATCTATCAATGTTTTTCTACATTAATGAATCTATCAATGAATATTAAATTTGTATATTTTTTTCTGTCAATTTTATTGTTCAGGTTTTTCATGGGTTGGTCCTATTATAGTGATGGAGTGTTTTGGTTGGTACAATGAGATTTCAAGGAAAGAGTGAGTTTGTGTTATTGTACATGAATTAGGTTCATTCCTATAAAAATCATTGTTCCATTGTAAATAATTGGAATTCAGTCTGGAAGATGATGTGCAAGTGTGTGTTGCACAGCAGAAGGCTTGCACTACTGATCAAGTAATGGTGAAATTAAATTCAGTTTCAGATTTTGGTTCTTGATATTATTTTTACTAAAACATGTAAGGTAAATTATTTCTGTTTTATTTCATGTTCTGATTTGGTTGTCATAGAAATTTAAATGTCTCATTTATTTCAAAATTTGTAAGGGTTTAATTGTTTGATAAAATTATGTTGTTATACAAAGTATTACATATATATGTGTATATGTATATGAAAATAGATTCACATAAATAACTTATTATTTTTCATTATATATATATATATGATAGGGTTTTTACTTTTATTCTATCTATTCATGTATTAAATTGCAAAGATATATATATACATAAATTCATTTAGATCCATCCTCTTATTTTATTTATAGAATTTATGGGAATAGTTATTTTTTGTGCAAAGGTTTTGAATTATATTTTTATCAATATTAGATTAATACATATATATGTATATATATGTATATATAACATAAATTATTTTCAAAACTTATAAACAAAGATAGATTTTATAATGTTATTTTTCAAATCGTATTTGTAAAGACTCTTTTAATTTATCAAGTCGTGTTTTAATTCATAGTTGTGTAGTGAGTTTAATTATTTTATTATGTTTCCATATTCCAAATTAAATGAATATATTATGTTTATAAAAATAATGTTTTAAATTCATTATGAATCTTCCACAACAGATGTTATTTTTTATCAAATTTTATGTTTTAATTTGATTTCATATTAATTCTTCCAATTGATATTATCATTTATCGATGTCTTTATCAAACAAGAATGTATTCCATGATGTTGGGTATTATAAATTCAATGTCATATGTATATATATACAAATATAAGTATAAAATTTTTATTATCATGTGATGAGGGTTTTGAATTGAATGGTTATTTCTAAGACTAGGTGGGGATGGATGGACACCCGGATTTAGCCTCCTCATTTTCGTTGATGTTGGTCCTATCTAATAGCTTCAACTCATTACTATATTCTTCAAATTTTTCTAACATGTAAGTGGGTTCCCAGTATCCAACACCTAGATATTTATATACCAGGTCCCGTGCAAAACATATTTTGGATGAATCGTCTGCTAAGTTTGATGGCTCGTTGTCGTATGGGTTCAAAACTAGACACTCTCTTTTTAAATGATCTTCTTGATAATTTGGAATTCCCATGGAATATGTTCCTGGGTATATATATATATATATATATATATATATATATATATATATATATATATATATATATATATATATATGTATGTATATATTTATACACATATAAGTAAATGTAATTGTATCTATCTATTTTATTAATTTTTCAGAGTTAAAAATTAAGGATTTAAGTTTTATCAATTGATTTTGGTTCTAAAAAGGAGTACATATAAATATGTACATATTTTACATATATATTTATATATGTTGAAAATGTTGTTTTCAATTAAAAAACCAGTTTTACTAAGTGAATATAAACTCTGGATTTAATGTAAAACAATAACAAACCCCTGTTTTGTTATTGTGTGCCTTAAAATTTTAAAATAGTTTATTATGTTGATTTTCTAGTTATTATTTCATGTATATAAATATGTATATATCATTTGGTTTATTAAAAAAAATATTCTCTTATTTCCAAAACCATATGAAAATATAGGATTTATAAATTTATGGTATATGTTTATGAGTAACTTAGTTTTTAAATGAAAATAGTTATCATTTTATGTGACAAGACTAAACAATTTATCATCTTATGTGTGCAAGATATCATTTCATGTACAAAACTACATTCTCACCTCATGGTATGTCATGCATAGTTATTTATGACCAACATATAGTTTATAAATGACTTCCCATGAATTTTAGAGAGCATCTATGTGTTCAATTCATTACTCTATTTATTTGAGTATTTAAAATAAAGAAGGTTATTTACATGACACATGTATATGTTGGTTATGTTTTACTGTTTTCACATAAGGAATAAATTGGGCATAGAAAGTGATGGGTGATGCCCACCATATCCTCTCGATGCATCGGTAGGTCTCATAAGACAAACAGATATGGACTTGGCTAAGGTCATACCCATTTTCAGATATGGTTTTGGGCAAGGCCTTAATAACTTATAGATGTCTTGTCCAAGGCCTTGACAGTATGTTTCAGAATTCCTGGTATTATGCATTCCCCCATTATGAGTTCAATATTTGACCATCCATGTGATTATTCTATTAGTATAATATCCATGGTTAAGAATCATTCTTTGTATTTAATTAATCAAATGCATATGGTATAGTGTTCTATATTTATGTATATACTTATATAGAAATTCAATTATAAAAAAAGATTAATATTTTGTTTCCAAACAAAGTTTTAAAACTCATCTATCATTTCATGGTTTGCATTTATGTGTTAAATGATAAGTGATGTTGATTTATGAACAAATTTTGAACAAGTATTAATTCATGTGAAAATTTTTATATGCACCCTTGGAATGTAATACATCATCAAGTATGTCCATTATATAACTTATACGTGGAATTCCATGCATTTTTCTTCAAGTGCATGCAAACTTTATAATGAATTTTATTGTATCTTTTAAATAAGTATTGCAAGTGCATGTATATTTTATTTGTAGCTTTTAAACTGGTATAGAAACTTTTGAGCAAAAGATTTCCCAAAAAAAATTAGTAACTCTCAAAAAATGATGATGACATGCTATGAGAAAGGTTAAATACTTTTTAAGAAATTGATTTATGTTTGTATATTTATTTCAAAGTAATGTTTTGAAAAGAATTTATTATTTATTTTAAAAACCCCATATTGGGAATTTTAAATTCTCACCCTACATTTTAAATTCATTCTTAAAGGTTGAGTAGATTTATAAGTGACATTCTTTACTTTGAAGAGGCGATTCATTGAAGTCTATTTTTGTACATTTTTTTAGGAAATTTGAAAGTTGTATCTAATTATCCAAAACCTAGACTGGTAAACATACTCATTTATGTAATGTGTTGTGTAATTTATCAGTTTCATTTTATAAAAATATTACAGAGCATGTTTTAGTACTAGATCTTGGAAACTGGGGTCAGGGCGCTACAGTTGGTATCAAAGGAACGGTCTAGACAATTATGGAGATTAGATGTCGTCGAGCCTAAAATTATTGTGGCCCTAGTGTTTCTTAATTCTGAAGATGGAAATTAATATTTCTCTATAGTCCCATGAAACTAATTGTGATAAAGCAATTCGATTGAGGGGGAATAATGTAACATCCTGAAGATAAAAGGGTAGTAAATGAATTAAGTGTTTATAAAATTTGGTTTAATAATTAAAATTATATATTAAAACATTGAGATTATATTATTTATGTTTTCTTAAAGAAATTAACCAATTAATAAAAGTGATATGATAATAATAATAATAAAGGAGAATCATGTATAGGGGTATTTGTGGGTCTCGATTTGGGGAGGAATTGTAGGGTTTCAAGGGGAGTGGAGATCGAACCAGGGGATCACACTAGGGAGACCAGGCCATGAGTGAGAGGTAGAGTTGAAGTCTTTGGGAGGTCATACCACGGCCAGAGTTGAAGTCTTGTAACGACCTCGAGCATAGGGAGTCGAGCCGCGATGGGTTTTTATTTGGGGGTAGAAGACGAGTCGTCCGAAGTTCATCGAAGGATATCGTTTGAGGTTAGGGTTCAACCCAGATTAGGGTGTGGTCGGATTCTTTGGAGAACTAGGTGAATTATGTTTTTTATTTTGTCTGAATCCATTTTCAATATCTAATTCCATCCACGTGTCCATCAACTTTCTGATTTTATACCTGATTCCCTATCGGTAGACTGTTTATCAGTGTGGATGTGTACTATTTTTATTTTAATTTTTGAACCTACTTGAATGATTTTGGTCTTCTAATGTCCATTTCAACTTCTTTTAGTAACTTTACATTTAATTTTTCAATGTTCTTCTGCTTGAATGAATCTATCATTGAATATTAAATTTGAATATTTTTGTTCTGTCAATTTTATTATTTTGGTTTTTCATGGATTGGTCCTATTACTGTAATGGAGTTTTTTTATGGTACTATGAGATTTCAAGGCAAGATTTAGTGTGTTTTTTTGTACATATAGTAGGTTTATGCCTGTAAAAACCATTATTCCATTGTGTAAAATAATTGTAATTTATTCTGGGGTAGGATGTTCAAGTGTGTGTTGCGTAGTAGAAGGCTTGCACTACTGATCAAGTAAGGGTGAACTTAAATTTAGTTCCAGATTTTGGTTCTTGATATTATTTTTACTAAATCATGCAGTGGAAATTGTTTTAGTTCGATTTCAAGTGCTGATTTGGTTGTTAGATAAATTTAAATGTCACACTTATTTCAAAATTTGTAAGAGTTTAATTGTTTGATCAAATTATATTTTTATAAAAAGTATTACATATATATGAGTATATGTATATGAAAATAAATTCACATATATAACTTATTATTTTTCATTATATATATATGTGTGCGTGTGTGTGTGTGTTAAGGGTTTTAAATTTATTCTATCTATTCAAGCTTCAAATTGCAAAGATATATATATATATACATAAATTCATTTAGATCCATACTCTTATTTTATTTTAAGAATTTATGGGAATTATTATTTTTTGTAAAAAGGGTTTGAATTATCTTTTTATCAATCTTTTTTTAAAATATATATATATGTACATATATATGTATATCTAATATAAATTATTTTCAGAACATAAAAATAATGAGAGATTATATAATGTTAGTTTTCAGATCATAATTGTGAATACTATTTTAATTTATCAAGTCGTGTTTTAATTCATGGTTGTGTAGTGAGTTTAATTATTTTATTATGTTTACATATTCTACATAAAATGAATATATTAAATTTCTAAAAATAATGTTTTAAATTCATGATGTATCTACCCAAACGAATATTATTATTTATCAATTTTTATGTTTTAATTTGATTTCATATTAATTCTTCCAATTGATATTCTCATTTATCGATGTTTTCCTCGAACAAGAATTTATTCCATGATGATGAGTATTATAAATTCAATTTCATATGTATATATATATATAAGTATGAAATGTTTATTTTAATATAATGAGGGTTTTGAATTGAATGGTTATTTCTAAGACTAGGTGGGGGTATATGGACACCCAGATTTAGCCTCCTCTGTTTGGTTTATGTTGGTAATATCTAATAGATATGACACTTTACTATATTCTTCAGACGTCTCTGACATAGAATTTGGTTCCCTGTATCCTACACCTAGTGGTGTTTATACCAGGTCTCGTGCAAAACATATTTTGGATGACTCATCTGCTAAGCTTGATGGATCATTTTCATATGGGTTCAAACTAGACACTCACTTTTTTAATGATCTTATTGATAATTTGGAATTCCCATGGCATGTGTTCTTGTGTATATATATGTACAGATTTATACACATGTAAGTAAATGTAATTTTATCTATCTATTTTATTGAGTTTTCAGAGTTAAAAATTAAGGATATAAGTTTTATCAAATGATTTTGGTTCTAAAAAGGAGTACATATAAATATGTACATATTTTACATATATATATATATATATATTGAAAATGTTGTTTTCAATAAAAAACAAGTTTTCCTAAGTGCATATAATCTCTAATTTTAAAGGAAAATAATAACAAAACCCTTTTTTGTTATTGTGTGCCTTAAAATTTTAAAAGGGTTTATTATGGTCATATTGTAGTTATTATTTTATATATATATACATATGTGTATATATTTTTGTATATTAAAAATGGCTAGTCTATTATTTCGAAAACCAAATGCAAATTTAAGATTTATAAATTTATTGTATATATTTATGAGTAACTTAGTATTTAAAAGAAAATAGTTATCATTTTATGTGATAATACTAAACAAGATGTCATCTTATGTGCACAAGCTATCATTTCATGTGTGAAACTACCTTCGCACCTCATGGTATGTAATGCATAGTTATTTCTGACCAATTTTTAGTTTATAAATGACTTTCCATGAATTTTAGAGAACATCCATGTGTTCAATTCATTACTCTATTTATTTGAGTATTTTAAATAAAGAAGGTTATTTACATGACACATGTATATATTGGTTATGTTTAACCCTTTTCACCGGAGGAATGAATTGGACTTTCAAAGTGATGGGTGAGGCCTACTATAGCCTATCTATTCATCGATTGGTCTCATTAGACAAACAGATATGGACTTGGCTGAGGTCTTACCCATTTTCAGATATGGTTTTTCCCAAGGCCTTAATCATTTTCAGATGTCTTTTCTGAGGCCTTGACGGTATGATTCAGAATGCCTGACATTGTGAATTCCCTCATTATGAGGTCAATATTTGATCATCCATGTGTTTATTCTATTAGTATAATATCCAGGGTTAAGAATCATTCTCTAGATTTAACTAATCAAAAGTAAATGGTATAGTGTTCTATATTTATGTATATTATTATATAGAAATTCAATTATAAAGAAAGATTAATATTTTGTTTCCAAATAATGGTTAAAAACTCATCTATCATTTCATGGTTTGCATTTATGTGTTAAATGATAACTGATTTTGATTTATGAACAAATTATGAACAAGTATTAATTCATGTGAAAATTGGTATACGTGCCATTGGAATTTTATACATCATCAAGTATGTCCATTATCTAACTTATAAGTGGAATTCCATGCATTTTTGTTTAAGTGTATGCATACTTTATAATTCATTTTGTTTTAAATTTTAAATAAGTATTTCATATGTGTGCATATTTTATTATGTATTTTATTTTTAGCTTTTAAACAAGTATAGAAAATTTTGAGCACAATATTTTCCTAAAAAAAATTAGTAACTCTCAAAAAATGAAGATGACACGCTAGGAGAAAGGTTAAATTATTTTTAAGAACATGATTTATGTTTTTATATTTATTTCGAAGGTATATTTTGAAAAGAGTTTATTATTTGTTTTAAAAACCCCTTATTGGGAATTTTAAATGCTCACCCTACATTTTAAATTCATTCTTATAGGTTGAGTAGATTTATAAGTTACATTGTTTACTTTGAGGAGGCAATTCATTGAAGTTTATTTTTTTATAGTTTTTGAGGAAATGTGATAGTTTTATCTAATTATCCAAAACCTAGACCGGTAAACATCCTCCTTTATGTAATGTGTTGTGTAATTTGTTAGTTTATTTTTATAAAAAAAATTACAGAGGATCTTTTAGTACTAGATCTAGGAAACTGGTGTCGCGGCGCTACATCTGGTATCATAGGAACGGTCTAGAAAACTATGGAGATTATATGTCGTTGAGTCTAAAAGTTTAGTGGCCCTAGATTTTCTAAATTTTGAATATGGAAATTCTGAATTATCCTTATTCCAAAAAAATGAATTTTGAGGACACAATTTTATTGGTGGGGGGATAATTTAACATCCCAAAGATATAAGGGTAGTAAATGAATTAAGTGTTCATAAAATTTGGTTATGTTTAATAATTAAAATTATATAATAAAACTTTGAGATTATATTATTTATGTCTTAAAACCTTATAATATTTTTTATTTCAAAAAAAGTATTTATTTTCTTAAAACATAAGGTTATTTTCTTTTTGATAATATTCTATCATTTTGAGCAAAATTATAAGTATTTAATTTTATCAAACTATTTATTTTGTGATGATAAAAAATAATATAATATATTAACATGTTATGTTAATATATAATTATAACTACATTAAATAAATTACTATTTTCAAGAATATCAAGAATTTTTAATGAAACCATTTTAATATTAGTTAATAAGTTTTTAATGGTTTTTTATAAATACAAGTATAATTAATTTGGTTTTATAAAAAAATTATTTATTTTTGAAAATATGATATGAATATATTTTTATTTATGAAATTCTAATAAAATGTGACAAGATTATAAAAATATTTTGTTTAATGAGAAATTATAAATTTTTAATATTAAAGTTAAACTTATAATATTATATATATATATATATATATATTATGAATTCCCTATCAACACATGATGGAGCAAATAGAGAGAGAAGCTCGCGAACGGCTATCTTGTGAACCCTATTGCATGATTTTTGGCGATGACAACCTTTTGGCCTGTTTAATCTCCTCTACAATGGATTCTTTCGATCCGGATTGGGAGAAATCCTTTTAAAGGGACGCGCCTAAGGTGAAGGGAGTTGCAAATCCAGCCAATCGGGATTCGCAACAACCTATCAAGGGGATCACCTTTGTTGAGGCCCTTAAAGGCCTGGATCTGCAAAACTCTTCCTCAATGATGCCCCCAAGAATTAAAAAGCTCGAGGATGGAGGATTTATGGTTGAAGCGGACCTCGAAGCCCTACTAAAATGAGAGAAATAATGTAAGTTTTCTATTCTTAGTCGAGTTTCTTATCTTCAATGAGACAAACCATGGCCAACAAATGAGATAAAACCAAGGATTGTCCATTACTGGGGATTTTCAAGTTGGGAATTAGTTTCAATTTGGAGAGGATATTTTCAAATTATCTTGCACTCGCAAGAGGAGTTAGATTGTTTCTGGAAGCCTAGAAATTTACATCTGAACCCAGGTGTACTTCGGCTATCCACTTGGGATTATGCATTCGATCCATTTACACATAGAAATTCCATGGTGCAAATATGGATTCTATTGCATGGACTAAGATGGTATTTTTGGAACCCCAAAATTTTAAATGATCTCACCTCTTGCATAGGAAACCCACTAAAGATTGATCGGAGAACACTGAATGGTGATCTGGGACAATATGCAAGAATCATGGTGGAGATCAATCTTGAGTCAAAATTGCCTCATGTCCTTGCTTTTAATTCCAAGGAATACAGGACTGAGGTAAGGATTGAGTATGAACATAGGCCCCCTTTTGTGATTATTGCAAAATCATTGGTCATACTATTGTCAATTTCTATGTGATAAGAAAGAAAGAACACACCCCTAATGAGAATGATTGGGCTGAAGTTTGGAAAGCCAGAAGGAATAATAAAACATGTCTTGTGGCTGAAAAGCCTGTCAATAAAAAGGAACAATGTATTAGAAAGAGTGATGATCCTTCTACCTCAAAGCCCCCACCCCTAAACATACATGGGAATATATGGTTGATATGGAAGAATTTTTAATATAGGATGAGCCTATTTTGACGAGATAGTCTCTATGGTCCTTGAAACTGTCAACAATGCCATCCAAGCTGATATTATTGAGAAGAATCTAAATGCTAGACAAGGAAAAGATGGAAGTATATATGCAAATCAGATGTTGCATGGACCTCCTGTTAGCAATGATCACCTATTGGAAGGCAAGACGCTTGGTCCTAAATTGAATGTTTCTTCTTCTGATTTAGGAACCTCACAAATACCATTAGACTCTGGCTCTAAACAGATGCAACCCACTATGCATTTTGCTTCCAAATTTGTAACTTGCAGTAACAGATTCATGGTGGACTCTAACTCATCTAGTGATGGAAACCAAAACCCCAATAGATTCATACTTGAAGAGGCTGGAAAATAAGTTTCAAATACAGCGGAAAAACCTCTAAGATTTCAAATATTTCACTGCATAAAAGGGAAGAATGAAGTGATGACCACTGAAGCAAAGGAGTTATGCGGCCCTGTACAAAATTGGTTCTTTCTAATTTTTCACAGAACCTGTTATCCTCTATGAAGCAGCCTTCACTTGAGGGAAGTACACATAATGAGGATAATGGACACACTGATCTCAAGGAGGAGTAATTTAGTGCAACTCTTGATAGCACAACAGGGCAGGGAGTAAGAAATATTGAAACTGACTTGAGAAAATCTTCTCACATGCAGGACCCCCCTCTGACTTCACATGACATGGAGGGAACTGGTAATAGAAGTACGTCTGTATGGATTATAGGGGGGCGGCCTGCTGGACATGCAAAATGACTTGCATACAACTGTGCTGAACACTTCTATCTGCAAATCCTGTAGTTTAAAAAACATTAAAAAAGAAAAGACATGGATGGATGCAAAACAGGATGAGGGAGGCATGCAATTTCATCAGGAAGGGACCTCAGCAGGTATGAAAATAAATGATACTTCCCCTAAACCTTACAGGTACTTGCAGGGAAAAAATGCAAAGGAAAACAACGCCTCTCCCAAGCAATTAAGGAAATAAAAATGGGGGAAGAACTCTGGAGGTAACAAAAATGCGGGGCCCAGCCCCAAGCGTAAGTATAAATGAATATATTCTACTGTAATTGTCAAGGTACAGCTAACCCGCACACCTTCACAACTTGTAAGAACTTTTTGCTTACACATAAACCTATTCTTTTTCTATATTTGAGCCTAAAATAAATTTCACTTCAGGTTTTAATAGTTTGGAGAAATACGGTAATAATTTTATATGTGCTACTTCTAACAATAGCACCTACAACTCCTTGTGGGTCTTTGCTAATATTTCTAAAAATAATTTCAATATTTACGATGTTGATATTTAATCCATAACATGTGAAATAAATTTTCATATGAATAACTTCTTTTGTACTTTTGTGTATTCTTGTAATTGGTATCAGGATAGAAGAACTATTTGGAATAATATAACCTCCATTAACAACACTATCCAAGACCCTTGGGTCATTGTTTGTGACTTTAATGCTATTCTTGGGTCTAGTGAAGAAATAGGACAATTATATTCTAATCTCTCTACTAAAGAGTTTAAACTTTGTATTGAGGAGAATAACCTGGTAGATATTAGTCTAGTTGGTGCTAAATACACATGGTATAGAAGACAACGCAGTATAATTTTAGCAAGCAATTTAGATATAGCCTTCACAAATTTCCAGGCTCTTGATAAATGGCAAACCATTTCCATTATTACTTTTCCTAAACTTAATTCTGATCATCATCCAATTTTGATGAGCCTAAAATCAAGAGACAATAATCCCATTCTACCATTTTGATTCTATAATGCCTGGAGCACTGACTCAGATTGCAACACGATTGTCAGGGATACTTGGAACGCAATTAGCAATAATGATACCTTTACCTGTATCACGAAGCTTAAAATTATAAAGCAAAATCTAAAGGTATGGTCCAAGGACAAAATCCAACAAAATGATATTGAAATTAGATCCCTAGATCATGATCTAAATCAGATTCGAAATGATTTAACTCAAAATGACTTTACTACAGATCTAACTCGAGAAATAGAGATTCACAATAAACTTAACACTCTTCTTTCTCTTAAGGATAATATCAGGAAACATACTCTTAGAGTCAACTAGCTTAAAGATGGTGATAGAAACACTAAATTTTTTAATGCTCTTCAAAGGGCTAGAAAGGCTAGCAAACCTATCGCATTACTTAAAGATGGGGATCTCATAATTGATAATGAAGGGGATTTGGACAATCATGTCACTAACTATTTTAGTAACCTTTTTAATGGTCCCTCTCAGGATAAGGATATCAAGCATGATATCATTCCTCTCTTAGTTGGGGGCAATGATAACGACCTTTTGAATAGTGTTCCAATTGATCATGAAATCAAGGAAGTGGTCTTTAGTCTAAAACCTGATAGTGGCCCTGGCCCTGATGGGTTCACTAATTCTTTTTTTCAGCAACATTGGGACATTGTTTCCAATGATTTTGGTCACTTGGTTAAATATTTTTTTAATAACGGATACCTCCCTTATGGTATCAATGCTCAATTTCTTACCCTCATTCCTAAAGTGGACAACACTTCTGAAATTCATCTTTTTAGGCCCATCGCTCTTATTAACATTGTTTATAAAAATTATATCCAAGCTATTAGCTAAGAGAATAGATCCTATTGCAAACAGGATTATATCCTGGAATCAATTTGGGTTCTTAAAAGGAAGAAATATACAGGACTGTATATGCCTTGCCTCTGAAAGTGAAAACTTGTTAAAAAATCAAAGAGGGGGAAGTGTGGCCATTAAATTAGATATTAGGAAGGCTTTCTGTTGGTTAGAGTGGATACTCAACAGGGAGGTGAATTGAGTTCCAATTAAAATTTCTGTTAAAAAGTATTTCTCTTAAAATCTTCCAATTTGAAAACAAAGTTAAACAGTAGTGAATTTATACAGATTGTAAATGTTCAATTGGCTTCTAAAAGAATTATTAGATCTCAGTCAATTTAATCACAGCATTAAATTAGCTTTTGAATCTAACCTACTGGTTTACAACAAGTATAAACACTTGCTAATTTAACTATCAAAGTAACTTTAAAATAGTTGTGTATTTCAAATTAATAGCAGTGGAATATAAATAATATATGTATTATACTTTAGCCTTATACTAAAAAGCACAGTATATATAACCAAGAGGTTCAGTCTCAAGCATAGACTTAGTCCTCTCCACCAATTTCTATAAATTTGATCCACACCCTGGATCGGGGTTAACAAAAGTACAATACTGTCCAGGTCCTAAGACCTCTACAATAGTTCTTCATGGGAAAACAAAGTCAACAGCACTCAGGCAGTCCAGGTCACACTTGACCTCTACTACTATCCTCAGTGGGATACATTATGATGTATGGAGTTTGGAATGAGGATTTTGTATCCTCCAGTTCAGCACAGGAGACAGTGTGTGTGTAAAGTATACAGTGTACACACACTGCTCAAAATGTAAATAAATGAATCACTATAGAGAGAGTAGGTAAGAGTTTAAAATGCTCTAGAGATTAGCAGTGGAGCTCTGGACTCATTGGATTCAGCAGAAATGCATATGAGTCCTCTCTCTGGTTTTTCTGTTGAAAAATAGAGTATCTTGGTTCAGCTTGGTGTTCTTCACAAGTGATTATGTTCTCTGGTTTTCAGTTTTCTTCGTATGCTCTTCAGTAGTGCTGAGTTTCATGCATGAGAGTTCTTTGAATATCTTGCAATATCTTCTTCGAGTTCCTCGTGTGTTCTTATTTTTATGTAAATGCATGGAAAACTTCTATCTCTATGCCTTTTCGCCTGCACCCTTTTTACTGCAGCCCGATCTTCCTTTTATTCCATGAGCTCCGGCAATGGGAATGATTACCTTTTCATAGGTACGAGGTACGTTCCCCTAACATGCCAACAGCTAACATTAAATAACATCAATTGCATTAAAAACATCAAATATGACTGTTGGAATTAAATAAGAGTTTATATAAATTCAAACAGTTTTCATGACTATCGGTGAGTCAGGAGATTGGTGAGTCATTTTGAATCTGCATCGGTATCGGTATCTTAAGATCATCAGTATCGGTGACTCATGATCATTGGTATCAGTGACTCATGATCAGTAGCTTAAGATCATCAGTAGCCATCGGTGCGACCGTTGCCAACGATGTGACCGTTCCTCATCGGTGACTTGCTCTTTATCAGTGTGACTGTTCCTTATCGGTGCGACCGTTCATCATCAGTGTGACCGTTCATCATCCATGTGACCGTTCATCATCGGTGTGACCGGTCATCATCGGTGCGACTAGAAAATAACTAATGGTGAGTCAAGACATGGAATTCTCACAAAGTGTCTGTTCAATCCAGAATACTTCTAGGTCAACCGTAAAACATAAATTAACATAGATAAACATATGTACACATGATTTAAACATATATACACATATTTAGAACAATTATAACAAAATACTAAATTGAAATAAATAAAACTAAGATTTGTGATTATTAAAATAACTATCTCACAGACAGTTCAACACTTTTGATACCATTGATTGGAGTTTCATTTACAATATTTTATACAGTTTTGGCTTTAATGATAGACTTGTTAGCAAAATAAAAACCCTTTTTAACTCTGCTCGCATCACTGCTCTTATCAATGGTTCCCCTAAGGGTTTTTTCACTTATACAAAAGGTGTCCGATAGGGAGACCCTTTTTCTTCCATACTTTTTGTTAATGGTGAAGACTACCTTAGCAGGCTTATCACATATTCTATTAATCGGGGAATTATAAAGCCCGTTTTTTCCTCTAAAACTCTAACTGTCCCCCCGCATCTCTTATATTCTGATGATATAATTTTATTTCTGCATGGAGATAAGAAAAACAAAAAAATGGTTAAGGATGTCCTCTCCCATTATGAGGATGTCTCTAGTTAATCCATAAATTAGATTAAATTGTTTATTTACTTTGGGAAAAATTTCCCCACTCCTAGAAAAAATTATGTCATGAATGATCTTGGGATAAAGGAAGGATTATTCCTTTTTAATTACCTTGGGGTCCCTGTCTTCTGGGGAAAAACCAAAAGAACTTAATTTTCAATCATTTTTTACCAGATTAGTAACCAACTGTCCTCCTAGAATGGAAAAACCTTATCAATGGCAGGATGAATTTGCCTTGTCAAGCACACTATTGTTTCTAAAATGGTGTATTCTATGATGGTGTAAAAATGGCCCACTGACTTATTAAAAAATATCAACAGAATCATAAAGAATTTTGTCTGGAGTGGAAGCACTCTTGAAAGGAAACTTATCACTATTCCTTGGAAAACATATTGCACTCTCATTTTTAATGGAGGTCTAGGGATAAAGAACCTTAATGATTTCAATGTGTCCCTTAAAGCTAAACTTACATGGAATATTTTGAACAACAACTCTCAAACCTATTATTTTCTTCGTGATAGATTCTACAATAACCTTAGAATAAGAAAACATTCTTATTTAGACTCCTCGATATGGTCTTCAATCAAACATAGTTTTTCTAAAATCATGGAAAATTATAGATGGGTAGTCAAAATGAATTCCTCTCTTCTTTTTTGGTTGGATAACTGGAATGGAATACCTCTCAGTAGCATGGTTTATCACATCCCTTTGTCTACAAATTTAGACACCACCATACACAATTGGATGAGTTCCCCTAATGATGATATACCAGATGAAATCTCTACTGTTATAAATAACAAAACCTTTATCAACACCAATGGTTTCCTAGTATGGGAACCAGATCATAATGGTGTGATAATTCTAAGCTTTATTATAGGAATAATGTTTCTGAAAACATCAACTCTTTTTCCTGGTTATGGAATTTTAACAAAAATCGGGTTAGGCCCTCTCGATACACTATCGTTTGGAGGATTGCTCGTAATAGAATTCCCACTGATTTCAATATTTAGATGTATGGTATTCAACTTTGTTCCAAATGTTGCATGTGTAACCAATTAAGAGAGGGTATTAATCATCTATTTCTATCTTGTTCTACTGTTTCTACCTTATGGGTTTATATTTTTGACATTTTTAATTTTCAGTGGACAGGTTTGGATTCTATTGGTTTGTAGCATCAAAAATGCAATGCCATGGATACCTCTACTCAAATTCACCAAATTTTCATTGAAGTCGTGGTATAACTGATGCATCTTATTTGGTATGAGATAAATTTAATTAAGCACAAAAATAATGCTTTCAATTTTAATACAACTCAGATAAAAATCTGCACTGCGATCATGGAGGTAAAAATCATGCAAGCAGGGACTCTCCACAATTCAATCAAAGATTTTTGTATCTTGAAATGACTTGGGATCAAGGTACAATACAACCTGTCGAAAGGTCTTCTGGAAGTTTTCTGGCAGCCACCTATTCCTGGATGGATAAAGCTGAATGTAAATGGCCCCTCAAAAAGAAAACCCTGGACCTGCTGGCTATGGAAACATATCCAGAAACCACAACGGAGATATTCTTGGATGCTGCTATAGTTCATGTGGTAATGTCTCCTCCCTGGAATCAGAAATGTCTGGTGTCATCAATTTTGTTTAATTGATAATGAAAAAAGGCTGGAACAACATCTGGATTGAAAGTGATTCAACGACCATTGTTCAGGCTCTTAGATATAGAACAATTCACCTGTCATGGACCCTTACTGCTAAATGGATCACATTACTACACAACCTATCAGGGCTCAATCATATTATCACTCACACATATATATATAGGTGAATAAATTGTTTTATGTCCTTTCCAATAAGGGTGTTGATAGCAATCTCACATGCATGGAAATCCTTCCGGACGAATTCACCACTCTTCACCAGAATGATTGTAATAAATTCCCCTCCTTTAGACTTGTGTAACTTTTCTTAATCTATTTTAGTAATCTGGTCTTTGATCAGGGCATCATCCTTTTAAATATATATATGTATTATGATAATATTTATTAAAGAAATTAAACAATTAATAAAAGTGATATGATAATAATAAAAAAGTGGGAATCGGGTATAGGGGTGTCTGTGGGTCTCAATTTAGGGAGGTGTTGTAGAGTTTCAAGGGGAGAGGAGATTGAGATAGGGTATATCACTTGAGAGACTAGGTCATGAGTGAGAGGTATAGTTTAAGTCTTCAGGAGGTCACACCATGGCCGGATTCAGAGTCGCGCAGCGACCTCGAGCTGAGGGAGTTGATCCGTGATGGAGTTTTGTCTGGGGGTAGAAGCTGAGTCATTTAAGCTTCATCAAAGGATCTCGTTCGAGGTTAGGGTTCAGCCCAGATTAGGGTGTGGTCCAAATCTTTGGATATCTAGTTAAATTTGGTTTTTTATTTTTTCTAAATCCTTTTTCGATTTCAAATTCCATCAACTTCTTCATCCACTTTCTGATTTTCTACTGGATTTCATGTCGGTAGACTATTTATCAGTGTGAATGTGTACTATTTTGCTTTTTATTTTTGAACCAATTTGATTGATTTTGGTTTATTGATTTCCATTTATAATTCCTTTTGTAACTTTACATTTAATCTGTCAATGTTTTTCTACTTGAATGAATTTTTCATTGAATATTAAATTTGTATATTTTTGTTCTATCAATTCTATTGTTCTGGTTTTTCATGGATTGGTCCTATTATATTAATGGAGTGTTTTGGTTGGTACTGTGATCTTTCACAACAACCTTAGTTTGTCTTTTTGTACATAAAATAGGTTTATGCCTATAAAAACCATTGTTCCATTGTGTAAAATAATTGGAATTTAGTCTTGGAGAGGATTTGCAAGTGTGTGTTGTACAGTAGAAGGCTTTCACTTCTAATCAAGTAAGGGTGAAGTTTAATTCATTTTTAGATTTTGGTTATTAATATTATTTTTAAAAAATCATGTAATGTAAATTGTTTTAGTTCTAATTCAAGTTCTAATTTGGTTGTCAAAACAATTTAAATGATCCGTTTATTTTAAAATTAGTAAGTGTTTAATTGTTTGATCAAATTATGTTATTATGAAAAGTATCACATATATATGTGTGTATATGTATATGAAAATAGATTCGCATATATAACTTATGATTTTTTGGTGTGTATATATTTATATATATGTTATGGGTTTTCATTTTATTCTATCTATTCATGTTTTAATTTGCAAAGATATATATATATATATATTTATATATATTCATAAATGCATTTAGATCCATCTTCTTATTTTATTTTGGGAATTTATTAGAATTTTTATTATTGTGTGAAGGGTTTGGATTACCTTTCTATCAATATTTATTTAATACATATAAATGTACATATATATGTATATCTACCATAAATTATTTTTAGAACTTATAAATAAAGAGAGATTATATAATGTCAGTTTTCAGATAATAATTATAAAGACTCTTTTAATTTATCAGGTTGTGTTTTAATTCCTGGTTGTGTAGTGAGTTTAATTATTTTATTATGTTTCGATATTCCACATTAAATGAATATATTACATTTATAAAAATTATTTATTAAATTCATGATGAATCTTCCGCAATAGATATTATTAATTATCAAAGTTTATGTTTTAATTTGATTTCATATTAATTCATCCAATTTATATTCTCATTTTCCGATGTTTTTCTCACACAAGAATTTATTACACTCTCATGAGTATTATAAATCAAATTTCATATATATATATATATATATATATATATATATACATGTATAAGTATGAAATGTTTATTTTCATGAGATGAGGGTTTTGAATTATAATAGTTGTTTCTAAGACATATGGTTTGTAAAGGATAAACTATTTTCAACCAATAATAATTTTTATACATTTATACATGTGTATATTTATACATATATATATATATATATATATATATATATATATATATATATATATCCGTACATATTTATACACATATAAGTGAATGTAATTGTGTCTATATATTTTTTAAATTTTTTAGAATTAAAAAATTAAATATTTTAGTCTTATCAAATGATTTTTCTTCTATAAAGAAGTACATATAAATATGTACATATTTTCTGTATATATGTATATATGTTGAAATGGTTGTTTTCAATTGAAAATACAATTTTCCTAAGTGAATATAATCTCTGATTTTAATGGAAAACAATAACGAAACCTTATTTTTATTGTGTGCCTTAAAATTTTAAAAGGGTTTATTATTTTGATATTGCAGTTATTATTTCATGTATATAAATTTGCGTATATATTTTTGTTTTTTAAAAATGGTTAGTCTATTATTTCTAAAACCATTTTCAAAGATCGGATTTATTAATTTATGGTATATGGTTGTGAGTAACCTAGTTTTTAAATTAAAATAGTTATCATTTTATGTGACAAGACTAAACAAGTTATCATCTTATGTGCGCAAGCTATAATTTCATCTGAAAAACTATATTCAAACCTCACGGTATTCCATGAATAGTTATGGCCAATTTCTAGTTTATAAATGAATTTCTGTGCATTTTAGAGAGCATTCATATGTTCAATTCATTACCATATTTATTTGAGCATTTCAAATAAATAATGTTATTTACATGACATATGTATATGTTGGTTGTGTTTAACCCTTTTGATAAGATGAATACATTGGACTTATAAAGTGATGGGTAAGGCCCACTATAGTCGCTCGATGCATCGGTAGATCTCATGAGACAAACAGATATGGAATTGACTGAGGCCTTGCCCATTTTCAGATATGGTTTTGGCCGAGACCTTAATCATTTTTAAATGTCTTGGATTAGACCTTGATAGTATGTTTCAGAATTTCTGGCATTATGCATTCCCTCGTTATGAGATCAATATTTGACCTTCCATGTGATTATTTGATTAGTAGAATATCCATGGTTAAGAAACATTCTCCGGATTTAATTAATCAAATGAACATGGTATAATGTTTTATATTTTTGTATATACTTATATAGAAATTAAATTATAAAGAAAGTTTAATATTTTGTTTCCAAACAAAGTTTAAAAACTAATCTTTCTTTTTATGCTTTTTATTTATGTGTTAAATGATAATTGATGTTGATTTATGCACAAATTCTGAAAAAGTATAATTTCTTGTGAAAATTTGTATCTACAACCTTGGCATGTCATAAATCATCAAGTATGGCCATTATCTAACTTATAAATGAAATTCCATGAAATTTTGTTCATGTTTGCATACTTTATAATGAATTTTATTTGTAACTATTAAATAAGTATTGCAAGTGCATGCATATTTTTTATGTATTTTATTTGTAGCTTTTAAATAAGTATAGAAACATTTGAGCACAAGATTTCCCCAAAAAAAATTTAGTAACTCCTGAAAAATGATGATGACATGCTATGAGAAATGTTAAATTATTTTTAAGAAATTGGATTATGTTTGTATATGTATATAAAAGGAATATTTTGAAAAGAATTTATTATTTTTTATAAAAACCCCTTACTAGGCATTTTAAATGCTCACCCTAGGTTTTAAATTCATTCTTATAGGTTGAGTATATTTATCAGTGACATTATTTACTTTGTGGAGGCATTTAATTGAAGTTTATTTTTTTATAGTTTTGTGGAAATGTGACAATAATATCTAATTATCTAAAAACTAAATCATTAAAGATCCTCATTTATGAAATGTGTTGTGTAATTTATAAATTTCTTTTTATAAAAAAACAATTACACAGCATATTTTAGTACCAGCTTCAGGAAACTGGGTTCGGGGCACTATATGTGATATCCAGACCAAAGAAAAATCTTAAAAAATCAACTCGACCCTCTCATCTTATCAAAAATATCATCAATCCTTGGATGTGGGTAAAGTTTCTTGATTGTCACCAGCTTTAATCTCTGATAGTATGTACACAACCTTAGACTACCATCCGGCTTTTTGGAAAACAACACTGGAGTGCCCGACGACAACACACTAGGATAGATGAAGTTTTTATGAATTAGATCAACAATCTAAATCCTCATCTCTAGTAACTCATAGGGTTCCATCCGATATAGAGACATCAAAATCATATAATCATCAGGATGTAATTCTATCCCAAACTCAACATCGTGTTGAGGTGGTAGTGTAACAAACAACTTGGGGAAAACATCAAGGGATTCAGTAAAAACCCTAGGATCCTCCCATGCCCTTTGTATACTGATTCTGCAGAAAGATTATCCATCAATGAAAGAAGGGGATCCAAACATTGAGTTCCCACCTAAAAACCCCTTTCTCCAATAAAGACCACACATCATCCATCTACATCTGAGAAAATAACTCTCCATTAGAAGCAGTTGATAATAGCATGCACATAATACAACTAGTTGATACTGATGATGACATTGTATGACTGCATCTCAAGTAAGATAAGGTCCACACAAGACTTATGTTTCCCTATAATCAGTTCACATCCCTAAAACACATAAAATAATCTCTTCTAGCCTCTAACTATTGTAGTCAACATGAGGGGCACAAAAATCCTTTCTATGTCAATTATTAGGGTATGGACTAGAGAGGGTTCAAAAATTGTTTGTGAATCTCCAAAATCAAACAAGGCATAAACAAGGGTACATGATAAACTGAGCATACCTCGAATGATCTCTGATCCCTCGGTGTTGTTTCCACTACTGCCTATAACTATTGACGTCCATCTCCTATTCCCTTATCCTGAAAGCTGCCTCCATTACCACACTCAATTAGAGGTATATAAGCTTTAGTAACATCATGAGGTCGGCCTATATGTGGATCATCTTCCCAAGCTAGACCATATGTCTTCTAACCATAATATTATAATAGCCTCACTAGTAACTATTATTGAGGATGATGTTGAACCTGCCTTCATTGGACAAACTAATCTTGAGAAACCACTGGGAACCGGTCCTCAAGATGGTCATGGACCCTAGAGAAGAAACACATTATCACCAATCCCACAGTAAATGTACAGAAACCATAAGGTTTAAAGGGAAGCTACCGAGGTCAACTCCCAGCCGGTCAAAACCTCAAAATCCCAGGAACCTATGGCCTACTACCAAAAACTATGATCCTTATGGAACCCTATTGGTTCCCATATCATAGAAAACCTGCTTGTGATTGTTTTTTCTCAATATCCTTCTTCTAAATCTCCAGGTACATTCGTAATGTAAAAGGAGTAACTAAAAACTAGATCAAAGGATAGAGTACATCCTCAATATGCCTCGCTCAAGACTCCTCGTCAAGAAAAAGATCTGGGGTAAAGTGAAAAAGGTCCTTGAACTAAATACCAAGATCCTGTAAAGATATACTACCCTATTAAAGGGAGAGTAGCTCTTTCCTCTTCTCAAACTTCATGTTCGATGAGAGGAACTCCTCTTGAAACTCCTTCTAGAAGTTGACCCATGAAACATATTCCTCCCTCTGCTCACCAAGGAACAATGTCCACAACTAACACACAGATCCTATCATCTGACTAACCTCTAACGGGACCGTGTACTCTTTTGAGGCTCATATAAAACCTAAAGTGATCCCCAACTCCTCTAACCAACTTTCTATTTACATATCAGAAACGCTCCCCTCATACTTTTACAAATCTTTCCACTAAAAAGTGGACAACATCTTCTGCCACTAATCATCATCCTCATCCATATCAACCCTCCTTTGATCAACTAGGTCATCCTTCTGAACCTCCACAACCTAAGCCACATCTGGAAGATGACCAGGATCCATAATTTTAAGAGAAATAAGGATTTCCTAAGCTTGTTAGTATGGATTTTCATTATGATATATTTCAATTAACTTTAATCCATTTAATTCATTTTACCTATTTTGACTTTCCCCAAACAACCCAATTGAAACAAAAACACAATTCATCATGATTCATGTGCCTCTACAACTTCCCTAACTTGAAATTTTTCTCATATCACTTGGCCATTCAATAAGCTCAGAATTCGTACATTGGATCATTTCGGGGGGCTAAAATCACATGTCCTAATCGGTCTCCCTACACTTTGTCACACACCAAAGACAACTGACTCTATTTCCATACTAACTCATTCATTAGTTATTGTGAATAACTCTTAACACCACCCTCTATCTCAACCATCACCTTTATACCGCTTTTTAATGACCCCCTCCCACAAAAGATGCCTCGATGAAGGGAGAGAGATAATGACCCCTCGAGTCCCACCTCTAGTCGACCCTGGTTTGGAAACTAGAACTGAGGGTATAAAAATGTCACAATATGAGAGGAATTTACCTATATAAGAAAACAATATTGGGATATAGGATGTATTAAACATAATCAAATCCATGGAATATATATAATAAAATCAAAAAATCATCTCATAATTCATGTGTAAATAAAATTGACACAAATAAAAGTCTCCAAAGTAAATACCCAAAAAAAACTAGAGTAGAAACACAAAAACTGTCAAAGGGTATGATTAGTAATGACCAGAACCATCCATGTAATCCTCTAAGAAAACTAAAAATAGTTTTTATATTCATAGGGTGATTATAAAGTTATACTTAGTCAAAAAACCAAAATCTCTCATGCCCAAGTGGAAAGAGAATACTAATGAACCTGTGAGAAAATAGTGGAACCAAATAGCACCTAATAGGTAGACTAACCATAACTCCAACCTCACCAAGGCTCTCTCACCAAATAACACATCCAAGTAAAATATTATAACATAAATCACATCATTGATAGGGTTCCCCACACCACTTTCCTGCTGATTATCCTCTCTCACACCCCAATGGAAAATGTCTTCGCACTCCCACCTCTTCCAAATATATATCACATAACATTCCACCTACACACACTTGGGCCACAACTCAAAACACATATCACCCACACACACATATTCCACACATAACATCATGTCACATCACATCTCATCTAAACCCACCTAGGCCACACATCACATCTCATCCCAAAGACACCTGGGACAGCACATCACAACTCATCCTGAAGACACCTAGGACCACACATCACAAATCATCCTAAAGACACTTGGGACCACACATTACAACTTTCCCAAAGACATCTGGTACATTATAACTTGGAATAAGGATCTAGGAATAGTAGTTGTTCATCCATCCATCCTCCCACCAGGATGTTAGGAAAGACACCCCCCGCATGACTATGCTAGTGTTGATACATAGTGCTCGACGTGGGTGGGGTACATAAGGAAATCAAAAGGAAAATAAAATTTATACATACATATATATATAAATCCATAAACATATCACCTTCAGGTTTATAGGAATATCACCAACCAACTCACGAGGTCCCCCACATCCGCTTCCAATACTAAATGCACAACCCCACAAAATCAGAATGAAAGCAAGAGTTCATTTTTAGTATTTAGTTGTTATTTGTAAATTTTCAAGATTATTTGTTACCAAATCATCCCATTAATAAAATTTATATTGATTTATATTAAAATATCATTATTATCACCATCCATACCAACCGGGAACCTTATACAAAAAAACATAACAAGAAGCGCATTGAAACATACCAACAAACACATTCACCACCACCTTTCATCACAAACACACTCCTCAACCATATCATGCCCACTATCCCAAAAAACATCATATCTCATACCATAACACAACCTATTTTTATATTTATAAAAGGATATCTTATTAAATTTCACATCATTAATTAATGGTGTTATCACACAATCCATTTGACCCTGGGGAATCCATTCCATTATCCCAATATAAGTGGTTAGCTGGTTATCTATGATGATAATCAAATAATCACAAAAAAAAGATTTTAAGAGGCAATTTCTATAGAAAAAATCAACCCATCAACATACATTATATTCATCAAGTAATTAAACCCATACAAACATGATATCAAATCAAATCAAAACAAATCAACAAAAAGTTTTAAGATAATACTTAACAAAACCCTACCCTATTAAATTCATTTTAATCTAGTTAATTATATTTGTTAATTTAGATGAAACTATATACCAAATAGATAAAAATAATATGCCCATCCCACATGATACATCTAAAAAGAAACGAAGGAAATGATACCTGAAAGAAAGAATCTTTTTCCCAAACTTATTCCACCAAAATAGGAGCGTGTATATAGAAGGGAACTTCTTCAGTGGGGAATAAAACCAACTACATCCACCAGCTATTTGAATCCTAGGAAGAAGTATTTGGAAACTCCTTTATTGATAAAAAATAAGGAATAAACGAATGGAAGATCTCCTCATTAGAAAGTTTAGATCCGAAAATAACGGGATTTCAAACGGTTTAGTTTACCATTAAAGGGGATATCATTAAAACCATACATTTTATATTTTTAAAATGAATCTATACTTTTTAGAAACTCAAGATACTATTGATCAATTTTTAAGTGGCCGTAAAATTCATTAATCTGGTTATTAAAACCATTTACCATAAAAAATGATGTAAAACGGGAAAAAACTAGAAAAACTAGAAGAATTTTTCATGATTAAATGCCAGAATGAGACACCAAAAAGATGGTTCACTGCTAGGATGAGTCATTTATAGAATGATTCACCACCCGGATGAGTCCCCACAAAAATGAGTCACCACTAGAATGAGTCACCGCTCAGATGACCCCCTGCCAAGATGAGTCGTTGATAGGATGACTCCCTTCCAGGATGAGTCACCTCCAAGATGAGTCACTGCTAATATGATTCATCGCGAGGATTAGTCACTGCCAGGATGAGTCACCATCAGGATAATTCACTGCCAAGATGAGGCACCGCCAGGATGTTTCACTGTCAGGATGAGTCAATGCCAGGATGAGTCACCACCAGGATAATTCACCACAACGATGAGTCACCACCAGGATGAGTCACTACTAGGATGAGTCACCACCAGGATGAGTCACCACCAGGATGAGTCTTTTTTAGGATGAGTCACTACTAGAAAAATATAAATTTGGAAAACTTTTCGAATTTTCCACTATTTGAATGAATCACATGTCTAAAAAATACCCTATACTTCCCCCAAGTCACCTTAATTATTATATTTTGTTAAAGTAAAGTTCATGAGGGCATGGTCTGTTACATACCAAGTGAGGTTGGAAAGTGATAAACACAATTATTTAAAAAGGGTTTGATAAATGAATTTATTTATCACCATTTGGGTCATGTGATGGATTATAAAGTTATCTTATAAAATCTAATATGTTTTATAAAAGAGGGTTTGACTATTTAAGTTTTTTCAGCTATGTAACTAAGGAAAATTGTTTAAGAATTGTTCTATACATTGGTTTTGAAACATTTTGAATGGACTTGGTATCACTAGCTATTTTTAAAGAGGCACATTTGGATCTTCCAATAGTTTATGAGGTTGTGGGATGGTTTGAGACCCTCTTTATAAACATTTTTTGGGTTTCCTGTATGTGTGTGGTATTTAATGTATATGAATATTGGGTAATTGATCTCATGTGTTGAATCTTACGAGAAATTTAGAATTGGTGGTGATATTATTGTTTATTCTTTATATTTGTTGTATTGATTTCTTATTTTCTCACTCTCACTTTGTATTATCTTGGGAAACTAGGTAGAAAAGTGGGAATTCTAGACTTATGCTACACTAGTTAGCTTCACACTACTTATGTCTTCTCTAGTGTGAAATAGAACAAGAGGGGGTGTGTCCCTAATGAGTACTTGGTGTAAGCTAGTTGGGTTCCATGTGATAGGATTAAATTCACACGGGCAAGTTGGTCAATGTTTGGTAAAGTGTAAGATGGCCTCATAATAGTAACTATGAAAAATCACCTAACACCTAAACCTTGATAAGCAGTTTCAAATTGGAGATAAAATTCATTACCTTTTTTGAGCCCTATTGATTTATGAATTTAACTGATGTCTATAAACAAGAATTTATTATTTTGGTTAAGTGATGGCCATGTGATTTTAGATTGATTTTTTTTATTTATGTTGTGTGTATAGATATCCAAAAGGATTTTGTAAATGGTTATAAAAATAGACTAATTTTATGCTTTTGGAATTTATTTTATGCAATGTTTCCAAAGGTATTGATTTTATTTAAAGTAAAACTGGTCTAATGTTTTAAAAAATGGACATTTGTTTTTTTGGTTTTCTCAATTAAATGGATTATTTTTATTTATAAAATGACATATGCATGTTACTTGTATTATTAAAGTTAATCTAGATAAATTCTATTTTCTTATTATATTTCAAAATAGATTAAATGAATTTCCATTATAAATGAATTAAAAATATCTTTAGTAAAATATTACAAGGAATTCTTTTCTCACACCATGCATACTCCATTTGGTGTATGCAGTATTTCATGTTTTCTTTTTAGGCACATTATATTTTATCTCGAGGTACATAGTCTTGGGTTATTTTTGTTAGTTGGATTAAGAGGTGTAGAATATTTGTGGTTCATGAATAGGTAGTTAGTATTCATTTGTGTATTTTTATTGTTTATGTTGTTGAATATATGATTTCTACTTATCCATATTCTACTATTAATTTATGTTGGTATGATAATGTTCATTTATCTATTTTTAAGATATAATTTGTTATATTATTTCTATTTAATTTATTGGGAAGGATAGTTTCGAATATTTTTCTGTGACTCCCAAGAACTTGTTTCCAACCTGTGGGGATTAGTAAAATACTTTAGGATAGTTTTAGACTAATTTGAGAGTTGGTTCAGGTGGAACTCTAAGCCATTTCATTGTAATTAGAATAAGATAACATAATGAAAGAAAAATTTGTTGCATATTTTTATCTCAAAATTTAACAAATGGATATATCAAAATGGTTCCCAAGAGAAAAAAAAAAGATAAAATTGTATGTATGTTTATATTTGAAGAAATAGGAATATGTCTTAAATATTAATTTCAAATATATAAACTTCATAATATTGTAGTGGAAGGATAATTATTCAAATAAACCCCTTCAATAATTTTTTAAGGGGTGAGTAAAGACCCACTGAAGAAAGTAATAACATTGTAAATTCCTTAAAAACTATAATAAAACAAAATGGTAGTCTATAAAATGTTATTATTTTTTATGTCATTTGGGGGAATAAATACAAATTATTGACATATGAAAATGAATAATTAATATAAAATTTCCCTTTAAATAGGTTTGTGTTAAAGAATGATTGTACCTAGAAACTGAGAAACTTGTATAACCCAAAAATATAAATGTTAAATAAACTAGGTATATATGTATGAAAAATATATACATAGTATAGAATAAGTACATTTTATTAATATAGAATGAAAGTGTGGAAAAGAGGGAATTCAAAATCCAAAGGAAAAGAGGTTGGTTCAGATGTTCCCTTGCCTCAGGTCCAGACTTTCTTGGTTTGTGGATCATATCTCCTAAATAATCAAAACATGTTTATTAAATACTAGCTTAAGAACATTTTTCAATTATTTTAAATTTTTTATGTTCCCTTTATTATCATATTTGGTTCATTTTTTATATATTTTTTACTATAAATAGACACTTTTGGTTGGTCAAACAATTTGATAATAAGAGATTTAGTTTATTGAACATGGTAAAAGGTGATATGAAATAGTACCATAATATCTAGAATTACAATTTTATATTTTATCTAACATTAAAATATCACTAAAGTTATACAATTCAATGATTTTTCAAATATAGTTTCAAATTATGAAAATTTACTTGGCATGCATGTTTTGGATCATTAAAATCACTGTGATCATTTATTATAAATATCATTAATATAATAGAAAATATATATTTCCAATTTTTAATAATTTATTATATAATATATTTATTTATTAAATTGAATTTTAAAACCAATCATTTATCTCCGTGATGAAAAATAAAATACATCGTTCATGGATTCAGTGAACAAAAGATAGTATGGGCCACATTTTCATTTTCCAATTGATGGGAGGAATATAAAAAATGGTTATTTCTTTACCATAATAACATTTACGTATACTAATTATACTATTATAATTATATTAGTAAGGGTAAAATTTATTTTTAAGAGTTAAAATAAGATAATTTAAATATAAAGAATTGAGAAAGTGATAAGGAGTTATGTACATACCTCTTGGGATGACTCTAATACTAATTGGATTATGCCTTTAAATGGTGGATATTCAATGAGAAAGAAACCTATAATAAGTTGATAAGAGTTTTTTTATGCGATTAGGGTGTCATTAAATAAATCTAAGAATCGTATGGTTTGAGTAGAGGTTAGGTGGTGAAGGATGGCGCTTACAAGGGTCAAAGATGGGTGTTTTATTGTAGAATATTGACTATTAAATTGATTAGGACAAAGACTATGAATAGTATTCATTCCCATGATATTTATTGTTTTTTAAGAAAAAGTAATATTATATAAATTTCAACCTAATCCAAAACTAAATGGAAGAATTTGAATAATAAATTAACTAAAGAGGATAAAAAGTTTTTTCTATTAGATAAAAATATGAATTAGGATCCAAAATTTCAATCATAGGATCATAAATTCAATTTATTATTTTGAAATAAATTTTATTAGTACTTAAATACATCATTGGTTGAGAAACTTGTTTCATATTTTTATAATTCATACTTATATCATGATGGTGTTTTAAAAATTATGATATTTGAAAAAAAAAATACTTATACTATTCAACTAAAAAATAAATTTTCCTAAAAAATTTCCCAAAAAAAAACTTAAGATAAACAAATGTTCTAATTACCAAAACAATATAAATTTTATCAAAATAATTTATAAATATTAGAAATTTTATATTTAAATAAAATCATTATTTTTAAAAAAAATAGTAATTTTTATGACACGATCAAACTTATGAACCTTATAAAAGTTAACTATGATTAAATAAAATTATATTATCATTTTTATTTCAAATAAATAATATTTCAAAAAAAATTATCAAAATAAAGTTTATTTTGAATTTATAATGTTAACATAAAAATATATATTTTATGAAAATAAAATGTATAAGTTTAAAAAAATATACATGAATGCATTCTTTGTTACAGTCAATTATTTTATCATATTTAAAACTTATATTTAATTTTAATTTAATTTATATTTATTACATTTTAATTATCTAAATGAAATGGTTAAAATTAATATATTTATATGTTTTTGTTTTAATTATGTGATGGATGTGTTTCATAGAATACTATACTACTAAATTTGATACATGTTTACTTAACAGGATAATTCCTCATATTAAATTTTGGGTCACATTTTTCCAACATTTAGAAATTTCATCCTTGAAATTTTCTTTCACACAATATGATTAAAACATATATGGTTACCTCAATTTAATTTCTTCATCATGTTCAAATATTGACTCTTCATACTTGTAGTTCTTCGAAAGTACCTTGATAAGGTGAGTTGTACTATTGGGAAGAACATTGTTTGTATGGTCTATGATCATCATTAGATGCTCCTCAAAAGTGATATAATAATATTAAATATTTTTGTTTATTAAATATTATGGATCATGTATTTACTTAATCAATAGGGATATATAGAACATTTTACACACTTGTGAAAAGTTTAATGGGACTTCTAGTTGGTAAGACACATATCCAATGTGACCATTAATATGAAATGGTCCAATGTATCTAGGACATAGATTAACCTTGTTTCATAATATATTGACCTAATTAAATAATAAAGTGTAAATTGACACTTTATCTTTATTTAAAAACTCTAGTTAATTTTGTTAATTGTTTTTTTAGCTCCTCTATCAACTCTATGGTACCTTAATGTGTTGATGAAGGTATTTAACATTCCCTATAGTTTCTTTAATAATTTTATATCCCAATTGATTGAATTTTCTAATTTTATATATATATATATATATGATGGAGTTCTATATTTCACTAAAAATAAGAATTTATAAGGAACCATTATAATACATGAGTGGAAGTTAATATTTTATGATAACCCAATTAGAGGAATATTAAGATATCAGCCTCATCTTAAGTCGATTAAGAAAACTCTCCTCATATCCTAATGTGTATAGATAGTCTATTCAGTTTTCCCCTCACTATAAGTGATATAGGTCATACTGATGTTCAAATATATGTTTGTTTCATGTTAAATTACATTCCAAAACATTGAGGTTAACCATATATCAATATCAAACTAAATTGATATATGTCCTCCATTTATAGTCATCACTTCTCTAATATATATCTTTGCAAGATTTTTGAGTGATACATCCTCGAAAATAGTGATTAATAGAGAATTAATTGTGAGATGGTCCATGAAATAACATATAAAATTATTTCTTTTGGAATTTTTCAAAACACCTCTCAGGAAATTTGTGTTGATTTTCTCCTATTTTCATATAAATATGATAAATTACTGCATTGTCACCTTGTATTTTCTCCTTTATTAGTTCACTTTTCATACAATGAACATCAATGTATATTTATAAATATCATTTTCGATATTATCACACTCATAGTTCCTTTGGATATCTCCATATATCATTTTGATTCTTGGGTGTTTAAAGAAAATTGACCTATGAAAATTATTTAGTGGCTAAAACATTATCTTATGATATAATATAACACATAGTATTGTACCAAATATAAAAACTCCTTCTTCATAAATGTCAGACTCCAAGTATTTATACTTTCTTGTAGAATCCACATTCATTAATATCTCCACATTATCCCTTTGAGATTTTATAACTTTCTCTAAAATGGATTTTTGAACAATCATTTAGGAAAGGTAGTATATTATTCATACTTTACGATTCCCATGTATATCATTTATGTCATAACCTGACCCACCTGGGCCAGTAAGGCTGGTGATAAGCCATGAACAACACCCAAATTCCACCTCCAATAGTCCAAGGGATGGAGACCAATGTTGAGTAGGCATATCACACAAATTGGAGGCATTATCCTAGTATACATGTACACAAACACACATATATCTAAATACCCATACAATATTGAAAGGTTAAACACAACTGCTACCATAATAAATGTATAATATCTATCCAACATCAGAGTATGATAAAAGTACTAAAAGTAATAAAGGAAAATATACAATCCCACCCAAAAGTGAAAAAGAGTTCAGCATACTATATATGAGGGGAGTAATATCAAATGCAACACCTAGTCCAATAATAATATATCAATCCCAAACTATGATCTTCCTACTCTCTATCCTCCCAAGACTCTATCAAAAGGCATGTCTTCATCATAATACATGGAATGTGTGAGAAGAGACCATGAAAGGGTGAGTATAACAATACCCTATAGGACACCCAAAAATCACCAAACATAAATCATCAATATACTAGTCAGGTTATAAAAAAGTATGTCAATTTAGATATAATACATGAAAATAATAACAACAAGAACCAAATATACTCAAGATAGAATTCAAGTTTAACAAAGGTTTCAACCGTACTTCCATCCATCAGATTTCACATTGAGGCTTCAAGGTTACACTCTTTCAAGAGATTCCAATCCATGAACCATGCTATCACTAATGGTTCTCACCTGATAGGTTATGATCATTGGGTCTCTCTATAGATGACACATGATTTAACTCTGAATATCTTGACACACAGATAGGGGATCACACCTAGGACCATTGGGGGACACCACAAGCCCTACTAGAATAACTAACTAATTAATGGATTATATGTATAATGATAAGGAGAATCCTACTGAATTAACCTTTTAGATAGGGGATTGATGCCCAATGTATGGTTTTCATGATGATACCACAAACCCTAGCCAAGGTAAACGATGTAATGATAGAAGATCACACCCCGGGTCATATATAGGGACAACACAAACTTTATCCAATACTTATCCCATATAGAGGATTATAATAATATGATAAAGATATAATTCCTCACTTCACCCTTGTTGGTATGGAACAAGGGAACACACTCAATATATACTAGTATATACTATAACGGTTTGAGAGAAAACACCCAAACTCATACCAGAGCTGAACTAAGATGAATGGGGTTTTTGAAGTCCCTAAAAAGAGTACATGTTGTATCCTATAAGGGTTAACAGTGTGTCTCTCTAATCCCAAAACTGTCTGTGTCTCATGCTCACACCACATTTATTTCCACAAAATATATTGTGTATCCCATAGGGATATAGTGAGTGTAAAGGTTGGGCTGGAACTTAGCATGTCACTTGCCCGTCTTCGTGTACATATTTCCATTCCTGTGTATACCTGGACATGTCCATATACATATACTTGTGCCTATATACTTTTTCGTGTCTAAGTATCGGGTCATGCCCATGTACTCTACCCATTCTTGTGTTCCTGGATATGTCCTTGCTCGGTGACCCTCTAGGATACACACCAAACCTCCATTACTAGGTCACACAGTGTGTGACATGTATCACACGAAATATAATATTTTCCTCTATATATAAAACCTAGAAGTATAAAAAGTGGATACATGATGTGTCTTCTTCAGACTTTATGCCTTGTAGTTGGGAATTTCTAGGAACTTATAGGAAGATTAAATAGAATGACATTATCGATGCTGCCTTCATTCCCACTATAAAATCTGCTTAAAATCGTGGATGTGGTTGACCCATCCTATCTCTTCACTAGTGGATAGATTTTGGTCATCCAAAAAGATCTAGAATCATTTCTTGTCACACTAAAGAACATGTTTCACATCAAGCTACATCCAATAATATCCAAATAAACACCTGATATACCACTGATCACCCACCATTATCACCACACCATGATCGATCCATTTATTGTGAACACAATCCCATGGTATCGATCTGTTGTGGTGAATAATGGTTGTGAAATGATAAATTACTAGCTATTTGGTCTAACCAATAGCCAATTAAATACTAGAGAAGAATCTTGAAAAGAAATGGGAAAGAAAAGATCAAACCAAAAAAGTGTAATAAACCATATTCTTTGTTCGGGTTGGCCTCGATTCATTTCCATTAGAATAAAAACTATGATAAATATAAACAAAAAATAAAAATTTCCCCAAATCCCATGTAAATAAACCCTTTCCCATAACATGATCGACCTTTGAATCAATATATTAGTCAATTTGATTCAAATTTCTCAACAAATAATCAAACAAGGAAATTAGAAACAAAAAAAACAATTCCCTACCTTAGATTTTGGATTAATCGCTAATGAATATTGGTCATAATTCGATGTTGTCGGTGAGATCCAAAAGCTCTAATTAGCACACTAGCTTTCAGTCCTCTATCTTCCAATGTTCGATTGAGAATCCTCCAAGAATAATCCTGTAACATCTCTTATCAATCCCTCAGGTTATGTAGTTACCCTTATATTATATTCATAATAGGGTTTTATTAATGAGAGGATTAGGTCACTATATTATAATAAAAAATAAATAAATTTATTTATTTATATATTATTTTCTCAAATGGAAGCACTTTCAAAAATTTCTAAATCCATCAAATATTATATCATTCCTTTGGTAAAATCCAAATTCCAGATATAATAGTGGTCTTAGATTTATTATATGAAACTTTATTTGGGGTTATTCTATTATTTTAGAAAAAATTCATTCTCATGGTATAATATATTTTAAAAATTTATTATATCAAAAATAAGTCTTGTCGGACCCCAGAATATCACATCCTCTCAGTACCTAGCTCAAAAAATATTCCTTAATATTTTCAAATTTTTTACAAAGGAAAATATGGACATTACATTATCCCCGCTTTCAAGTATTTTTACTTTGAAAATCAAAAACATACTCATAAGTGAGGATACTGAGCTCACAATTGGTCTTCCCACTCCCACAAGCTATCCTAAAGGTACATGTGTTTTCCATAAATATACACCCAAGGGAAACACTTTACCATGAAGAGTATTATCTTATCAGTGCTCAAATACTATTAAGCTCCTCAAACTCCTAAAAACGTAACTTTATCCTCAAAGTCCAGCTCATCCTGGTCAACATTGTGCAATGATTTGTGCACATGTCTACTCATCTATGACGCATGGAAAACACCAAGAACTTGTTCCAAATATGATCATAGGGTCTATCAGTACACCATCCTTATAACCCAACATATTAACTAGAAAAGGGTTCTATGAACTCTAGATATATCCTGTCATCCTGTCTAAATCCCCATAATTCCTAAAAAGGGGAGATCTCTTAGAACACGTGATCTGCTCATAAAACCAAAATGTTATTGTGGTTAGTCCAAAAATAACTCCTAACAATACTAGGTAGTCTACATATGTATTTGGATGAACTAAACCCTTTATAACCATCACTATCATCAACTCTAGTCCCATAACATTTTTCCCCCTCTGGCTCTATCTAGTACTGGGGTGATCTATAGGGTCTCCAATGCATGTCTTCAATTGGTGCTATGTCGATGGTGGAGTGGTAGCTATTGTGATATGAAAACTCAACTAATGGTAGATGATCCTCCCAGTTATAGCTCAAATTTAACATGAAATCCTAAATCATGTTCCTTAGAACCTTAATGGTATGATTTACCTAAACAACTAACTATGGTAGAAAATCCATTATCAACTAAAAAAATCCCAAAGACTCCTTTTTCCTATAACTAATCATGATGTGAATTGAGAATCACGGTATAAAAAATCATCAAGGGAATTCCATGAAGTTATACTACCACCTACACGTAATGGTGTCTCAAGATCTCAACTAAATTCTCCACTTGAATGGTTAATAAGTGGGCTAATTTGGTGAGGCATTTGATGGTTACTCATATAGTGTCGTGACTTCTCACTGGTAATGGAATCTATAAGAAAAAAAACCACAATATTACCATCCCTTTTCCAATTCTGTATGGGAACTTCGGCCATCACCTAATGATTGGTGAGACATCAATATTTGGACTCAACAATAAGCTACAACATCCTATGACACCAAAAATAACACCATAGGATCCTAGAACATCCTCATCTCTCTTTGGTGTATTCTTAAAGTAAATAAACCACCTCGAAACCTATTATCATAGCATGACAAGTGTCATAGTCCATCCTTAAATTAATATGATGTAATCCCCACCTTCAAAATAAAAATCTATTAAGAGCATGTCTAATGGATATCTAGTCACACAATACCTCGCAATCAATATACTCAGGATCGACCTTCCTTACTCACTAAATAATTGGAGGGGTAATAACCATCGACTAGATATATGTTTCAATATCCTTTTCCTCAAGGGTTTAATGAAAATAGGTCAACTACTTCATCACCTCACTCAACAACAGCAGAAAAAAACTTTTTTTAAGCATCTACTTCTATGGCCATATCATTGGGTGTCTCCCTAGAAATAACTTACTTAACCTTTGTTAGGTCCATTATCACTCCCATTTCTAAGAAGATATATCCCAAGAAATGGACCTCCTGAATCTAGAACTGATACTTCAAAATATTATTGTAAATTTGGTACTCTCAGATCATGTCTAGAACCTTCATCAAGTGTATCAAGTGCTTAACCACTAACACTGAGTACACTAGGATTTTAAAAATAGACTACCACGAACAAATCCAAGAAGGGTTTGAAAACCCCAGTTTATAAGTCTTTAAATATTCTTGGGAATTCAACCTAATGAAAGGTATCACCATGAACTCAAAGAAACCATAATGGTTTTAGAAATCCACAAATGGTACATCCTCCTCTCAAACCTAAAGCTGGTGATAACCTATATTGAGGTACAACTCTACGAACCACTTCACCCCTAACAACTAGTCAAATAATTCATCGATTATCAGGGTTGGAAATTCCTCCCTGGTAGTAACCTGGTTTAGGTGGTGGCAATTCACACCTAATGTCATGAACCATCCTGTATACCCTTGTATCTTGATACCTAACCCGGCTCTGACATAGCCCAAAGGGAATTCTCGGTCCCCTTGGGTTGGTGACTAGAACCTTTTATCATAAAAGATCAAAGAGGGAATGAATTTTACACAAAAATATCAAAAGATAAAAGATACAAGTAAGCATGATCAACACCCAAAAAATGATAAGTACCTAAAATAAAAAGGTAAAATAATACCCAGATAGATCAATAAACATCATAAAGGAAATAAAAACATCAAACAGACAAAAACCTCTCAAAATATCATGTGTAAAAAGTGGAAAATAGAACCAACGGTCACCATCCCACGGTCCAAGTGACCAAGAATGTCTTCCACCACAAATTTGATCTTTCTCATTGGTTAGACTTGGCATAATAAATTCTAAAAATTCCCAAAGGCAGGCATAGGTTATGAGATATAAATCCCAGAAGGGTCTCACCAAGTGTTCTATAATCAATACCATAACAATTTACCATTTTTTGTTTCGTTATAAATAAAGTAATGCATGGAATTACATTTTATTATTTTAAACCAAAACATGATTTCATAATCCATAAGATAGCAGGCATATAAAAATTGTATTAAAAAAAATTATATAAAACATTTATATAATTCAATTGGTATGAATAAAAAAATAACAATACTCATCATGTATAATCGAGTCAAAAAATCATAGAAAAGTACCATGTACAAAAGACTCATGGTCGTTTATTTTTTCAGGTAATTGTATCCTCACACATCTCAAAAGTTATTTCATCTCTAGTCAGGTGTACACACACAAATACACCCCAATAGGGGAACCCATCATGGGAAATCTACACCCCAATAAAAGAACCCATAATGGGTGGTCATGCTGAAATTTTTTCATTAGAGTTGTCATCATCAATAAATTACTAAGAAATCAAGGTCCTAGTGTGATTGTCCTAATTACCACTAACTACCTAGTATAACATGTGCTTCAAACAATCAATCAATCAAACATGTAAAAATCAAAATTTTTAAATCAATTCAAAATAAAATTGCCTAGTTTTTTAGTTTTCAAAATTCCTTTCTCATTTCAAAACAACATAAAAGGTTTTTGTTAATCCACACCATTTTAAATAAAATTTCACTTTAATCCATTTCTCTTCAGGTTCAAAGACTAAATATATTCATCAAATTTATTTTAAAAATAAACCCATCATTTTCTCAAATATTCCCCAAAATTTCAATTCCACGGAATTTGGGGGTTTTACAAAATTTCCATGCCATCTCAAATCAATATACACAGCCTAGAATCAAGAACCAATAAAATGAAATCAAGATACAATAAAATGACATTTATATCCATCAATAACATACTGATCCAAAACTCTCTAAGAATGAGAGAAAGAGATATTATAAGAAACCACACAATAGGAGATCCATTAAACTAGAGGATATTGAATGAGATCAAAGTTGTGTAGATCCACCATGAAAATGGTTTGGAGGAGTCAAAATTACATCTTATGATCCTTCACAACCAAGGAATTCATATTAGGTTAAAATAGGGAATATTAGAAACTTAAAATGGGGTTTTAGTGTTTTAAAATAATTTTTGGAGGAATTAAAACCCATGAACTATGTTTTCTTGGTAAGGTCACATGGTTAGACAAATTATTTTCCCCTACTGTTAAGGTGCGCAGTTTCTCCAATGAGGGAACACGGTTCATCAAACCATATAGTAACTATGAAAACCCTCACTATCTAAGGATTCATGGTTTAGAGGGGCTACTCGCATGTTTTAAACAAGCTATGTTCCTCCTTCTAGTGGCTCACAACAAGGTTCATGGTTTTTTGGGCCAAACCGTACGGTTTTCCTAACCATTCGCCAATATTTTACAACACCTTGGGATTACAAAATTCTATAAATTCTCCCAGAAAACCCCCAAAATAAGAACTAAATTAAATAATATCAAAAAAGGGTCAATTAATACCTGAAATAAGGTAACATAATGTTACAATAAACCAACCATAAAAACTTTCTGCCCCTAGAAAGCCTATCAAGAAATCTCCATATAAAATATATAAGGCCATTAATCTCTCATTAATGCCTCATTATCCCACATCTCAGGTTAATAACAAAACATTATTCCATATCACATAGACAAAATGTATTATCCTACATTGAATAACCTTTGTCTCAGAATCAACAATCATGATTGAATGACCAGTCACAGATAAATCTAGCACAACATCATGATCCTCCCAGATCAAGATAAGAGCTGGGTCAAAAAGATACTTAGGAAACTACAATTCATGGAACACGCTATGTTTCAACATCGAAAATGATGGAAGTGATAAATAGTAATCCACCTTCCCCACCTTCTCCAAAACCTCAAAAGGTCCTACAAAATGAGGTCTAAGATTCCCCTATTTCCCAAGATATATATGGCCTAAACAAGGTGAAACTCCCAAAAAAACCTATCCACTAACTAAAAACCCAAAAGGTAACCTAAAATGGTCGACATAAGATTTTTACCATCTTTGTTCCATGAACATTCTATTATGAATCAACTAAATCTTCATCATTTTTTCTTGGACCAAACTCGGTACAACCAAAGATATTTCTCCAATCTTCGACCTACACAACAAATATTTACAAGGATGACTATAAAAGTCCTCAAAATGATCCATCCAAATTTTATACTGGTAACTGTTATTATATGAAAATTCAACTAGTACCAAATGGACATCCCAAACTCAACCAAAATCTAGAACACTGGCATGTAACATGCCCTCAAGAATATTAATAGTTCATTTTCTCTGGCCATCCATCTGTGGATGATATTCTATCCTCAAACATACCTTAGATCCTAGTGCCTTGAAGAGGCCCCTCAAAAAGTGAGAAGTAAAATGGGAATACCTATTAGATACTATAGGAGATGGGACACCGTGTAATATACAATCTACTACACAAATAGATGTCATGAATCCTCAAATCTAGTTACATAAAAAATGGGTATGAAGTCATCAAAATTTTTCAGATGGTCAATCACACCCCATATCACATTCTTCTTCGAAGGGCTATGTATAAACCCAACCAAAATTCTATAGAGATATCATCTCACTTTCAAGTCTGTGTTGGAAGTTTCTGAATCAAACTTGAAGGTCTCTGATGTTCTTCTTTGACCTGTTGACATGTATAAAAACAAGAAATAATGTTATAAATGTCTCATCTCATACATGGCCACTAGAATATTCTCCATATATCATAAAACATATTTTCTCTTTCCGGTTGCACCACCCACTATGAATTATGGAAATCCACCATTATGGACTTCCTTATGGAAAAAGTCACAAAAAACCAATTCCAAAAAACATAGGATTCCCTCAGAAGAGTATGTCAATTTTCTAATGTTTCCCCCCCATAAAGAGAGTCTCTAATGCTATAAATTCCTCATCAGTCTTTTGTTCCTAAATAGTCACCTAAAGAAGAGAATAGGTTAACTAAACACTTTCTAAGACAACCTCATCCTATTCTTACCAAAATCCCAAATAAAACTGTGAAAAAGGGTAATCAAGTTCAACTCTTTAGATGATTCTTTCACATCATGGGTTATAATTTTCTTTCTCAAATCATCATCACAAACATTCCCCTTCCCTAAGGTGTAGGAAATGTTGAAATCAAAATATTATAGGTACTTCACCCAATGCCTCCAATGAAGGTTAAAATATTTTTTAGATAATATATAATTAAAGATTTTTTTGTTAGAATAAATGTTAAACCATTCTCTGAAAAGGTAATATTGTCAACTCTTAAGAGAATGAATCACAACTGCAAGTTCTATATCATGGTTTGGATAATTCTTCTCATGTAGCCTAAGCTATCAGAATCTATCGGATACCACGTTATCATCCTATATAATAACAGAACCTAAACCTAAAATTGATTGTCACAGAAGACCACAGAGCCATGCCCAACCTCTGGGAGAGTCAACACTAGTACATAATTAAAAAGGAATTTTATATCAACAAAACAACTCTAAAATTTTTCATTCTAAACAAACTTCACTCCCCTCTGAGTGAGGGTATTCATTGGAGAATCCAAATTCAATAAATCATTGAAAACTTGTGGAAATACCCTTCCAATCCAAATAATCTCTATATCTCAAAACAATTACACAGTTTCTCCCATGTCACAATAGCCTTCACCTTCTTAGGATCGACTGATATGCCATTTTTTTATACGAAAGGTCCTAAAAAATTCACATATAGTATCTAGAAATTAAACTTTAAAGATTTGACAATAGTCTATGATCTCTCATGATTTTTAGTATTAATCTCAAATGACGCACATGATCTTGCTCAATCTTGGAGTAAACCAAGATGTCATCCATAAAGACAAATATGAATGTGTTGAGGTACTCATAGAAAATCTTATTCATTAAATCCATAAAAAGTAAGGGATCATTGGACAAGATACTCATAATGGACATACCTACTCCTGAAGGTGATCTTATAAATTTTAGATTATTTGATTCTTAATTGGTGATAACCAGATCGAAGAAAAATATTTAAGAACCACATTTTCCCTTTCAACTAGTCAAATATCTCATCAATCCATGGTAATAGATACTTTTTCTTTACCATAACTTGTTTTATTTTTTGATAATAAATATAGACGCGAAGTGTTATGTCATCTTTATTTTCAAATAAAATAGGTGTCGCCCAAGGTGAGACACTCAGACATATAAATACTTTCTCTAAAATATCTTTTAACTGAGTCTTCAACTCTTTCAACTCTATTGGTGACATACAGTAAGAAGGAATAGATTCTAGAAGAGTACCAGGTACTAAAAAATAGATAACCCTACCTATCTTACTAGTGGAAGTCCTAGGAAATCAAGAGGGAACATTCCAGGAAATAACTTTACAAATGGATGGAGATCATCACTAAAAGATTCTCACTCTAAGTCAAAATTAAACACCGATATTACACTACCCAATTCTAAAAAATATAGTCTGGCTCTACTCGGCCTCGAGTCTCATTCTCCATAAAAGACACAAAACACCCCATCAGATGTAGTAAATGAAACTCGTTGTAGATAATATTCAATATGATATTTATTAAAAATTATCCAATCCATCATAAATATGAAGTCAATAGGTTTCATGTTGAGAACCAAAAAATTCTAGGCAACCTAAATCTATGATAAAGAGAAAGAACAAGTGGGATAATAGAGACAGTTCTCTCTCTTCATTATAAAGGGAAAAGTAAAATATATCACATAAGATTAAATCTTCATAGGAATATTTACAAGGTTCATATTACAAGTTGATATAAATGAGTGAGATGCACCAGTATCAAATAAAGTAGTCACTAAAGATGAAGCTATAGTGATGGTACATATCACAGTCGCTAGAATTGTGTCAGCTTCCTATAGACACTCTTCCACTACGTGAATTAGATTCATTTTGAATTATTGTGTTTGGAACCCCTTATATCTTGAAGTATATGACTTCACTATAGTACCCCTTAGAGATGATGTTCTCGTGTCACTATAGAGAGTAGAAAAAAATAGAACTTCTATAAATGTACGGAACATTCATAGGAACCATATATCTTTGGTGTCATAGTACACACACATATTTAATTACCAACTTTTATACACTAAAAAAAGTTAATGGGACTCTTCCAAGAACTGCAAGATGTGACATCCCAGACCCATATTCCAATTAACCCATACCTCGAGCCCAGTTGGCCACATGACCTCAGGCATGTCTCCCCATATGCCAGAGGATTATGACTAGAAGTGAGGTTGTAAGGGCATTACAGTGGGGAGACAATACCCTAATGTCACAGTATCATAGTGGATATAATAAATAATAAATATTAGAGGAAGCATAATAGCATTGATAGATACAATAATCAATAGAAGCATAACAGTTACCTAAATAATTAAGTAGAAGAAGAAATAGGGAAATGAACAACTGAATAATATAAAAAATCCTCAATGGAAGTGTCTGATACAATTATGCATGGCACGATGGTAATATATAAATGAATGAACAGATACAATCATGTTATACAGTAGTGAAAAAGGAATGAATGAGGTGGCTACTTGTAATCCGAGTGGGTTCTTGTAACTAAACAGTTTGAAAGTATAAGAAATAAATTAAAAGAAATGATGAAAAAAATCAATAAACTCCCACTCAGATTATGGAAAGACTCTAGATGAAACATGTCACTCAATATCCCATCTCCCATATCGATGTACTAGTGATGGTTTCCATGCCCAACACCAATGTAAGGGGAGTGTGGGTTGTCATGACCCACTGAGGCTCTTACCATCATTCTCAACCATTTTAAAGGCACATAAAATATATAAATGGCATGTGAATTTACCTCCCATCAAAAATCATTTATATATCCTATTATATAAGAATGTTCACATTTAATAAGATGGTCATAATTAATTACATCTTAGGTAATTTCATCAGGCCTTTCAAAAGGAAACCAAGGTGTGATCAAGTATACCACATGACACATGAGGCAAACCTCTAAATTGTACCTTTAACCATGTTAAATTCATTTAAGGAATCCCATTTTACATTTATAATTTACACAAGAATGAGAAAAGAAATGGTTTCACCATCCATTAATCAAGTCCCTTTGAATCTAAGCAATTAATTTCATATGGTGCCTTTATATAAAACATGTGTAATGGAAAGGCCATTCCATCCCTTGAAACCATTCCATTTAAAACCAATTAATTAAAAAGATATTAACCATCTAACCCTATCTATATTATAAAAACCAAAACATTGTAATTTCCTAAACATGGAAAATTCAAATATAAGGCATAAGTGTCAAGAGTAAGTTCATATAACAACTCAATTTCCCACTTGGAAAATTCCCTGTAAAAAGGGGCCAAAAACTGATGGGGTTTCTTGGGTTCAATGAATTACACATGAAAAAAAGGCTATTAAATTCAAGATTTAATCTGAAAGAAAGGTTGGGTTCCAATAATTTTGGACTATTTGACCAAAATGACCAATTTCAAGGTGGCACACCTATAGGTGTCCATATAGGATATGTGTGATGTCTAAACCTTTAAAAATATCCAATTGACATATACTAAGGCACTAGGGTTATTTATACATAAAGAAAGCATCATAATTTAGATACTCGACAAAGATTGTTGTATGTCACAGTGGAATGAATATGAAAAGAAAAAATCAAATGGAAAACTACATTATGGACAAACTTAGGTCCATATACGTTGCCTCACTTGATATCAAACCTGTATTTTAAGTATGTTGGAAGATATATGAGTTTCAGTCCAAAACCTTGAAAATAGGGTCAATGAGACTACATCTAAATAGCACAATAGATGGAAAGATTAACCGAGTAAGGAGAGGTGTGTGAGGTTAGTCATACCTTGCGATATCCAACACCATCGATGGAATTGAAAATGGATATTGGTTGGTGGAGTTGTAGGTGATTGAACCTTGAGGATGGATTGAGCTCAAGATGAGAGAAATATATCTTGGTTTGGCTGTTGGAGGAAGGAGAAAAGGAAAAGTAGACTTAAGGTTTAAGTGGGGGGAAATTTTAAGTTTTCCCCAAAATTCTACTATGCATGGTTTAAGTGCACAATTTGAAAACCATTCGTTAAGCCTCTACCGTAGGACTGTAGCAGGTTGCATGGTCATGCGCCTAAGCCCTCACAGTTGTATAAACATCATGAAAACATTCATATACCCCTCTCTCTAGATACATGGACATGTTCCCTGGGTCCCATGGGTTAGAAAAACTATGCAGCCCAATCACATAACCCATTCTCAAGAACTATGGGCTCTGAACAATCCTTGCATGCTCTTGTGTCCACCACGAATTGATTAAAACTCATAATTAGGTCCATTTAATGTATTCAAAAGGAGAAACTAATGATATATACATTCATATAAAAGGTGGTTCATTACAATCTCTCTTCCTTATAGAAACTCATCCCTAAGTTAGCCTTCTGAGGGTAAGGAGGTACTGTTAGAAAAAAGTTCCATCCTTTGAAATATTATATCAACTTCCCACTCCCATTCCCCATCCTATACTCATTTGTGCTACCATATCACCCATAAAAGTGGAATGGACCTGCCTCGAAGTGTCTTCATGCTCCGATCAACAATACACACAGGATAATCCAAGAAAAAAACATCCATATCTAGCTCAACCACATCAGTAAGAAATACTTATGATGGGTCTAGAAAGTATCGGTGAAGCTGAGACACATAAAAGACATCATGCATAGACCGATATCTCTAAGGAAGTGAAAACTAGTAATCTAATGGTCTGATATACTTCACAACCTGGAAGGGTCCAACAAACCTTTTTGATTGCTTACCCTGCTTCTGAATACATCTATTCCCCAACTTGGGTGAGACTCACAAGAAAACCATGTCTCTAACCTTGACCACAAGAGTTCATCGGTGTCTATTAGCATAAGATTGTTTTCTGGATTGAGTTATCAACATGCACTATCTAATAAGCTAGACTTACCATGTAGTCTCCTTCACAAGATGTGGTCTAAGAACAGTTGTTTCCCCTACCTCAATCCATCATAGATGTGTGAGAAAATACATAACATATAAGGCTTCATAGACAGATATCTCAATGGTATCCTAGATGTTGTTGTTATAAGAAAACTCGATAGGGGGAATATGTTTCTCCCAAGAAATCCCAAAGTTGAGGACACATGCTCGAAGCATATCCTCTAGAACCTAAACTATATTCTCCATCCACTACAACAAAACTGGCCTTTAATAGAGCTAGAAATAGCCTTTATCGGCACTATAATTCTTTCTCCCTTGGCTCCCTTGGTTCTATGGTTTTCTTTCGTTTCCTCTATTTCCTTTGTTTCCTTTATTTTTCTTTGGCGGTTTCTCTATTTTTCCTCATATTTAAAAAAAAGTAACTTAGAAGAAGAAGCACTATAAAAGTTCTGACTACATGAATGAGGTTAAAAGCCCTAGACTTTTGTTAGCGCTAAAAATCACTAATAAAGGGGACCTTTATCGGTGCTAAAAAAAGCATTGATAAATGGGACCTTTATCAATTATTTAATTTAGAACCGCTAATGGAACAATTTATTAACACTTTTTGAGCACTAATAAAATATACATTTATCAGCGCTTCTATTATCACTGATAAAGTAGACCTTTATTAGCACTTTTAAAAGAACTGATAAAAGACCACATTGTAGTGTGCTACAATAGCACACAACATCACCACTGCAGTTTTCTGTTATAACACACCGCATCACCAGAAACACACCAGATATCAAAAAAAAACAATTCCCAATACAGGATTTAAATGAGGTGAAATTTACAACACAAAAACTATAAAAAAACTATATTGTAGACATTTTAATCATTGGTTCATACAATTATATAAATATAAATTATTACATAAATTCAAAAACATAAATTTTAATTTATATTTTAATCCCAACCTGACTCATGATATTTACAAACAAACCACCCATTATCAAGAAAAATAATGCACCTGTATAAGAGAAATATTCTTATGTTAGTAAAAATATAACAAAATAAATTAACAAAAAAGTGTTAATTTTACTAAAATTGTTGTCAATTTTAATTAAAAAGACTCACTTGGATTCATACTAATCACACTATACATCGGATTGAGGTTCAGTTGATTCCAAAACATTTCAAATTACTATTGGATTATTATTTTAGAGTATCAAAACAATCTGATTGTGTTTTATATATTTTTAGTATGTGGGTTTTCTTTTTGACTAAAATGTCATTTTAAACTGGAAACACATACTTTTGACTCATTCTTATCACATCATGCATCGGTTTGATGTGAAGTGGATTTCTACACAGAAAAAATTACTTATGAATCATTATCCTAAATTATCAAGAAAATTTGAGCATGTTTGTTTAGTTTTCCATGAGTGAAACTTTTTGGACTAAAATGTGGATTTTAAACTGATAACAGACACTTTGAGTCATGCTGGGCACATCATGTATCTGATTAAGGTGTATCTGATTCATACACATCACAAATGACTTATGTATCTTTTTTATAAATTATAAAAACCATAATAATGTGTTTTCTCAATTTTGAGTAGGACAGTTGTCCATTTTGCTAAAATTGATGACATTTTTGAATAAGAATATGCACTTTGAGTCATACATGTCACACAGTGCATTGGATTGAGGTGTGGATAATTCCTACGTATCCCAAATGACTTTTCTATCACTTTTATAAAGTTTAAAAATAATATGAATGTTTTTTCATAGTTTTGAGTACGTCACTTGTCATTTTTACTAAAATTTTATTTTAAAAATAATATTCCCTTTAACTCATAACCATCACATTGTGAAACGGATTGAGGTTCAGCTGATTCCTACACATCACAAATGACTTATGGATTATTTTTGTAAATTATTTAAAAAAAATTAATGGTTTTTTTAGTTTTTAGTAGGTTAATTGTCCTTTTAATGAAAATTGATGTCAATTTTAAATAAAAACACACACATAGAGTCATATAGGTCACACTATGTGTCAGATTGAGGTGTGGCTAATTCATGAACATATCAAATCACATATGGATCATTGTCCTAAATTAGTAATACAATATTAATGTGTTTTTTTGGTTTTGAGTATGTCATTTTGTTTTTTTACAAAAATGGATTTCAATTTTAAATAAAGACGCACTTAGAGTCATACTGGTCACACCGTGCATTGGATTGAGATGCGACTAATTACAACATATTCCAAATCACTTATCGATTTTTTTCTTAAAGTATAAAAACCATATGAATGTGTTTTCTCAGTTTTGAGTACATCACTTTTCTTTTTTACTAAAATTTCATTTTAAACGTAAAACACACACTTTGACTCATATAAATCACATCGTGTATCTGTTTTATGTGTGACTGATTCCTACATGTCAAAAATGATTTATGAATTTATGTCCTAAATTATCAAGAAAATCCAAGTGTGTTTTATTGGTTTTCAGTGGGTAAAACTTTTTAAAGACAAATTTCTATTTTAAACTGATAACTGTAACATTGAGTTAGTTTTCTTTTTTAATAAAAATAATGTCAATTTAAAAATAGAAATAAGTACTTTGAGTCATAACGGTCATATCATGTGTCAGATTGAGGTGAGTCTGGTTCTTACACATCTGAAAGTCTCAAAAGAATCCTAAATGTCAATGTTACCATGATTTTCATTGACTTTATTTGTTGAACTGTAAACAGTGCATCAGCTGCTTCAATCAAACCACACCAATTCGAAAAAAATATTCCACTTTTATAATAAAACAATTATTAAGAGTAACAATAAAAATAAATAAATAAAACATAAATATGAAATGATAAATTAATTCTATGGACATTGATTTTACTATGAAAATATCAAAATTTACTATGTGATTGAGTAGTGGAGGGAACTTGATGTAATATGATTAATGTCAACACTACATGGGTGAAAGGTTTTGAGGGAGAAGAAGTCTTTGGAATTTTTGGTGAAGAAAGGGATAAAAGATGGAAAAAGCACCCCAACTCGAACAAAATAATCCACTATTATAATAAAACAATTATTATGTGAGTAATACTAAAAATAAATAAATTAAACATAAATATGAAACAATATATTAATTCTATGGATAATGATTTTACTGTGTAAACATCAATATTACCTCTGTAATTGAGAAGAGGTAGTGTCATTTCTCTTCCTACAAAGGCAATGGAGAGAACTTGAAAGAAATTAATAAATGAAACATAGTAATGGTGAAAAGGTTTTGTTGGAGAAGAAGCATAAAAGTTGGACAGATCACCCCAACTTGAAAAAAAAAGAATCAACTTGTATAATAAAACAATTATTATGTAAGTAATACTAAAAGGAAATAAATTAATCATAAATATGAAATAATAAATTAATTCTATAGATAATAATTTTACTGTGAAAATATACATATTACCTATATAATTAAGAATAGGTAGAATTGTTTCTCTTCCTACAAAGGTAGTGGAGAGAACTTGAATGAAGGTGATAAATTCAATACTGAATGGTTGAAAAGGTTTTGAGGGAGAAGAATTCTGTGAATTTTTTTGTGTAGAAAGGTATGAAATATGGAAAGAGCATCCCAACTCAAACAAAATAATCCACCTGTATTAGAAAATAATTATTATGTTAGTAATACTAAAAATAAATAAATTAATCACAAATATGAAATAATACATGAATTCTATAGAAAATGATTTTATTTTACAAATACCAAGATTACCACTATTATTGAGAAGATACAGCATCGTTTCTCCTCTTGTAAAGTCATGACACATGGATAGAAATATTCTAAAATAAACAAACACTGCAAGGAATAATGAAAATTAAATCAAAATTTCATTTTATATTTTTTCAGTAAAATAGAGAAAGTATATTATAACATTACCTTTACATATTTCCAAAGTGTTTATTTGGTTCAAATACAACCTAATAAAAAAATAAGGATTACATGTTCACTTCATTATGGTTTAGAAGACTATATGGATGTCAGGAAACCATGAGACAATTAATGATATTGATATCTATTTGGATCCATTGAACAATGAATCCAAAACAAGGATTGGTTGTGCGTAACTCACAAAGTTAATAACAAAACTAAGGATTCTCTGTGCACTTCACTACTGTTGGTAAACTACCTCTTAGCATAGCATATGACCTAAACTTCCAACCCTGAATCCTCATGGTGCTCTCATCTCACACATTCTCCCCACCATCTTTATCATATCACCATTCATTATTCACTTTTCCTTCTCTTCCTTGAAATTTTATTAATTATTTAAATGAGTGGGAATATTTTTCCTTCATAACATTTTTTGATTCTCATGTTGCTTCTTCAATCATATGTGTTTTCCAAAAAACCTTCACCCAATGAATTAGATTATTATATTAAATTATCTCTCTATGTTCAAGAATCTAATTATTTTGGTTTTCTCTATGTGTGGGATGAGAGCATCACGGGGATGTTGGGTAGGAATATTAGGTCAAATGATATGCTAAGCGATAGTTAACCAACAGTAGTGAAGTGCACAAATAATCCTTAGTTTTTTTATTATCTTTTTGAATTATGCACATACAATACTTATTTGGGATCCATTGATCAATGGAGCCAAATAGACATCAATATTTTCCCAACTCTTCCAGACTAATTTTTCTTGAATAACAACAACGTAAACATGGAAAGAGGATTTTAGAAGGGTCGTTCATATGTTCTCTTGAAAACTTTTGGAACTCTTTAACTCCATCTTCATATTTGTTTTTCAAATTATTATCATGCATCCATTTTCTTTTTTTATTGATCCTATGGGATTCATAAAAGATTAATTTTATAAAACATATAAATAAATACACATAACATATTCATTATCAAAATTGAATGTTATAGACAATTCTAATATAGGAAACTGAATATTTAATTGTTTCAAATAATTTCAGTATGTTAAAGAAAATGGGTAATTGAATTTAAGAAAAGAATTACTCCACATAAAATCTTTCTTAAATCCCCTAAAAATGAAAATATAATATAGTCAATTAAGGAGTAATAAGAAACTCAAATATGATAAACAAGAATTATAAACTCTCATTCAATCAATTAGAAGATATAAAAATGTATTGGAACAAGTGATGTACCAACCTAAGGAATTATTATATTGAAAATTAATTTTATATCAATATTTGAAAACATCTCAAGACTCTTGGGATGTCATATCACCACACAGACCCATCCCAAGAAATTTCAAGGTATTACAACTGGATGTAAAATTATCATTTACTAATGGATTACACGAATATGAATTACATCAAACAAATAGAGAGTTTTATCATTATTTTATATGAGAATAGTTTTTGTAAATTTAAAATTGTTATTTATGAATTGAAACAAGAACTAAGATCTCAGTATTCAAGGTTAGATGAATTATTAAAGAAATTTTAATTTAAAAAATGAGGAATTGGTCATAATTATTACATAAAAAAATTATGGATAGATTGAAAGTGTTTATCAATGTGGATGAAATAATATTTAGAGTTTCAAGAGATGAATTATGATAATAATTTTCTATATTAACAATGTCTAATGTTTAAATGTTGTTGATTAGTGAGTTTACATTTTCCTTCATTTATAGGAGACTCATGGAATTCATGGGATATTTATTTCCCCATTCGTGTATATGAGGGAAGTGTTTTATAGATTTCAAAATGAATATTGAAAACCCATTAGACGCCCATTTAAAATTGAATAAAAATTTCAAATGTTATGTTTGGAATATTGGTCTATATCATGATAGTGTCCAAGGGACATTCTCGATCCCCCCCGGGCTAGAAAAGTACCAGGGCATGAAAAATAACACAGTGGGAATGATTTGACCAAAAAAATAAATAAAACTAGAATAAGGAAAATTTAAATAAAAACTTCCATGATGAATCCAAACATTGGATTACCACACTAACCTAGAAAAGTAGAAAAAAGAAGATATGAATCAGTATAATATAAAACAAATCCCTTAACCTACCTTCAACTCCCTCACACACAAAATCCCTAATTTTAATTTCTAAACTTTCACATGTATGGAATACATTGATAATATAAAGAATGAAAAATATATATGATAACTTTGGGTGATCAATTTGGGAAATGTAAAGAAAATAAAATGACCAATTAAACTTCTTGTGACTCCATATGTCACCATCAAGTCCAAAAAAAATAAACTCACCATGAATGATCAAGAGTTGAATCAAAATTAGAAATTGAGAAAATTCAAAGCCCAACCTTGCTAGTATACAATAACTGGACCACAAATAATTACATCATCAAAGAAGAAATAAAAAAACAAAAAATACACAAAGAAAATCGAAAGGACTGCCTTGTTAGGTTGAAGAAAATTTGAGACCCTCTTCAGAAACCCTAACTACAATCGAACACTGGATATCAGATGAGATGTTTAAGCAACTAGAGGCAGTCTAGTGGTGAGATTCGAGCTTTGATTCACCAATAAGAAGCACCTATAGTGGGTGTCTTCCATAGAAATATTCTGATATCGTGATGAGTTCTCAAATTGTTAAAGTTTTTTAATTAGATAGGGACACTTTTATCAGCCCGTATAAAAAAAGCCCTTATACAGAGTCCTTTTATCAACACTTATTACCTAAGCGCTGATAAAAGAACTCTTTTTTAGTGCTAAACTTATAGCACTGATAAATTTTCATTTTATTAGTGATCTTTTTAGCACTGATAAAGCCCCATCTTTATCAGTGTCAAAGTGATGATAAAGATTCTTTTATCATCACTTATTACTTAAGAGCTATTAAAGGATTTATAATTATTATTTTAAATAAAAAAATTATATATATTTATATATATATTCCTTTTTAAATATAATTATTATAATTCTATAATTATTTATTTATAGTTATGGAAATAATTTTTAAAAATAATATTTATATCATTATATATATTTATATAATTATACATATATATATTTAATAAATATATATAAATATAAATATAGCAAATATATTCATTATTTAAGTAAATTTATTATAAATTTAATATTTATTTAAATATATATAATTATTTATTTATAATTATATAAATACTTTTAAAAAATTATTTATATATTTATAATTATAAATATATAATTGTATAAATATTGAAAATGTATGTTTATAATTTTTTTTATTTATAGATATTTTTTTATAAATATTTTTTTATAGATATATTTTTTACATTATTAATGAATATATAATTTTATTTGAATTCATATATGTTAAAAATGAGTGAAATTGAATAAATTAAGAATAAGTACACTTTAATAATTTTGAAAAAATGGATAAGTTTTATGTGTGTGCATTGTATATAAAAGTAAATTAATTATATATATGTGAAATCAATATAACATAGATTTAATCTATATTAAATTGAAAAATCAAACGACATTCAATTATATGTTGAGTATTATGAAATTAGTCAATATTTTTAATTTATATTAATTTTCAATTATAAATCGTTATTAAATAAATATATGACTATTCAATGTAAAGCACAAAAATATTTTATAGTATATAAATCATATTTATATACAGTAATATATATCTATATATTTAATATATATAATTTAATAACATTAATTATCACAATTATCTAATTAATAAAATGTTTAATATTTTATAATGTATAATTAATTTACTCATTTTTTCAATAATTATTTAATTAATTAAATTTGTAATATTTTTTTAATAAACTCATTTTTTATTTTTATTTTATTTAACTATTTCATTTTATTTATTCGGAACTTTATCAGTGCTAAAAAAGTGCTGATGAAAAAAATATTTATCATTGCTAAAAATAAAGCACTAATAATGTTTCTCTTTATTAGTGCCAAAAAAAGCATTGATTAAAGGTTAACTTTATCAGTGATTTCCTTAGCACTGATAAATATGTCACTTATCGGCATTTTTCTCTAGCACTGATAAAAAATAGTGCTATTAAAGGATAGTTTTATAGAAGTGATATATCCATCAGTCTTCGAGTGATAGGTCATTCTCAGAAGTACTAGTGTACCCAAATCCTTCTGTAACCCCGACCAGTACCATGACATGAAATGAGTGTCTCTATTAGAAATTATAGATTAAGGTGCACAATGAAGACATACCACCTTTTTGATATAGATTCTTCCTATATAATTTACTGATAAGGTATCTTGCACAGGAAGTGTGTGACCTTCCTCAAATGATCAATGATAACACACACTATGTCATTTCCATGAGGTGATCTATGTAGAAAATTCTCAAAGTCCATTGAAACATCATCCCATTTCCACTTAGGAATGGACAATGTTTGAAGAAGTCCTATCAGACGTTGATGTTCCACCTTCTCCTACTGACAGTTAGAAAATCGAGTGATGAAAACGTCTATTAAAAATTTCATGATGGGTCTCCAATATTGTAGTCATGGATCTCATTACATTTTGGGGACACCAGGGTAAACTACCCATATTGAGGTGTCAAAATATCTTATCATCTCCTCTCTGATGTCTGTCGGGACCCATACACACCCATAGAACAATAGCGTATCATCCCCATCGACCATCCCACAAGATGATATATCATCATCTGAGACACTTTTCCATAGGACAGGGCCTTCAGGATTAGATAGTTGTCTCAACCTTACTCATTAAAAAATATTTAACTACTAAGGCTAAGAGAATATTTTTCCCATAGTAATCCTAAACCTCAATGTGAGTCTCTGAGAACAATTCCATAAGCTTCCATTATTTACTGGATTCCTAAACTGCTTGTGTCTGAGTCTTTTTCCTTAGAGCATCGGCTACTGAATTCTCTTTTCCTGGAGTGTATGCAAGATCAAAATCAAATGATTTTAGGTACTTGACCCACCTACCCTACTTGAGATTCAGATCATATTGTTTGAATATGTATTTTAGGCTTTGTGGTCTATGAATACCAAAAAAATATCTAACAATAAATAGTGTATCTAATAGCACAAGGCATGAACAACTATAGTGATCTTGAGGTCATGTGTCAGTTATCTCCACTCATGAGGCCTCAAATGACAAGAACCATACGTGATGACCCACTAATCTTGCTTCAAAATAGCTACAAGCCTGACACCCAATGCATCACAGTAAAATATATAGGCCTTTCATGGATCCGTAAAAATTAGTATTAGTACTGAAGTCAGTCTGCCCATAAACTCCTAAAAGTCTATTTCACAAGCTTCAGACCAATTGAATTTCACACTCTTCTTTTTCAATCCCTTAAGCGGTCTTATAAGGCATGATAAATTCTATATAAAGAATCTATAGTATCCAAAAAGCACCAATAAACTCCAAATATCAAATATGTTCTTAGGATGGTCCCAAGAAACCACAACTCTCACTTTCTTGGGGTCAACTGAAACTTTCAGTTCTAAGATGATATGACCCAAGAAGTGGATTTTTTTCAATCTTGAAGTGGAATTTGTTAAGCTTAGCATAGATCAGATGCTCTCTAAGTGTATAAAACATGATATCAATATAGGTTTCATTCTCATGTCTAGAGCATGAATACACTAATATATCTTCAACAAAGAAAAACAAAAAATAAATCCAGATATGGGTGTAAGATACATTTTATAAGATCCATGAAGACTGCAGGAGCTTTCGTAATTCCAAATGGCATAACTAGGAACTCATAGAGACCAACCTACTCCTGAAATCTATACGAGGTATGTTTGAGGCCCTAAAATGCACCTAATAATAGACTGACATCATATCTAACTTAGAAAACACCTTCACTCCTTAGATATGTTCAAAGAGTTTGTCTATTTAAGGTAGTGGATACCGATTCTTGATAGTTAGCTGATTCAACTGATGGTAATACACACAAATCCTAAGGGTATCTTCTACCTTCTTGGAAAAGAGAATTGGTTAACCCCATGTAGAAGTTTTGGGTGCATAAATACTTTCTCCTTCAGATCTTGTACTGATTCATCAGCTACATAAGCTCCTTAGGTGTCATCCTATAAGGAGGAATGGTCACAGGTGCCACTCATGTAACAATATCAATAGTAAACTCTACCGCTCACAACGAAGGTAGACCAGAGAATTAATCTAAAAAGACATCTATATAATGCTTCAACACTAGAGGAAATTATGTGGGTTGTAACCCCTAATCATTAAGGTAAAGACTAGAGACCTGTGTTGTAACACTACCCAGTCTCTAGTTCTCGGGTCCTGCTCATGTCGCACTGGCATCCCATTCTCCCTTATGAACTTAAGTAATTCCCTCTAGTGATTTAAATGTCACCTTATGAAGATAGTAGTAAATATAGGTTCTTTGAGGAAAAATCTCGTCTATCCCAATCATTACATCGAATCCAGACATGTCGAGGACATACAGATTCCATATTAAGAGGTATCCACCTATCTTAAGGGGAAAATTATGACAGCCGAAAACGCCCTCTGAAAGGGTACCTAAAAGTGTATCTAGGGTGATTATGTACCCATGATAGTTATAGATTTCAATGCCCTTAATCTTAGTGATTAACTCATATATAAATGAGTGAGATGCGCCTATATCAAAAAAAATAAGACACTAAAGTGGAGATAACTAGAATAGTATCTCATACAGCAGATTGTTTGGCGCTCTAATCCTATGATGTAGGCTGGATTGTATGTAACTAGACTATGTTGTAGCCCTGTGTCACTATATGACTACCCTAAGAAGGCCCAATATTCTATCAATAATAATCATGTGTTTAGTTTCCTCTGCATTAACCTCCACCTCTGCCTGATCGACCGGTGGTATTCCAACTACCCGACTACCATGATTTTATTGATCCTGATCTTGACTAAGGAGTAGGTGTATATCACTACTCACTAGGGACTAGAGGGAATGTTCTATAGAAACAATGAAGATGGTCCATCCTTCTATAGTGTCTACACTCAATTGGTTCACATGGACACTACTTTTGGATGTTCCATGGCGTTCTGCACTGGTGAAATATATAAGAGATAACTATAAGAGAAGCCTGACTACTTCTACCACCATGAGATACCTCAAAGTTTCTCTTTCTCCTAGAATAAAATCCATTGAAAACCCTAGGGGTCAAACCACCCTAGATCTCACCATCATCCTCCATCAAATTCCTCTCTATAATTATGGATTGTTTGACGATCTCAGTAATGGCCTTCAACCTGAATAAATTGACCTAAAATCATATTGTGTAACCCAGGCCATCCTCGAATCACCTAGAAGTCATCATATCATTAGTAGCTTGAGAAGTATTGAAACACTATAGATTAGTGAAACAAGCAGAATATTCCATAATTAACATATTCCCCTACTATAGATTCCTAGATTCTCTAGATATATTAGCCCTCATAGTTTTAAAAAATAAGTAATCATAGAAGATGGTCTAAAATTCATCCCAAACAATATCTCTATGTCTATATGACTGGGTGATAACATCAAAAGAAATGATAGTCACCACCTTTAGGGTATATGATAAGAGGGCGTCATGGTGGCATGATGATACAATTCCAAATGAACAACTCTGAAGATATTCAAAAAATTCAAAAGATTGCATCCAAGAAACTGGGATAGTTACTAAGGACTTCCTATGAATATACCATGCCTCTCTTCCTACTTCAAAATCCTTGTCTAGATGGTGGAACAGACCATAACAGGTCACAAGAATGAAGAAACACCCACTTCCCACTACTAAGGCTCGTCTTGGGTCAATGTTTTGTGCTAGGAATATGTAATATGGTTATTCTCTAGTCATAGTTCATTCTCCATTTAAATATGTTCTCATTTAAATATTAAAAGCATTTGAAATGATTAGATCCACTGATATGTCATTTTTAGGTCCATAGGGTTCCATACACTATATGAATCAAAACATGGAATTCACCTAGATGTCATTTACATCTAAATTTTTCTTGATAAAGTAATTAAACTGCTTTAAATTGGTTGAGCTAGCACTACCACAAAACTGGGTTTCGGCTGCGCCACCCTTTAACAGCGCTAAAAAAAAGCGCTGATAAAGGGGGTGCCTTTATCAGCACTAAATAAATAAATGTTAAAAGTAAAACTTTATTAGTGATTTTTTTATCACCATTAAAGGGGAACACTTTATCAGCATTTATTTAGTAAAGATGATAAAGGGGGGCTTTATAAGCGCTTTCTTCCTAGTGCTGATAAAGTGTATATTTTAAAAAAAATCATAAAAAATATTATATTGATAAACAAGTATATTTATATTAATATAAATATAATATATATTTTTTAAATATGATTTCTATCGATTTGATATGTGGTATATGCAAAACGGACACTCGGAGAAGAAGTTATGGCAAAATGGACACTCAAAGAAGAACTTATCACTGTTGGGAGGAATTATGGGCCTTTTTGGCCTAAAATAATGTGAGAAGGGGTTACAATGGTCACCAGAGTGTAGATAGTTTCTTAGTATTTTATTTTATAGGTTTCGGAACTCAAACGGACACTCGGAGCAGAATTTATTGTCGTTTTAAATTAAGAAACCCTTGTAGCGCCTAAAAACCTAAGAAACCAGCAACTCACTAAAACGCGCATAACTTCTGCTCTGGGTGTCCATTTTAGCACCGAGTAGTCAAATCAAATCTCATTAAATGAGTGAGGACTAGGTCCAATCAAAACTATGAGAAGATCAAAGAATTGGAAGATATATTAGTTATACCACTCCAAAAAAACTTTAACTTCAAATGGCCATAACTTTCGATCTGGGTGTCTACTTAGGCTCTACCACATATCAAATTGAAGGAAGTGAAGAGATCTACAAATAAGGATGAATTTAACAAAGTACTTATAATGTTTGAGACCCTAAAACTCCAAAAAATCATCAAAAGGCACCAAAACCTCATTTCTGTGTCCGGTGCCCTGTCAGTTTTTTGTTAAAATGGTAATAAATCCTGATATGTGTGTCTGTTCGGCCTTCATCAACTATTATATTTTAGTTAGTTACATGAGCTTCAGTTTTACTGGTCCCTGAGCTAAAACAAACACCCGAAGAAGAATTTATTCTCTTTTTAGTGACTCTGTGGTTTGTTAGGTTTCTTGAGCCCCCATTTCTAGCACTTTTGCCATGTCTGCTATTTTTTCAAACATTTGTAACTTATGATCTACCTGTCCGTTCAGACTCTACCACCTATCATATCAAATATCGTTTGATGATCTCTGATTTGATGGGTCATAGAGTAGGAACAGACTCTCGGATTAGAATTTTTCGTTGTTACCCTGAGTTTAGGGTTTATTTGACTTTCTGGCTGTATTTATGGGTTTTGAGGGTTTCTCCATTTTTACCTGTTTTTCAAGTTTTCAAGGCTTGTTATCATTTTTCATAATGTAATGTTATTTATAATCAAATATATAATAATATATACATATTTTTTATATATTCACAGATAAAAAATTAATTTTATAAATAAATAATTAAACATATTTACATATAAAATATATTTCTCAATATATAATCCTTATATAAATAAAAAACTAATATACATTTTATTTAAAATACAAATATAAAAATATTTATATACCTATATAATGTCTATTTTTATATATATGTGTGTGTGTGTTCTTCTATATTGACAAACTAATATATATTATCTATATATTCTAAACATATGTATATACATATTAATATTTAATATTTGTAAATATATATAAATATATATAATTACACTTACAGATACACATATAATATATATATATGTGTGTGTGTGTGTGTGTGTGTGTTGTATATATGTATTTATTTATTTATAAACACAAACAAAAAAGCATATTTTATAAATGTATTTAAAACTGATCTTATAAATATATATATTAATATACGAATAAATATATTAATATATAAATATAACGATATATATATTAATATACGAATATATATAGTAATATTAATATAACTATATATATATTAATATAACTATATATATATATGTTAATATAACTATATAAATATATATATATATATATGTTAATATAAATATATATTAATATATGTGTCAATATAACTATATATATATATAAATAGATATATTAATAAATGAACCGCAAAGAAATATGGTGGAGTGGTAAAGGCTTAGGTGCACAGGCAATAGGTCCCAAGTTCAAATCCAGGGGAGGCAGATCGTGCACGCGGGTGGAATAGAGACTAGCATTGTTAAATGGTGGGTGGGAGAGTTATTAAAGGAGGGGTTTGGGTGTGCAGGCTGGGGCATGCAGGATAGGGTGGGGGCACTGTTAAAGGTGGCTTCAGGCACTGTTGAAGACCCTCCCTAATTTCATAAATATTTTTTTAATATTTTTTTATTTTTTTTTATCTTTTATGAGTGCTTTTTTAGCGCTGATAAAAGAGGCCTTTCTCAGCGTTTTTATGAGCAATGATAAAAGGGACCCCCCCCCCATATTGTCACTGAGATTAACAACACTTTTTTATCATTGTAAATAAACTTTTATAGTGATGATAAAGTCCATATTTGCAGTACTGTAGATGGAATGCCATTTTCCGATCCAAAATGGGCCTATAAACCTTATGAATCAAAATGTGGCACCCAATAAACTCACACCATGACACCTTCCAAATCCTACAAGAGATGTCAGCACAATTATATATATATATAACAAGCAATAATTACTATAAAATAGTTAATGATCTCTTAAAACTAAACATGACATGGAAAATGTGTGGCCTATTCATATTGTGCCTACCGTGATGCATAATCTATTGCAGATCCCACATTTCATCAGGTGATAATAAGGAAATAAGAATTTCAATGACATCATGATCAATAAAATCACAAAACATGTGAATAAATCAATGGTGAAATATTATCAACCACAATTCTCATTAATATAACATCAATGAAATTTCAGGAAACCTGGTCTTTACCCCATACATGGGTTCGCGATGCCCAAGCACGGCTTGTGGCCAAGTCCCAAGAATTCCCAATATCCATTCTATTATCACCAAATAGTAAATCATGAGAGGAACTTCTCTGATACCACTTTGTGACGTCCCAGACCTAGATGCCACTTAACCCGTGCCCCGGGCCTAGTTGGCCACATGACCTCAGGCATATCTTCCTATACGCCATAGGCTACCAACTATCAACGAGGGTGTAAGATTATTATAGTAGGGATACTATACCCTCATGTCATAGTTCCATAGAAAATACAATAAATAATAAATAGTAGTGGAAGCATAATAGCACAAATAGATGCAATAATCAGTGAAATCATAATAGTTAACAAAATAACTAAGCAGTGGAATAAATAGATAAGTGAAAAACTAAATTACATAACCAAAAGCCTCAATGGTAGTGTATGATACAATGATACATGCGATACTATTAATACATAAATGAACAAATAGATACAAGCATGCTATACAGTAGTGAAAAAGGAAACAAAAGGACAAAAACATATCTATGAGCATCTTGAGCCTAACACGATCCTATGCTCTTAAGCTCCAGCTAATAACTACATGTCAAAAACCTATTGAAGGGAATTTTCCTTTACTAGTACCTATAGGAACATAATCTTCTCGAGTACCAAGTGCAACCCGAGTAGGGTGTGAGATAAAATATCAGTAGGCCACTACCAACGGTGTTTATATGTAATCTGAGTAGGTTCTCATAACTAAACATTGTGTAGGTATAAGAATCAAAGTAAAGATATGCTGAAAAAATCAATATCCTTCCACTCAGGTTCTTAAGGGACACTTAGAAAGTCCACCTTCTTCAGCTCATGGATTGTATGTCTGATCATGTCACTATATATATAGTATATATATATTCTATAATGGACCGGGGCGTAACACGCAGACATCCATCACCAGTCTACGATCTGATAAGATCTAGTCAATGGGTAGTAATCCCTTCAATCTAATAGAGTGGGGTGTCATCATGCTTGGAACTCGGGATAGTGAATTTCCATGCCATGGAAACACTCTAGATGGAATTTGGTGCTCAAATTACCATCATCCACATTGAAGAACAGGTGAGGGTCGCCATGCCCAACACCGATGTAAGGGGAGTGAGGGTCATCATGCCTCATTGTGTACCTTACCATCATTCTCAGCCTATTTAAAGGCATATAATATGTATAACTGGCATGGGGTTTTACCTCCCATCCATAATCATGTATATCATCAATTATATAATCATGTTCACGTTTAATAAGATGATCATAAGGTGTTACCTCTTATGTCAAGTCATCGGGACTTTCAAATGGAAACCAAGATGTGATAAAGTATACCACATGAAACATGAGGAAAACCTCTCAAGTGTTCCTTTAACCTTGTTCAAGTCATTAAAGGTATCCCATTTTATGTAACACCCCAAGCTTCCACGGTACGTTTCCCTTCGAATAATGCGATAGCGTGTGTTGTACGCAACCTCGAGTTCTAACACATACCACATCTAATTAAACTAGCCGTTGTGAATAGTAATACCTACTTTTTGAAATCATATATATTTTATATTTCAAAATAGACTTCATTTTTGGATTCGGAATATCTAATTTATCCTAAGGTGAAATTTTGGTACTTTTCGGATAACTTTCATATTTTGATGAATAGTGAAAATTACTAAATTTTAATTAAAAACAACTTTTTTAATCAAAATAATTAATAGTGATAAATTATTAATTTGAGTGGTTTTAAAGTATATTTAGAATATATTTTTACCATTTAATATAATGTTGGTCATTGGACATAATTATACAATTAAACCGAACATAAACAAGTGTCAATCTTTTGATAGTTATTATCTCTTAAAAACACGCTTTTTGTTTTGACAGCGGGAATTAATTTTAAATTAATTTCTGCCACTTCTGTGTTTTGAATTTAGGAAAATGGATTCCATATTTGGAATCAGGATGTTCAAATTGTGTAAATAGATAACTTTTATTTTTAGACATTTTGAATAATTACTGCGGTAAATATTTTATTTACCATGGTTAAGGGTAAATCCGGTAAATAAGGGTTAAAAAATAATATTATAATAATACTAAATTACCCTAAAACGTGTCTTAACCCTATTGGTTGATACATGGTCGACCATGGGCATCTTTGGGTCTATTTTGGGACCCCATGGATCCACTTGCAAGTGATAATGACACATTATATTAATAAAGTTAAAATAAAAATAAAAATGGCATAAGCTTACATCTTTTAGAAAAACAATTTTTACATAGGGTTATACATGTTGGATTTTCGATTATAAATATTCATTAGAAAGCTAAAAAGATTTAATACATAATTATATTTTATTTATAATTTTTAGACATTAAATAATTTATTTTATTTATGACACAATGATGATGCAGTAATTACTATAATAGTGAAAAATTAAAATAATTGATATTATAAATACCTAAATAAATATAATATGAAACTTTTAATGAATTAAACTAATTTTCTAGGATAATATGATATATTAGGATTGATTTAATTGACTTTGTTCGAAGTAATCAATCTGTTATGAGTTTCACAAAAATCAACTATTGAATAGTGTCAAAATTGACATAAAAGAGTTCTTAAAACAAATATTATATTATTAATTGATATTAAATTCCTAAAAATCTAAGGTTCGGCCAAGAGACTTATATTATGATAGGTTAATTATTAATGAACCACTTGGAGGTCACTTGGATGTATATAGTAAGTTTATTAACCATATTATATAAAAATACAAAGAGACATTGTAAAAGTGAAACTAATTAACTTAGAGTTAATACTTAAAGATAAGGTTAATATAAGTACCCAAACCTGTCTAAATTCTATTGTATGAGTTGTTTTCGACCTATCCCCACCTCATACTTTGAATAGTCAACTTTTGAGCCTTTGGAAACCGAATATGAATTTATTATAAATTAATATTTCTAGCTTTTCCAAAGGTGCCCCTCACCCCTCTTATAAAAGGGCCCTCCTCCTTCTCTTTTCCTCACACCTCTCAAGACACTTGGCTCGTCCAAACTCTGCCCAACTAAGCTCCCCACATCCCTCTCCTCCTCCTTGAAGCTTCCCCTTAGGCAGAAAGCATTTCAAGAAGTCCTTTGGTTCCAACCAAAGTGAGTTACCTAAATTAAAGGTAACGATTTCTCTTAAATTATTTTCATTTATTTTGCTTCTACAACCCCCAAAATCTTTTTATTTCCTTTCTTTTGTAACAACACCAGTATCCTCAATATACTAGGATGTTGTTATAAGAAGGATTCAAACTACACATACACACAACTCCATCTAATGGATGATGAACATAATGTTTCTGTGGATGGCAAACTAACGTCTCACGAAACGATGATTGTTCAAATACATCTTACCGCCTCTCATGGTGGCCATTATGATGGCACTATAATTAAATATGATATAAATGATATATATTTTATATATAAGCTTCTGTAATTCCATTTTATTTCATACCATTATTCGTTTCATGTTGTATATACATACGATAATTTCATTTGAGGAAGTGCGGACTACCGCCCCCTTAAAATGATATGACTCGTTCATACCACACATGGAACGTATAAAGGATGGTGTTAATGAACTTAAGTAACATATATAAAATATTATATTATACTGGAATAGTAATATACCTATGTATCATTTGGATTCGATTCTTTTAAAATAAAAATTAAATGGAAGTAGCGTTCGTGCGTACGTACGGACTACCGTCTCCACGAACGCAATGAGATTCATTCTCCATCGTATCCATTCAAGTATAATTATCATTTAATGATTTAAAAAGGATATTTAAGGACTTGATATCATTCTGGATATGAATAAGATACAACAAACATGACTTATGTAACAAAACATATAAAAGAAAATGAGTAAGTTAACACACGAAATGGCGATAATACTAAGATATTATTATCAAATAAATATTAAAAGATCATATATGATATCATATTAATGTATATGATTATTTTATAATTTAATAACAATTATTTCACCATTATACAGGAGGTTAACCTACCCCAACCAAGGAAAAGTACAAGGTAAGGGTTTATTTCACAATCTCTTCATTATCCGAGGTTGTTTATACGTAATAATCTACTGGGATATCTTTATCATCCACATCCATGTTTCTTAAAAAATGTATTTCAAAACATTTTTACTATTTACAAGAATATGGGTTGAAGTCATTTATACCCTTGTCTGACTTTTTATAAGAGGTTTATAAAGGAATCTTTCCGTCGTTTTCAAAACAAGGTCCTTTTTAACCTTTTCGACAGAATTGAGGTAAGAATGTTTTTTTTAACTTATACGGCGGGTGCGGTTATTTTACGCCGTTATAAAATCTTCAAAGCTTTCCTTACAAGCTTATAAGAATATTTTCAAAGAAAATGTTTTATTTTATATGTATCTTAAATGATTTCAAAATAAAAGGAGATATTTCTTTAAAAAGAATTTTGATTTCATCTATGTCAACATCCTTTGATGGATTTTAAGATTATTTGAAGTTGATTTATTATGATACAAAACTTCTATATTGTATTGAAGGTTTTGTGATATGTTTGACTATGGATGTGCTATTTTTATACCATTCATAGTTTATGGTGAAATTATTGACATTTCATATGCTAGTTTTAATACGAATGTTTATGTTATGTTTAAACCTTTTCATATGGGAATGCATTGGACTTAATAAGTGACGGGTGGAGCCCGCTATAGCTCCTCGATGCATCGGTAGGTCTCATGAGACAAACTAGTGTCTTGGCACAAGGCCTTGACAAAATCTTATTTGTAGTCTTGGAACGAGGCCTTGGCTATGTGGTTATGATAGTCTGGCATTATGCATTCCAACATTATGAAAGTGGTTATTGATATTTCATGTGATTATTCGATTAGTAGAATATCCATGTGAACAAGTAAATGGAATTATTTCATTTTACTTTTGCCATACTATGTTGAAGTTCAATTTTAAAAGGCTTATGTTTTAGTAATTCATTGCCTTAAATGTTTATGCTTATTTTGAATGTTCCGCTATATTGTTATCCTTACTGGGCATTTGAGCTCACCCCTTTTCTATGTTTTATTTTTCCCAGGTAGTGAAGAAGTAATTTATGAATGACTTGCAGGGATATTATGAGGGGTTAATAGTGTGGATATGAAGACTTTGTTGTTGTAGTAGTTTTTCACTTTGAAATGTAATGTAAAACTTTATGATTATATCTAGTGTTTCCAAGGCTACTAAACCAATCGGTCTTTCGAGATTTGATCTTTCTTGTGATCATGCCAATGTTATGTATTAATGCACCGACTCTGGGTAACTGGGGTCGGGGCGTTACAGTTGGTATCAGAAGAAGTTTAGTACAAACCTTGGAAGCTAGATTTAGATAAACTCTGATTAGAGCACGTAGACCTAAGATGAACTTTGAGGATTAGTATAGAAGAACTTCCTAGAATTTTGGTATTGTAGAGATTTTGTGAGTTTTCCGAGCAATACATCCCTGTCTGGATACGAGCAGGTAGAGGCGGCTCTGGCACAGATGTACCTAGGGGTAAAACCCGAAAACACCGCTTTGAGCTAGACTCGAACGGGAACTGGTGCACGACAACAGGCCTTGCTGCACTCTTGGTTACGACACTCCCGGGGGATATGCTAAGGATAACTCTCATTTTCTTTACAAATCATTTTGAAGGGATTATGAGTATATACATCCTCAAAGAAAAAAATTCTTATGATTATGGATTATATCCATAAATAGTTCAATTTATGTTAAGTGTTTTATAAGTATGGGATTATGTATTTTGATTCATAAACTGATCTAGTTTATGCCATTGTTTAGAAATGGCGCCTAGTGGAAGAAATGGAAACCGTATCAATGCACGCACTCCATGTAGGGATTGCCCTCCTGATCAAGATAATTATAGTGGGGCTGGTGATGCAACTGGTGCTGATCAGCTAATCACCATACTGGGACAACTTACTCAGGTTATGAATAATAACCTTACCCGTATGGAGCACCCTGATCCGCAGCGTGGAGGATCAATGTTAGATCGATTCATGAGGCAACAACCACCAACGTTCAATGGGAATACAAATCCCTTAGTAGCTGAGCAATGGATATTTTCCCTAGAGAAAATATTTCAGGGTTTGGGGAGCAGTGAAAGGGAAAAAGTTATCATGGCAGTTTACCGCCTCACTGGAGATGCTGATCAATGGTTGTCATTGATTCAGAACATGAAGGAAGATGATGAAGTATCAAATATGGAATGGAGGGAGTTCAAAGATCTGTTTTTAGAAAAATACTTTCCTCGCGACCATCGAGCAGATATGGAAAGACAATTTCTGAGTCTGAGACAAAAGGAGGATGAGAATGTCACAAAGTATGAGGCTAACTTTACAAGGTTAGAGAGGTATGCTGGAGATTATATTCGCAACCCAAGAAGTAAGATTGATCGTTTCTTTGATGGGTTAAAACCATTTCTCCATCGAGCATTAGTCTCACAATCCTTTTCATCGTACGAAGACATTGTCTCATGTGCTATCAAGACCGAAAAGGAATTCTCTAAGTCTTATGACTTTAAAGAAAAGCAAGAGAAGAAGAGACCTGCTGATCAATCTGGGAATGGAAATAAGGGGAAGAAGGGAAAGGTTGAATATCCATCTTGTGGTAAATGCGGGAAGAAACATCCTGGTACTTGCTTGAAGGGAATGGGAGTCTGTTACAAGTGTGGTGAAAAAGGCCACCAAGCTCATGATTGCAAGGGGAAGAAGGAAACTACCAACGTTCAGTGCTATATTTGCAGGGAGATGGGGCATTATGCAAATTCATGTCCTAAGCGTCAGGAGAACTTACCTCAGAAAAGGCCAAGGGATCAAGGCCAGGCTTATGCTATCACTACTGCAGAGGTAGAAGCTCCAAAAGACGTGGTGGCAGGTAATTTAATGGTTTCCTCAAGTTTAGCAAATGCATTATTTGATTCTGGATCATCGCATTGTTTCATATCTTCCCAGTTTGCTAAGAAAATTAGATATTTCCAATTTGATTTAATAAGGGAGTTGTCAGTTAAAACTCATAAGGGAAGTATCGTTGCAACAAAGTTTTGTGAATCAGTCCCCATTAGAGCACCTAAATTTTCTTTATCTGCTGATCTCATCGTCATACCTATGATTGAGTTTGATATAATCCTCGGTATGGACTGGATTTCGGACTATGATGCGAAGATTTATTGTAAGAAGAAAGAGGTTACGATTCTTGATGATAATGATAAGGAACACCTTATTTTTAGAGCAGAATCGTCACCACCTAATTCTTATTTAGATCCACCCTCAATAGCTCAACTAAATTCAATTATTGGGGAGGAAGAGAATGAAATAACTGCGGGTGAGGAAAGGAATGTTCAAATAGAGGATGTACCTGTTGTGAAAGAATTTGTAGATGTATTTCCAGAAGATTTACCTGGACATCCTCCAGAACGAGAAGTTGAGTTTTCCATTGATTTGATTCCTGGATCAAGGCCTATATCGAAGACCCCTTATAGAATGGCCACTGTAGAGTTAGTCGAACTAAAGAAACAACTAGAGGAATTGAGTAATAAGGGATTTATTCACCCTAGTGTTTCTCCATGGGGAGCCCCTGTTCTTTTTGTTAAAAAGAAAGATGGATCTATGAGGTTATGTATCGATTACAGGGAGATCAATGCTATAACGATAAAGAACAAGTATCCCCTACCTCGTATTGATGATTTATTTGACCAACTGCATGGAGCTCAATACTTTTCAAAGATTGACCTTCGATCTGGATACCATCAGTTGTGTGTGAAGAAGGAAGACATTCCGAAAACAGCATTTCGAACCAGGTACGGGCATTACGAGTTTACTGTAATGCCGTTTGGATTGACTAATTCACCCTCTGTATTCATGGATATAATGAATAGAGTTTTCAAGGAGTATCTTGATGAATTTGTGGTGGTATTTATTGATGATATCTTGGTATACTCCAAAACCTACGAAGATCATGAAAATCACTTGCGCATTATCTTGAAGACTCTGAGGAGGCATGAATTATATGGGAAGTTTAGCAAGTGTGAATTTTGGCTTCAGGAGATTTCTTTTCTTGGCCATATTGTCTCTAAATATGGAATCTCTGTTGATCCTTCTAAGACCAAGGCAATCCAAGAATGGCCAGCACCTACGAGTATAACTGAGGTACGCAGTTTTATTGGTTTGGCAGGTTATTATCGGCGTTTCGTCCAGAATTTTGCCCGATTGGCTAACCCATTAACGAAGCTCACACGTAAAGGGGTTAAATTTTTTTGGACAAAAGATTGTGAATAATGTTTCGAAGAACTGAAGAGAAGATTAGTCAATGCTCCTATATTTACTCTACCATCGGGGAATGATGGGTTCGTTATTTATAGTGATGCATCAAAGAAAGGACTTGGCTGTGTCCTTATGCAGAATGATAGAGTTATTGCCTATGCATCACGACAGTTGAAAATTCATGAACAAAACTATCCTACTCATGATCTTGAGTTAGCAGCTGTGATCTTTGCTTTGAAGATATGGAGGCACTACCTCTATGGTGAAAAATGTGAGATTTATACTGATCACAAGAGTTTGAAGTATATTTTCTCACAAAAAGAACTCAACATGAGGCAAAGGAGATGGCTTGAATTACTCAAGGATTATGATTGTACGATACACTACCACCCAGGGAAGGCAAACAAGGTGGCAGATGCTTTGAGTAGAAAATACCATGGAGTTTTGAACAATATGAGAATTGAAAGGGATCCAATTTTTATGGATATAGTGAAGATGGACATGGGAATAACCAGGGAAGGTGAAACATCAATGCTTTTTCAAATGGTTGCCAAACCATCTTTACTAGAAAGGATTAAGAGTTCTCAGACCGATGATGAAGAATTCCAAAAGAAGATTAAAGCTGTGAATGATGGGAGATTGAGAGACTTTGTGTATGAAGATGGAATTTTGAAATTCGGGAAGAGACTTTGTGTTCCCAATATACCAGATCTAAAAAGGGAATTTCTGGATGATGCTCATAGTTCCAATTTCTCTATACACCCTGGGAGCACCAAAATGTATAGAGATTTGAAGGAACATTTTTGGTGGGACAACATGAAGAGGGAGATTGCTGATTTTGTGTCAAGATGTATGGTTTGTCAACAAGTGAAAGCTGGAAGGCAACAGCCTGGAGGAGTCATGCAACCTCTTCCCATACCGGAGTGGAAATGGGACAATGTTACGATGGACTTTGTCATGGGGCTACCAAAGACTCCTAGAAGGAACGATGCAATATGGGTTATTGTTGATCGTCTTACCAAGTCAGCACATTTTCTTGCTATAAGAGAAGATCTACCCCTGGAAAGTCTAGCAAGACTATACATTAATGAAGTTGTGAGACTTCATGGAGTACCCCTATCGATTGTTTCTGATCGTGATCCCCGTTTTACTTCAAGATTCTGGAAAAGTCTTCAGAAATCCCTGGATACTGAACTTCATTTGAGCACTGCTTACCACCCTCAGACAGACGGACAATCAGAACGGACTATTCAAACCTTAGAAGACATGTTGAGATCTTGCTCACTTGATTTTCAGGGTATGTGGGATCAATATTTACCTCTGGTAGAATTTTCCTATAACAATAGCTTCCATTCGAGTATTCATATGGCACCATATGAAGCGTTATACGGAAAGAGATGCCGTACACCAACCTGTTGGGATGACGTTGGTGAAAGAAAACTTGTAGGCCCAGAACTGGTGGAGGAAACGGTGGAAAAGGTGAAAGTAATCCAAAATCACATCAAAGCAGCTCAAAGTAGGCAGAAGAGCTATGCCGATAATCGAAGGAAGGATTTGGAATTTCAAGTCGGTGATCATGTTTTTCTGAAGGTATCTCCGTGGAAGGGAGTCATACGTTTTGGTAAGAAAGGTAAATTGAGACCCAGGTACATCGGACCTTTCGAAATTCTAGAACGAATTGGGGTTGTAGCTTACCGATTGGCAATGCCGCCAAGTCTCTCCAAAGTTCACGATGTGTTCCACGTATCTCTATTGAGGAAATACATGCCTGATCCAACGCATGTACTCACCTATGAGGAATTAGAACTGGAACCCGATCTATCTTATTGCGAAGAGCCCGTCAAGATTCTTGATACGAGAGAACAAGTGCTGAGAAACCGGACGACGCGTCTGGTAAAAGTTTTGTGGAGAAACCATAAGATGGAAGAGGCAACGTGGGAACCTGAGGAACTTATGATGAAGAACCACCCGAGTCTTTTTATGCAGTAATACCCTAGAAATTGCGAGGACGCAATTATTTGAAGGAGGGGAGAATGTAACACCCCAAGCTTCCACGGTACGTTTCCCTTCGAATAATGCGATAGCGTGTGTTGTACGCAACCTCGAGTTCTAACACATACCACATCTAATTAAACTAGCCATTGTGAATAGTAATACCTACTTTTTGAAATCATATATATTTTATATTTCAAAATAGACTTCATTTTTGGATTCGGAATATCTAATTTAGCCTAAGGTGAAATTTTGGTACTTTTCGGATAACTTTCATATTTTGATGAATAGTGAAAATTACTAAATTTTAATTAAAAACAACTTTTTTAATCAAAATAATTAATAGTGATAAATTATTAATTTGAGTGGTTTTAAAGTATATTTAGAATATATTTTTACCATTTAATATAATGTTGGTCATTGGACATAATTATACAATTAAACCGAACATAAACAAGTGTCAATCTTTTGATAGTTATTATCTCTTAAAAACACGCTTTTTGTTTTGACAGCGGGAATTAATTTTAAATTAATTTCTGCCACTTCTGTGTTTTGAATTTAGGAAAATGGATTCCATATTTGGAATCAAGATTTTCAAATTGTGTAAATAGATAACTTTTATTTTTAGACATTTTGAATAATTACTGCGGTAAATATTTTATTTACCATGGTTAAGGGTAAATCCGGTAAATAAGGGTTAAAAAATAATATTATAATAATACTAAATTACCCTAAAACGTGTCTTAACCCTATTGGTTGATACATGGTAGACCATGGGCATATTTGGGTCTATTTTGGGACCCCATGGATCCACTTGCAAGTGATAATGACACATTATATTAATAAAGTTAAAATAAAAATAAAAATGGCATAAGCTTACATCTTTTAGAAGAACAATTTTTACATAGGTTTATACATGTTGGATTTTCGATTATAAATATTCATTAGAAAGCTAAAACGATTTCCTACATAATGATATTTTATTTATAATTTTTAGACATTAAATAATCTATTTTATTTATGACACAATGATGATGCAGTAATTACTATAATAGTGAAAAATTAAAATAATTGATATTATAAATACCCAAATAAATATAATATGAAACTTTTAATGAATTAAACTAATTTTCTAGGATAATATGATATATTAGGATTGCTTTAATTGACTTTTTTCGAAGTAATCAATCTGTTATGAGTTTCACAAAAATCAACTATTGAATAGTGTCAAAATTGACATAAAAGAGTTCTTAAAAGAAATATTATATTATTAATTGATATTAAATTCCTAAAAATCTAAGGTTAGGCCAAGAGACTTATATTATGATAGGTTAATTATTAATGAACCACTTTGGGGTCTCTTGGATGTATATAGTAAGTTTATTAACCATATTATATAAAAATACAAAGAGACATTGTAAAAGTGAAACTAATTAACTTAGAGTTAATACTTAAAGATAAGGTTAATATAAGTACCCAAACCTGTCTAAATTCTATTGGATGAGTTGTTTTCGACCTATCCCCACCTCATCCTTTGAATAGTCAACTTTGGAGCCTTTGGAAACCGAATATGAATTTATTATAAATTAATATTTCTAGCTTTTCCAAAGGTGCCCCTCACCCCTCTTATAAAAGGGCACTCCTCCTTCTCTTTTCCTCACACCTCTCAAGCCACTTGGCTCGTCCAAACTCTGCCCAACTAAGCTCCCCACATCCCTCTCCTCCTCCTTGAAGCTTCCCCTTAGGCATAAAGCATTTCAAGAAGTCCTTTGGTTCCAACCAAAGTGAGTTACCTAAATTAAAGGTAACGATTTCTCTTAAATTATGTTCATTTATTTTGCTTCTCCAACCCCCAAAATCTTTTTATTTCCTTTCTTTTGTAACAACACCAGTATCCTAAATATACTAGGATGTTGTTATAAGAAGGATTCAAACTACACATACACACAACTCCATCTAATGGATGATGAACATAATGTTTCTGTGGATGGCAAACTAACGCCTCACGAAATGATGATTGTTCAAATACATCTTACCGCCTCTCATGGTGGCCATTATGATGGAACTATAATTAAATATGATATAAATGATATATATTTTATATATAAGCTTCTGTAATTCCATTTTATTTCATACCATTATTCGTTTCATGTTGTATATACATACGATAATTTCATTTGATGAAGTGCGGACTACCGCCCCCTTAAAATGATATGACTCGTTCATACCACACATGGAACGTATAAAGGATGGTGTTAATGAACTTAAGTAACATATATAAAATATTATATTATACTGGAATAGTAATATACCTATGTATCATTTGGATTCTATTCTTTTAAAATAAAAATTAAATGGAAGTAGCGTTCGTGCGTACGTACGGACTACCGTCTCCACGAACGCAATGAGATTCATTCTCCATCGTATCCATTCAAGTATAATTATCATTTAATGATTTAAAAAGGATATTTAAGGACTTGATATCATTCTGGATATGAATAAGATACAACAAACATGACTTATGTAACAAAACATATAAAAGAAAATGAGTAAGTTAACACACGAAACGGCGATAATACTAAGATATTATTATCAAATCAATATTAAAAGATCATATATGATATCATATTAATGTATATGATTCTTTTATAATTTAATAACAATTATTTCACCATTATACAGGAGGTTAACCTACCCCAACCAAGGAAAAGTACAAGGTAAGGGTTTATTTCACAATCTCTTCATTATCCGAGGTTGTTTATACGTAATAATCTACTGGGATATCTCTATCATCCACATCCATGTTTCTTAAAAAATGTATTTCAAAACATTTTTACTATTTACAAGAATATGGGTTGAAGTCATTTATACCCTTGTTTGACTTTTTATAAGAGGTTTATAAAGAAATCATTCCGTCGTTTTCAAAACAAGGTCCTTTTTAACCTTTTCGACAGAATTGAGGTAAGAATGTTTTTTTTAACTTATACGGCGGGTGCGGTTATTTTACGCCGTTATAAAATCTTCAAAGCTTTCCTTACAAGATTATAAGAATATTTTCAAAGAAAATGTTTTATTTTATATGGATCTTAAATTATTTCAAAATAAAAGGAGATATTTCTTTAAAAAGAATTTTGATTTCATCTATGTCAACATCCTTTGATGGATTTTAAGATTATTTGAAGTTGATTTATTATGATACAAAACTTCTATATTGTATTGAAGGTTTTGTGATATGTTTGACTATGGATGTGCTATTTTTATACCATTCATAGTTTATGGTGAAATTATTGACATTTCGTATGCTAGTTTTAATACGAATGTTTATGTTATGTTTAAACCTTTTCATATGAGAATGCATTGGACTTAATAAGTGACGGGTGGAGCCCGCTATAGCTCCTTGATGCATCGGTAGGTCTCATGAGACAAACTAGTGTCTTGGCACAAGGCCTTGACAAAATCTTATTTGTAGTCTTGGCACGAGGCCTTGGCTATGTGGTTATGATAGTCTGGCATTATGCATTCCAACATTATGAAAGTGGTTATTGATATTGCATGTGATTATTCGATTAGTAGAATATCCATGTGAACAAGTAAATGGCATTATTTCATTTTACTTTTTCCATACTATGTTGAAGTTCAATTTTAAAAGGCTTTTGTTTTAGTAATTCATTGCCTTAAATGTTTATGCTTATTTTGAATGTTCCGCTATATTGTTATCCTTACTGGGCATTTGAGCTCACCCCTTTTCTATGTTTTATTTTTTCCAAGTAGTGAAGAAGTAATTTATGAATGACTTGCAGGGATATTATGAGGGGTTAATAGTGTGGATATGAAGACTTTGTTGTTGTAGTAGTTTTTCACTTTGAAATGTAATGTAAAACTTTATGATTATATCTAGTGTTTCCAAGGCTACTAAACCAATCGGTCTTTCGAGATTTGATCTTTCTTGTGATCATGCCAATGTTATGTATTAATGCACCGACTCTGGTTAACTGGGGTCGGGGCGTTACATTTTACATTTATTATTTACAAAAGCATGATAAAAGGAATGGGTTCTTCGTCCATTAATCATGTCCCTTTGAATCTAAGAAAATCATTTTATATGGTACCTTTTTATAAAAAATGATCAAGGGAAATGCTATTCCTCCTCTTAAACCCATTCCATTTAAAACAAACTCATCAAAAAGTTTTTAACCATCTTACCCTATCCATATTATACAAACCAAACCATTCCAATTACCTAAACATGGAAAATTTAAATTTAAGGCATAAATGTCAAGAGTAAGTCCATGTAACAAATCAATTTCCCACTTGGTAAATTCCCTGTAATAAGGGGCAAAACACTTATGGGGTGTCTTGGGTTCAATTAATTACATAGGATAAAAATGATATTACTTTAAAAATTCATTTCATAATCTAAGTTGGGTTCAGATCATTTTGGACTATTTGGCCAAAATGACCAATTTCAAGGTGGCACAACTATGGGTGTCTATATAGGATATGTGTGATCTATAAACCCCTAAAAAGATCCAATTCACATATTTTAAGGCACTCGGTTCATTGGTACAAAAAGGAACCAACACGATTAGGATGTTCAGCAAAGGCCGTTATAGGGCACAATGGAATAAATACGAAATGACCAAAACTCAATTGGAAAACTATGTGACCACCTACCTTAGGGCCGTATATGAAGCCTCGATTGATATTTACCTCAAGTTCATAGTAGGTTAGAAGAGAACTAAGTTTCAATCCAACACCCTAAAAGTCGGGTGAATGAGATTGAATCTAAATAGCACAATAGATTGCGAGATTAATCGAGTAAATAGAGGTGTGTGAGATTAGCCTTACCTCGGTCTATCCAACACATTTGAAGGAATTAAAAATAGATTTCGTGTGGAGGAGTTGTAGGTGATTAAAGCTTGAGGATGGTTTGAGATCAATAGTAAAGAAAGTGCTCCGGGTTTGGCTGTTGGTGGTAGGAGAAAAGGAAAATTATACTTAAGGTTTAAGTGAGGGGAAATGTTATTTTTTCCAAAAATTCCACTATGCACGGTTTAGGGGAACAATTTGCAAACAGTGCACAAAAAATGAATTAATCCTATGCCCCAAGATTGTATCAGGATGAACAGTCATGCACCTAGGTCCGCACAGCTGCAGACAAACCGTTCGGACTTGTAGGTGCCTTTATAAGCAGTCACATGGGTGTGCGTCCTAGGTTGCACCATTTAGAAAAACAGTGTGGCCCAGTTATATATCTCATTTTCAAGAACTCCAAGCTTATAATAATACCAGGACACTCACATGACCACCATGACTTCATTAAGACTCATAATAAGGTCCATTTAAGGTATTCAAAATGAAAAACTAATGATCTATACCTTTTCTAAAATGTGGTTTGTTACACTAGAGGTTTGTAAGACGCCTTCTATCTAAAACAACCACATGACATATCACGCTTCCTCATTCCTTTAAAGTAATTCATAGAACTTACACTAGGATAAAAATGAACACCCATCAACCATAAATTACCAACTAGGTCAAGCTTTTCAATCAACGCTCTATCCAACACATCATCAGAAGAAGATAGCTTCAACAAAAAAACCTAAGATCATATGTTAGATTCAAGACCCATCACAAATATTCATGCCTTTAGCTTCTCATTAGTTACCACCAAATGAGAAAACAAAACATGACCAACAAATCAGTTTTCATACTGATTCACAATCATGTCACCCTATTGTATTTTGAAAAACTCCATGGATTTCTCAAAGACCAAAGATTCTGAATAAAACTAATCATTGAAAAGAACCTAATAGTCTTTCCATTCCAAGATCTCACGCTTTTTCACCATTACTATTAAATTCCATCATCTACCATTAGGCCCTTCGAGCTTAAAGGTAGCACATTTTACCTTAATAGCATCGAGGGTTTCCAGGATGTCAAAATGAAGTTCTATCTTTCTTAGCCAGTCCTCACACTATTGATGATCATTAGTCTAACAACCCATGTATTTATAGAATAATAAATTTTCATATCTATTAATATTTTTTAATTTAATATTAATTTTTGTTTAAAGGAGACACTATTTATGATAGAGTACCTGACACGCAATAACGGGTTTCTCTAAAATCTTACATTGCACACAACACTGAGTCATACATAAAAACAATACAACAATAATATTATTATTTTAAATGGTAGTTAACACCTAGTCATTGTATTGGTGAGAATGAAAAAAAATTAACTATATTGTGATTTTAAATATTTTTTAAATGTTTTTAAATTTATCCAATGAATTTTAGAGGTTTAAAATGATAATGAATCCAATTTTAAGAATAAAATACTCTAATATTTTTAAAAGGTCGTTTTACCACCTTTTGATGGTGAAATTTTTTTAAAAAATAGCTTTTTTTTCAATTTTAAATGTTCTATTTGATAAAATAAACTTCTTCTTTATAATCCATACATCAAAATTTACTTTTGGTATTTTTATGATAAAATTCATTTATTAACGAATAGTGAAAAATACTAGATTTTAATACAAAACTGCCTTTTCATCTACTTTTATTATATAGTTAGATTGTCATTTTAATTGGTTTTAAAGTTTAAATGTATTATGTTTTTACCATTTAATACAATTATGGTCATTGGAAGTAATTTCGTATTTTAATTGGACATAAACACAAGTCAATCTTTTGATAGTTTTTACTTTTAAAAACTCGTTTTCTTGTTTTGACAAAGGGAATTAATTTTAAATTAATTATTACAGTTTATGTGTATTGAATTTATAAAAAATGGATTTCAAATTTGGAATCATAATTTCCAAATTTTGTATATAGTTACCTTTTATTTTTGGACATTATGAATAGTAACTTCAATAATTATTTTTATTTACCAAGGTTAAAGGGTAAATCAGGTAAATAAGGGTAAAAAATAATATTATAATAATATAAAACTACCCTAAAACGTGTCTTGATACAATTGAATTAGATATTTATGAACATGAGCAACCTTAGGCCTAACTTTTGACATTTGGGAGCCACTTGGGTGTGAAAATGAAAATTTATAATATTTAATTTAAAGTAAAGAGAAATATAACACAAACATGTATCTTTTTACTAAAAAAATTAAGGTGGGTTATATAATTGATATATTTGAATATAAATAGTAATTATAAATATATAAAAAATCCTACATCATGGTATTTTATTTATAATTTTTTGACATTAAATAAATAAATTTATTTATGACACAATGATGATGTAGTGATTACCTTATTAATGAAAGATTCAAATAAATGATATTATAAACATTAAAATAAATGTAATTTAGAAATTTTGATGTCATAGAAGAATTTTATGGATTATTATGACATATTATATTTGATTTAATACTTTTTCTTCGAAGGAATCAATTTTTTATGACTTTAACAAAAATCAATTACTAAATAGTGTCAAATTTGACATAAATGAGTTTTTAAAACAAATACTATTTTATTAAATGATATAATAGTCCTAAAAATATAATATCTGTCCAAATGAATTATATAATGTTAAAAATTTTCTTAATGGTCCACTTGTGGTTGTATTTTCATTTTATATTAACTATAGCAACCACATATTATGAAAATACAAGAAGACCTGTTAAGAGTTGATGTTTTTAACTAAGGATTAAAGCTAAAAGATAAGGTTAATTTAATGACCTAAACTTGTCTAAAATCTATTGTTTGAGAGGATTTATACCAATACTCATATTATACTCTAAATTTATCACTTTTTAACTATTATAATTATAATATTATTTTATAATAAAATAATATTTCAAGACTTTCCTAAAGTGCCCCTCCTCCCTCTTATAAAAGGACACCACCTCTACCCAATTACTCACACCTCTCAAGACCCTTTCCTCATAAAAATTATGATAAAATAAGCTCAAAAAAATCCTCAATTCCTCATAGAGTCTAGAATTTTAAAATAAATTCAACCTAAGGAGACCTTTTGTGAAAATCAAAAGAAGATACTCGAAAAAGAGGTATTTGTTTTATCACCTCTTTCAAAATTATTTTCTTCCTCTACTTCTAATTATTATGTTGTCTCCATTATAAAGTAACAAATCTAGTATATTCTACCTTTTGATATGTTATTATAATTATGGGAAAACCTTATACCTCATTTTATCCATCCTATGAATAATAATATCACCATGTGTGCGTACGCACGGCTTACCATCTTCACGCCATTATGTGATTTATTATTCAACAATAATTAATTCGGATGGGTATAATGTTGAGTATAATGCATTTAAATAATTAATATAACATTATAATTATCCTGTATAATTGATATACCATCCAATTCTATACCTTTTAACCATTTATTGAATGATATCATCACTCGTGCGTACATATGGCTTACTGTCTCCACGATGTGATGCAATTCATCCTACATGATCTTCATTAAACAATGATTGTATACATGAATGGAATGAATAAATATTATATATATATTGACTCTATGCTTCTTTAATATTTATTTACAACATACCTTTATGATTTCCATAATGTGTAAATACGATAATTTCATTTGAGGAAGTGTGGACTACCGCCCCTCAAAGTGATATGACTAGTTCATGCCATACAGGGAACATATAAAGGATGGAGATAATGAAATTATGTAACATATATAACATATATATTATAATATAATTCTAATATACCTTCGTATCATTTAGTTTTTATTCCTTTAATATGATAAAGAAATGAAAGTAGTGTTCATGCATACGTACATCCTACCGTCTCCATGAACGGTGCATTTAATTTCTTATCTAAAAATGTTATAGACTATTCTAAATAAATATATAGAAAATATATATGATATTTAAATAATGAATAATATTTTAGAGATTTTGGACTTTTGACCACAAGGACAATTTACATCAAACAAGTTCATTTTCCACTCAAGTACTGAATATCGACAAAATAACCAATATGAACATAAATAATTATGTAATTTTTATAACATGGTAATAAGTGATATAAAAGGAATAATAAAATTGAAAAAGGTTCTCAAAAAAGTATAAATTAACATGATTTTATTTTTCTAGAACATAACAATTGTGTGTGACGAGTCGGACTCAAGGTAAGGGTCTTCTTCTCAATCTCCTTTCATTGAGGCATATTTTGATAATATACACCTTCTTTTTTTACGGTGTATAAAAACCCCTTTGACTTTTAATTTCATTAAAAGGGAATATTTCTTCTATGAATAATTTTACTAAATGAAAATAAGGAATGTTTTTAACGTGTGAGGCGAAAACGACTCCTCTACTACTGTAACGGTTATGTAATGTTTGGCTTCCACTATAAGACTTAATATTTTTAAAAGTAAAATAAATCTTATATTCCCTTTTCTGGGTGTTTTGGTTTTGAAAATGGATTTGAAAATGGATTTAATATTTCAATATCTTGGTCTAATTTCTTGTGATTGAAAATGAAATTTTATGAGTGAAATATTGATAATTGCAATCTTTTATGTGTTATGATTATATTATGGTACTTTGATATTTGATAGGTGGTTACATGATAAACTAAAGACGTGTGGTCATGTTATAAAACAAAGATGGGTGGTTCTGTGATAAACCAAGGATGTGTGGTTATGTCATAACCACCAATGCATTGGGTATGGAAGTCAGCCATATGGATATTCCATTTAGTGATATGTGTGGAAGTCGACCATATGGTTATTCCATTTAAGTATTTTTTTTGTCCCAAGTAACCATTATATGTTATATGTTTCTTTCTATGGGATTTATAGAAATATTTTGGTTACAAAAAGGTTAAGAAATTATTTTATATTCAGTGGAGTATATTTACTACTTTTAAAAGGTGAAAAGTATTAATTTATGATTAAGTATTCATGGTTTTCATGTTTTCCCAGGACTAACAGTTTTCCTTCTTTGTGTATCCCCTACTGATCTTTTTATGCCCATCCCAAGTTTTGAAATATTTTTCACAGGACTTAAAGAAGAATAGGGTCAATGATGGTATCAAGGAAAATTTATACAGTTAAAATAGGAAATAATACCATGTTTCTTTTTAAAGAGTTTTTGTTTTATGAAAAAATGGATAGTGAGTAGAAGTGTCTACTTGTAATATTTAGGTTGTTATGTATTATTTATGAACTCATTATCTAAATATATAAACCTAAAAAGATCCTCAATGTGAATTAAATTCAAATTAATGACTTATCTCAATATTAAGTAATGTTTATGGTTGGGGCCTTACAGTTGGTATGAGAGGTCGGTTTAGATAACTTTAGAGGTTAGGATGTTATTTGGGTGTAGGTTAAGGATCTTAAACAAACAAAAGGGTTATTGTAATATGGAATCATTTTTAGGGTTATGGTAAATTAATTTCATTGGATAAAAACCTGAAAATTTGAGATATAAGGAGGTTGATGGATCAATGTAATATAAAAGTTTTATGTTTTCTTTACCCTATAGAGGATTATTTTTTTTAATAAATCGTTTCATGTTTAAGTAATGATTATTTTCAATAGATTAAGGTTCATTTGTCTAGATGGAAGGAAAGAGACATTACACAACCTTTTTATCCCTCCCTAAAGATTTGATCATCACTATTATAGAAAAATCATATTAGAATTATTTTTATAGCTTCTTGAGTATTCAAATCCGCTGCAAGAAATAGTTGGAGTCATCCAACACCTATTTATGTCTAAAACAATGTTATGGGTCATGGTATATTTTTCAAATGATTTCAAGATATCAACTTGTCCAACTCTATCAAAAATTGAAATTATAGAAGTGGAGTGAATGTTTACTTTTTGAAAGTAGGATAACATTCCAAAATAGAAATGGAACATCATTAAGATCATGATATCTGGATTCAAGGTATGATTTATTTTATTATCCATAAAGAATGAAGTGTCTCTGGAAAACTATTTAGAAATTATGAGGATATTTTATTTAGAGGAATGATTTATTAATAAATAAGGTGGAAATTCATAGTTAATGGACTCTGAATAATGATTAATGATTAAGAAGTTTATATATAAGGGATTTGAGAATTGTGTTAGATCTATGGGCGATGAAATTTTTAATATTAATTCTCTTTTTTTTATGGGATTAATTTGGAATACATTTCTATTATATGTGTAACCTTGAAGTTTTTTATGTAAAAATTCTATTTGAGGAAGAATAACCTTTTCTTTTGTGTTTATAATTATAAATAATCTTTAGGGTTTATATGATCTTTGATTTTGATGTAATTATTGTTTATTAAATTTTGAGATTCAAAATGAAAGGCTGGAGATAAACTTGTGATTAAATTATTTTATCAATATTTTATCTCATTTTGGTAATGTTTTAAGAATTGTATAGTTTTAGAAAAAGGATAAACCATAGGAAGGGTCGAAACCCGTCGCATCGGACATGGTTGTGGGAATCTAACCCACAACTAAAGTGCAACAAGTCTTTATCACCTACCATTGGTCTAAGTGAAGTCCCTAGTTAGTATAACTTTTACTTTTTTGTTTAACAAGTTTATAGAATCAGAATAAGTTGATTTTGGGAACTTATGTTTTATCAAATGTATATAATTGGTATTGGAAAAATGATTTGGGGATTAAGTGATAAATTTTATTTTGTAATCCATTCTCTATTTTTAGAACTTTATATGATTAAGGTAAATAGAATACAATAGGATTTAATTTAGGAATAATGATTGAATTATATTTTTGGACTAATATATGATTTTAATTATGTAATTATGGGGAATTAGAGTATTTAAGTAGATTATTAACCTATCTTGTAGAATATGTGATTAGGTTATTTAATTTTTGGTATGAGACTTTAAGAGTGATTTATATTATTTGGAGATAACTGTTAAAATTTATCTTGGAAGATTATGTGATTAAATCCTTCTGAATTTTTATTTCAATCCATTTTTGGATTATTTTGAGGAATTTTATAGACAATTATTTGTTGAATGCTCTATGTTGTACTTTGGGTATTACTGTTGAATTTTTTAGATTAAAAGTATTATTTTCTCTTATAAATGATCATTATTTTTGGGGAATTTTCTTATCTTATCCTAACCATTTGGGTTCTGGTTAATGATTCAAGATAGGAAAAATAAATAGTTAATATTTTTTGGACTATTTGATTATATAGAAATTGATTCGAGTGCTTCAAGTGTAACCATGTCATCTTGAATAGTCTTTGTTTGGAGAAAATATGAGTTTGTGGTATATATTTATTAAAGGATGAAATTATAATTGACAAGTAAGTATTTTTTCTTATGTTATTATTAAATATCATAAATAAATTCCTCAAATTTATGAAAATAACCTTAAAACAAAAAGGTTTTCCGTTTACTTTTCTTACTGGGAAATTAAAGACCATTTAACCCATCATAATTTTATGGTTTTTTGGTTGTTAACTTTCTCTAGATCATGTTTTCTATCACTCTCCATCAGAAAAATATGGTTAGTTTTTATTCCATATTTTTGGTTTGCTATATGGAATCCATGTATGTGTTATTTTAGGGGAACTTTATACTTCTCTTTATTTCTTTTAAATTGGTAGTTTTGTTGACTCTTTTTCCGGTGTGGGATTTTCAATGAAGTTTTTGAGCCCAATTTTAAAATTGTGAGGATGTAATTTCCAAAATGTGGAATGATGTAACCTCCCAGGTACTTATAGAATAATACACTTTCATATATATTAATATTTTTTGAATTTAATATTAATTTTAGTTTAAAGTTGACACTATGTACGATATCATACCCGACACACAATAATGGGTTTCGTCGAAATCATACGTTGCACACAACACTGAGTTATACTAAAAAATAATACAATAATATTACTATTTTAAATGGTAGTTAATGCATAGCCATTGTATTGGTGAGAATGAATATAACTAACTATATTATTATTTTACATATTTTTTAAATGTTTTTACATATATCCATTTAATTTTAGAGGCTTAAAATGAGAAAGAATCCAATTTTAAGCAAAAAATACTCTAAAATTTTTAAAAGGTCATTTTACTGCCTTTGATGGATAACCCTTTTAAAAAAATATTTTTTGTCACCTTTATATGTTCTATTTGATAAAATAATCTTCTTATTTATTAATGGATCATCAAAATTTACTTTTCGTATTTTCCTCATAAAATTCATGTTTTAATGAATAGTGAAAAATACTGGATTTTAATTCAAAACTGCATTTTTTGTCTAATTTTTTTATATAGTTATATTTCCCTTTTAATTGGTTTTAGATTTTAAATGGATTATTTTTTTTATTATTTAATCGAATTATGGTCATTGGAAGTAATTTCTCATTTTAATTGGATATAAGCACAAGTCAATATTTTCATATTGTTTACTTCTTTAAAAAAAATTCTAGTTTTGACAACGGGAATTAATTTTAAATTAATTACTATAATTTATATGTTTTGAATTTAGAAAAATTAGTCCCATATTTATAATTAGAAGGTCCAAATTTTATAAATAGGTACCTTTTATTTTTTGACATTATGAATAGTAACTTTAGTAGTTCTTTTTATTTACCATGGTTAAAGAGTAAATCAGGTAAATGAGGGTAAAAAATAATATTATAATGATATAAAACTACCCTAAAACGTGTCTTAATCATCTTGTATGAGATACGTCTGACCATGAGCATCCTTAGGCCAAAATGTTGGCATTTGGGAGCCACTTGGGTGTGAAAATGACATTTTAAAATATTAAACTTAAAAGTAAAGAGAAATATAACCCAAACATGTATCTTTTTACTTAAAAAAATTAAGTTGGGGTTATATAATTGATCTCTTTGACTATGAATAGTAATTATAAAGAAAAACATATTTCCTAAATATTGGTATTTTATTTATGAGACAATGATGATGCAATGATTACCTTATTAGTGAACTAATCAAATAAATGATATTATAAACATTGAAATAAATGTATTTTTGAAAATTTTGATACCATACACGAAATTTATTAATAAATATGAAATATTATATTTTAGTTAATACTTTTGGTTTGAAGGAATCGAGGTGTTATATCTTTAACAAAAATTAATTACTAAATAGTGTCAAAATTGATATAAATGAGTTTTTAAAACAAATACTATTTAATAAAATGATATAATAGTCCTAAAAATATAATATTTGGACAAATGAATTATATAATATTAAAAATTTAATTAATGATCCACTTTTGGTTCTATTTTCATTTTATAGAAACTATACTAAACACATGTTATGAAAATAAAAGAAGACATGGTAAGAGTTAATGTTTTTAACTAAGGGTTAAATCTAAAAGATATGGTTAATTTTGTGACCTAAACTTGTATAAAACAAATTGGTTGAGAGTATTTTGATCCATACTCTTATTATCATCTAAATTTATCACTTTGTAACTATTATAATTGTAAAATAATTTTATAGAAAAATAATATTTCAAGATTTTCCCAAAGTGTCCTCCTCCCTCTTATAAAAGGCCACCACCTCTACCCACTTACTCACACCTCAGAAGAACCATGGATCATCAAACTTATACTAAAATAATATCCCAACATCCCTAAATTACTCATATAGTCCACACTTTGTGTATAAATTCATCCTAATGGGACCTTTGGTGAAAAGCAAAAGGAGGTACTCGAAAAAGAGGTATTTGTTTAATCACCTCTTTCAAAATTATTTTCTTATTCTGCTTCCTATTATTATGTAGTTTCCATAATAAAGTAATAAATACAGTATATTATACATTCTGAGATTTTATTACAATTATGGTACAACCTTATACATAAATTTATCCATCCTATGAATAACAATATCACCATGCATGCGTACGTAGGGCTTACCGTCTCCACGTCGTGGTGTAATTTATTATTCAACAATAATTAATTTCTATGGGTATAATGATGAGAATAATGGATGTAAATAATGAATGAACATGATAATTATTCTTTATAATTGATATTCCAACCAATTAAATACTGTTACCCATTAAATGAATGATATCATCGCTCATGCATACGTATGGTTTACCGAATTCACGATGTGATACAATTCATTATACATGATCTTCATTAAACTGTGATTATATAAATGAATGGAATAAATAAATATGATATATATATATTGACTATATGCTTCTATAATTTTTATTTAAAACATACCTTTATGCTTTCCATAACGTGTAAATATGGTAATTTCATTTGAGGAAGAGTGGACTACCACCCCCTTAAAGTGATATGACTCGTTCCTTCCATACATGAAATGCATAAAGAATGGAATTAATTAACTTATTTAACATATATAACATAGATACTATACTATAATTATGATATACCTATGTATCATTTAGTTTTCATTCCTTTAATACGACAATTAAATGAAAGTAGCGTTCATGCGTACGTATGGCCTACCATATCCATGAACAGTGCATTTCATTTCCTATCTCCAAATGTTATGGAATATTATAAATACATATAATAGATATATATTATATTTAAATCATGACTAATATTCAGGATATGATGTAATTTTGACAACATGGAAAATTTACATCAAAAAAGTTCATTTTCGACTCAAGTACCGAATATCGACAAAACGGACAATATAAACATAAATTATTATGTAATTTTTATAACATGGTAATAATTGATATAAAAGGAATAATAAACTAGAAAAATTTTATCAATAAATTATAAATTAAACTAAGTTTATTGTTCTCGAACATAACGATCATATGTGACGAGTCGAACTCAAGGTAAGGGTCTTCGCCTCAATCTCCTTTCATTGAGGCATATTTGGATAATATACACCCCCTTATTTTATACAGTGTATAATAAACCCCTTTGAATTTTAATTTAATTCAAAGGGAATATTTTTTCTGCAAATATTTTTACTAAATGAAAAAAAAATAATGTTTTTAACGTATGTGGCGACAACGACTCCTCTGCCGCTATAATCATTATTTGATATTTGGATTCCACTATAAACCTTAATGTTTTTAAAAGGAAAAGAAATATTTTATTCCCTTTTTCAGGTGTTTTGGTATTGAAAATGGGTTTGAAGATGGATTTAGTATTTCAATATCTTTGGATGATTTATTGTGATTGAAAATGAAATTTTATGAGTGAAATGTTGATAATTGAAATATTTTATGTGTTATGATTATATTATGGTACTTGGACATTTAATGGGTTGTTATGTGATAAACCAAATATGGGTGGTTGCATGATAAACCAAATACAGGTGGTTCAGTGATAGACCAAGGACGGGTGGTTAGGTTATAACCTCCAATGAATTGGGTACGGAAGTCAGCCGTATAGCTATTCCATTTAGTGATATGTGTGGAAGTCGACCGTATGATTATTCCATTTAAGTATGTTTATGTCCCAAGTTACCTTTATATGTTATATGTTGATTTCTATGGGATTTATGGTAATCTTTTGGTTTAGAAAAGAGTAATCAATGAGATTATATTTTGTTAAGTATATTTATTACCTTTAAAAATTAAAATTATTACTTTATTATAAATTATTCATGGTTTTCATGTTTTCCCAAGACTAACAATTTTCCTTCTCTGTGTATCCCTTACTAACCTCTTTATGCTCATCCTAGTTTTTGAAAAAAAAAATCACAGGACTTAAAGTAGAATATAGTCAAGGATAGGATCAGGGAAAGTTTATGTTGTTAAAATATAAAATGATACCATGTTTCTTTTCAAAGAATTTTTATTTTATGAAAAAAAAATGGATAGTGAGTAGAAGTTTCTACATGTAATATTTATGTTTTTATGTATGAGTTATGACCTAATTTTTTAAAGCTCTAAACCTAAAAATATCCTCTATGTGAATTAAGGTGAAATTAATGACTTATCTCAAGATTATGTAATGTTTAAGGATGAGGATTTAAAATTAGATACTTAGAAAGAATGTGTATTTTGGAAAATAAACCCTCAATCATGATCATTAGATTCAAACGTTCAAGGTTCCACTACCGGATCCGGAATGAGAATGAGTGTCTGTAATTTTCCTAGACCTTAGATATCCCTCACCACCATCTTGACAAGATTTTGGTCCACTAGATGATTTTCTTGTTATGGTTCACCAGCAGCTTCCTCCTGGGGCCTATTCACACATCTTATCGGATGCATAAAGCTACACAACATCAACAGACAACATAGAAGTCATTATAAAGGATATATTAAAAAAATATACTGAAATCTCAATTCTATCAAACCGGAATTTAAGATTGGGATTTCATCAAACTCAAATCAAAGGAGGGAAAAAGACTATAATCGGATCAAAACATTCCTCAAAGACACTTTTCCCAAACACCCATGGTGACTTCAGTATCTTTATAGTGAGATCTGGCCATTAACACTACAGGAAAATAGCGATTTAGCAGCGGTTTTTTCATGACGTTTTTGAAAACTACCACTAAATGTTTTTCGGGATAAAATTTAGTTGTAGATTTTTAGCGGCGTTTTTAAAAACTACTTCTAAATGTTTTTAAAATATTTTTTTATAATTTTCCTTAAACAAATTAGCAGCGATTCTTGTAAAACCTCTGTGAAATAGAAGAGAAAAAAATAAAATAAAAAGATATTTAATTATAAAATATTATTTATTATTTATTATTCACTCACATATATAGTTTATTATTTATAATTTTAATTAATTATACTTTGTTAATTAAAAAATATTTATAATTATTAGTTAATAATAACATTAAACTTAAAAAAATTCTACAAAAAACTAAAAATAAGACTTTGGTAACAAATGACCACAACATTCAATCCGGGAGTCCGTTTCATCTCCACAACCTAACAATAGAATATTATGAAATGAGCTAAAACATCATGAGATTTAAATCATGTGATAATCAAAGGAATAATATATATTATAATTTCAAAAAATTCATAAATCGAACTCTAACTTCAAACGGCCATAACTTTTGATCAGGGTGTTCGTTTGGGCTCTACCACATATGAAATCGAATCGTGTGTTGAGCTCTATGACACAAGTGGTATCAGACTAAGTTCAAAGATCATTTTCTAGTTTGTTACCCCCAAAAGGCCCAAAATGCCTCCAAAACTGAGTTTTTTGACACCGGCCACGATTTCTTAAAATATAAATGACTATAACTTTGGATTCTAGTGCTTATTCAGCCTAAACCATATATCATATTGAATATAATTTCATGAACTACGATTTGACTGGTTTTAGAACTGAAACAGACTCTCGAATTAGAAGTTATTATTATTTTAAGGTTTTTAAGGGTTTTAGGGTTTCAAAGTTTCTTAACATTTTTATGTCATTTAAGGGTACCCCAATTTTTTATTTATTATTGATTTATTATTTATTGATTTATTTTCTATTTATTATTTATTTATTATTATTTATTTATTTATTTATTATTTATTATTTATTTATTTATTATTTATTATTTATTATTTATTATTTATTATTTATTTATTTATTATTATTTATTTATTATTATTTATTTATTTATTTATTTATTATTTTATTATTATTTTATTATTATAATTTCTTAATTTTCTTATATTATTATTTTATTTTACTAATATATTATTTATTTTTTTAATATTATTATTTATTTATTTATCATTTATTTATCATTTATTTATTATTATTTTAATATTTATTTATTTGTTACTTATTTATTATTATTTATTTAATATTATTTATTTATTATTATTTATTTATTTATTATTTATTTATTATTTATTTATTATTATTTATGTATTATTATTTATTTATTATTATTTATTTATTATTATTTATTTATTATTATTTAATATTATTATTTATTTATTATTTATTATTTATTATTTATTATTTATTATTTATTATTTATTATGTATTATTTATTATTTATTATTTATTATTTATTATTTATTATTTATTATTTATTATTTATTATTTATTATTTATTATTTATTATTTATTATTTATTATTTATTATTTATTATTTATTATTTATTATTTATTATTTATTATTTATTATTTATTATTTATTATTTATTATTTTATCATTTTATTATTTTATTATTTTATTTTAAAATTTTATTATTTTATTTTGGTAATTTTATTATTTATTTATTATTATTTATTTATTATTTATTTATTATTATTTATTTATTTATTTATTTATTTATTTATTTATTATTATTTATTATTTATTTATTATTATTATTATTATTATTTATTATTATTTATATCTATTTGTTATGTATTGTTTTTTTCAATTAATATATTTAAGTATATTAAATTCTATTTATTCACCACATAAAGATCTTGCTAGAGTGGTAATGTCTTTAGGGAATATGCAAGAGGTATGGGGTTCAAATCTCATACAATGAAGAATTTCTATATATGGCATAAGCATGTACATGTGCATATGCATGTGCATGGTAATAAATAGTAAAAATTTAATAATAAATAATAAATAAATAAATAAATAATAAGTAGACAAATAATAAATAAATTATAAAAATAATAAAATAAATTAACAAAAAAATTTAAAAAAAAATTGTCTGTAAATGATTTAGTAGTGGTTTAAACCACTACTAAAAACACCACTAAATCATTCTATGACGGTTTTGAAAAATCGTTGCTAATTGATTACTGATACACGATTTAGCAGCAGTTTTTTTAAATCGTTGCAGAACGATTTATCAGTGGTTAAAACTGCTGCTAAACTCGAATTTTGGCATAGTGGCCCTTCCCCGCAAAAATCTCTAAATTACCATCAAGACATCCCAACCCTCATATTTACATCAAGGAATGATGCTTAAACTCCCTCAGATACCACTTTGTCATGAACCATCCTAGATACCCTGGTACCCTAATATCTGAGCTGGCTCAAACATAGACCAAAGTGCATTCTCAATCCCTGTGGTTTGGAGACTTGCAGCTGGAATCAAACAAGATCAAAGAGGGAATGAATTTTCCACAAAAATAGTGGAATATAAAAGATAAAAGTAAAAAATATCAACACTCTAAAAGGATAAGTAGTAGAAATAAATAGGTAAAAGCATACTTGAAAAGATAGATAAACATTCCAAAGTAAGCAACAATGTCAACTAGACAAAAATATCAAAAGATCTTTTGTAACAAGTGGAAAACAAGTCCATCATTCCCCATCATCACTCCATAGTCCTAGGGATCAAGAACATCTACCACCTCTAAGTAGAACTTTCCCTTTGCTGATACATAGCATAAGAAAGTTTAAAGACACTTGATGGAAAGGGTAGTGTGTGAGCTATAATGCCCAGTAGAGTCTCACCAAGTGTTCCATAATTAATACTATAACCATTTACCTTTTACGCTATCAGTTTAAATAAAACAAGGCAAGGAATTACATTTTCAAATTTTAAACCAAAATATGGTTTCATAATAAAAAATATTGTAGGCATATCAAAATGGTATTAAATAAAAATTTTATATAAAACATTTATATAAATAAATTTGCATGAATAAAACATTTCTGTAATCATTAGCATGTACAATCAAGTCAACAAATCATAGAAAAGAACCATGTATGAAATCCCCGCAATATGTCAAATTTTCAAGTAATAGGATCCTCACACATCTCAAAAATGATCTTGGATATATTTAGGTGCACACACACAAATATAACCCAATAGAGTAACCCTTCATGGGAAATCTACACCACAAAGGGGAGCACATCACGAGTAGTCTTGCTGTATTTTTTTAGTTAGAGTTGTCATCATCAATCTATTTCTATGGAATCAAGGTCCTAGAATGCTTGTCTTAGTTACCAATAACTACTCATTAAAATATGTGATTCAAATAATAAATCAATCAAACATGGTAAAATAAAACATTTCGAATCAATTCAAATTATAATTTTCTAGCTTTTCAGTTTTCAACATGCCTATCTCATTTTAAAAGCAAAACAAAGGTTTTCATCTATTCTTACAATTTCAAATCAACTTTGATTTTAATCCATTTTTATAAAGGTTTAAAAATTAAATCATTTTATTAAATTTATTTTAAAAATAAATACATCATTTTTCTTAAATCTTCCCCACAATTCTAATTCCATGGAATTCAAGGGTTTTAAAAAATTTCCATTACTTTTCAAATCACAAAAAAATCCTTTCAAATTAGGGTTTTAAAATCAATTGAAAACTGATTTCAATTTAATCAAGAAATTTAAGTTTTTAATAACACATAAAATAATTAGGGAACCACCAAAATTTAGTCACACAGTCGAAGGAATTTCCCGCAATGGTATCACCAATGAAGAATGAGGAAAATCGGATCAAGAAATGCATCCTAGAATAAAGATCCAATAAAACAGAGTTTAGATCCATCAATAACATGATGATCCAACACTCTCTAGGTATGAGAGAACTACATATCAAAAGAAACCCCAAGAAAGGATACCCACTTACTCAGAGGAGTTCGAACTATATCAATGACACTTCGATCTGCCAAGAAAATGGTTTGGAGGAGTCAAAATCACCTCTTGGGGACCCTCGCAACTAATTAATTTGTATAAGGGGTTAATGGGTGTGATTATCAACTTAAATATGGGGTTATGAATTTTTAAAATAATTTTTTGAGGAATTAATACTCCCACGAACTATTTTCTAGGTAAAGCCATGCAATTAGAAAAACTGTGTGCCCTAACCATGCACCCTTGCTAGTAGGGTATATGGTTTCTCCTAGGAGGGCACATTGTATTTCAAATAATTAATTAACCAAGAAAACCCTCACTTTATGTGGTTTTACATTTTGGAGGGGCTAGCTACACAGTTTGTAAAAACCATGTTCACCCTTATGGTAGCTCCGAATTGGGAAAATAGTTCACAGGTCCAAACCGCACGGTTTTCTGGTCCAAACCGCACTATTTTCCCAGATAATGAGCCAACCATACACAGTCCCTTTGGATTCCAACATTCTCCAAATTCTCCAAAAAACACAAAATAATACCAAACTTAAAGTAGAACAAACAAGGGTCAAGGAATACCTAAAACAAGGTAACATAATGTTACACCTAACCTCGTATTCTTATTCGTCTCCTAGGAGAACAATAGAGGGCTTCCCCGGTGAACACATTGGGTCTAACAAAACACTTATTCTATAGATTTATCTAAACACACTGTCAGTGGTCATAGCTACCCAGGATCATCCAATATACTATAATAGATATTGGGCCATCCCTGGTACAAGTCTATGTGGAAAAAAAATTATGGGGAGGTAACCTTGGAATATCATCAGGGAAGACATCCTTATACCTCTCCCACATCACATGAACTAAAATTTCATAAAATTCACTGCTCCAATGGTTCTACTATCAAATTGATAAGAAATAGGATGTATCCTCCTACACATGTGATTATCCCACCATGCCTCGGGTAATCCCTTAACAAAGGAGGTAAAATCCATTCAAAAAATCATATTCACTTTAACCCTTAATATCAATAGTAAATAGGTCATGGATAGTTGACAAGCAATCCATACTTAGGGAAACATCATAGGGTCCCACTACTACTATATAAAGCTATCAGGTAGGACTCTCTGTCTCCTCTAGAGTTATTTCACACTGCAAATAGAAGTGTGTGATCACTGATCCTCTCTACTAGAGCCTCTAAACATAATGGTCAACGCAAGGGCTCAACCAAAAACTCTAAGATATCGAACTAGGGATATAGTAAGAAAAGAGTGGATTGTACCTCTGTCTATCAAAACTATAGCTTAAGTAAAATATAAATAGATCATACCTTGAATAACTCTCTAATACTTTGGGATAAAATCCTCCAGCAACTGCAGCAGCTCATGTCCTTGACCACCAAATCCCTGAGCCTAGTGTGGACCACATGAGGTTGGTGGTGGTGGCAACATATCTAAATGATAGCCACCTCCTACTACTCTCCCAACTCCTCTTCCATTACCTACACCCTACAGAACTCTATTTTTCAAGTGTTTCCTTTTCCTAGGTGGTCTATCTACTATATATCTATCTATATTACAATGGGTAGGGAAATATTATGAAATATGTTCACATCCATCATAAGAATAACAACACCTCTTCCTTAGTGAACTGAGTTTTACTCGATTTCTTCATGAAAAATGAAAAGTCATGTGTCATGACTTTCATCACATTCCTTCTATTAGTGGGTCCTTCTCATCCTAGATCCCAAAGAGATCACTGATACATAAGTTCACGATGTGTGTTTGATCCCTGTGTTTCACCATCCAACACCAACAGATCCGTCAATGACTCAATATGACATGATTCTTCCACATGAACCATTATAGGTGAGTCATTTCCTTGATTGAAAGATTTAATCTCTACCTAGTATCCATACATATATAAAACCACCTCATGTCTATGCCCCTTCATGGTGGCCTCACCACCCATCAAGTCATACTCTTGACTCTTCTGTGGAAACCTCACTGGTTGTCATCATAAATAAATCCTAGAAGAAGAAAATATGTTCCAAGGTAAATGAGTATATCTGGGTAGATGAATCAAGAAGGACATGTAAACCACAACCCATTCCTATATGATACATGTACCAATTTTTTTCTTATAACCAATTCCTACTTGTATCAAGTCAATAAGTAGGTTATCAGAGTTTTTCTGAATGGATACATCAATTTTTACACAAACACTGGAGTCCCAGGCCTAAAATCCAAACTTAACCCCCTTTAAAATTATTACGGTAAATCCCAAACCAAACATTATATCTTGAAAAGAACTCTAAATTTTGACCCTAAGATGAAGACTCCTCTAATAAAGCTCTATCACAACCTGGCCATCTAGGGAATGCCTAGCTGGTGATAAGCCGAGCGTGGCACCCCAAGCCCACCTCATATAGCCTAGGGCTGGTGACCATCACTGAGTAATTATATCACGGACATTTAAGGCATTATACTAATGTATCATTACACACACAAATACACACATCTCAATATATCCATACAATATTGAAAGTTCAAACACAATTATTACCATAATTCATACATAACATCAATACCACATCAGAGTATGAAAAAAGTACAAAAATAAATAAAGGGTTGAATACAATCCAATCCAAAAGTGAAAAATATTCCAACCTGCTACGTAGAATGGGGTTTCTATCAAATTGAACACCCATCCCAACCATGATCTGTCTATCACAAACTATTATCTTCCTAGTCTTTATCCTCCCAATACTTCATCAAAAGGTCTATCTTTAGCATAAGAAATGACATGTGTAGGAAGATCCCATGAAGGGGTGAGTATAACAATACCCAATAAGACACCCCAAAATCACCCAAAATAAATAATCAAGATACGAATCATCTCATAACAAGGTATTTAAATTAAAATATGAGACATAACAATAATAAAAAGAGACAAATAAACTCAATATAGATTCCAAGTCTTGAAGAGGTCTCTACCATACTTCTAGCCAAAGGATTTCAATAATATCCCAAACTTATATAAATAAAATTCCCTTTATAAATGATTTATGCCTTATTAATAAGTAGTATTATAGAAAACACATGCACTAATTTGGTTATTTTGGACCATTATATGGTATTTCATGTTTAAAAGACCATTAATCATCATAACCATTGGTGATATAGCCACTATAAAGTGGCCATTATGATTAATATATTAAGGGTTATGATAAATTCTATTTGACATAGAAAAAGGAAGTGATGGTCTTGAGCAATATGATCATACCCAATGAAGCTAATCTATCAGATCATTTGAGAGAGAAAGCATCAATGGGATTTTCCCTTGACCAAGGCTAAGTTAATATTCAATAACTAAAGCACAAGTGAAAACATTTATTGGAGAAATTTAAGATCATTAAAATCATAGCCCATACCATGTTCGTCGAACCACCCCATGAAAATCTAATGATTACACACCTTACCCTTAGGGCATTCGCTGGTGTACTAAATTTCAATGTATCTATACACTAAAAGTATGAATTTTTATATTTTATTTTTAATAAAAAATTATTTTATTTAACATTTATTATTATTATTACTTTTTAAATGATTAGATAATGAGTTTGGTAAAAATTAGATTTTTGATACGATGAAACACAAATTACAATATATAGTTTCAATCAAGAAAATATATTTATGAATAAAATAATTTTGAATAAATTATATTTTAATAAAATAATATTTATTAAATCTAAATTAAAATATAATTTTATGAAGTTAAATATACTTTTTATAAGGGTTTAAAACTGTTATTGCAAAAAAACCAGCATTTCTCAATAAATGGGGATTTTTATTTAAAAGTATAAATTCTTATATTTAAAGAATTATTTTGATAAAACAAGTATAATTTTTTAAATTTTCATGATTAAATTATCCAATAGTGAATTTTTCATAATTTTATGAGACAATTAGATTTTCAAGTAATAATTAAATGTGGTTTAAATATACGATATGTATTATGACATCATAATGACACAAAGGAGATGTAATATATTCTATAAAATGTATCCAAGTCCTAATTAATATTTTCCATTTAAAATAAAAAAAAATATTAAATTATTTGATTAATTTTATAATGCCTTAATAAATCCTCCAAAACCTTTGTTATATTTTAAGGTTTTAAAATCAATTATTTAGGAACATGACTCACTTCCACATAACCGAGGGAATTATTTTAAATTTTTTTATTATTAAACTTTTAAGATAATGAAAACCACTCCTATTTTGTTGAAACCATGGGAAAAACCTTGGTACGGTTTGTGGTTCTGATTACTTTAATGTATAGAGTCCAAAGTCAATGTTTGGAAATTAATAAAGAACTCTCCCCTATTTTTTTATATAAACCCAAAAAACATCTCATTCATCTTCACTAAAAACTCTTGTATAGCCAAATTACACTACCTTAACCTCTATATATCAATCTCAAGATTCCTCCAACCTCTCAAGAAGCTCCTCTCAACCTTTTAGAAGCACCCCCTCTTTAATATCCCAGGTAAATAAAGAATATGACTTTTTATATTTATTAATTTTTGAATTAAATGTTAATTTTACTTTAAATGGGTTCCTATGTTTGATAGCGTACCTGATACGCAACAACGGGTTTCTTTGAAATCTTACTTTGCACACTAATAATATAATATTATTATTGTAAATGGTCGTTAACTCCTAGCCGTTTTATTGGCGAGAATGAACAAAACTAAATACAATATGATTATACATGTTTGTTAAATGTAATTACATTTATCTAATAAATGATAGAGGCTTAAAATGTGAATGAATCTAATTTGAAGCATAATTTACATTAAAAGGTCGATTTACCGACATTTAATGATGAACCCTCTTTAAATATAGTTTTGGTCACTTTAATAAATTCTATATGACCAACTAAAATCCTTCTTTATAATGGGGACATCAAAATTTACTTTGTGTAAATTTTTGAAATTTTTCAGAAAAAGTACTTTTTTATTAATAGTGTAAATATTGTATTTTAATTCAAAACTATGTTTTAATCTAATTTATTTATATGGTTAGATTATATTTTAAATTGGTTTTAAAGTGTAATTATAATATATTTTTACCATTTAATCTAATATTGGTCATTGGAATTAATTTCACTTTGAAATTGGTCATAAACAAGTGTCAATCTTTTGGTAGTTATTGTTTCTTAAAAACACGCTATTTCTTTTAACAACGGGAATTAATTTTAAAATTAATTAATGAAACTTTTATGTTATGAATTTTCTAAAATAGACATCATTTTTGAATTTGGAATATCAAATATATCTTAGGCTGAATTTTTGGTATTTTTCTGAAAAACTTCAATTTTTGATGAATAGTGAAACCACTTAGTTGTAGTTAAAAAACATACTTTTTCATTTAAATGAAATTTTACCACTTATATGAAATAAATATCAAAAATCCGACATACATGGTTGTTATAAAGAAGTAAATTGTTGTTCATTAAGATAAAAATAATTTTTGGTGAATAGTAATTTTTGCCTTTTATTTACCGCGATTAAAGGTAAATAAGGTAATTCACGGTAAAAAGAATATTATAATAATTCAAAATTACCATAAAAACTGTCCAAACCATATTGGTTGAGTCATTAACGACCATGGTCATCTTTGAGTCGATTTTGGGAACCCATTGGGCCACTTGGGAGTGAAAATGACAATTTAGATTAATTAACTTAAAGGCAAAAATGACAAAAACAAATATCTTTTAGTAAATTAATTTTTAGAAGGGGATATATAAATTATATTTTAGACTATAAATATTCATTGGAAAGCTAAAACTATTTCCTATATAATTGTATTTTTTTCTATAATTTTTAGACATCAAATATTTTAAATTATTTATGACATAATAATGATGCAGTGTTTACATCATTAATAAATCATTTAAATAAATATGATTATAATGATTAAAATATTATCCAAAACCTATCCAATTCCTATTTGATGATTTTATTTCGACCATTAGTCATCTTAACTTTGACCTTAATTATTTTTTGACCTTTTGAAACCGAATGTCATTATATAATAAAATAATATTTTCACACTTTTCTAAAGAGCCCCTCCTCTTCTTTATAAAAGGAGACCACTTCTAACCAATTCCTCACACCTCTCAAGTCATTTGGGTGGTCCAAACTCTACCCAATTAATCTACCTACATCCCTATCCTCCCCCTAGAAGCCTTAACTTAGGCAGAAGGCACTTCAAGAAGTCATTTGGTTCAAACCAAAGGGAGTTACCCAAATTAAAGGTAACGGTTTCCCTTAAATTGTTTTCTTTTATTTTAATTCTCCAACCAATAAACTCTTATTATTCCTTTCTTTTGTAACAACACCAGAATCCTCAATATACTAGGATGTTTTTATGATAAGGATCCGAACTACACATGCACACGCCTCCATCTAATGGATGAAGAACATAATGTTTCCGTGGATGGCAAACTAACGCCTCACGAAATGATGATTGTTCGATTATCTCCTACCGCCTCTCATGGTGGCAATTATGATGGAACTGTATTTATATATGATATATTTTATGTTTATGTTGTCTTTACACTTATGTATATTCCATTTATATAATGCCTTTATGGTTTCCATAGTGGATAAATACGATAATCTCATTTGAGGAAGTGCGGACTACCGCCCCCTCAAAGTGATGTGAATCGTTAATGCCTTATGTGGGATGTATAAAGGATAGAGGCAATGATATTATATATGATATAATAATGTAATTATAATATACCTATGTATCATTATGTTTAATTTCCATTAAAATAAGAAATAGAAATGAAAGTAGCGTTCATACGTACGTACGGCTTACCGTCTCCATGAACGGTGCATTTCATTTCTTACCTTCATATGTTATGTACTATTATAAATACATATATATACTGGATATATATTATATATATGATATCTATATAATTAATGTTATTCTGGATATAATGAACTATTGACCGCATGAACAACATGTAATTATAAGAAGTCTATTTTTGACTCAAGTACCAAATATCGACAAAACGAACATTATTAACTTAAATGATTACATGATGTTTATAACAAGGTAATAAGTGATATAAAAGAAATAATAAACATTAAAAAGGTTCTTAATCAATTATAAATTAACTTTAGTTTATTATTCAGGAGATTAAAGAATGATCGAGTCAAGTCGGACATGAGGTAAGGGATCTGACCTCTCTCTTTCTTTTCAAGTACTCTCTTTTATGTCATTTCTTTTATGCTCCATGTTCTAATGTTAGAGTATGTTCTTTTATATTAACCATAATTTAATTTGTATTTTTATATGATTAGATACCTCCTCTTTCTCTCATAAATTAATTTTAAGAATTTTTAAGTGGCGTCGTTGGGCTGCCGAATTTTTGTAAGGGATTTCTTATCTCACTTTAAATTCCGTGAGATTTCCATTGTTCGCCACTTATTTATTGCATGTCATGTATTTTTTACTACATTTTGATATATATTATCATGATTATAATTATCTTCATGGTATTTTGTGATTCATTTTGTGGTTATTAACTTTGGGTCATACGACTCGATTGATTTCAACGTGGTAAGGGGTTTTCATCTCACTTTTTATCCCCGTGAGATTCATGCTATATTTGCCACTTATTTTTTTTTGTGTGGTGTATGTATTTCCCATGATTGTATTATTTGTGTAAGATACTTTAATTTATGGGTATTTACATCTTCATTTTATGATCCTCCTTTCATGTGGCATATGTTTTGTAAGTTAGCAAATCGGTAAGGGAACCTTTCACCCTCCTCTTTTTAAAAAACTTCTTTTTGTTATGTCTTTTAAATTACATCTTATTATGTTGGGACATGTTATTTTATATCCTTATTAATGTAAAATTTATTTCCAAGTGTTGAGATACCCTTTTTGTCTCATCAACTCATTTTATGAATTTTAAAGTGACGTTGTTAGGCTGTGGAATTTTTACAAGGGAACTTCTTAACCCAATTTCGATTTCTTTGGGTTCAACTTGTAGTTATTGAATATGTCATCATATGAATTTGTGTGAATGAAATATGATTGTTTTACACTTAATATCCACTTATATTGGGTGTATTTATATTTTTCACACATAATTATGAGATTGATTTATCCTTAATTTACGGATACCATCTTTATAATGGATTTCATCTCAGTTTACATTTCCATTGAGAGTTCATTGTTTTTATGCACCAATTCACTCTTATATGGTGTATATACTGTACTTTAAAATATTATATAATGAATCCCTTTATTCTCATGATATTATAAAGTTTTCATTAAATGTTATTTCGCAATTATTTGTATTCAGGAGTCTCTCATTTTGTTAAAAACTCCTTAACAAAAATATCATTTTTAAATGTTTTAAAGATTTATTATTCTAAATCTGTATCTTTAATGTCCATATTTTAAAAATGGTTTTTAGTATTTCTTTATATGGACATTAATGTTTTGAAATTATAATTCCATTAAAAGTTTCAAAGTGTTATGGGACACTTTGATTCGAAAATCTCTTTTTTAATGGGTTATGAAAATGGATTGATTATTTCAATATCTTGAAATTACTTCTTGTGATTGAAAATGAAATGTTATTAGTGAAATGTTCATATTTGAATTTTTTTATGTGTTATAACGGTACTTGGACATTTGACGGGTGGTTACGTGATAAACCATATGACGGGTGGTGTCATGAATACTAGGACGGGTGGTTACGTTATAACCTCCAATGCATTGGGTATGGAAGTTGGTCGTATGGCTATTCCATTAGGTGATATGTGTGGAAGTTGACCGTGTGGTTATTCCATTTAAGTATGTTTATGTCCCAGGTTACCTTTATATGTTATCTTTTTATGATATGGGTTTTATGGTAATATTTTGGTTACAAAAGGGAAAGAAATGATCTTTTATTGAGTGACAAGTATTTACTACTTCATAACGGTTAAAAGTAATACTTATGATTAAGTATTCATGGTTTACTTGTTGTTTTGAAAAACTACAAGTTTCCTTCTTTTTTTATCCTTTACTGAGCTTTTTATGCTCACCCCAAGTTTTTGAATTGTTTTTCACAGGACGTAATGTAGAATAGGGTCAAGGATGGGATCAAGGAAAAGTCATGTTGTCTTAAATATGGAACTAGACATGACTCTTTTTTTCAAGAGTTCATGTTTTGTAAAAAAAATGGATATTGGGTAAAAGTGTTTACTTTGTAATATTTTGAGATGTAATAGTTATGTTCTAATTCTATAAAACTCTAAACTTGAAAGGATCCTCAATGTGAATTATTCATTTAATTTAATATTATGTAAGGTTTAAGGTTGGGTCCTTATAGTTGGTATCAGAGGCCGGTTAGGAAACTTTAGGGATTAGGAATTTTCATTAGACATATGGTTAGTCCCTATCTATTATTTCAGTTAAATCCTTGTTTTATAACTATTTCAGATCAAGGAAAGTCAGTTACAAATGGAAGGAGGAGGATCTCAAATGACATTCCTATCTCTTCCGGATGACATGCTTGCAATAATTATTGCAAAGTCATGTTCGGATGATTGTGATACTTTTTCTAGCATACCACTCACTTACAAGTAGTTGTTTGAGATATCAAACACCTCCACTATACCTCGTTATCATCATGGATCATGGGTTGTATTTAGAAAAATCCTATTTTCACAATATTTTCATATTTTCAAGAAAGGTAAATATTATCAAGGAATTTTCAAATATTTTACCTTATCATAAGATTTTGAAGCATATTATGATTTTAAAAAAGGTGCTGAAGAAGGAGACCCTTGCGCAACCTATTTATATTTGATTTTAAAATATAGTCTCTCAACACATACTTATGGTATTTTAAAAGGACCGTTAATTGAAAGTTTCAACTCAAATTCAGTTTGAATGTTTTATAGAAATCATGTTTTATCAGATGTTTTGAAATTATATGTCAAACATGATTATTTTCCAAAACTATTTTTTTTTTGAACACCCATATGACCCATGTTGTACAAGGTGTATTTGGATGGAGGAAGAAAATGATTTTGAAGGATCTCTAAATCATTGTTGAAATGCATGGACCTTCTACCAACGTAAACAAGATGACGATGAAACCAAATGGACACCATGATCAAGGTATGATGTTCTTCATTTTGGGGATTGTTCTATTTTATTATATGGTGGTGAAATAAGACTTCAAGAATTAAGATGTTGAGATAATAATTAATTTGGATGAAAATTAGAGGTATAAGTAAACCTTAGAGGTTAAAACATGTTAGAGTTATTTTTGAGTTTTATAAAAAGGACAACCCGTAGGATGGGTGACAACCTGTCACATCCGACAAGGCTGCAGGAATCGAACCCACAACCGAAGGGCGACAAGGGCGCATCACCTACCACTATCCTAATTGAAGTCCCTGGTTAGTATGACTTTTTATTTTAGTAAAATGATTTTATAGAATAAGAATAAGATGATTTTTGGAACTTATGTTTTATCAAATGGATATACTTTGTATAGAAAAATGATTTAGTGATTAAGTGATAAAGGTTATGGAGGAAGACGTTTTCTCTTTTGAGGAAACACTATATGCCTAAAGAAGATTGAATAATATGGGATTTCAATTGTGGAATAATGGTTGAAATTTTAGATTGGAAGAATCTATGATTTTATTGTGTATATATGATGATTTGTTTTATTTATGAAAATGATTAACCTATCATGGAGAACATGTGATTTGGTTAATTACTTTTCAATATGATACTTTATGAGTAACTGTTGTTATTTGGAGATAAATGTTATCTTGGAATAATACGTAATTAAATATTTATGAGATTCGGGTTTCAATCTTAGTTTGGATTACTTTGAATAATTTTAAGGATAACTTTTTATTGAATGGTCTTTGCTGAACTTTGGGTTTTGTTAGACAAATTTTGGAGATTAAGAGTAGTTTTTCTTTATGTAAAAGTTTATCCATTTTGGGGATTATCTGATCTTGTACTAAACGTTTTGGTTTTATTTAGTATCTAAAGACAAGGGAAATATATAGTTCATCTTTTGTGGATTATTTTATTCTCTAGAAGTTGATTATAGCACTTTTAATGTAAAAAAAGCCATCCTGAATACTCATCGTTTGAAGAAAATATGAGTTTGTGTTAGAAATGTAGTAAAAGATGAATGTCTACCTGAAAAGTAAGTATATTTACTTATGTTTTTAGTTAAGCTTATAAATAAATTTCTCAATTAAAAGTAACTTAAAACAAAAACCTTGTCTGTTAACTTTTCCAACTGGGGAATCAAAGACTGTCTAACCCATCACAAGTTTGTGAATTTCTGGTGGTTAACTTTCTTCTGAACATGTTTTCTATCACTCTCCATCAGAACTTGATGGTTTTTTTTCTACTCCATATCAATGTATTCATGGAATAATAGTATCTTTTTTCTAGGGTAACCTTTGTACTTATCTTCCTTTATTTTAAAGTAATAGTTTTATTGACTCTTTTTTTCGATATGGGACTTTCAATAAAGTTTCCGAGCCCAAATTTTAAAAATGCGAGGACACAATTCCCAAAAGGGGGGAAGGATGTAACATCTCAGGTAAATAAAGAATATGACTTTTTCATATTTATTAATTTTTGAATTAAATATTAATTTTACTTTAAATGGGTTGTTATGTTCGATAGCGTACCTGATACGCAACAACGGGTTTCTTTGAAATCTTACTTTGCACACTAATAATATAATATTATTATTTTAAATGGTTGTTAAATCCTAGACTTTGTATTGGAGGGAATGAAAAAAACTAAATACAATATGATTATACATGTTTGTTAAATGTAATTACATTTATCCAATAAATGATAGAGGCTTAAAATGTGAATGAATCTAATTTGAAGCATAATTTACATTAAAAGGTCAATTTACCACCTTTTAATGGAGAAACCTCTTTAAATATAGTTTTAGTCACTTTAATACATTCAATATTACCAAATAAAATCCTTCTTTAGAATGGGGACATCAAAATTTACTTTGTGTAATTTTTTGGAATTTTTTCGAAAAAGTACTTTTTTTGTTAATAATGTAAATATTGTATTTTAATTCAAAACTATGTTTTAATATAATTTATTTATATGGTTAGATTATCTTTTAAATTGGTTTTAAAGTGTAATTAGAATATATTTTTACCATTTAATCTAATTTTTGTCATTAGAATTAATTTCACTTTGAAATTAGACATAAACAAGTGCCAATTTTTTGGTAGTTATTGTTTCTTAAAAACACGCTATTTGTTTTAACAACGGGAATTAATTTTAAAATTAATTAATGAAACTTTTATGTTATGAATTTGGTAAAATAGACATCATTTTTGAATTTGGAATATCAAATATATCTTAGGCTGAATTTTTGGTATTTTTCTGAAAAACTTCAATTTTTGATGAATAGTGAAACTACTTAGTGGTAGTTAAAAAAAACTGACTTTTTCATTTAAATGAAATTTTACCACTTCTGTGAATTTAATTTAAAAAATCTGACATACATGGTTATTATCAAGAAGTAAAATGTGGTTTATTAAGATAAAAATAATTTTTTGTGAATAGTAATTTTTGACTTTTATTTACCACGGTTAAAGGTAAATAAGGTAATTCAAGGTAAAAAGAATATTATAATAATTCAAAATTACCTTAACACTTGTCCAAACCTTATTGGTTGAGTCATTAACGACCATTGGCATCTTTGGGATGATTTTGGGACCCCATTGAGCCACTTGGCAGTGAAAATGACAATTTAGATTAATTAACTTAAAGTAAAGGCAAAAATGACAAAAGCAAATATCTTTTAGTAAATTAATTTTTAGAATGGGTTATATAAATTATATTTTCGACTATAAATATTCATTGGAAATATAAAATTATTTCATATATCTTGGTATTTTTTTTATAATTTTTAGACATCAAATATTTTAAATTATTTATGACATAATAATGATGCAGTGTTTACATCATTAATAACTCATTTAAATAAATAAGATTATAATGATTAAAATATTATAAAAAACCTGTCCAATTCCTATTGGATGATTTTATTTCGACCATGAGTCATCTTATCTTTGACCTTAATGATTTTTGGACCTTTTGAAACCGAATATAATTATATAATAAATTAATATTTTCACACTTTCCTAAAGAGCCCCTCCTCTCCCTTATAAAAAGAGACCACTTATAACAAATTTCTCACACCTCTCAAGCCATTTTTCTCCTCAAAACTCTGCCCAATTAAGCTCCCTACATCCCTATCCTCCCCCTAGAATCCTTACCTTAGGTAGAAGGCACTTCAAGAAGTCCTTTGGTTCAAACCAAAGGGAGTTACCCAAATTAAAGGTAACAGTTTCTCTTAAATTGTTTTCTTTTATTTTACTTCTCCAACCCCTAAACTCTTTTTATTACTTTATTTTGTAACAAAACCAGTATCCTCAATATACTATGATGTTTTTAGAAGAATGATTCTAACTACACATACACACACCTCCATCTAATGGACGAAGAACATAATGTTTCTGTGGATGGCAAACTAACACCTCACGAAACGGTGATTGTTCGATTATGACCTACCGCCTCTCATGGTGGCTATTATGATGGAACTATATTTATATATGATATATATTATGTTTATGTTTTATTTATTCTTCTATACTTTCCATTTATATCACACCTTTATGGTTTTCATAGTGGGTAAATACGATAATCTCATTTGAGGAAGTGCGGACTACCGCCCCCCCAAAGGGATATGACTCGTTAATGCCTTATGTGGGATGTATAAAGGATATAGTTAATGATATTATATATTATATTATAATGTAATTATAATATACCTATGTATCATTATGTTTAAATTCCATTAAAATAAGAAATATAAATGAAATTAGCGTTCATGCGTAGGTATGGCTTACCGTCTCCACGAACGGTGTATTTCATTTCTTACCTTCATATGTTATGTACTATTATAAATACATGTATATACTGGATATATATGATATATATGATATCTATATAACTAATTTCATTCTGGATATAATGAACTATTGACCGCATAAACAACATGTAATTATAAGAAGTCCATTTTTGACTCAAGTACCAAATATCGACAAAACGAACATTATTAAATTAAATGACTACATAATGTTTATAACATGGTAATAAGTGATATAAAAGGAATAATAAACAAGAAAACGGTTCTTAATCAAGTATAAATTAACTTTAGTTTATTATTCAGGAGATTAAAGAACGATCGAGTCAAGTCGGACACGAGGTAAGGGATCAGACCTCTCTCTTTCTTTTCAAGTACTCTATTTTATGTTATTTCTTTTATGCTCCATATTCTAATGTTGTAGGATGTTATTTTATATTAAACATACTGTAATTTTTATTTTTATATGATGATATACCCCCTATTTCTCTCATCAATTCATTTTAATAATTTTTAAGTGGCACCGTTAGGCTGCCGAATTTTTGTAAGGGATTTTTCTTATCTCACTTTTAATTCTGTGATATTTCCCTTGTTGGACACTTATTTATTTCATGTGGTGTATTTTTTACTGCCTTTTGATATATATTATCATGATTATCATTATATTAATGGTATTCTTTTATTCATTTGGTGGTTATTAGCTTTGGTTCATACGACTCGATTGATTACAACGTGGTAAGGGGTTTTCATCTCACTTTTTATCCCTGTGAGATTCATGCTATATTTGCCACTACTTCCTTTTGTGTGGTGTATGTATTTCACATGATTGTATTATTTGTGTAAGATACTTTAATTTATGGGTATTTACATCTTCATTGTATTATCCTTCTTTCATGTGGCATATTTTTTGTAAGTTACCAAATCGGTAAGGGAACCTTTCACCTTCCTCTTTTTAAAAGGCTTCTTTTTGTTATGTCTTTTAATTTACATCTTATTATGTTGGGATATGTTATTCTATATCCTTATTGATGTAAATTTTATTTCCAAGTGTTTAGATACCCTTTTTGTATCTTCAACTCATTTTCTGAATTTTTAAATGACGCCGTTAGGCTGTCGAATTTTTACAAGGGAACTTCTTAACCCAATTTCGATTTCTTTGGGTTCAACTTGTAGTTATTGAATATGTCATCCTATGAATATGTGTGAATGACCTCTGATTGTTTTAAACATAATATCCACTTATATTTTGTATATTTATATTTTTCACACATAATTATGAGATTGATTTATCATTAATTTAAGGATACCATCTTTATAATGGATTTCATCTCAATTTACATTTCCATTGAGAGTTCATTGTTGTAATGAACCAATTCACTCTTATATGGTGTATATACTGTCCTTTGAAATATTATATCATGAATCCCTTTATTATCATGATATTATAAAGTTCTGATTAAATGTTATTCCCCAATTATTTGTATTCAAGAGTCTCTCATTTTGTTAAAAACTCTTTAACAAAAATATCATTTTTAAATGTTTTAAAGATTTATTATTCTAAATATTTTTCTTTAATGTCCATGTTTTAAAAATGGTTTTTAGTATTTCTTTATATGGATATTAATATTTTGAAATTATAATTCCATTAAAAGCTTCAAATTTTTATGCGACACTTTTATTCAAAAATCTCTTTTTAAATGGGTTATGAAAATGGATTGATTATTTCAATATATTGAAATTACTTCTTGTGATTGAAAATGAAATGTTATTAGTGAAATGTTTATATTTGAAATATTTTATGTGTTATAATAGTACTTGGACATTTGACGGGTGGTTATGTGATAAACCATATGACGGTTGGTGTCATGAATACTAGGACGGGTGGTTACGTTATAACCTCCAGTGCATTGGGTACGGAAGTCAGCCGTATGGCTATTCCATTTAGTGATATGTGTGGAAGTCGACCGTGTGGTTATTCCATTTAAGTATGTTTATGTCCCAGGTTACCTTTATATGTTATGTGTTCTTCATATGGGTTTTATGGTAATCTTTTGGTTACAAAAGGGTAAGCAATGATATTTTATTCAATAACGAGTATTTACTACTTCATAAAGGTTAAAAGTAATACTTATGATTAAGTATTCATGGTTTACTTGTTGTTTTGAAAAACTAATAGTTTCCTTCTATTTGTATCCTTTACTGAGCTTTTTATGCTCACCCCAAGTTTTTGAAATGTTTTTCATAGGACATAATGTGGAATAGGGTCAAGGATGGGATCGAGGAAAAGTCATGTTGTCTTAAATATGGAACTAGACATGACTCTTTTTTTCAAGAGTTCATGTTTTGTAAAAAAATGGATATTGCGTAAAAGTGTCTAATTTGTAATATTTTGAGATTTAATAGTTATGTCCTAATTCTCTAAAACTATAAACCTGAAAATATCCTCAATGTGAATTATTCATTTAATTCAATATTATGTAAGGTTTAAGGCCGGGACCTTATACTCTCAATGTAAGGGATCATATCCTTCTCCTCTTTATTCAAAAACCCCCTTTATATTATGATGTTTTTCACTTATTTGATATTGGGATATGTTTACACAAATTCTTATTACTTCCATTATTATTTCCAAGTTATGATAGATTCATTTTACTCTCATTAATTCCCCCATTAGTCTTTATGTACCCTCATTATGCTGCCAAAACTATCCTATGACTTTCCATGCCAAGCATTTGTGTTATGAATACTCATCCCCATTTTCACTCAAGGGCATTCACCTAGATGTACCTATCATTTATTTATTTTGTAATTCCATTTATGTACCTCATACTCCTTAATCATGGGATTTAAGGTGATGAAATATTATCCTATGTTGAATGATCTATATGGAACACTTATGCATGTACATGATATGAATGTTATGGGGGGACTGAAGTTATATAGCTCTCCAATGCATTGGGTAATGTTTTAATCTCATAAGACTCCATGTATGGTGCATGGTAGTTTATCCCAATAAAAATATGTAATTTTTTCTTGGTGTTATCCATTAATTATGTTTATTATGTCATGTTTTAATTTTTTTCCACATTCCTATGTTGTCTTTATGTTATCATGTTATATCATGCATCATTTTACAAGATTTTGATTCTCATCCCTCTTTTGTTAAGTTAATATTCCTCTGATCATATGTACTACTTTACCTTATTTTATAATTTGTTCATTCCATTACACGGCTTTATTTCTCACCCCATTGTTATGTACATCCTCAGGTTATCCCATGCAATTTTAGAAGGGTGACAAAAGATTAGGAGAATGTTAAGGAAGTTTTCAATATTTTCATTGTACTTATATTTCAAGTTATTATTTATGTACCTAATTTCCAAAATACATTAGGTCCCAATGTATTTTGGGTTTTACTACATCTACCTTTATATAATAAATAATGAATTAAATTTTATTAAATATATAGGTTATCATAGTTATTATTAGGGGAAATTCTAGCTATTTTTGGGGTTAGGATAAGAAAAATCTAGTGAAAGCCTTAGGGGTAATACTAATCATAGAAAAACATCCGTAAATTTTGTTAAAGTATATATTAAGTGGTTTCCATGAAACTACATCCATGTATAGATACTATAAGTGGATTTGGATTAGGACTAAAGGTACCAAGGGGTAATAACCCTGAAAATGGCATAGTCAGATGGACACAATTATCACTTAGTGCATGAAAATGGGTATTGATACACACATAGTTTTACACTCCTAAAGGATATGCTTTGGTAAATTCACAATTTCTTTATAAACCATTATTAAGGGAATAAAAATGCCCGTAATATTTTATATTAGGAAATAGATCATGGATAATATAGATTTAAACCTGTAAATTTATACGTCAAAAGATATATGACATTTATGAGTTATCTGTTTAATGTTCACGGTATTCCGTTTATGTGTTCAATAGTTTCAAAATAATCATCCCTAATTTTCCCATTATTTTTTTTCAATGGATGGAAATAATATAAATCAATCCAATAACCAGTGTCAAGGGAAATGTAATGGTTTCTCAAATGAGATACCAAACATGGTGGGAGATAAATTAATATGTCTTGTGATTATGAAAAACAATTTATCAAAAATCATGATTAAAAATTGGAACATAGTTGAATTCATAAACACATAAAATTAGTGTAGGAAAGTGTCTTAGAGAACTTCATCTTATAAAGGTGATAAAATAAAGAAGATTAAATTTCATATATGTTAAAAATTCAGAAATAGGCCCCAAGGGAAATGTCACAAATGAACTCAAAGATATTTTAAGTGTGGAAAAATAGGGCATATAGTATAAAATTACCATAAAAATAAGAGTTCAAATAACATAATGGATGGAAATAAAGTTCAATCTAAGGTACCATTAATAGTTCTATGTCATAAATTTGGATAAGTTGGACATTATCCAAGCTAATTCACTATTCCATGGGATAATAAGCATGATGACCACCAAATATATCCAAGATCAAAAGACAAGGTAAGACATATATATAGATGGATTATAATGATTGAAGTAGAAAAAACAACCAATCAATAGTTTTTTATGTCTTGTTGTATTTAAATTCATGCCACATTATCATATCTTGTATGTTTTCTAAGGACATCAAGTAACCACCCAAAATGATTTGATATCATCAGGTAAAACATCATTGATTATTATATCTCAAGTAGATGATTGAGAAAATGTTCATTGGAAAAATATTATTATTCTCCATTTATATTACTTCCTTTAAATTAAGGTTTATGTATTTTCTTTCCACATATAGAGACCATATAAATTATTGAGAGAAGGAGATCACCCTTCGTATCACAAATAGTCCTCTGATTCTATACAATTTCAATGAGAAGGATGAATCTTATTTTCTACCAACATCTCAAGAATTTATATTATTTACTTATCATCATCATCATAATTATTATTTTATTAAGCATAAAGGAAAAAAATTAAAAACAACATGTAAAAACTGAGGAAAATATAATCATTGATAATATTCCATTATAAGAGAATATTTTGATGTATTTCCCAAGCAATTTCTTGGTCTTCCCCATAACCCAGTGGTTGAGTTCACAATCAAACTTACACCTAGAAAATTAACTTTCTTAGGCCATGTTTTCACCAGAAATAGGATATATTTTGACCCATAAAAATTGAGGCAATTTAAGCATGGCCAAGACCATAATATGTGATGAAAATCAACAATTTATTTTGATTAGTTGGTTACTATCCTCAATTTGTAAGAAACTTATCATGACTATAAATCCCATGAAATAACATAACTCAGAAGGGAGTCAAGTTTTTTTTGACTTATGAATGTTAATAGATATTGAAAGAGTTTAATAAGAGGTTACTCACTACATCTATACTCAAATTACCCACTAGTGGGGAAGGATTTATGATCTACAATAATGTGTCTAAAATGATCTTGGGTTGTGTACTTATAAATAATGAAAAATTGATAGCCTATGCCTCCCATCAATTAAATATATAAAAGAAAAAAATACCCAACACAAGATCTATAATTGGTTGTAGTTATCTTCACTTTGAATATTTAGGGACATTATCTCTATTGGTAGAAGAATGACATATATACAGATCATAGAAGCCTCAAGTATATATTCACACAAAAGGATCTTATTATAAATCAACGAAGGTGGTAATATTTGATAGATGATTATGATTGTTAAATCCATTACCATTTAGATAAATTAAACAAAGTGGTAGATTCTATGAGTTGAAATGATCCAGCACCACTATCTATGATGAGGATTATAAGGGGTATAATCTTCTTGGACTCATAAAGGTTGTGTATGGGAATAATATATGTATATTCATCATAAATTTCTCAAATAACTACTCAACCATCAACTCTTGAGAGGATCAAGGAATCCCATAAAGATTATGAGTTAATATACAAGAATATGGAAAATATTATGACATTCATCTTTGTTGAATGAGATATAAGGTTTGAAACCCATATATGTGTCCCATAAAAATAGAATAGAAGGGGGAAATTTTGGATGATGTGGATATCCCATCCTTCTCTATTCATCCATGAATCACTAAGATGTATATATATATGAAGAAAAACTTATGATGGGGTAACATAAAGAGGGATATTGTGGAGTTTTTATCTTGATTCTTGGTATACCAATTGTTCAAGGTGGAATGAAAAAATTCTTAGGGTATGATGAAACCATTTCCTATAGCAGTATAAAAATTGGAAAAAGAAACCATGGATTTCATCATAGGACTCCCTAGAACCCCTAAAGGTGATAAATCCATCAGGGTAGTAGTTGATAACCTTTCCAATTCATCGCATTTCATTTCTATCAAAGAAAATTTTCTCTTTACCAACCCACCAAGATACATATAAGGGAATTGGTAAGACTACATGGAGTTACACTCTCTATTATATCTAATCAATATCTGAGGTTTACCTTGAGGTTTTGGGGAAGACTTCATCAAGTGTTGGATACATAATCGAGATTTTTCAATTCTTATCACCCTCAGATGTATGTTTAGTCTAAAATGACCATTCAAACTCTAAAAGATATGTTGAGTTCATGTTTGATGGATTTACAAGGATATTGGGACCGACATATTCCTCTAATAGAGTTCTCATATAACAACAGTTTCCATTCTAGCATTAAAATAACACCTTATGAGGCTCTATATGTGTTGACACTCCTTTTCGTCACAAAGTATAATGACTAAAAAGAGGGAATACCTAAGTCTAAAGTGATTCATCCTTTGAAGAAATATCAAAAATTGACAAAGGCATGAAAAAAGATTCTTTCCCACTTCGGAAGTGCAATTTTCTTCATAGTCGCACAAGTATACTTGTGCACCACATAGTGGTCATGCAGGTGACTTGTGCGCCGTCTTTGATTCTCACTCGGGGTCTTCAGCAGCCTATAAATACCCCCGGTGGGCCCCCCATTTCAGGAGGAAAAATTCCAGAAACTCATATTTGAGCTCACGGTGCCCTAGTCTCTTCTTGAAGCTTCCGAACACTTATAAGGTAATTTCATAACTAGAATGGAAGATCTAAAGAGGGGGGGCAGGGCCTAAGTGTTGAAATTCATCAACACCTGTGCGCCTAAGTGTCTAAACCTTAAGGGAAATGAAGACACTTGTGTGCAGCCTTACCCCTTCAACAGAACTTGTGATCCACTCTTCTGGAATCCCCTAGGGATAATACTAAGAGCTTGAGCCAAGTATCACCCATGTATTACTTCATGGCTTGACCGTCGTGCAAGTACCAATGTGTTGCGCAGGTACACCTACACGACCAATACTTGTGCGCCCACGTAGGACTTGCGCGCCTCTCTATTTTTGGGTGCTCCTCCTACCTTATTTCGCCTCTCTTATGCCTATCAACCTCTCATATTCAAGATTCAGCCTTGAAAACCCTCTTCAAATCCATTCTTTGCATGGTTATCTTGTTGGATTCCTTATTTGAAAGGAATTCTATGCAATATCTCTTAAAAACTAGTGATTTACATATCTTTATGTCACTAAGGTTAGAGATTTCACTCATTCAACCTCATCCTTTAAATATGAGAGGATCTTTAAACTTGGGCCTCCTTTTTAGGAGTAAGCCCCAGTCCAAGTTCTCTTAAATATGGGAATCCTCCTTAGGAGTAAGCCCCAAGTCCCTTTAACATGGGCCTCCTCCTTAGGAGTAAGTCCCAATCACAAATTTCCCAAATCTGGGCATCCTCCTTAGGAGTAAGCCCCAAGCCTCCAAATATGGGCCTCCTTCTCATGAATAAGCCCCAGCTATCAAGTTCCCTTAATTCTGGGCCTCCTTTTCAGGAATAAGCCCCAAGTTCCCAAATATCCTTAACGGGCCTCCTTTTCAGGAGTAAGTCCCAATATCAAATTCCTTAAAATGGGAATCCTCTTTAGGAGTAAGCCCCAAGTCTCCAAATATGGGCATTCTCTTCAGGAGTAAGCCCCAAGTCATAATTCCCCTTAACCTGGGCCTCCTTTTCAAGAGTAATCCCCACTTCTCAAATCCTTTAACTTGGGCCTCCTTCTCAGGAATAAGCCTCAGTCATAATTCCTACTAACCAGTCTTAATTTAATTTTGATTTGGGCTTCCTTCTCAAGAGTAAAACCCAATCATAAGTCCCTTCTAATTTGGGCATCCTTCTCAGGATTAAGTCCTAAGTTAAGTATCCAAATCTCCATAAAGTACATATACCTTTATGGACCTTGTTCAGGGTTTCTTCTCTGAAGTAAATCCCAATATTCATCTATCTGGGAAGTCATACATACATAAGCCCCACATTATATCTTATGATTTCATCTTTCATGGCACAAATCGTCTGGTTTTACCAATACCTCTTGTTTCTCACACCGAGCATGACTCACCTGAGCTTAGAGTATAAAAGTAATTTTGACACCTTTTTTTGAGCCATAAATCATACATAAACCTCATACTCCCTTAATTGAACTACGTGGGTTCGGATTCCTTCTCTAAACAAGGATACGTAGGTAGCCCATCTGCGGGTACGATCCCAACTCTGAAATAATTCATGTCCTTCTTAATGACAAAAAACTTCAAGTGCCCCGCTGAGTGGATTTAAAACCAGTATGGTTATCATAATGACCAAAATACTTCTATATAATGTATCGAAGGATACCATTGACTAATAATCTCAAAAAAATGCAGATGATTCTCTATCGATGAAGAACCTCAAATACATATAAAAGATTCTCTAAATCTCATACATATTAATCATTGATTGTCAAATCTAAAGGAAATATCATTTTTATACTTGGTAATGTAATAAGGATTCACGAACATAAATTAAATCTATAAAGAGAGTCCTAGAGTAAACAATAATTCCCCTCAAAAAGGTTTGATGAGTTCAACCTCCCATCCTCTTGACCAATGAAAATTTTTAAGCCTCATCGGTCCACAACTAATGAGGACCTACCTTTGGAAAGTAGGTCCAAATGGATATGGAATCATTGGATGTTTCAGGTTCTATGAACAAACCCGTTAAAAACCGATTGGAATTTTTGAACATTAAAAAACGAGGTCATCCCCAATTCCAGAGGAAACAAAAAATGGTGAACCCGACGTGAATCCTTAACCAAGTTAAAGTGATGTTTTACTTATTTGTTAGGCCCCTATTTAAACTCAATGAGAGGGACAACAAAACAATCAATAACATATGTGCTCATCTAAAAGATGTAGTGACCAAAATTATCTTGATTACGTCTGTTATATCAAATAGGCACTCTTTTCCAAGATCTTTTGTGTTACAAAAATGGCTTCTCTTAAGTTCACACCTGTGAATACCTCTGTTGTGAATGCCTATGCTGCTACTCCTGCTGGATCGTCATCTGCTCTGAGGATGACATCACCTAATCAGCGTCTTCAAATCTGGGTATCAATTGTGCTGGTTAAGGAGTACCATCAAAATGGTACTATTCTGACTCTGGAGGCTGCTCGAAAAGCCCTCCAAGTTAATAATTCACCCTGGTCGTCCAGACAATGATGACTAGCAATCAAGAAGCAGGTGGTGCCAACCACCATTTCCAACCGTTTTGGGTCGTTATCCCTAGAATGAAATCACCAGTCCCTCTCATATTCTGGGGAGGTGAAAGAGCAGGTCCCTCAGGGCCTTAATTCAAAGAGACAAGAGTTATTTCTGAAGGCTCCCATCAATAATCGCTGCCAGACTCGTGCGGCAGTGTGCGCTCAACATGATGAGGGTGTCGTCTCCAGGCATTCGGCTAAGGTTCCTCGAATCTGAGCAGGCAAGATGAACCACCAGAGGAGACGACCGGTCAACAGTGAGTAGGTTCTTATCTCTTCCATTTCCGGAGAAGTCCACCAACCTAACTTGGTGGAAAGCAATGAGTGGGCACACACACCCGTCCGTTTTAATTTTGCTGCCCAGCAGACTCGTCTGGCAGTAGAATGCCAATCCCGCTAGGAAATTTCAGCGGAATACTATAGACAGGAACATACACCTGTTTATAAATCATTAGCTAGTCAGCAGGCTCGTCTGGCTACATATGATGGATCCCATCAACCCAATGTGTTGACAACTGGTAAACATGAACATACACATGCTTACACTCATCAATCCTACCAGCAGCCTCGTCTGTCATTATTGAATGAAGTTCGTCAACCAGGTTCGGCGGAGTGCAATTAGCAGGCACATACACCTGCTAGTATTGATCAAGCCTACCAAAAGTCTCGTTTGGTAGCACCCGAATAAGTCAGTCGTAAAGCTCCAGTGACAAACAAGAGGCAGACTCAACTCTCTTCCCCCACACTTGAGTACTGTCAGGATTCAATGATAGGAAAAGGAGTACAGGAGCAGGAACACACACCTAATCCAAGCACGGAATGGACATATATCCCCGTTCCAGTAGTTGAAGTCACTAAACATATTTTTTCAATGGTGAAAGAGAAGAAGCAAATCCTTGCTCATATTCTGGATGCTTGCCAGGATATTATAACATCTTCAGTAGCATCTTAGGGAAATACACATAAATCTATGCCTATCAGTGGAGTGACTCATCAGCATGTCACCCCGGAGCAGACACACACCTTTGTTCCAGTCCAAGAGGGTTGTGGGGCATACTCCCCCATATCATATGGACAGCCAAGTCAGGCACATACACCTGATTTGAGTGGAGATAATCAGCCTAACCTGATCATTTCTCCTGAGCAGGAACATACACCTACCCATAATAACCACTTTCATCAACCAGTGGTTCCTAAAGTGAGTAAGAAGGCATCTAAGAAGAAGACCCACCCAGCACAGTCAACAAATCAAGAGCCTATCTGTAATAAGGCCTTGCTCGATGCTGGAGTACTTGAAGCCCTCAGACAATTATCTATTGGAATTCAAGATTCTACTCCATCATTTCCCAGTAGTGGGAATATTAATTCTAAAGGTCTTTATCAGACACTTCCTCATGAAGTCTTGCTTCATGACAGTTCGGTCGATCTCGAAGTTTCATCTTCAGATGAGAGCCACAAGAACCCTCAGTGTGGCAAGAAGACCAAGGAGAAAAATGATTCATCTTTTGTTGTAACCCACCATGGTGGTCCTCCCCATGATGATTAATTTATCTGTGAAAGTCCTCTCTACAATAGTAATTCACATTTCCTGGAAAATGATCCAATGGACAATGTAGTGATGAGAAATCCCTCTTATCTTGAGGAACTTTCAAATGTGAGGCCAGTCATGTCTGATGCTTTACCGCTAGTAGGTGAAATACTTTCTCAATAAGAAGATAGCCTGGGGTGTAGGTCATTCTCCAAACCACCCCTAGGTCATTCATATTCTAGTTTAATCAGTGAATTATCTATCAATCTTGTTGAATCCGATGAAGCAACAAGGAAGAACCAGCTCTGGTCTAATCAGGTAGAATAATCTTCAATGAATGATAAAGATGAAATGCTTAATATGAGAAAATAACTTGTGAAAGGTGAAGTTCCAGTTATGTTTTGGCCTCTGGCTGACTCTCATAATGACATTCCAGAGATGTTGACAGAAGATGGAATTCATGATATTCATCTTAACATATGGAAAACTCTTTGTCAGTTGAAAAAGAAAAAATTATTGTATGATGAATATGAAAATCATGTCAAGATAATAGAAGGGTTACAATGCCAAATTGACTTGGAATCTCTCTCAGTTTCTCGATATCTGAAGGCTGAAAAGCAGCAGAGAGCCCTTCAGCGTTCATGCATTCGCGCACTAAGAAAATTGCGCCAGTTAATTTCCAATTCCCCATCTGTATTCATATGAGGGGATGGGGTGTTCATGGAGAATTGCATTTCATTGTAATCTCCAGTCAGTAAAGCCTTCCAAAAATAGTCTCATGCAATGTTATTACCCATATCTGGCCACAGCCAATTGGCTTTGTTTGTAATCAAATGCTCGCCCAGGAACATGCCTCAACTAGTTCTTCTCAAAGTCAAGCATACAGAGAATAAGTTGTTGAATTACTCCTTCATCAAGAAAATGAGAATATTGAACAGGCCTCTCGTTTGGAGAAAGGACATCATCAAGTGACAGAAGTGTCAGAAATCATCCAGCGTTCATTTGATCCGAGTGATAAAAGTGGATGCAGGTTGATACATCCAGCCAATTTTCGGACTAAAGTCTACAAAATCAAGAGAGATTTTAAGAAAGTCTCATATATAGCATGTAAATAACCACACCATCTTGCCAGACTAGGGACTCTTCTTACCCAACCCTCAGAATCAACAAATAGGATTCAAGGAGTTGAGCAGGAACAGCCCCAGTCCACCGGACTGGGGACTTTTTCAAATCCTCAATCTCTTCCTCAGAGAAAGTCAGTCTTCTCTCGATTAGGGAAGAAACCCCAAGAGGAACGAAGATCCAAATTATCAGGAGATTCCCTCTAAATTACGGTTCGTCAAGAATTTCCTGAGGGATCAAATCGACAAAAGGCAATGTCTCATCAGGGACATGGAAGAATAAAATATCGCAGAAATGATTATAGAAGGGATGTAATGCGTTATGAATCAATTAATGTCATCAATGTCATTGTTGTTGATCCTCCATAACATGAGGCTCACTCGGAGGGATCATATGAAGAGGTTCCTGCTCAAGGAGTTGTACTCACAGACACAAATGAAGAAGGTGTGTGTACATGAAATCAAAGGCCTACCCAGAATCTAGGTGTTCCTTCAAATAACCAACTTCCCCCTCTCCGAAAGGCATCCAACAAGGGGAAAGGAAAGAATCAGGTTGCATACCCTTCCTCTGGAGAAGGCCAATCTCTCTCATTAGAGCAAAGGTTTACACAACAAGAGAAATAAATGAAGGAATTAAGGAGGATGAATCCAGAACTACTTCAAGGTAGTCTTCCTCCTAAGCGTACTGGAGTCATTCATCCAAGGTAATTTGTTATGACTAATAAGATGGATCAAGAGTATCCTCCTTTATCAGTACACCCTCACAGGTTTAATCCTACGGGTCATATGCAACAACAATCGGTGGTGCTACCATCAGTTGTAGTACCAGCCACCACATATGTCCAAGCTCCAGTCAGTGCAGCTACTCAGGTCCAAGATCAACCGGATGTTTCTCAAAAGTTAGTAACTACTATTGTGTCATTAACAGCTTTTTTGGAAGCTATGGAGGTAAAGTGCACTCAAATTCAACCAGAAAAGAGAGCTTACTCTGAATGGGTTGATACAATTCCTCCCCCATCAAATTTTGCAAGTACCACATTCACAATCTTTAATGGTTCGGGAGATCCATAGAAACACTTAACACATTTTTTTTCTCGTTGTAATCCCATGATGGGAACTCCTCAGCAACAAGAAGCAGTTAATCTCAGGTGTTTTGTACAGTCATTATAAGGGCCTGCCTTTGTCTGGTATACAATCTTGCAATCCTAGTCAATTACCGGGTGGGAGGATCTCCGTCAACGATTTGTTCTTCAATTTAGCTCAACTTTTCCAAAAACAATAGTTTTTTATCTTACAAATTGTAAGCAAAGGGATAATGAAAGTTTTTCAGATTTCACTGCTCGCTGGAAGGAATTAACATATTCCCTAAGCTTATCACTCCCTCAAGAGGAATTGTTTCCAATATGTGTGGCAAATTTGCGTGATGAGTTGTGCACGTCGTTGATCCCTGTGAAATACACAGCAGGGTTTTGAGACCTTTCTTCAATCGCTCAACAGATTGAAGATTCTCTTTTGAAGACTAAGGATAAAACTCATGTAATTCCATCATCTCCAGAAAGGATAATGGGTAGAGCATAGACTGCTACCTTTACACTTAAACAAGCACCTGTACCTGCTTCCACTTCAAAACCATCATCTTTCCGAAGGGCTCCACCTCATGAGCATCAACAACAGAGGCTGTTTCGTCAAGATGATCAAATAGATCAAATACGGAAACAATTTGAGGATCTGAAGAGAAAAGTTTATTCTTTCCGAAATGAAAAAGTTCCTGGTTACTTCATTTCGGCTCTGGAAAATAATTTGGTTCAATTTCCAAGGCCCAAAAGGCCAAACAAGGAAGAAGATGAAGACCATCCCAATTATTTCCCATTTCATCAGATGTTGGGGCATCCCATTCAGGAGTGTGTTGTCTTCAAGGACCTCCTGCAAAAATGGTCAACTCGGGACAAGTAAAATTGAAAGGTTCTTCAGCTCAAGTATCATGTGTTACTACTACAGATCCAGAGGAATAAGGCAAGTGGCAAGAAGTCAAAAACAAAAATGCGCAGAAATATGATGATTGGATGGTCAGAAAAATGATCAACTAAACTCATGCCATTTTGAGAATGCAATTGAAGAAACCAATTGTGTTTTATGCTATGAATGCCACAGCAAAACCCTCTTCATCAAAGGAAAAATCCTCAAAGAAACGGCATAATTCTAAGAAAGAGAATCAATCATAAAAAGATGAAATCGTGTCAAAGCCCAATCTATATATAACTCTGGCAGATTTTATACCATCTAATTCGAAGCAACGGGCACCGCCCCACCAGATGGCACAGCCTAAATTGGATAGTCAGGCAGATTCTTCACCAGATGAAGAGATGATCTTCATTTCTGTTAATATGATTCACTTAACAGATCCTTATGCCAGTGGTAGTATTGATTTTTATGATCCTGAGTTCCCTGTATCAAACAGAAGAATCAAAGGGAGTTTCAGAGGTCTGGGAAATAGAGGAAGACGTGGATATCCCAGAATCCACTATTCGAATTCTACCCCTGTCAGAACTGTTTATGCAGCAGAAACTCGTGGTAGATCCCTTCAGTGGGCTCAACAAGAACAAGAAAATTCTTCCACACGGGGCAGATTTGGTCCTGGCACAGTTATTCTGGAAGATCAGTTGGAGGTTCCACTTTCTTCCTCTCAACAAGTAAATATACCTAATCAGTCTAATCTTCTAAAGACAAGAGTATTTCCAACTCCTACCCCGATACAAGATGCATCTACTTGCAAAGAATCTACTTCAAAGGCAGCTACTAAACCACAAGTTTCTGTTGGGAAACGCAGACCTTTGGATCAAAAATATGATGTCTTGAAGAATTTGGCCCAATTACCAGCCAAGTTATCAGTTCTGGATGCCTTGAATCTATCAAAGGATCTTCGGGAGGCACTTATCGAGGCTTTGTCAAGTCCTTAGGAGTTTGAAACTGAAATTGTTGCAGCTGAAGTCTACCATGTAGAGAATAATCCTGCAGAATGTCATGCAGTTATATCTTTCACAGATGAAGATGAAGATGATGTTGTGCATGGAAATATTAGACCTTTGTACTTATCTGTAAAGGTCAATGGTGTAGACATCTGAAGATAATTCATTGATAATGGTTCAGGAGTCAACCTCATTCCCATTTGTAAACTTCTCCGACTTGGCCTCACGGAATCTGATTTATCTCCTTCTACTTTGATGATGCAAGGGTATGATAAAAATGAACAAGAACCACTGGGCGAGATTACACTCAGAACTCAGTTTGGAGACCTTGTATCCAGTTCAGATTTCATGGTTGTTGAGAACGATACAACATTCAATATTTTTCTTGGAAGACCTTGGCTACATCAACATGTGGCTATCCCTTCATCATACCATCAATGTCTCAAATATTTTTTCGATGGTCAAATTGGGACATTTTATGGTGATAAGGCCCCCATCAAGACATGTGAATCTCAATACATTGAGGCGGAATTATATCACATGAAGGGTAAAGAAAAATCCATAGTAAGGAAAGTTACCAAGGTTAATGCTCCATTTGGTTTGGAAAAGATTCCAGTAAATCCATTTTCACATGTGAGAACAAATTATGTGTTGCCTATCAGTCAAATTGACTGGATAGACACAAATCCAAATACTCTTATGGAAACTTCCATAATTTCAATTATGGAAATCAATCCAGACAGCATAGGAGAAATTGGTGATTCACCCAGCAATGATGAAAGATAAAATGGAGATGTCTTCATTTCATCCGCTAAAATCTAGCAAGTCTATACTTCACAAACCCGGCCAGAAGAAGTTATAGCAATTTCATAGGTGAATGATGATGTCGATTCTCAATCCATTATCTCCTCTTTATTATCCAAGCAAGACCCTTCATCATCAATAGGGTCAGAAATGGAAGCCTCTTCTTCAAGATGTTCAAATTTTAACATCTCTCTTGATTATGGAAATTATGCTTCATCATCAACTATGAAAGTAAAAACAGGAGAAATAACACATGTTGAAGAAGAAGAGGAATATCTCAGGGATACTCCTCCAGCTTTTGAAGAGGGTATCTCTACCACTGTGGATGAACTCAGAGAAATAAATCTGGGTATAAAAGAAGATCCATTCCCCACTTTAATTAGTGTGTCCATGGCTCTTGAAGAGCAGGAAATGTATATTTCATTTTTGAAGAAAAATCAAGATATATTTTCTTAGAACTATACAGAAATTATAGGCCTTGATCCTGATGTTTCTACTCATCATTTAGGTTTTCCAGAAGAACATTTAGGATTTAAGCAAGCCGCAAGAAGAACACACCCAACTTATGCTTCCAAAATTGAAGCTGAGGTGGATAAGATTATCAAAGCTAACTTCATCATAGAAGTTCAATATCCCAAGTGGTTGGCTAATATTGTCCCTGTGAAAAATAAGAACGGACAAATTATAGTTTGTATTGATTTCATAGATCTTAATCGGTATTTTCCTAAGGACGATTTTCCAGTTCTGATCACAGAACTCTTAATTGATGCAACAGCTGGCTATGAATCACTCTCCTTCATGGATGGATATTCTGGGTATAATAAAATCTGAATGGCTCCAAAAGATGAAGAATCTAAAGCCTTCAGAGCCCCTCAGGGTGTGTTTTACTATCAGGTAATTCCCTTTGGCCTAAAGAATGCAGGTGCAACATATCAGTGTGCCATGCATAGTATCTTCAAACCCTTTTTAGGGAAGTTTTTTGAATGTTATGTGGAAGATTTGGTGGTTAAATCCAGGAAACATTCTAATCACTTGGCTTATTTGGAAGTAATATTCCACAAAATTCGACAACACAATTTGAAGATGAACCCCTTAAAATGTGCTTTTGGGGTAACCTCAGGAAAATTTCTCATATTTTTTGTACGCCATATTGGTATCGAATTCGATCCTCAGAAGACAAATTCAATCCTTGGTATGTCACCTCCTCAAAATTTGAAAGAATTGATAGGACTTCAAGGATACTTAGCCTATATTCGGCATTTCATCGCCAAGTTGGCAAGAAAAATTTTACTCTTCACCAAATTGATGAAGAAGGGAGTCACTTGCCAGTGGACTGAAGAATGTCAAGATGAATTCGATATTCTCAAGAATTATCTCTTGAGTCCACCGGTATTAATGCCACCTATTGAAGGAAGACTACTTATCCTCTATGTGACAGCTTTAGAGTGATCATTGGGTGCCTTTCTTACTCAGAAGAATGATGTTGAGAATGAAAACAACCTCTACTATCTCAGTCGGACTATTATTGAAGCAGAAACTCGATATTCAAGTATTGAGAAGCGCTGCCTAGAATTAATCTTTGCAGTTCAGAAGTTGAGACACTACCTGCAACATCACGAGGTCCAATTGGTATCTCATAATAACCCGCTCAAATTCATCCTTAGTCTTCCAATGCTTACAAGACGTCTAGAAAGGTGGGCAGTTATTTTGCAGCAATTTGATCTCCAGTATGTGTCTCAAAAGGAAATAAAGGGCCAAGCTTTGGCTGATTTCCTTGCTAAACATCCTTCAGTAGAAGATACATCTTCAGATATTGAACTCCCTGATGCGGAAGTCTTTTCTATTCGATACAGTTCTCAAGTATGGGAAATGTACTTTGATGGTGCTTCCAGAAGTCCAACAGGGAAGAAAATGGAAGATCTTAAATTCAAAAAAGTTGGGTTAGGAATTGTACTTATTTCCCTAGAAAAGGCATTGCTACCTTACTCATTCTTATTGTGGGAAGTAGGTACAAACAATGAACTAGAATACCAAGCTCTCATCGCAGGATTGGAGTTGGCACTTCAAGCACAAGTGAATCACTCAAAGGTGAAAGGTGATTCATACCTAGTAATCAAACAAGTCAATGGGGATTATGCCATCAGAAAAGAAGAGATAATCCCTTTGTATGATTATATCAGAGAGTTCATGGCAGAATTTCCTATAGAACCGATGATTTCTTATGTCCCGCAATCACAAAATGCCCAATCTGATGCACTGGCTAATGTATCCACAGCCCTGACATATCTAAATTGGGATGATACAATCATCAGTATTGCCCACCATCATACAATTTCACCTAATGTTCAAACCAGAACAGAGGAAACCAATGAAATTAGTCCCATATCTGAACCATATGGTCATACTACAGGATGGATGACACCTATCAGGGAATACCTTCAAAATGGAACACTTCCACCTGATAGAGCTGAGAAAGAACAAGTCTAGAGGCGTGTGGTCAATTTTACACTTTATGACAGCCCAGATCACCTAGAGAAAATTATCTACAAGCGTGGTTTAGATGAAATTCTCTTCAGATGCATTGATGGTGAAGATACAATGGTTGTCATGAAATAAATGCATGTAGGCGTCTGTGGTTCCCACCAGTTTGGACATAGACTATCCGATCAAATTTGAAGGCATGGATACTTTTGGCCTTCAATGATACAAGATTGTGTTGATTTCACGAAGAAGTGTTATTCATGCCAAATACATGAAAACTTCATTCATCAACCCCCAGAGTTGCTTCATAAAGCTAAATACTCATGGTCATTTTCCACATGGGGAATGCATGTGGTGGGACCTTACCCTTCAGCTACGGCCAAGCAGTTTAAGTATATTCTTACTTCTATTGACTTCTTTTCCAAATGGGAAGAGGCAATACCTATCAAATAAGTTGGTTCTAAAATCATTGTTAGCTTCATCAAGTCTAATATCATTACCAGATTTGGTGTCCCTCATACCATATTGACGGACAATGGCACCAATTTCTGTTCATCCGAGGTGAGGAATTTGTATCAAGAATACAACATCAAATCCAACCATTCATCTCGGTATCATGTAGCGACCAATGGCCAGATAGAATCCTTCAACAATACTCTTTCAAATATACTGAAAAATATGGTTGATAAAGATAAGAAGTAATGGCCTAATAAACTTTTTCATGCTTTATGGGCTTATCGAACCACCACCCGCACTGCAACGCGGTCAACTCCATATTCACTGGTATATGGAATGGAAGCAGTATTTTCCATTGAAGTTAAATTACCTTCACTAATAGTAGCCATTTGTGATCAGTCATATACAGATGAACAATATCAAAAGTGATTGGATGAATTGGAACGGTTAGATGAGAAAAGATTGTGCACCCTGCATCACTTGGAAGTCTATCAGAATCGAATTGCACGAGCTTTGAACAAAAAAATTCATTTTCGTTCATTCATTCATGGAGAATTGGTATTGGTTCTCAGAACTATAATGATACCAGGAAAGAAACCTCCCAAGATTGAGCCAAAACGGGAAGTACCTTACTCAATACATAAGGTCCACTCCAATGTATCTTATTCTTTAATCTCAATGGATGGAGAACTTATCACTACTCCAACCAATTCCATATTTCTGAAGAAGTATTTTGTATAAATACAAAATACATCATACGGTCCATGAATATGACCTTAAAATATTTTCATTTCCCAATCGTCCAGCAATATGTTAAACTGCATAACCAAGGGTCCATGCATATGACCTTAAACTATTTGCATTTCTCTTGTCCAACATGACGTTAAAATGTATCGTCCCTTTTCATCCAACATGACATTAAACTGTGAAAAAGTTCCCAATACATCCTAAATGACATTAAACTGTATTTTGTCCTTACTGCATGACATTAAACTACACAGTCCCCCTTTCGTCTAACATGACATTAAACTGTATTGTCCCCATCGTCTTAGCTACAGGATGATAAATTGTACATCACCCTTTTTTTTCAACATGATGTTAAACTATATCCCTATATTTGTCCTACATGACGTTAAACTATATTTCTCATTCATCTTACATGACATAAAACTGAACAAAGTCCCTTAATAGGTCCTACATGACGTTAAAATGTGTATCGTTAGGGTTGTTGCTACCTCATGTTTCTCACACCGAGTATGAATCGCGTGAGCTTAGAGTAAACTTCAATCATAACACCCTCTCTAGGCCACTAACCATGTGTAAGTCCCAACACCATTTTTAGGTCATTGTCCTAAAAAAAACTTGATCGCCATTTCATTCTTTAATTGAACTACGCAGACTTTGATCCTTGCCTTCTAGGCTGGGTATATAGGTAACCTCCTCAGGTTCAAGCCCAAAACAAATCTCTTCACAATAGTTCACCTCCATATCATATGATGTTGATTAGTGAATCCACCCCCAAAATCAATATCTTCATATTGGTTCACTTTTGTCCTTGCTATATGACGTTAAACTATACAGCACTTTTGTCCTGTACGACAAAAAACTACAACATTCTTTGATACCCTCACCTGAGAGAGAATCATTATTTACATTTATCTACAATCATGTTATATTCCAAAGACTACGTGCATACATGGCAATGCCCGAACCTTTTATCTTGGGTCAAACCATCATTGAACTAAATTCCCCTTTCACCCTTCACTTGTACAAACCAAATTTGTACAAAGGGTATTTCAAGAACTACGTACGGCTTGATTCCCATCCTTATGGGATACGTAGGAACGTTCGAGTGTCCCTCAAACCCAACATCAAGTCTTTGGGCCTAACCACAAATTTTACTTTCAGTCCCCTGGCTGAAAAGTCCCCTTATGAAAACACACATTGTGTACTCTTTATAATGGTCCGATCTCTATGACCCTAAACTAAGACTTCCTATACTCTCGTCCCACATGACGTTAAACTATATTTCAGGAACTAAGTATGGCTTGATTCTCATCCTTATGGGATACGTAGTGAAGTCCATCATCTTAATTTAGGACCCAGCTGCAACATGATTATGGTTAACATTGGTCTATGTATCTCTTTCATGCATTGGAAAATACCCATTTTCATGTATCATACTCCTAACCTTAATTACTTCCAGATCTCCATAACCCTTTTCTTGACTTCTGGTCACAAAAAATCCAATTTCTGAGAGTTCTTCTGCCTGACTATCCAGAACGTGCCCTTAGGCGGCCTTGCATAATCAGTCTACATAACAGACTTGTCAGCCAAAATATGCTATTATTTGACTATGCAGCCAATTCCCTTAGGTGGCCCTGTATAATTTAACCCCCTAACAGGTTTTTTAAATAATGGTAACTTCATTATTGGTAAGAAAACCTCTTTTGTCCTTAGTTGTCTTAACGATAACATGTAGGGATCCACAAAAATATCCATCCTTAACATATTTGTCCCATACTCTTTTTTATGATCTGAAAGTATTCAAGTATATTGTTTATATTTCCCTTCCCTACGTTTGGGTAAAACCTTCGTAGGAGTGAAATTCATCCAGTTCTTAGACAATCTTGTTTGGAAATATCTTCTCCATATTCAAGTACCTCCCTCCATACAGAAAACTCTATGCTTCGGAAAATTTGAATCTTCGTAAACTTCCACTAGAGTTTTAGCAGTAGAAAAGTAAATTTCTGAGAGTTCTTTTGCCTGACTATGCAGCGCGTGCCCTTAGGCGGCCTTGCATAAGTATTCTACATAATGGACATGTCAGCCAAAATATACTATTATATGACTATGAAGCCAATGCCCTTAGGTGTCCCTGCATAACTCAACCCCCTAACGGGTTTGTTAAATGATGGTAACATCATTCTTGGAAACTAATTCTTCTAATGCCTTTTAGCCCTTTTCATGTCATCTCTCATATTCAAAATTTCTTAAGTCGTACTTTACATATTTTCCCTCATACTTGAGTGTGGTAATATGTTTTCAGATAAATAGTCAAGAAATTGAGTCAATTTTAATCCATTCGGTCAAAGCTATTTCGACTTTAAACATTATCCTTTTTATGTCGAATGTGCATGAATTTAAACTGCCCACAAAAGACAAGGGAACTCTGAATAAAAGTCAAGTACCAGCTCACTAAACATACATTTTGTATGATTTAGGTAATATTGAGTAATTAAAAGATTCAAAGTTTGTAGGGTTATTTATAATAATCCTAGAAAAAATCAAAATATGCTTACTAGGCCCATTTGCTTAGGTAAAATTTAAAGCAAGTAGAAAAAGAAGGCATTCACAAATGATTGAAGATGAAAATGCTTTCCATTTGAGGCACAAGAGTTAGAAGGACATCCACAGACTGGAGTCTCTTTTCTTTTTCATGAATAACAAAAGACTTTCAACATAACTCTTCATTTGATTTACGGCATCCCGAGCTTCATCAGCAGCCTCCTGGAATTCATTCATTAAACTAGATACAATAAGAGATGCAGTGATACTAGCTCTTCTTAGAACAATTGTAAAAGGATTCTCTTGAGTGTGGTTTGAGAAAATCTTCTACTGATCAAACAGTGACTCTGTTTCTATCCAAGAGACTTGGAAGATGGATACATGGATTTGAGAATGGAGCATTGGAAGTAAAGAGCTATTTGGATAGAGTACTCTTTTCAGATATGGTTCTAATACCATGATAGTCTTCTCTCCACCAACCAGCAGTGGAAAACAATTCATACCATGGGTTTTCTATTTTCATATCAACAAAGAAATGGCATGGAAGAAAAATTTGAAAGTTCGCACCATGGTTGTTGCTCTTAATGCATAGTATAACCGAAATAGAGGAGTAGTAGTGTGGCTACATCTCGGGTAGATAATTCTTTGCATCTGGAACATTGACTCCTTGCAGATGATCATGGACATATAGAGGCAGGTAGATGCTCTATGGGAAATTAAGATGATATTTCTTCAAGTACTTAGCCAAATCTGGGAGAGTGTTGTTGCAGATATCATAGAAATCATGGCCAACAACATTCATTAAGTCATCAATTCGCTTGCTATCCAATTCATCAGCAGTTCCAATTCTTCTAAGATCCATTGAATCTGCCCAAAAGTTGAATAATTAACTCTTAAGTAAGCTGATTTTTCATAAAATTTGTGAAGAAAAGTGAAAAAATGGCTAAGGAATTAAGGCGCGCAAGTCCCAAATTGGCGCGCAAGTACAAGTGTGTCGCGCAAGTTTTGGTGTGCAGGTATCACCGCACAAGTCCAAATACCTCTATAGCAGCACGACACAAAAGGAAGTAGCGGAAAACAGAGTAACTTGCGCGGCGAAGGCAAATTGCGCGGCGAGAGCTCGGGAGCATTCAGATTTGGTGTTGTGCACAAGAAATGGACGCATATATATAGGTCAGGCCGCACCCCTACGCACTGAGGCTAGCGTGATTCACACCTATGCGACGCCAGTTGCGCGCTCCACACTTGTGCGCCGTATTTTCCTTGGTTTTCTTCTTTTCCTCAAAGTCACATCCTCATTTCTTTCGGATCCAACTCTGAGGGGTGACTTTTGTTGAAACTCCTTTCATCACAATGTCTAATGACTAAAAAAATGGAATACCTTAGTCCAAAGTGATTCATCCTTTGAAAAAATATCAAAAATTGACAAATGCGTGAACAAAGATTCTTTCCTTCTTGGGTCACGCAAGTTTCTTCATAGTCACACAAGTATACTTGTGTGCCACATAGTGGTCGCACAGGTGACTTGTGTGCCCTCTTTGATTCTTTCTTGGGGTCTTCAGCAGCCTATAAATACCCCCGGTGGGCCCCCTATTTCAGGAGGAAAAATTTCAGAAACTCAGATTTGATCTCCTGACGCCCTAGTCTCTTCTCGAAGCTTCCAAACACTTCTAAGGTAATTTCTTACCTAGAATGGAAGATCTAAAGAGGGGGGGAAAGTCCTAAGTGTTGAAATTCATCAACACCTGCACGCCTAAGTGTCTAACCCTTAAGGGAAATGAAGACACTTGTGCGCCGTCTTACCCCTTCAACAGAACTTGTGAGCCACTCTTCTAGAAGCCCCTAGGGATAATACTAAGGGCTTGAGCCAAGTCTCTCCCAAGTATTACTCCATGGGTTGACTGTCGTGCAAGTACCAATGTGTCACGTAGGTACACCTACGTGACCAGTACTTGCGCGCCCATGCAGGACTTGCGCGCCTCTCTATTTTTGGGTGCCCCTCCTACCTATTTCACCTCTCGTATGCCTATCCACCTCTCCTATTGAATATTCAGCCTTCAAAACCCTCTTCAAATCCATTCTTGGCATGGTTCTCTTATTGGATTCCTTGTATGAAAGGAATTCTATGGAATATCTCTTAAAACCTAGTGATTTACATATGTTTATGTCACTAAGGTTAGAAATTTCATTCATTCAACCTCATCCTTTAAAGATGAGAGGATATTTAAACTTGGGCCTCCTTTTCAGGAGTAACCCCAGTCTAAGTTCTCTTAAATATGGGCATCCTCCTTAGGAGTAAGCCCTAATTCCCTTTAACCTAGGCCTCCTCCTTAGGAGTAAGTCCCAATCACAAATTTCCCAAAACTAGGCATCCTCCTTAGGAGTAAGCCCCAAGCCTCCAAATATGGGCCTCCTTATCAGGAATAAGCCCCAGCTATCAAGTTCCCTTAATTATGGGCCTCCTTTTCAGGAATAAGCCCCAAGTTCCCAAATATCCTTAACGGGCCTCCTTTTCAGAAGTAAGTCCCAATCTCAAATTCTTTAAAATGGGCATCCTCCTTAGGATTAATCCCCATGTCTCCAAATATGTGCATCCTCCTCAGGAGTACGCCCCAAGTCATAATTCCCTTTCACCTGGGCCTCCTTTTCAGGAGTAAGCCCCAGTTCTCAAATCCTTTAACCGGGGCCTCCTTCTCAGGAATAAGCCCCAGTCATAATTCCTCTTAACCAGTCTTAATTTACTTTTGATTTGGGCTTCATTATCAGGAGTAAAACCCAATCATAAGTCCCTTCTAATTTGGGCATCCTTCTTAGGATTAAGTCTTAAGTTAAGTATCCAAATCTCTATAAAGCACATATACCTTTATGGACCTTGTTCAGGGTTTCTTCACTGAAGTAAATCCCAATCTTCATCTATATGGGCAGTCATACATACATAAGCCCCACATTATATCTTATGATTACATCTTTCATGGCACAAATCGTCTGGTTTTACCAATACCTCTTGTTTCTCACACCGAGCATGACTCACATGAGCTTAAAGTGTAAAAATAATTTTGACATATTTCTTTGAGCCATCAATCATGCATAAACCTCATACTCCCTTACTCAAACTACGTGGATTCTGATTCCTTCTCTAAACAAGGATACGTAGGTAGCCCATCTATGGGTATGATCCCAACTCTGAAATAATTCATGTCCTTCTTAATGACAATAAACTTCAAGTGCTCCGCGGAGTGGCTTTAAAACCAGTATGGTTATCATAATGACCAAGAGACTTCTATATAATGTATTGAAGGATACCATTGACTAAGAATCTCTAAACAAATACAGATGATTCTCTATCGATGAAGAACCTCGAATACATATAAAATATTCTCTAAATCTCATACATATTAATCATTGATTGTCAAATCTAAAGGAAATCTCATTTTTATACTTGGTAATGTAATAAGGATTCACGAACATAACTTAAATCTATAAATAGAGTCCTAGAGTAGACAATAATTCCCCTCAAAAAGGTGTGATAAGTCTGACCTCCGATCCTCTCGACCAATGCAAATTCTTAAGCCTCATCGTTCCACAACTAATGAGCACCTACCTTTGGAAAGTAGGTCCAAATAGATATGGAATCATTGGATGTTTCTGGTTCTATGAACAAACCCATTAAAAACTAATTATAATGTTTGAACCTTAAACAAACGAGGTCGTCCCCGATTCCAGAGGAAACAATATGGGAAGAGGTTTTAGACTCTGACATAATGGGATGATTTTGGAGAGATAAATATTATGGCACCAGATCTTATCCATGAAATGATAGAGAAGGTTTAGACAATTCAATGACATATGAAATTTTCACAAAATCAACAGAAAAGATATGTATAAAATCATCAATGAGACTTGGATTTTGAGGTCAAAGATAAATTAATCCTTCATATATATCCATGGAAGAAATTCATGAGGTTTGGCAAGAAGTGAAATCTTGTCCCTAGATACACCACTCCCTTTAATATCCTTGATCTCATCTTAGTGGTGGCCTATCGACTAGAACTTTCACCAAAACTATCTGAAGTACATGTTGTGTTTATTATGTCCATATTGAGAAAGTACATGCCAAACCCCTAATATTTATTGAATCCATAAGTGGTATCATTTTAGAGTTATATTTTATACAAGGATCATTCATTGAATATCTTAGACTGTAGAGATAATACTCTATGAAATAAGGAATCTCACCTAGTCAATGTGTTATGGAGGAACAACAAGTTTCAGGAAGTGACATGTAAACTGGAAGTGGTCATGAAACAGAAGTAACCTCATATTTTTTAGTGTATGAAATGAAAAAGTCAGAGGTTGAAATTCTTTAAGGGGGAGAATGTAACAAACTAAACTTTTATAAATAAAATTCCATTTTTAAATGATTGAATGCCTTATTAAGAAATCAAATTATAGAAAACACATGCACTACTTTGGTTATTTTATACCATTAAATGGTTTTTCAAATTCAAAATACCCTTAAAAAACATAGTCATTGATAATATAGTCATCATAAAGTGAAAATTATGATTAATATATTGAGGTCTATGAAAAAATTCATTTGACACAGATAAAGGAAGTGATGGCCATGACCAATAGGATCGTACCCTATGAAGCCCGTTAATTGAACCTTATGATGAAGATAGAATCACTATAATTTACCCTTGAAAACAACAAGATGGGATTAAATAAATAAGGCATGATAAAAAATATTTATAGGATCATTTCAAGCTCATCAGGATCACATCCCAAACCGTTTTCACAGAACCACCCCATGAAATTCTCACGATCGCACACCTTACCCTTACCAAATTCACTGGTGTAATAAAGGGCTATATATCGAGACCCTAAAAGTATGAATTTTTATATTTAATTTTGTAATAAAATAATGAAAATATTTTCCCTTTATTATTATCATTACTTTTTAAATGATTAGATAATGATTTGGATAAAAAATATATTTCAATACGATGAAACACAAATTGTATTTTTGGGAAATATATAGTTTCAAAAAATATAAACTTTTTAATGAGTTAAATAATTTTTAAAATAAATGATATTTTAATAAAATATTATTATAAAATTATATTCATTAAATCTAAATTATAACATAATTTTCTGAATAAAAATATTCTTTTTATAAGGGTTAGAAAACTATTATTGTCAAAAAATAGAATTTCTCAATAAATGGTGGTTTTTATTTAAAAGTATAAAATATCATATTTTGAAAATTATATTGATAAAATAAATTGTTTTTTGAAATCAACATGTTGAAATTATCCAATGTTTAATTTTTCATAATCTTCTGTGATAGATGAATTTTTCAGAAAAATTTAAATACAGTATAAATATATAGTATGTATTGTGACATCATAATGACCCAAAAGTGATGTAATATAGTCCATAAAATGTATCCATAGACAAATAAATATTTACCCTATAAAATAATATTTTTTTAATTTATTTGATTAATTTTCTAAATCTTTAATGAATTCTACAAAACCTTTATTATATTTTAATGTTTTAAAATAAATTCTTTATAAACATGACTCACTTCCACATCACCAAGGTAATTATTTTAATGTGATATGTTTGTAAACTTTTAAAATAATTAAGTACGCACCTATTTGGTAAAATACACTAGAAAACCCCATCGTAAGGTTTATGTTTTTTATTAATTTATCATATAGAGTGAAAAACCTAAGTTTAAAAATTAATAAACTCTCTTATCTTTTGCTATATAAACCCACCAAAACACTCTTTTACACTTAACTAAAAACTATTAGAGAAAGTAATTAATCTTTCTTTACCTAAATATATCCCTCCTAATGTTCCCATAATCACTAAAGAATCTTCTCCTAATATTTTAGAAGCACCCTTTCAAGGTATGGGATATTCTCCTTCTCCTATTTATTCAAGAACCTCCTTTATATTATGAATTTTTTCCACTTTTCATGTCGGAATATGTTTCCAAACATAAATATTACTATCATTTCAATTTAAAAATTATGATAGATCCATTTTAATCTCATTAATCCCTCTCTTTAATCTTTATGTACCCATTTTATGCTGGTGAAATTATCCTAGGATTTTCCATACCCAACATGTGTGTTTTGAATACTCTTCCCCGTTTTCTATCTAGGGTATTGAAAAATATGTAACTATACATAATTTATTTGGTAATACCATGTATATATCATACTCCCCTTAATAATTTTATTAAATGCGATGAAATCCAATCCTATTTTGAATGATCTATGTGGCACACTTATGCATGTACATGATATGAATGTGACTGATGGAGCTAGAATTATATAACCCTCTAATGCATTATTTTATGTTTTAATTTCATGATATTACATATTTGGTGAATTGGATTTTAAACTAATCACATTTTGTTATGTTTTAGTGATTTTTATCAAGTAATTATGTTTATGAATTCATATTTTAAGAGGTTTCCACATTCCTATGTTGCCTTTGTGTTATCATGTTATATTATGCATCATTGTGAAAGACTATGATTCTCACCCATATTATGTTACCTTGATATGACTCTTGGATCACATGTACTAATTTACAATATTCTATTCTTTTTTTATTCCCTTATTGGGTTTTATAGCTCACCCATTCCTTATGTATGTCCCTGGGTTATCCCAAGAAGTTTTAGAAGAGTGATGCAATTTTAGAAGCATGTTAAAGAAGTTTTTGGTAATGTTGTTTTATTTATATTTAAAGGTGTTATGTTACGTACCTAATTTTCCAAAGACACTAGGCCTCATGATCTTCTAGGTTGTATTTCATATAAATTTATGTAATAAATCATGAATTAAAGTGTATTAATGATATGGGTTGTCATTATTTCACTCGAGACTTCAAGGTAATTCTCTTTTGTGAGATTCCACTTTACAATCCATGTTGTCGCTAAGGGATCTCACCTAAGAGGTCATGCTCAATGGGTCTTGACATAGAAGTTACACATTATAAATCTAAATATCTTGACACCCAAATAGGGGATCACACCCTGGACCACTAGGGGACACAATGAACCCTAAAGGAATAAACCGCAAAGAAAAGGATCAAATGTATGATGATACCATGAACCCTACTGAATTAAGATTCTATATAGTGGATTGATTGCCTATGCATGGTGGTCACATATATACTATGAACCTTTCCCAAGGTGAATGAAATAATGATAGAGGATCACACCTTAGTTCATATGGAGGGGCACCACAAACTCTATCTAAGACTCATCCGCTCTAGGAAATTACATTCCTATATTGAGTACACAATGCCACATTGTACCCTCATTGGGATGGGACAAGGGAACACACTAAATGGATATTTTTATATACTGAAACGATTCAAGGTAAAACACCCAAATTCAAACCAAAACTGAAATGAGAAGAATGGGGGCTCCAAACTCCCTTCAAAGGAGTGCACAATGTGTCTCACTAAGATTGGAACTTCCCATGTCTCACACTCACATGAAGTGAATTTGTCTAAAATACATGGAATCTCCCATAGAGATACATAGAATGTAGAGGTTGGGTCAGCACTCATCATTCCCCAGCCCATGCCCATGTACATCTGGTCATTCCCAGATACACCTATTTATGCTCATGTACATCTGGTTGTTCATGTGTACTTGGTCGTGTCTGAGTATCAAGTTATGCCAATGTACTATTACCATTCCCATGTGTATAACTATCCCCATACCCTCGTCCCCTCAAGGGTATGCGCCAGACCAGCAACACCAATTCACATAGTTGGTGACACATTTCACATAGTGTGTGATGTTTTTCTATACATGTAAAACATAGATCAACATAAGGGGGGCTATACACCATGTGTGGTTAAGAATACACACTTTGTAGTTGGGAATTTCTCATAAATTCTAGGAATCTTCATAAATATTCCCATGTAACCTATGACATGATTCCCACTATCGAATCAACCTGAAATCATGGATTTTTTTACCATTCATACCTTCCCATCAGTGGCCAAATTCCATCCATTCAAATTGATCTTGAATCGGTTCCGATCACACCACTTTACACGTCACACATCAAGATGCAATCGGGAATCTCTAAATACTCACCTAATCTACCTCTGATCATCCACCTTCGTTATCACACCTAAATCACTCTATTAATCTCAAACCCAAACTGGTGGTATTGATCTATTATACTGAATAATAGTTGTGAAATGTTTGATTGCCGGGTATTTGATCAAACAACCATCCAAGAAAATATTGGTGATGAATCTTGTGATGAAACAGGAAAGAAAATCACAAACCACAAGAGAGGATCAAACATCAGTTATTATTTCAGTTTGCCTCAATTCATTTCCATTATAACTATGAATGAAGATAAATATAAAAAAATAAAAAAATATCTAAATCCCAGGTAAATAAAATTTCACCCGCAACAATATTGACTCATGAATCAATCTGCTAGTTGTTTAAATTTATATTCATCGTGGGATAATCAAATGGGGAAATAATCCATGAAAAAAATTTCCTTAACATGGATTTGGATTGATCATTGATGAAGATCAGTCATATGTCGATGATGTCAGAAAGATCCTCAAGCTCTAATTGGCACACCGATTTACAATCATCAATTCACTGTCATTCATTCAAGAATCCTCGAAGAACTCTCTTCCAATGACTCCTCTTAATATCTAAGGTCATGCGGCTAACCCTAGGATCTGTCCATAACATATTTTTATAATGATAGGATTAGGAAGGTGTGTAATAACAATAAATAAATAAACTTATTAATTTATTTTATTATTTTCACCAACTAATATACTTTAAAAAAATTCTTGATACAATAAAATATTTAGTTTCACCTTCAGTAAAACCTAGATTTCAGATTCAATGTCAGTATACTCCATTCTAGAGTTATTACATTATTTCATAAAAATGATATGCACGTGATATAATATATTTAATATTTTAATTATATCAACACTGAGGCTAACTGTTCCTCAAAATCTCCCATCATGTTAGTGCCTATATTTGAAAATATTCCTTAACATTTCCCAAAGTCTTACAATGAAAAATAGGGATGTTAAAATTTAAATGTCTAAAAAGATTGGAACATTCTCAATTCTCACCATGGATAATACTTCATGATCCTTTCTATATAGAACATATTCTACTTTATTTTCCTTCTTAAGAAGGTAATGTATTATGCAGTCATAGACAATTTTCATCTCTAATCATCATCATTATCATATGTTGATATCATTCTATGTGAATATATAGTTTCAAATTTTAGGATATGTATATATGTCACAATTGTCTCTATAGATATAATTCCTCCACTTATACAATGGAATGGTTACCGTAGTGAACTATAAATCATGCATTGTATGGTTTTTCTCATGAATCATCAACTGTATTGGGGTATAGGGTATAAATTTATCATTTTTCATAAGTAAACATCTTAATACCTACTTTTAAGTATCACTATAAACCAAAAATCAATCCCCTCTTATAGGTAATGTGATCGTAGATTTTTTTATTAACTTATTCATCAACTAAATGACACCCTCTTCACACTTATCATTCTAGAAAATAATTACTCCCTTACGTGTTATATTTGATAAGGCGGTTGAAAATTGAGTGAATTTCCACACATATTATTGATAGTACCCAACTAATCTGAGTGGTCTATAGATCTCTGTTATAAATTCTATTTTTGGTTATTCCATAATCCACTTTATATTTAAAGGATGCATAGATATCCCCATCTATATGATAAAATTTTTCACAAACCAACCTTGATCACCTAACTATCTAGAACCCCAGCCCATCCTAACATGGCCCAAATCAGGAAATACCTTTGGGAATGATTTTTCCACAAAATAACATAAACAAAGAAGGACTAAATAAAGAGAATATTGATATTCCAATATAATTCAACAACATAATAGATATTATAGTAAGTAAAATACATGTTCCAAAAACATTAAACCAAACCAAGGTACAAAAGTATAGGAAAAAACTCATCTCTATGTGAAATGTAGTCACCACCAGACTCCCATGCCCTGTTAAAAAAACCACTGGAAACTTATAGCTCCTTTATATTACCTACATAAAATAAAACATGATCTACATACACCCAAGGGTGTATGAATAGTGTCAGAAAAACCTAGTAAGATCACACCAAGTGTTCCATAATCATTATTTATAATATAAATCAACTATGATCAAATAAATAAAGACAGGGAATGAAACACCATTACCACAATTTATATAGAATCCTAAAAATAACCCTTTTAAATAACTTATAAAACATGTCTAAATATTATAGTTTTCAAATAATTTCTATAATATTCAATTTATCAAAACACTCCATCCTGAATTACTTTCCAAAGCATTCCAAATAAACATTCAAAGGAAAAAAACATGTAAGTTTGTGTTAGTGAGGACCCTCTCATGATTTTAATTATAAAAGGCCACATTATGTGTACATTAAAATAGGCCTATTGTGGTAGGATAAACCTCCCAAGAGATTCTCCCTAAACAACCTCAAGAAACCTATCGTGTACATTACCCTAGAACAATGGTCTAATGAGGTTATATTGTATTCCCTGTAATGGATCCCTACCTCAACAATGACCACGCTTGACTTACCATTTTCACAACTAAACCATTCAGTTGGAATTTTACATATACATAAACAAGAATCCTCTGAAACGGAATAAAATATTATTTGAAATCATTTTTCATTAACACATATTGATGGAAAATACATTTCCTAACTATTCTATAATATGTCCATATTTCAAAAATCATAGCTTTACAACAATTAAAAATCTATTTTCAAGATTAAAATATAATCTTGATTTCAAACCATTTTAGAAATTGATTTCAAGTAAATTTTCAATATAAATACATAATCATTATTTCTAACCATTTTAGAAACCGATTTCATTTCCATATTCAAGATAAAACCACAGATCATTCCTTCCAACCATTTTAGAAACCAATTTAGAAGAACAAGAAGGTTTGTTCTAGAGAATAAAGGTTTTTCATGAGACCACCCACCTCAAAACACATGGAATTTCAACAACCAATATGGATCCAAAATCCAAAGAGTGTTATGGATCGAATAAGAAAGAGGAAGATCCCTAAAGCCATAATTACCAATTATAAGAATAGATATAATGAATTCACATGGTTTTCATGGATGATTTATATAATTTAACAAGATGAATACAAAGCAGAATAGGATCCAAGACCAAATAGGATTTAAAATAAACAAAATATAGTGATGGATTTGATCAGAACTTTGATCCACTAGGGATTTAAGTTGGGAGATCCAAATATATCCAAAGAGGGATCCTAGGTTTTCATGGGTCAAGGAAAGTTTGAGGGAGAAGGAAGAATAAATAAAATGGAAAATTTAGGGAAAATTTACAATAATCCCCTTAGATTTCTTAGCTAGACCAGCATCACCAACTACCCAATATATCTCTTCAATTGGTTGATAGATTTACTAGCTTTCCATTTGTGACCAGTTTGTGAGCCAAAAGATGAAGGAACAATTCCTACAACCTATAATTTCCACTAGTTGGAAGGTGGTTGGTAACTGGTGATCTGATGGTTGCATGTAGAATGCCTACAACCCATAAATCCCACCAGAAATCTAGTGGTCACTCACTGAATAACCAGTGGACTTCCAACATCCTGGATTAGCCCAGGTAAGTCGACCAACTAGCAAGTGGCCCTCACAAGCTAGTCTGTGAACCTCTAAATCTCTTTCTTCTATAGGATCAACTATAAACTTACGCAAACTCTCAAGAATACTCCCTCAACCCTTGATAAGGACTGAAAACAACTAGAAACAACCAAAGTTTGGAAATAAATGAGTATATATGAAAAAATAGTTTGATCATACCTAAAATAAACACTATGGTGTGACAATTATCCCCATCATATTTCTTTCTACCCTAAGAAAGCTAAGTTGAATAAGGTTGATCCACAAAAGGATGAGGTCATTATTCCCTCATCAACAAATCGCTCTCTCCCACATCTCTTGAGTATCTGATCTATGCTTCCATAAAACTCAGAACTACTATATAGGTTTCCCATATAGAACCTTTTCTTCCGAATCAAAAAATCAATATAATTTCTTGGCCACTGATATATTAGGTTCTAATTAGAGTTTTTCCCGTTATAGAATATGAGATGGGTCAAGTTGGTACTTCTTGAGTTTTGGAACAAGGAATACATTGTGGATCTAATTCATATGAGATGGTAATGAAAGGAGATATACCACCTTTCAAATCCATTCAATAATCTCAAAATTTACCAAATATCAAGGATTTATCTTCTCTTTCTTCTTGAGTTATCGATGACACAATTGAGTTGATACTTTTAAGAACACATGGTCACCACCTAAAAACTCCAAAGGAAAATGATGAAAATCCATATAATATTTTTACTATATTTTTTTCATCACCAAATGCTTAAGAATCATCTATAACTTCATTTTCATTTCCTAAAAAACTTGGTCAAATCAAGGAAGCTTCACCCACCTTCGACCAACACATCATTGAGTTACAAGGAATATATAAGTCTTAAAATGGTTCTTACTTTATGGGAGAATAGTAGATATTGTTATAGGAGAACTCAACTGAACCTAAATGGTCATTCCAAGTACCTCAAAAGTCTTAGACAAAGGTAAAAAACATATATTCTAGAATTTTAATTAATTATTCCATCTTCTGATATATCTATGGATAATATGGTGTGCTCAACTTAACCTAAGATAAAATATTTTCCTAATAGACCTTCCAAATATAATCGGCTAAATAATGATCTATTTCTAAGATAATAGACATTAGATTCCAATGAAACCTTATGATATCATGCACATACAACATTCCTAATTCCTCCACTTTGGTGGTTTCATTAGTCGATATAAAATAATTCAACTCAGTCAACCAATCATTCACCACAAAAATATCATTATTACCCCAAGGAGTGAAGGGTAATCCAACAATGAAATCCATTTATATCTCATTTAATTTTCATGTTTTCATAGGGATGTGATGATGAAAACTAGAAGGATTTTGGTTCTCAACCTTAATCTGTTGTCAAGTGTAGCATCGAGATATAAAGTTGGATATATCACTTTTTATACTAGGCCACTATAATCAATGATTAATGTTATAAAAAATCATTGTATTGATATGGTATAAAACCCATAAATAATTATGACAATATTCTAACACAACCTTCCATGTGGTTTAAGGGGTGACATACAATTTCCTAAAGAATTTAATAACTTCCATGGATAAAGGACAATCAGTGATGGTCTCCCCCCCATAAAAAAATATTTGATATTTTGAAATAATTTTCATCATGCTACTCTTATAGGATCCTATCAAGAAGAGATGATGTCAACTGAATTCTTGAAAAACATTACCAGACTCTTCCACCTTGACTCTAAAGTGCCTCAATGTCAAGATTCCAATCATGTTTCATTCATTCATATCTTCCTTTACAACATGGGAGGGGAAATTCCTAATAAGAGCATCAATAACCACATTACCCTTTACCAAACTATAGGAAATGTTAATATTGAATGACTGTGGTTATTCCATCCATCATATCTGATGGATATTCAAAAAAATTTGGTAAAACATATAACCCAAACTCTTATGGTCATAGAAATAAATGAGATTCTATAATAAAATATTGTGTCACCAACTCTTATGGGAATACAAAATAGCTGAAAATTCTAAATCGTGATTGGTATAATTCATTTCTTGATGATGAATATGATGATATCCATAAGCCACCACAGGATATCCATGCATAAGGATGCATCCCAAACCAACACCCAAAGCATAATAATAAAATAAATAGCCATGTAGGACCTCTAGTAGATTTATAATCGGTTCTGAGGTCAAATATTGCTTTAGTTTATTGAAATATATCTTAAACTTAGATTCTCGTAGGAACTTCAACCTTTTTTATCTAAGATAAGTCAAAGGTGATGAAAGTTTCTTGAAATTACATATGATCTACAGATAGTATCAATCTAAAACAAGGATACTTTAAATCCCAAATACATTCTTTATTTCTACCCATGACATGACAGTAATCACCTTTTCTGGATCAACTAATATACCAAGTTTTGAGATCATGTTTCCCGTGAATATAACTTATAAGATCAAGAATTGGAATATTGATAATTTTTCAAATGGGAAGTGATCCCTTAGGAATCCCAAAACATATGTTAGGTCTTGCACATAATATTTTCTGGTGTTTGAGTAAACTGAAATCTCATCCATGAATACCATGATATAAGTTTCTAGATACTGGTGGAACATCTATTTTATTTGTACCATGAAGTTTATAGGATCATTATTTTGGTAAAACAAAATCATAAGGTACTTGAAATGGCCATACCTATTCCTTATGGTGGTATTTATAATATTTGACTCTTTGATTCCAAGATGGTGATAACCATACAGAAGATTAATTTTTTAAATCCACTTTTCCCATTTCAACTTGATCAAAAAAAATTAATAAGAGGAAAGGGGTACTTCTTCTTGACTATTACCTAGTTGAGCTTATGATAATAATTTCATAAGTGGAGAGTTCTGTCTTCCTTCTTGGAAGATAGAATTGGGGTTTCCCAAGGTGATATTCTGGAGTATATGATTCCCTTGGCTCTAAAATAGTCAAAAGTAATTTTTAACTCTTCCAATCCAAATGGATACATATGTTAATATGGAATCGATATTAGTTGAGTTCTCATAAATAAGTTAATCGAGAAATCCACAACCCTCTATAGAGTAAAACATGAAAATCATTTAAAAATAGATCGGAGAATTCATTAAATACTATATAAATATCTTCAATAAATGATTCATATCCCATTTCACCCACACAAAAAATATATCAACTAACCATGCACTGGAAGAGGATTCCCTGCTCGATTATACATTGAGTCCCATTCTCCTTAAAAACACACAGGAGCTCCCATCGGGGATTGTAAAGAACACCATATGAGGTTAAAAATTGATTCAATATTTGTGAGAAATCAACCAATCCATCCTGATAATGACATCGAAGAGGATAAAATTTTAATACCCTATATTTTTAAAATGAAAATTATGTTTTATAGAATATATGAAATGCAACACCATGCTTAAAAAATTCATGAAATGTTATTATTTAAATCTACATGTTATAGCCTAGACATTGAATTGGTAGTTATTTATAGGATTAATTAATTTATTATATATATTTATATATAATTTCCTACTCAATATAAATTTATTGATAACTTCTAAGTACATAATCACTCAATTTTTAGTAAAGTCATTTTATTCTTCAAAAATGATATTATTGCTTTTTGTGAGAAAATATTATAACTAACTTCTAGAAAATTTATAAAATTTATAAACTGTATTTGATAAAATAAATTTTATTTTTTAAATCATCGTATTAAAATTGTATTAGGGTTAATTTTAGGTATTTTTTGAAAATATTGATTTTCTAGTGAATAGTGAAAAGTACTGATTTTTATTGAAAATTGTATTTTTATTTCAAGAATTTAAAAAGATCCATTATTTTTAAAAATAATTTACAATTAAAATTAGTTATATTATAATATTAATAAAACAATTAATTTCATTAGAATTATTTTTATTTTTTAATTTGGTATAAAAATCATTTTTATACTTAAAAATTCATTTTTCTGAAAAAAAAAATCATTTTTTCACATTTTATGGGTTTAATTTTAAATTAAATTGTGACACTTGTGTGAATTGAATTGTAAACAATGGATTATATATTCATAATAATCATAATATATATTGGGTAACATGTTCATCTTAATTTTCTCATAATGAATAGTAAAAACTATAAAAATCTACTACCATAGTTAAGATTAAAACAGGTTCATTGAGGGTTAAACTAAAGAGATAAGGGTTAAAATGGATTAAAACCTTATATAATTTATATTTTATGGAAATATTTAGACCCTATATTATCTAATATTCAGTAATGGTTCATTTTTCAACCATTTTGTGTGAATAATACAATTATATATTTTATTCTTTTCAAATAATCCAAGTGTGTCCTCTTCCCCCACTTATAAAAGGTTACCCACTCTCCTAACTTATATTCACTTAAAGAGCCTTTTGGTTCGATCAATATCTAAAAAACCCCTTCATTGAATCTCTCAACATGACTTATATTCTTTTTTTTTATTATAAATCTATCCTAGTAAGTCTTTAGGTATAAATCTAAAGAGGTTGTCCGAAGAAGAGGTATAATTCTTAACCATGCATTTTCATTTAATTATTATTTAAACTCCTTCAAATATTATTAAAACAAACTAAAATAATAAAATTTTATATTATATATACTTATATGTTATTAATTAAACATAATAACCAATTTCTATCTCCTCTTCTATCAAATAGGAAATAAAACCATCGTTAGAGTATGCACCAGACAATCACCTCACGAAATGATGAAAATTTTTTTTCATCACTACCTATCACTGATAGATAAAATGTTGTATTTAATTTAGATATATTATGTTCATTAAATATTTTTAATTTTTTAAAATTAATTAACCATCTATTTGATTACCATTCCATTCAATACAAATGATAATGTTGTTTGTGCGTATGTGGGAATTACCACCTCCACGAAGCGATGTGATTCATTTTTCAATATTTCAACCCATTGATTGTATATATAAGTGGATTTAAAGTAATAATATGATATTTATAATATAAATATCATTATTTAAATATAAAATAATAATTACCTTCTTTTTATAATTTTCTTTGAAAAATAGTGACATTACTCATGTGTTTGTATGCCCTGCTATCCATATAATTGTAACGTAATTCATTTTTCATAACTATATTTCATGATTGATTTTAAAAGTATAATTTATTTATAGGTATTAAAATTATTTCATGATTATTATTATTATTATATGTATGATGATATAATGACCTCTCTCACAATAGGAAACCTACTGAATCCATTTTTGACATATGAGTCGGATATAGTTAAAACGCCCGATGTGAAATAAATTCATTAAGTAATTGAATATGAAATGGTAATAAATAAAATAAAAGGAATAATAAAATTGAAAAATGTTCTTAAAAAAGTAAATAATTTAAAACATATATATTATTTGGTAAGATAAATAATGTATGAGATAAGTCTAACTCAAGATATGGTATCTCTCTAAACCACCCTTTTCTTCAAGTTATGGCCATTATATCTCTAACTTAATTTCCCTTTATTTAATATTATGGAATGGTTATTAATTATATATATATATATATGTCTCTTTCATATATAACTAGATTTTTTTCTATTTATTTTATGGTTTAATACATTCCATATGATCATTTGTCAAATTCATTCTCTAATAAATCTATTTTGATTATGATAAAGGGAAATATTATGAAACTAATTATCTTATCGTGGGTAATTATTATTTTTATTACTTATGATTGATTTTAATTTATTGGAACTCATAATTGGTATTATTTTATGATGGGTGATCCTAGATAGTGATCCAATGCATTGGGTAAATATTTTGTCTCATGAGACGTTATGTATGGAATTAGGGAGTAAACCTAATCCACTATAAGACTTTTTCCACCATGTGATGTTGTCATGGAAGTTATATTTGACTTATGTGTATGTCATGTTTGTTTTCTATAACATTTCCTATGTTTCTATAATTTTGTGATACCATGTTATTTATGTTGTTCTCTGATGTGATTACTCCTAAGCCTTCTCTTTTATTGTTAATATCTCCCGGTTTTAATAATCAAAAATCAAGCTTAATTATGTTTCTAATGAGTTTACAATGTTATGTTAGAATTTTGAATTATAAGAAATATTGGAAGAATATTCTAAGTATGAGCCAATGTTATCCTGATTCACCACTCCTGACTCACCACTCCTGACTCACCGCTCCGGACTCACCACCCCTGCCTCACCACTCCTGACTCACCACTCATGTTTCATAACCCCTGACTCACTACTTCGGACTCACCACTCTTGACTCACCTCTCCTGACTCACCACCCTTGACTCACCACTCCTGACTCACCACTCATGTTTCATAACCCCTGACTGACTACTTCGGACTCACCACTCCTGACTCACCGCTAAGTCTGAGTCACCTCTCCAAAGATTAATCATTCCAAAGGCACCACCAGCCTGGCACTGCCAAGAATATTTCACCTCCAGAACTTGATTCACCACTCAAAAGACTAACTGATACCTTTCCTTTATCATTTTGAATTCAATATTTATAACGGTCATATTTATGGAATTTAATTCCACTGATTATATTAATGACCTTTTTTCAGAAAATATTAAAATTTATGTCATGCTGCAGTATGAGGTACGAAGTTCCAAAATTTGATCAAGAACATGTTATATGTTTTCTTCATAGTTTAAATCTAAAACTTAATCTCAATGGAAAAAAGGAGAGATGCTTGGTGATAGATGAGAACAAACATGACTCAACAAGTGTACTGAATTAAAAGGAGTTGTTTTTCATGTGTGTAAGTTTATACTTCAAGAATTTGAAGAATGCATAAAGAAGGAGATTGATTTAAATTTGGATCACTCATACACCACAAGACAGAATCTTTTATGGTACTATATTTTACAAAAAAAATCTAAAAAATGACTCAAAACTCATTTTAAAATACTTTCAAGGAGTCAAGAAGCTGCAATGCATATCACAAAGAGCATCACAATGTCTTCTACTCTTTTATCAAAAAAAATTGTGTACTTTATTTACATTATGAGCTGTGTGTGATTGTCTCTATTTTATGAACACACACCTAATCCCTTAAATACCTAAAAGATACACAAGCTATCTTCAAAACATATTTTTTACACCTTATATTCCCATGGATAAAATTGGAAGAGGTCCCTGCATGGCCTATCACTTTTTTGAACCCCACCAAAACTATGGATGATATCTTTATGACCTATAAAACACTTTATGTGATGTTTTATACATAGATCTAGGTTTTGGATAAACTTATGTTTATATAAATTTATTGGTGGCCGGTGATCACAAAGTGAAGAGGACTAAGTCTTAGCTTGTGATTGAACCACTTTTTATTATTTCTACTATGCCTTTTAATGTTTTTTTCACTTCTCTATCTATTTACATCTAAAAATATTACTTTCACTTTGATAGTTAATATTAGATACTATACATATTATAATTTTATTTGGTAAATTTATTTCAAGAGTAACAATATTATTTCTTATTATTTCAACAACGAACAAATCTCCCTTTGAAAAATCTTTTAAAATATCAAAAAAATTATAAATCTACTACTTTGGTTAACTGGAATATCTTTTATTCTATTTTTGGGTTTTTTTTTAAATCCATTTTAAAAAAATTAATTTAGAATTCAATTCACCCCCCCCCCCCCCTCTTGAGTCTTCTACTCTGACCAACATTTGGTATCAAAGGAGTTTAAATATTTTCAAATCCTTTTTAAATGTGATTATAGTTGTGTGCTAAAGATATTAAAATTTATGTTAATTATAAATTTACAATTATTTATATTTATTTGTTAGTATTTTAATATGGATAACATATAAGAATGTGTTGATACTAATAAACCTCCATATTTCAATGGCACTAATTATTCCTAATGAAAAATAAAAATAAAAATGCATATTGAAAGTATGTGTTTTCAAATACGGTCTTCCATAGTAGATGAGTATGAAATTCCTACTGCTGCTAAAAATACTTGGGATGATCTAACTAAGCATACTTGTAATAATAATTACAAATCCATGAATGCATTATACTATTCCTTAAGAGATGAAGAGTTTAATTGCATTTATGCATGTAAAACTGCCTATGAGATATGGGATACTCTAGTTGTATCACATGAAGGAACTAAAAATGTCAAAGAAATGAGACTCAGAACTTACACTATTAAATATGATAATTTTAAGATGAATCCTAATTATCCTATCTCTGGCATGTATCTCAGGTTCAATGAGATCATGAATACTATGAGCTCACTGGGAAATATAGTCACTGTAAAAGAAAAAATCATGCAACTCTTGAGATGTATTCTAGAAATATGGAGTGGGACATTAATTTCAAATATAGAATATTGTGACATCAATAAAATTCTTATAAATTAGATGATATGATAATTGATGATGTATGAAGAATAGATAAGGTTTAATCAAGAAGATGATGATGAACCTAAGAGAAAATTTTTTTTCTTTCAAAAACACTACATCTAAGAAAAAATAAAAGGACAAAGTTCAAGTTCAAGCTGAAAGTTCAAGTGATAAAGATTAATCAGCAGACAGTGATGCGTAAATGGATCATCTAGGTAGAAGATTCAATAAATTTTATAGCAAGAATAAATTCTTCAATAAATATAACTACAAAGTAAAATATGACAATCGTGGGAAGTGGAAAAATTATTAGAAGAAATATGATCATTCAAATGACATCATATGTTACGAATATAAGAGAAAAGGAAATGTGAAGGTTGACTACCCAAAAATGAAATATAAGAAGAAATATGATAATAAGTATCAAAAGTATGAGAACTCTGTGAAAGATACTTGGAGTGATTCTGAGGACTCCTCCAGCAACTATGATTCATCTCATGATTAAAAAGATGATAAATCCAACATGTGCTTTATGAAAAATATTTCTGAGGTGACTTCTATATCCCCAGGAAATAACTCTTAAAACTCTAGAGATAAAGATGAAAATAATGTTGATGAAAACATGACTAAATAATAATCGTTTTTTTACTGAAACATGCTTGACGATACTTTTAATAATCTAAAATAAAAATAATATACACTTAAGAAACATCATGATCTTACTAATTTTGTTAAATCTAATGTTGTTGTAGAAAAGGAGAAAAATGCTCAGTTTCTTAAATAAAATAATGAACTTAATCTATATAGTGAATAGTTAAAGAAGTATCTAAAAAAATTCAATGACTGAAAAAATATTTTAATAAAAATTATTGGAGAAAAAATTATTCCAAAATACTCTATAGGTATAGGATACCAACCTAGATATAGGAGAATAATTTAAAACACATTTATTCCAAAATCTAGAAAAAATTATACTAGTTCCAGTTCTGTAAATTTTTATACTACATCTAGTTATGAAAGTCATCCTATAATCTATTTTACTAGAGGACCTAATAGAGTTTTTTTCTCATAAAATTTACAAACATCTTTTAAGAAACCCATTAAGCAAGTGTGGTTTCCTGAAGCTTTCATTACTGACATTTCAAGACCCAAGAAAATCTGGTTACCAAAATAATTTCTTGTATAATCTATTTTATAGGAAAGTTGTTTGAAAAGTTCCTACAAGAAATTATGGTACTTATACAATGGGTGTTCAAGACATATGATAATGTGCTACTCAAACTTCAAGAATCCAATAAAGTTTGACGGTGGACATGTCACCTATAGTGATAATGAAAAAGGAAAGATCGTCAATCTTGGCCAAATTGGTAACACCAATTCAATTTTAATTTCTAAATTATTTTTTGTAGATGGTATAAATTATAATATTCTTAGAATTTCAGAATTATGTGATAATGGTTTTCATGTAGAATTTTAAAATAATATGTGTAATGTTTTTTAATCTAAAAATAAATAGTTTTTACTGCTTTTAGAAATGAAAATGTTTATTCTTTAAATCTAGATTCTTTACTTTCAAAAAATATTTCTTTCTTATGTTCCTTTCATAGAGAAAATTTTATTTTTCATAGGAGACTAGGACATTGTAACATTCACTCACATATAAAGCTTACTAGAAAAGGGTTAGTCAGGGATCTTCCCAAACTAGAGTTTCTAAACAATAAAGTCTGTAATCCTTGTCAAAAAAGGAAAAAAACACAAGATATCCTTCAAACTAAAGAAATAAGTCTCAACTTTTCAACCTATCAAGTTGGTTCACATGGACTTGTTTGCACCATCTAGAGTTTAAAGTTTAAATGGGAAGCACTATGTTTATGTACTTGTAGATTACTTTTCTAGGTATATTTGTTTTTATTTCTTACTCAAAAAAGTGAAGCAATTTCTGACTTTAATAAGTATACTCGATCAGTAGAAAATCTAAGTGGACTTAAAATTAATACTTTAAGATATGACTATGTCCGTGAGTATGAAAATCAATATTTCGAACCATGTTTCTCAAACAAAATGGCTATAGTCACAACTTCCCTACTCCTAGGACACCTCAACTGAATGGAGTTGTAGAAAGAAGAAACAGAACCCATCAGGAGATTTCTAGGACTGTGATCAATGAATATGGAATAATTGGAATCCAAAAGTTAACTAATTTATATTTTTTGGATACAAAGTCTTCATTCTTAATACTAATTATGACCTTGACAAATTTCCCTCCAAAAGTGATGAAGGAATTTTCCAAGGATATTCAATTTCTATCAAATCTAATAGAGTCTTCAAAAAGAGAATAAAATGTGTGGGGGATAATCTTTACATGTCAGATTTGATGTAACAAATCCACATGAGCCCAAAATCTCTCTATAAAATCTTCAGGATGATCTATCAAAAATGGACTTAAATTCCAAACCTTCTAATTCTAATGTTAAACAAGAATAAAAATAATCATTTTCTAGAAATTTTCAAGAATATAAACCTATAGAACCTAAATTTGTAGAAGACCTAGAGAAAACATGTCCATATTTTTCTAAAGTAATTAGGTCTCTTAAACTCACCCTTTAGATGTTGAAGTTTGAGACTTAGACAAAGGTACACAAATTAGAGATTCTATAGTAAATCAGTTTTAACGTAAAGCCTTTTTGTCACATCTTGAACAAAAGAATATCAATGAGGCAATCAGTGATGAATTATAGGTAATGGATATTCAAGAAGATCTAAATCACTTTGAAAGAAATAAATTATGAAAACTTGTTGATAGACCTTCTAATACCTTAACTATAGGCACTAAATGGGTGGTTAGAACAAGTGTTATGAAGCCGGAACTATAGTAAGGAATAAGGATAGATTATTTTCACAAGGTTATATTCAACAAGAAGTTGTTGACTATGAAGAGACATTTTCACTTGTATCTCTACTTGAATCCGTTATAATCCTACTAGCTTTTGCAACTCATCTAAATTTCAAACTTTATCAAATGGATGTCAAAATTGGATTCTTAAATGGTTATATAGTTGAGGATGTTTTTGTTGAACAACCCCCCAGTTTTCAAAATCCCCAGTTTACTAATCATATTTTAAAATTAAAATAATATTTATATGGGTTAAAGCAATCTATTAGCGCATGGTATGATAGGATCATCTATTTATTTATTTTTAAAGGTTTTAAAAAATTTATAGTTTAACCTACCCATTTATCAAAAGAATTTTAAAATATGTTTCAATTGTTCAAATATATGTAGATGATCTAATTTTTGGATCTTTTAAAAACTTTCTATGTTCTAATTTTGCAAAAATAATGCAAAGAGAATTTGAAATGAGTTTAATGGGTGAACATAAATTTTTTCTTGGATTTCAAATTTTTCAAAACAAAGAAGGAATTATTTTAAATCAAAGTAAATATACTAAATATCTTCTAAAATGTTTTGGTCAAGATAACACTAAAAGTAGTGATACTCCCATGAGTACCACATGTAAGTTGGATCTTGATGAGGCTTGGAAACCAGTGGATCAAACCAATTATAGAGGTGTGATTGGAAGTATTCTATACTTAAATATTGTCCAAACAAACATTATGTTTAGTGTGTGTATGTGTGATCGTTTTCAAGAAAACCCAAAAATAGTCACACTTACTTGCTATTAAGATTAATTTTAAATTCCTCAAATATACTGTCAATTTAAGATGGTTCTATCCTAGAGGAAAATAGTTTTATTTAGTTAGTTATTATGTTACTGATTTTGGTGGATGCAAGTTAGATTGAAAAATAATCTCTGGAACATGTCATTTTTTGGGTAAGCCACTAGTTTCATAGTGTAGTAATAAAAAAATTATGTTGCATTAACTGCAACTGGAGTTGAATATATAGCTTCTGGTAGTTTTTGTGCTCAAATTTTGTGTAAAAAATGTACATTACTAGATTATGGATATCAATTTTGACATATCCCTATAAAATTTGACAACACAAGTTCTATTAACATTTCTAAAAATTCAGTATCTCATTCGAGAACAAAACATATTGATTTAAGACACTAATATTTGAGAGATAGTTATCAAAAATGTGATATAACTCTTGAATACATTGGCATAGAACATTAGATTATTGATATTTTTACTAAGACTTTGAATTATGAGAGAATGAGTTATATAAAACATGATTTAGGAATGATTAATTTTAGTTAACTAAAACTTTGTTGATGTATCAGTATTGATGACTCACTGTTGATGTCTCACTATTGATGTCTCTCTACTGATGTCTCACCTCTTATATCTCATCGTTCAGTGTCTCTATGGAATCCCACCTTTTTATTACATAACTTTTCATAATGTTTTACAAACAGATGATCTTTTAAAGTTTATTTTCATGGAAATAGGGTACATAATATCTAACAACCCTAATCTTTATTACACACTTAAACATGATTTATTACATAAAGTCTTTACTTGATATAACATGGAAGATTGAGAGGTCTAGTGTCTTTGTGGATTGGGAACATTACATAATGACTTAAAACATGAAAGACAACATCTTTATTGAAAACTTCCTTTACATGAACATTGTGTTCCCTCGTACTTAGAATTGCATGGGATAACCTGAGGACATGCATAAAAAAAAGGTGATCTATAAAGCCTAGTAAGTGAGTAAACAAGGCATAACATGAAGAATACAACACTTGTTAGGCAATAAGAATATAATTGGAGCATAAGAGAAATAGGAACATAAAGGCATGATATAGCATGATTATCTTAACATGGAAATGTGGCATCAACACTTAACATGGTATTAGCATGATCCAAGGCTCATTGCACATGGAGCATGAGTAAACCCTCATTGAACTTTAATTAGTATGAGTAAATCCTCATTGTACTTGAATTATAATGAGTAAATCCTCATTGCACTTGACATATCATGATACTAATATTTACCCAATGCATTGAAGCGCTATCAGGGTGCACCCTTCTTAAACATTTCATTTCATTCATAAGTGTGCCACAATATCATACAATATAGATTCATTAAACATCATAATTTATTCTATGGTAAAGTAATGTGGAATTAATACATGAAACTCTTCCATCAATAAGTAAATGTTCATAAACATGAATACCCTTGATAGAGAAATGGGCATGGTATTCACTACACAATGATTTTGGATTGGAAAATGGCGTTGCAATTTCGGCAGCATAACGGCATGACATAAGACTTCATAAAAATAGTTTGATGAGAGATAAAAGGGTGTCTCATCATATGTACATGAAATGTAAAATAAGTGGTTCATATAGATACATGTCCCAATATAATTAATGGAATTTTTATTCATAATACAAAATAATTTCTTGAATATAAATGAGGAGAGATAAATTCCTTACGGAATTTCGGCATGGTAATAGCTGTACATGGAAGTTATTAATGAGAGAGAAAAGGGGTCTCTAATTATTAGAACATAAAGATGTCAGTATGGGGAAGGTGATAAATCATTCCCTGAAAATTATAATTGAAAATAAAAGGGAATAAAAATATTAAGAAACTTGGATAAAATGAGAAAGGAAGTAATCCCTTATGGAAATTCGATATGGTAAGGGGTATACATGGAAGGCATCGATGAGAGATAAAGGGGTATCTGATAATTCAAAAATAAAGTGAAAATTATAGGGGAGGTGAAAAATAATACCCCAATATTTATAATTGAAAATAAAATGGCATAACAATATTAAGAAACATGGATAAAATGAGAAAGGAAGTAATCCCATACGGAAATTCGGCATGGTAACGAGTATACATGGAAGGAATCGATTTGAGGGAAAGGGGTATATCATAATTAAAACATAAAGAGGACAGTATATGGTAAGTTAGAAATCATACCCCAACATTTATAATTGAAAATAAAAGGTCATAAAAATATTAAGAAACTTGGATAAAATGATAAAAGAATAAATCCCTTACTTGGAAGTGTGATCCCAAAGGCTTGGGAGAGGCTTGAGAGAGGATTATTGGGAGCTTGGGGTGCCTTGGGAGGATTCTAGAGAGATGAGGGAAGAGGATGGAAAAACTCAAAAGGCTTTTAGTGAAGAGGAAGTGGGATCTTGGTGGGTTTATATAGGAAAGAATAGGGAATTCTTTATTATTTAGGTTTGGGATACCACACATTAAACTAAACAAAACCAAAAACAATCCCAAAGTTTTTGCCCATGTTTTTTGCAAAAGGGGAGTGTAAAACAATATTTTATAAGAAAATGGACTAAATTCTTAAAATAATAAGGGTGATTATGTGGAGGTGAGTCACACTCTCAAGGAAATCACTTTAAAAAGCTAAAATGTTTTATAAGTCTTGGAAGGTCCACTAAGGCTTTGTAAAATACATCAAACAAACCTAAAATCATATTATTTTAATGGTAAGACAAATATTGTCCAAACATAATTTTTATAGTATTTTATTAAATCACTATTGGGTCATTATGATGTCATAAAACACATTATATATTTAAATGGTATTTAATTTTTACCAAAAAATCTATTGTGTCAAAAAATTATGAAAAAGTCGCTATTGAAATCCTGATTCAAAAAGTAATATTAATTTTATCCAAATATTTTTATAAATATTTGAATTTTTACTTTTAAAATAAAAACCAACATTTATCGAAAATTCATGGGTTTTGACAAAAACAGCTTTCAAACCTTAATAAAAATTACAATTGTATTCATAAAAATTATACGATCATTTATACTTAATAAAAATTAATTTAATAATAATAATAATCTATTAAAATATTTTTTAATTCAAAAATCCATTAATTTATCAAAATAGATTTTTTTTAGTTGAATACTAACTAAAGATACTATTTGTGCTTTAAAAACTATTTACAAAGTAACAATAATAAAATGAATGTATATTCTTTATTATATTCAAAAATAATGCACATAATAACAGTTCTAAGGTCTTGTAACATAACCCCTTATAACATCTGCATAAGACTGAAGGGTAAGGTGTGTGATGGTGACAGACTCTTGGGGTGGCTCGGATAATATCGTTTGTGTGGTAATCTCTATCAACTTCCACTTCTCCCATAGGCAATTCTGTTCGAAATTAACATATTGAAGCTCAGCTTGGTCTTGGTCAAAAGTGAAGCCCAGCGACACCACCTCCTTTCTGATCTCTGAAAAATGGGCTTCGTACGGGGAAATTCTACTGGATGAGGCCATCGCTTCCTTTGTCTGAGTAAATTGGATTTGTTAAAGCCCTATATTTATACTAATCATGTGATAACTTCTCAATGGAGATTTTAGAAATGGTCACAATTATTAATAGTATTTTTAAAATCCAAAATCATAAAACCAAATAAGTTTATATGTTATATAACCATTTCACATAATAATACAATTAATTAGATCAAGAGGAATTTCTATATTAAAAGTTTGGTTCGTTACACAATACATGAAATTATGAAAAAAAATATTCTAATACACTTGAATGGATTCATCATAGGTTCATACTAAGTTCAATTACTACATCTCATAACCTGGGGACATACATTAAAGGAAAGGGTGAGCAAAAGACCCAGTAAGAGTAAATAAGGGAAATAGATTGCTTGTGATCATGGGGAATATAAATAAGAACATGATGAAATACATAAATGCATGAGAAAGTGGCATATAATAATAATAATAAAATTAATAATAGATTGTAAATGTAGCTGAAATATTTACTTTAGACATTCAAAAGTATATCACCATGGTTTTTCATCAATGTGTTGTAAAATTTACCAAGGTTATTCACCAAGGTATCGTAAAACATGTCATGTCTAGAGATTAAATTATTTACCCAATTCATTGGAGTTATATTATATTGCACCCTATATATGTATTAATTAATTTTATCCACATATATCATAATAAAACATTTGAAAAATAACCCATGGATAATAAAATAAATAGGTTTAATATCAAAATCATGGTGTTTTAAAAAGTGCTTAAAAACAAGATCCTTTTTTTCATTTTAAACCCAAGAAAAAGGAAATAGGGTTTCATGTATGTTAATACCATAATAAAATAGATCATTTTTACATATATTTGAATACCTCTATAGAATAAAGAGCTTTGGGTATTCAAAAAACAAAAAATAATAATTTCTTGAAAAAAAGATAGAAATTTTGAGAAGAAAATTCTACAGCATAACGGGTATGAAACATGGTTTTAGAAAACATTAAAATGATAAGGGACAAGGGGGTACCATTGATAAAAGACTATTAATTATGTAAAGGTATATAATTAAAAGTATATAAGAACATATTGTGGAAATTTTAAAGTCATACCACATAAAGAGGGAACTTGAAAGGAAAAGAGATGTTGAGATTTCTCTTACCTTGAAGAGTAACTCCTAAAACTTAGAGATCAAGAACTAGATGGATTGAAAACACCTTGGGAGGACTCCTTGGGTGGTGAAACAATCAGATACTAGTGGATTATGAATTTTTAATTAAATTAAATGACGAAATGGGTGGGTATTTATAGCAAAAGAGATGGAGTTTTTTATTAAATTATTTGGACACCTTAGTAGTGGTATTTGAAAAATCATGGGCTTTCCCATGATATGTTTCCATGGTTTTCGCCACTTGGGACACCAATTACATTATTTTAATCTTAATGAGTTGAACTAAAAATTTATAATACTCATTACATCATCATGACATAGTTATGATTTCATTAAACATACCAAAAAACTCAACATGTGTTTTTACAATTCAAGAAAATCTAAAGTATTTTATAAAATTCTCATAAATTCACCATAACCTAATATCAACATTCTAATTTCAAAAATAAAATTTATTTTATTATAATAATTATTTAAATATGATTAATTTAACTTTTACCTATAAAAGTAATTATTTATAAAAAATAATAGCGGATAAAAAATATATAGTGAATGCATAGTGAAATTTCTAACATTTGAAAAAAAATATTACCATTTATAATTAAAATGAGTGTTTTTATAACACTATTTCATTATAATAAACATTATTAATAAAACCTTTTATTAATATAATAATTTATATCTATTTGAAAAGTATAATTTTTTCCCGAAAAATCAATTTATCAAATTTCATATCAATTTTTAAGAAAAACTATCCTTAAAACAAAAATAATGAAATAAAAAATTTATTTAAACAAAGGGATTAAATTTTAAGTGACTAGGGACTCGACACAAACCCCTTATAACACTCACATACGACTTAAGGGTAAGGTGTGTGATGGTGATAGACTCGTGGGGCGGCTCGGCTAACATCACCCGAGTGGTAATCTCCACTAACTGGAACTTCTCCCATAGGAGATTTCATTCAAGGTTAACATGTTGAATTTTGGCTTGGGATCAATCAAGAGCAAATCCCAGTGATTCTACCTCCATCCCAAGAACCGAAAAATGGGTTTCGTATGGAACGATTCTACTGGATGATGCCATCGACTCTTCTATCTTCATTAATTAACCATTATCATTTCTATTTATAACACTAATTATAATGTTAAAATTATTATTAAGAGTATTATTTCCAATGGTCATATAGAACAATGATCATAATTGACCAATGGTCATATAACGGTTGAAACACAATGGTCACATTTAAATTATACTCATTTCATTATTAAATGGATATATTTTTATTGATTATAAAATAATATAACACACATTTTCAGGAAACAATTATCATTCAAAAAGTTCAGGTCATTACATTATTTCCCCTTGAATAAATTTCATCTCGGAAATTTAATCTCCTTCCCTTGGTTGATAAAAGATGTGTGTACTTTTTCCTCATTCTCTCCTTTGGTTCCCATGTGGCTTCTTCATATTTCTGGTTCCTCTACAACACGTTAACGAGGTGGTTAGTTTTTTTTGTGTAGAACATTTTCTCTATGGTCTAAGATCTCCATCGGCTACTCCTCATAAGAGTGGTCATGTTCCAGTTGTACCACTTTTTGAATCAATACACGCGAAGGTTCATGTATGTACTTCCTCAAGAGAGATACATGGAATACATCATAAACTTGATCTAGGTTTGTAGGAAGTGCAAGATGATAGGCCACTTCCCTTATACAATCAAAGATTACATAGGGGCCAATGTACCTGGGGTAGAGCATCCCTTTCTTCCTAAAGTGCATGACTCTCTTCCATGGAGAAATATAAAGGAAGACCTTGTCACCAACATCAAACTCTAAGTCCCTTCATTGGTTGTCAATATAGATCTTCTATCGAATCTGAGAAGCCTTAATGTGTTGTTGTGTAATGACCCTCCAATTCTCATTGGCTTGAGAGCTCAACGAGTCATTACTAGGCCTTAAGTGACATCCCCAAGACGCCAAAGGCTGGCAATAAATATCTAAGGGTTTCAAATACAATTGGGGGACGATTTACCCTTTCAGAAAATAAACACGTCCATTAACAATTCACTATATGACGCATGAACAAATGAAAGACCAATCAACAACTTCATTTATGTTAAACCACATCAGAGTACACAACAGCAGAAGACCAAACCAAACATCAAAATACATAGTGGAAGAACAACTCAAGACTCTCAAAAGACACCATGACTCCGTGTTCCACAAGCTCCAAACTCCACAGCATCTCCCAAACATCACCACGAGCCATTAGTAATGAGATGCTTTACCTTTACCTGTGTCTTGGAATACAACATCTACAAAAGCACCAAAGTGCCAAAGCAGGGGTGAGTATAAAACTCAGTAGGTTTTCCCCCAATGACTTCCCTACTCACGCCACTAGGATAGAAGAGTTAGAAACACTTATATAAAAACATTTTATATAAAACAATTTCACCAAAGAAGTTTATAACTAAATATAAACAAGTTTCCCAAAACCATCCATGCTTAAAAGCATCCAAGTGCAAGTAAAACCAGATTTTCCAACACATTATTTTTTCATAAAAATAACCAAACAAATTTATAAACCATTTCACAAACATCCCTTTTTCATACCCAACCATTTCAAAAACCTATGAAATCAACCATGCATGCTTCGTTATGACGGTTCCATAATCATGAGCGGTCTCTCATCGATCTAACAAGTTGTCATAAGGTAATTATTTACCATGTGCTGTTACACCGTTGGCACCGAGCACAGGGTCATATTTCAACCAATCCTCATACTTCAAAGTCCCATGTGCCATTAAACGTTTGGCACCGATCACAAGGTACTATTTTAAATAAGCCTTGTATATGCAACATGAAAACACACTACACATTCCCAACAATCATGCCAAAACCATCCTTTCAATAAAACACCTTTTATTGAAAACCATTTTTCATCAAAACCAAGTGTGTTCAACCAATTCAAACCATTTCAATAAAACTCCCTTTTTATTGAAAACCAAATCCATCAAAGTCACTTCAATCTCAAACCATTTCAATAAAACACCCTTTTTATTGAAATCCCATTTCTCATCAAAACATTTACAATTTCAGAAATTTTATAATTTAAAATCAGCATTTTAAATTCAAATAGCCAAATCACTTTGCACAACAATTCACCAAGATTTCACAATTTCATCAAAACGATAAATCATCACAAAGGAAGATTTATTCCATGCTTTTCACAATCAATACCATCCAAATAAACAATTTGTAACTAAGCCAACCAATTCTAACATGAGGATTTGAGACTGAATCCACCTACCTCAAAGGTTTTGATGAAAACCCTAACAAACGAAGAACGCACAAGAAAACAGGGTCGATTCACCAAGGATGCTCCATAGATGTCTTCTCCTAACACAACCAAGACCAAATCTCATCATATTTGTCATATACACACTTAGATCTACCCATAACTGGCGTAGATCTAAGAAACTGAGAGAATAGGAGAAGTATATATAAGTAGATCTAAGAAACCATTCAAGAACGAAGGAGAACGATCACATACCTCAACAATCCAGCTTCTATTCGCCAAGAGAAGCCTTCAGATCGCCTCTGGAACGATGGTAGAACCCTCTTTGACCTTAGGATAACCAAAATCCCGAGTTAGGGCCTCTTAGGAGCTTTAATGAGGAAATTAGAGGAAAAACAAGTTATATCCACAATTTAAGGATCTAATTTAAGTGACTACATGGTTAGTCCACACTGTTTGACAAACCGTGCGCTAACCGTGCGTTAGCTACTGCCTCGGCCACCCTTCTCCTACGGCCTCATCTCATGGTTTCCCTTAACCATGCGCTGACCATGCAGAAGCCACTACCTCCTCAGTCAGACATGCATGGTTTGGCTGCATGGTTTAGACAAACTGTGCGTCGCCCATGCACCATCCCCTTTGCTTCAAACTTCAATCCAGGATCTCCCGACTCTCCCATACGTCACCCCTAACCTTTAAAATCAAGAAAATCATCAATTAAGGGTTACATACTAGAAACTGGGGGTACTACATTATCCCCATCATTGGTCTTTCCATCCCAAGAAAGTAGAAAACCAATTCTTGTCAGAAAGAGTTATGGCCACTGCTCTCTCATTTATTTCTCGCATTCCCAAGTCTCTTCCTGAATCTGACCATCCTGCCATAAAACCCGCACTAGACTGATGATTTTCCCACACAAGACTTTCTCTTGCCTATCCAAAATCCATACTGGGATATGTATCAACGAAGCATCTGGATCTAGGTCAACGTGATCCCATCTTATCACATGGTCAGGATCATATTGATACTTTTTCAACTGAGATACATGGAACACATTATGCATTGCACTGAACCGTGGTGGTAATGCCAACTGATATGCCACCTCTCCAACCCATTCCAGTATCTCAAAAGGGCCTAAATATCGAGGAGACAATTTTCTCTGCTTCCCAAAATGAAGATGTCCAAGCCTTGGAGAGATTCCCAAAAAGACATGATCACTCACCGCAAACAACAATAGCCTTCGACGATGATCCGCATAAGATTTCTGACGACTCTAAGCCATCTCAATCCTCTTTCAAATCAATTGGATCTTCTCCATTGTTTCATGGACAAGTCTCGGCCCAACTAGTGAAGTCTCACCTGTTTCCACCCAACATAGTAGAGAATGACAAGGATTCCCATACAATGCTTCAAACGGAGCCATGCGTATCGAGGCTTCATAGCTGTTATTGTACGAGAACTCCACTAATGGTATATGATCCTCCCATGAGCCACCAAAATCCATTACACAAGCCCGCAACATATCTTCCAAAGTTTGTATCATCCACTCGGATTTCCCATCCGTTTGAGGATGATACGCCGTGCTCATAGTCAACTGGGTCCCAAGGGCTTGCTGTAATGATTTCCAAAAACGAGATATGAACCTCAAATCTCTATCTGAGACTATAAACTTTGGTACCCCATGCCTCTTTACCAATTCTCAGATATTGATTTTTGAAATATCTTCCACCGTATGAGTTTCACGAATCAGGATGAAATGGTCCGACTTGGTTAGACGATCCACTATCACCCAAATGGCATCATGTTTCTGGACCGTTCTTGGAAGACCTGTAACAAAATACATTTCTATCTGATACCATTTCCACACCGAGATAGGTAAAGATTGTAACATACCATCTGGTCTCTGATATCTGGTTTAACATGCTGACAAGTTAAACATCGCGAGACGAACTCGACCACCTTCCTTTTCATGTCGCTCCCCCAAAACTGCACCTTCAACGCCTTATACATCTTATGTGTACCCGGATTTAAAACCCATCTCGAATGGTGGTAAGAATTAAGGAGTTGTTACTGAGTAGTTAAAGGTACAACCATCTAATCTCAAAACTGTAAAACTGAACTCCCATCCAGCTTCCATCCCTCAATGGTCTCCCAACCATTGAGTTTTTAACTCATTGTAACATAGTCTACATCAGATGCATATGCCTCCTTTACTATCTCCACCAAATTAGGAACAAGTGTAGCTAAAAAGAAAACAACGACATCACCTCGATCTTCACATTCCACATGCATGTCGGCTAAGACCGACATCAACTGCCATTTATCTGAAGCTTCCTTTGCCAACTGAGCATACGACTTCCTGCTTAATGCATCAGCCACCGAATTTCTCTTACCCGGTGTATACATTAATTCAAAGTCAAACATTTGAAGATACTCCATCCATATCCTCTACCTCAGATTCAAATCTCGTTGTGAGAAAATGGGTTTCATGATTTTTTGATCCGTAAACACAGTAAATTTCTCACCAAAGAGATAGTGTATCCATGTTTTCAAATCATGGGCGACTGTAGCTAACTCCAAATCATGTGTTGGGTAATTTTTCTCATGCACTCACAACTGCCTTGAGCCATAAGAAACCACATGGTCTCCTTGCATGATAACACAACCCAACCCTGTTCCTGAAGCATCACAATACATCATGTATCCTTACCTTGATTCTAGAAAGATTAAGATAGGTGCCGATGTAAGCCAAACTTTCAACTCTTGAAAATATCTCTGACATTCCTCAGTCTATTGAAATGCACTGTTCTTCTTTGTCAATGTTGTCATAGGAGAAGCTAATCATGAGAAGTCACGGACAAAGCATTGGTAATAACCAGCTAGACCAGAAAAACTTCGTATTTCAAAGACATTCTTCGGCGGTTTCCAAGAAAGAACAGCTTCTATCTTTTCTAGATCCACTAAAACACCTTTCTCAGAGACAACATGGCCCGGAAAACGTACCTCTTGTATCCAAAAATCGCACTTTGATAATTTATCATACAACTGATGGTCTCGTAAGATTTCCAACACTATCGCCAAGTGTTGCTCATGCTCAGCCCTTGTTCTTGAATACACCAATATATCATCCACAAACACCACAATAAAAGAATCCAGATATCGCTGAAATATCTGATTTATCAATGCCATAAAGATTGTTGGTGCATTTTTAAGACCAAAAGGCATGACTATATATTCGTAGTGTCCATATTTGCTTCTGAAGGCTGTCTTCGGAATATCCTCCTTCTGAACTTGCAACTGGTGATATCCTAACCGCAATTCAATCTTGGAGAACCACTGAGCTCCCCTCAATTGATCAAACAGGTCATCAATGTGTGGAAGTGGATATCTATTCTTTATCGTAACTTAGTGAAGTTTATGATAATCCACACATAGCATCAAATTTCCAACTGCTTTCTTTACAAACAAAATTGGTGTTGCCCATGGAGACATGCTTGGCCGAATGAAATCCTTGCTTTCCAGCTCCTCTAACTGCACTTTCAATTCTTGTAACTCTGTTGGTGCCATTCTATAAGACGGAATGGAGATAGGACTGGTCCCCGGAAGGAGATCAATCGTAAACTCCACTTCCCTTAGAGGTGGTAACCCTGAGAAGTTCTTGGTAAAGACATCTGTAAATTGATCCACCACAGCTGGAAAACTATTTTCCTCAATCTCTTCCATTGATGCCAAATTCAACATTGCCAATTGGTGAGATATAATTCCCACCATTGGTTCCAACAAGCTCTTTGCGCCTTTCTTTACTATCCTTTCTCCTCTAAAGAGATTCTCAAAGCCGTCCTCAGTCGTGAAACTAACTCTTCTCCCATAACAGTCGATGTGAGCCTTAAACCTTTCCAACCAATCCATACCCAGGATTACATCATAGACATCCATATCCAACATGGAGAAGTCCCATTCTAGCTCAGCTCCATCAACAGTTATATCACATGATCGGCACACGAAGGCTTGAAATTCTCTTTCACCGAGAGGAGTTTGCAGTTTCAAGACAGAAGGCATCATTTCCAGTTTTAAACATAGCAAGTCAATAACATGAGAATCAATGAAGGAATGTGATGCAAGAGTATCAAACAACAGTTTCACAAAGGTAGAATTCAAAAGAATTGTACCTCTTACTGTTGATGGTCCAGCCTGATCATCAACAATCATATGCTCATCTCCATACAATTGCTTCGTCGCAGCATTGTTCTCCTTGTTGCCTTGATGAGATTTCCCTGGTTTAGGAGTCATAGTATTTCAAGAATCACCATGGCTAGCTCTATTATGCTAACAAGAGTGACTCTTCTTTCCTCATCCTGTTGAAGCATACGATGCTTGTGATGCCTGAGAAGTGTCCCGAACACCTGATAGTGGAGCACTGCGACAATATTGCTGAAGATGCCCTATATTGTTGCAATTGTGACATGCTCTTAGTGGTTTTGTACATTCTCGTTTCATGTGATCAGTCGAACCACAATGAAAGAAACCTACTTTGCTCTGGGGTCGTGGAGGAAGGTTGATTGATCCCTCCGTCTGGTTCTGATTCGCACTCCCACCTTGGAAGTAGGTGTCCCTCTTTCGCTTGTTTCAAGAATTAGAGTTCCCACCCATTCCCATGGGTATCAACATACCTCCTCCTATCGATCCCGAGATATCACGTTCAGTAATCGTTTCTATGTTCACCATCTCTGTATAATCTGTAATACAGAGCACCGCAATCTTTGATCGAATCTCCTACCTTAGTCCTGATTCGAAGATGTGTGCCTTCAAAGAAGCACTTGCCGCAACCTCTGGTGAAAAATAGACTAAATTCATGAACTTATCTACATACTCTGTGACAGAGAGGCTCACCTGTTTCAAGATGAAGAAGTACATCATTTTCTGGATCTTGAACGTGTGAGGATAGAATTGTTTGTTAAACAATTTTTCAAAATCCTCCCATGTAAGGCCTTCATCCAATTTAGCATGCACCGCTAAATCCCACCACTGACGTGCAAGATCCTCGAGCATATACGCCGCCAGCTTCACTTTGAGCTCTACTAGTGTGCCGATGAAATCAAATATACGATTCATCCTGCTTAGCCACACCTCCACCTTCTCGGGTTCCGTATCAACCCTAAAGTTTGGTGGATTCTGCTTCATGAACTTGATGGTATAATCCACATGTCATGGTTTATTCCTCTGGTTCCCCGTATCCACAGATTGAAAATCTTGGAAAATACTCTGAACCAACTCTTGTTTCACACATGGTTCAGGTGCAACCACATTCTCTGTAGCTTCTTTGGGTTGGTTTCGACGACGCCTACCGGGTGCCATTTTCTAAACCAACAACAAACTCTGTCAATATCACTCTCTAGCAATTGTTGGATTAGAATTTCAAATTCTATCACCTAAACTATCACAACATTGTTCTCAAACAACCTTTTTCCATGATCAACCATTTTTGAAAACATTCAACATAATTTTTGAAAATCAATCCATTTTCAAAATACACCAAATATCCTGTTTTCAAAAGCTTTCACTTGAAAACAATTTATACATTTTTCAAAAATTGGAACCATGCACAAAATCCTTACTCATTCCTCATAATGAGATATGCAATCCTAGGGGGAAGTCATTCCTATACCATGCATTTCATGCTCCTCTCATTGGCTAAACCAACGAAAATGACATTTCCAATATTCTACAAGTGTATCCAAAACACTTTTGTACCCAACACCCTGGTAACTTGAAGTTCAGCATAAACGGGTTAGCTACGTCCTTTTATGCTATACATTTCAAGTTCCGACAATACTACTCATGTCTAAGATGACCACCCAAGGAATAGACAAGAAGGAATTTCAACTCCAAGACCAAGAACATCGATGAACACTTGTTAGGAAAGGACCGAACAAGCTGATACCATTTATAATGACCTGCTAATTATCATTGTCTTGAGAGCTCAACGAGTCATTACTAGGCCTTAAGAGACATCCCCAAGATTCCAAAGACTGGAAATAAATGTTGAAGGGTTTCAAATACAACTGGGGGACGATTTACCCTTTAATAAAATAAACTCATCCATTAACCAATCACTATATGATGTATGAACAAATGAAAGACCAATCAATAACTTCATTTATGTTAAACCACATCAGAGTACACAACAGCGGAAGACCAAACCAAACATCAAAATACATAGAGGAAGAACAACTCAAGACTCTCAAAAGACACCATGACTTCGTGGTCCACAAGCTCTAAGCTCTACAGCATCTCCCAAACATCACCATGAGCCATTAGTAATGAGATGCTTTAACTTTACCTGTGTCTCGGAATACATCATCTGCAAAAGAACCAAAGTTCCAAAGCAGGGGTGAGTATAAAACTCAGTAGGTTTTCCCCAATGACTTCCCAACTCACGCCACTAGGATAGAAGAGTTAGCAACACTTATATAAAAATAGTTTATATAAAACAATTTCACCAAAGCAGTTTATAACTAAATATAAACAAGTTTTATAAAACAATCCATGCGCAAAATCATCCAAGTGAAAGTTAAACCAGATTTTCCAACATGATATTTTTTCATAAAAATAACCAAACAAATTTCCAAACCCTTTCACAAACATCCCATTTTCATACCCAACCATTTCACAAACCCGTGAAATCAACCATCCATGCTTCGTAATGATAGTTCCATACTCATGAGCGGTCTCTCGTCGATCTACCAAGTCATCACAAGGTAATTATTTCACATGTGCCATTACACCTTTGGCACCAATAACAAGGTCATATTTCAACCAAGCCTCATACTTAAAAGTCCCATATTCTATTAAATGTTTGGCACCAAGCACAACGTCCTATTTCAACCAATACTCGTATATGCAACATGAACACACACAACAAATTCCCAAAAATCATGCCAAAACCATCCTTTCAATAAAACACCATTTACTGAAAACCATTTTCCATCAAAACCAAGTGTGTTCAACCAACTCAAACCATTTCAATAAAACTCCCTTTTTATTGAAAACCAAATCCATTAAAGTCATTTCAATCTCAAACCATTTCAATAAAACACCCTTTTTATTAAAAATCCCATTTCTAATCAAACCATTTACAATTTCAGAAATTTCATAATTTAAAAAGCAACATTTTAAATTCAAATAGCCAAATTACTTTGCACAATAATTCACCAAGATTTCACAATTTCATCAAAACCATAAATCATCACAAAGGAATATTTATTCCATGATTTTCACAATCAATACCATTAAAATAACCAATTTGAAACTAAGACAACCAATTATAACAATAGGAGTCGAGAGTGAAGTCACCTACCTAAAAGGTTTTGACAAAAACCCTAACAAATGGAGAACACACAAGAAAACCAGGCCGATTCACCAAAGATCCTCCTTAGATATCTTCTCCTAACACAACCACGACCAAATATCATCATATTTGGAATCCACACACTTAGATCTACCCATAATGGGTGTATATATAAGAAACCAAGAGAAGAGGAGAAGTAGGTCTAAGTAGATCTAAGAAACCATTCAAGAACGAAGGAGAATGATCACATACCTCAAAAATCTGGCTTCGATTTTCCAAGAGAAGCCTTCGGATCACCTCCAGAACAAGGGGAGAACCCTCTTTGACCATAGAAGAACCAAAATCCTAAGTTAGGGATGCTTAGGAGCTTTAATGAGGCAATTAGAGGAAAAACGAGTTAGATCCACAATTTAAGGATCTAATTTAAGTGACCGCATGGTTAGTCCGCACGGTTTGACAAACCGTGAGCTAACCGTGCATTAGATACTCCCTCGGCCACCCTTATCGCATGGCCTCATCGCACGGTTTCCCTTAACCACGTGCTGACCGTGTAGAAGCCACTACCTCCTCAGTAAGCCACGCACGGTTTGGCCGCAAGGTTTAGACAAACCGTGCACCGCCCGTGCACCTTCCCCTTTGCTTCAAACTTCAATCCAGGATCTCTCGACTCTCCCATATGTCACCCTTAACCTCTAAAACCAAGAAAAGAATAAATTAATCTTTACATACCAAAAACCGGGGGTACTACATGTTGGATGGAATGAACATTTTCTTTCATCTCTTGTACAAGATCAGGCACTAGAATCTTTCTCTCACTAGCTCCGACCCAACAAGTAGAAGTTCTACATCGATTCCCATATAGAGCTTCAAAGGGTTCCATTTGAATACTCAAATGGATGTTGTTTTTGTATGAGAACTCAACTAATGGGAGATGTTATCCCATCCACCTATAAATTCTATCGATTATATTATCAGTATTTCCTCGAGTGTCTGAATAGTCCTTTCTTATTGGCCATTAATTTGAGGTGGATAGGCCATACTGAAATTCAATTCGGTACTCATATCATGTTGAATACTTCTCTAGAATTTTTATATGAACCATGTATCATGATCAGATATGATAAAAATTGGCACTCTATGCAGCCTTACCACTTCCTTTATGTATATCTTTGTGATTTGATCAAGAGAGAAATCTTCTAGAATAGAGATAAAATGGGTAGTCTTGGTGAGATGGTCCACTATAAACCATATCGCATTATTTTCTTTAGATGTTTTTGGGATACTAGTGACAAAATCCATAGTGATATTGTCCCACTTCCATGCTTGTATGGGTAGTGGTTCTAAGACCCCTTTAGAAAGTTTTCTCTCTTACTTCACTTATTGACACACCAGGCACCTTGTAGTGTAGTTAGTAATCTCCCTTTTCATGTTATCCCACCAATAATGATCATGAAGGTGAATAAACATTTTAGTGTTTCCAAAATGTATAGATAAACTAGAGCTATGAGCTTCATCCATCCTCCACTTCTTTATTTATGGAATATATGGAACACATTGCCATGTATGAAATTTCAGTACACCTTCTTGATCAATATTGAACTCAGGAAACATCCCATTCTTTGTATCCTCTATCTTCTTCTATAACAAAGGATCTTTTCTTTGATATTTCTTAATATTCTCTAATAGTGACGGTTGATAAATACTTTGGGATATTTTTTATGATTTCCCTTCCTTAATGATTTCCATGACGAGTTTTACTAGGTCTTTGATCAAAGGATCTCCTTTAATCCTCATCATTTCCATCACAATAGGTTATTTCATACGTAATGCATCAGGGACTTTGTTTACTTTACCAGGGTGATAATGAATTGAGAAATCATAGTCGTTAAGAACTTCCAACCATCTCCTTTGTCTCATGTTCAATTCATTTTGTGTGAAAATATACTTCAAACATTGATGGTCTGTTTATATATCACATTTCTCCCCATCAAGATAGTACCTTCATATCTTCAGATAAAAAACAACCACAACTAGCTCCATTTCATGTATAGGATAGTTCTTCTCATGAGGATTAAACTATAGATATTCATAATAAATCACCTTTTCATTTTGCTTGAGGACGTACCCAATCCATTTCAAAGATGCGTTACTAAAAATAACAAATCATTCTCCAATAGAGGGTAGAGTTAACACGGGTGAAGTAACCAATCTCTTCTTCAACTCTTGGAAACTTTCTTCACAATTCTTTATTTATATGAACATGACCCCTTTTTGAGTTAACTTGGTTAGTGGATTATAAATTCATGAAAATTTATTCAAAAACCTCCTCTAATATCCTACTAAAACAAGGAAACTAAAAATCTCAGTTACTATTGTAGGATGATGCAACTTCTCCACAACCTTTGTCTTTACAAGGTCAATTGATATTCCTTCATTGGTTACAATGTTCCACAAGAATGAAACTTTTTGTAACCAAAATTAATATTTTATAAACATTCCAAATAACCTCTCCTTCCTCATAGTTTTCAATATAACCCTTAGATGATCCTCATCCTCCTTGTGACTTTTGTAATATATCATAATTTCAATGATAAAAACTACCAAAGAGTTATCAAGGTAGTTCTTAAAGACTCTATTCTTCAAATCCATAAAAATAATAGGATAATTAGTCAAGATGAAGGGAATAACAAAAAACTTTTAATGCCTATATGTGATCATAAGGCGGTCTTTAGAATATCTTGTTTCTTCACCTTCAATTGATGATAACAATATCGAAGATCAATCTTGGAGAATAATTGATCCCATGAATCTGGTCAAATAAATTACCAATTCTTGTAAGAGTGTACTTATTCTTCACTATGATCTCATTAAGTTATCTATAATCAATTCATAACTGCATTGATCCATCCTTCTTCTTCAAAAAGAGAACATATTCTCCCCAAGGAGACACACTTGGTCGGATAAACCCCTTCTCCAAAACATCTTGGAGTTTCTTCTTTAATTCCTCAAGCTCCACATTTTCCATTCTATATGGGGTATTTGAAATTTTCTTGGAACTAGGCATGAGTTCAATGGATAAATCTACCTCTATTTTTGGGGAAGGTCCAGGTAACTCATCAGAAAATACATCAATGTATTTATGGGGAAATTATCTATTCATACACTTTCATTTAATTCTTCATCTTTACCGACCATCTTCATAAAAAAGGTTGTGAGTGGTGCTTATAGACAAAACTTAGGTTGAGATATCTCTCTTATAAAACAACTATAAGTTTTCCATTAAAGACTACTAATATTTCCTTGCTTATTTAGTTGATCTTATTATTATACTTTGAGATCTAGTCCATCCCTAGTATGACGTCTAATTCCAGCATAGAAATGACTACTATATTTACGATGATATTGTTCTCTTCAAAGTGAACACTGGAGTTTTCATACCCTATTGATGCATGGATAATTCCTCCAGGATTATTAACTGATAGTTATACTTCTATTATTTCAAGAATTGATTAAATATTTTTTGCAAACATGGATGAAATAAAGAAATGCGTAGAACTAGAATCAAAAAAAGTACTTGATAAATTTTATAAAACAATGAGAGTACCAGCCACCACATCATTTGGAGCTTCAACTTTAGTCTTCATGATAGAAAAAGCAAAATCTTTCTCCCTTATCCTATGTTGAGGTTGATGGTGATTCCCTTCTACTACCCTAATATTTGGATAGTGATTGGAAAAGTGGCCAATTTGTCCAAACTTGAAGTATTAGCCTTCCAAAAAATCCTACACAATCTTCCCTTTATCTTTTATGTTGAGAAGTTGAGGCTTCACTTCACTATGATAGTTCCGATCAATATGGTCATCTCTTCCACACTTGCAACACTTCCCACTCCTGAGCAGGCAGTTACCTGAATGATTATTCCCACATTTTTTGCATGTGGAAAGTTACAATTGCTTTCCTCATATTCCTTGGTTAATTCTCCTCCCCAATATTGGATCCAAATATCTCTTCTTTTCATTAGATTTTTGATACCACTACATCTCACCGAACTCCAATTCAACTTTCATATCACTCCTCACAATCTCCCCGTATTTTTCATAGTCTTTGTTGGAAAGATTATTCTATAAATGAGGTCTTAGTCCATCAAATAATCTATAAACCTCTCATTAGGATCCATGAAAAAGCAATATTTTTTATGGGAAAGTCTTTTTAATTTCATCTCATAGCTTAACACATATTAATTTTCCTACTATTTAAACTCTATGAATTATTTATCTATTTTCATTCGCATTGAATGGGGAAAATATTTCTTGAAAAAAGGTTCACCTGAACTCGTCCCACTCCATAGCTTCAATATCCCATCTTGGATTTTCATTTTTTATCAACGCCCACCACTGATTAGCTTCTCCCCCTAAGCAGTAAACATGAAGGGTGAATTTCTCTTGTTCTAAATAATGGAAAAGAGAAAATATCTTTTCAATATAGCTTATCCATTATCTAGAAATCAATGTGTTAGTAGATCCACTAAAATTTGGTGGTCATTGACACATAAAGGACTCAACAGAAAGTTTTTCCCTTCATGGTGAATCTGGTCTCTCGGTTTCATTCAAGTTATTTCCCATAACATGAGTTAGTTGATTCATCATTCTCATGAAGTTTTACATTATATATTCCAATAGAATGTCATCAGCGCATGATTCATTGCGCTCACTATTTATGTGGTTTCTCTTATTTCCTGCCATTTTCTAAAAGAAGAAAACCTTAGTGAGAAACATGTTTTATTTAATAATATTATAGTTCCAATGGAACTTTTATGTCATAAAATATTATTCTTAAACATGTTATTCATTAAAAATAACTAAAATTTCTATAAATCCTTTATGATGGTTCATAAAAATCTTGTTATTAACCAAACATATCCCTCGACGGTGTCGAATTTAGAGTAAAGCAAGGCTCGTTGTCATGCACCAGTTCTCATTCAAGTCTCACTCAAAGTGGTTTTCTTGGGTTTTACCACTAGATATATTTGTCCCAGAGCCACATCCAGTTGTTTGTATCTAGATAGGGATTTCTTTTTTTGGAAACCAATTACTTAATATTAATCAAAAATACCAGGAAATTTTCCTATATTAAAACTTTTCTCTATGGTTCTTCATAAATTTTTCAAATCCTAATTTATAGAAATAACTAAACCATACTTTGAAAACAACTATGGCATCCTGCCTTTTTATTACAAAACTTTTCATTACATTTTACAAATAGATGATATTTTAAAGTTTTGTGTTTTGGTAATAAGGTACATAATAAATGAAAATATGAAAACGTTCTTCTAATCTATTTTAATGGATTAATCATAGGTTAATACTAAGTTTAATTACTTCATCTCATAACCTTGGGATATACATCATAGGAAAGGGTGATCAGAAGGCCCAGTAAGGGTAAACAAGGGAAATAGTTTACATGTGATCATGAGGAATATCAATAAGAACTTGGTAAAATACATAAAGGAATGATAAAGAGGCATATCATAATAATAATAACATGAATAATAATTTGGAAATGTATATACAACATTTACTTTATATATTCATAAAAATATCACCAATTTTTTTCATTGAGGTGTCATAAAATTTACCAAGGTTATTCACCAAGTTATCATAAAACATGTGATCTCTAGAGATTAAATACTTTTCACAATGAATTGGAGTGATCTTTGGGAACCCCCTCCATATGTATTAATTAATTTGATACACAAATATCATAATAAATAATTTCATAAATAACATTTGGGTAATAAAAGAAATGGGTTTCATATCAAAATCACAGTTTTTTAGAAAGTTATTAAAAACAATATCCTTTTGTCATTTTAAACCCACAAAAAAGGAATTTGGGTTTCGTGTATATTAATACCAGAATAAAATAGATAATTTTGAAATCTATGTGAATATCCTTGGAGAATAAATATGTTTTGATATTTAAAAAACAAAATAAAATAATTTCCTAAGAAAAAGTAAGAAATTTTGAGAAGAAAATTATACAACATAATGGGTATGAAACATGGTTTTAGAAAACATTAAAAAGAGAGGGGAAAAGGGTCTCCAACTCATAAAATACTCTTAATATAGTAAAGGGGTAGAATAAAATGGATGAGAAGAACATAGTATAGAAATTTTAAATATATACCACATAAAGAGGTAACTTAAAAGGAAAAGAGAAGTTCATATTTCCCATACCATGAAGAGTAACTCCTAAAACATGAAGATCAGGAACTTGGGGGCTTGAGGACACCTTGGGAGGACTCCTTGGGAGGTAAAAATATTACATCTTTATGAAAGATGAATTTTTAATGAAAGGAAATGAATAAATGTTTGGGTATTTATAGAAAAATAGATGGATTTTTTTATTAAATTCCTTGGACACCTCAGTAGTGGTATTTGTAAAACCATGGGCTTCCCATGGTATTTGAAAACCCATGGGATTACCATGGTATTTGCCCATGGTTTTGGATACTTAGGACACCTATTACATTATTTTAATCCTAAAGGCTCCAAAATAATTTTATAATACTCATTACATCATTATGACATAGTTATGATGTCATTAAACATACTAAAAAACTCAAACTATGTTTTTACTATTCTCGAAAAGCTAAAGTATTTTATAAAATTATCATAAATACACTGTAACCACATATCAATGTTCTAATTTTAAAAAATGACATTTATTTTATCATAATAATTCTCTAAATATTAGAAATTTAACTTTTAACTATAAAAATAATTATTTATTAAAAATAATAGCAGATTGAAATTGCATAGTGAATGAATAGTGAAATTTCTAACATTTGAAAAAAAAATTGTCATTTATAATTAAAAAGGAGTTTTTTAACACTATTTCATTATAATAAACATTATTAATAAAACCTTAGTTTAATATAATAATTTATATCTCTCTAAAAAGTATAATTTTTTCCCAAAAAAATCAATTTATCAAATTCCATCTCAATTTTTATGCAAAACTATTCTTAAAATGGAAATGATAAAATAAAAATTTTATTTAAATAGAGTAATTAAATTTTAAGTAATTAGGGCCTCAACACATAACCCCTGATAACACCCACAAACGACCTAGGGGTAAGGTGTGTGATGTTGTAGACTCATGGGGTGGCTCGACTAACATCGCCCGAGTGGTAATCTCCACTAACTTGAACTTCATCTAGAGGAGATTACGTTCAGGCTTAAAATAATGAAGTTTGGCTTGGTCTTGGTTAAGATACAATCCCATTGATGCATCCTCCTTCCCAATCTCCAACAAATGGGCTTCGTGCAGCACGATTCTACTAGATGAGGTCATCGGATCTTCTTTCTATATTAATTGACCATTATCATTTCTATTTATAACACTAATTATAAAGTTACAATTATTATTAATAGTATTTATTCCAATGATCATATAGACCAATGGTCATAATTGAACAATGTTCATATAACGTTCAAAACCCAATGGCCACATTTTAATTAGACTCACTTCATTATTAAAGGGATATAGTTTTGTTGAGTACAAAATAATATAACACACTTTTTAAGGAAAAAATTATCATTCAAAAAGTCTGGGTTGTTACATTCTCATCATCGGTTTGTCTCACAGTTTTTTTTCTTTTTGAAAAAAACATATCTGACTAAGCTACTGATTATTTTTTTCAATGTATTTTGTATATTCGGTTTTAAAATTCCTAAATGATAAAATTGGAACCCTTCTAATTTCATCGTGCCTCTCAACCTTTAAACCATATTTTAAAATCTTCTTCCCTACCAATGTTCCTTTCATATATTAACTGCAAAATCTCCCATATTCTCAGAATAGCTAGAATGAAGTGACCATATTAATCGACTCCAGAAAATATGTGGCCATCAAAGAAGAAGAAAAGTGTTTTGAGTAGAATGACTAAGGAACCTTTTAATCTAGAACTCGTGAACTAAGTTGTTATATCAGAAAAAGATAGCTCATTTGATTTATTCTCTCAATGAAGTCTCTTTTTCTAAGGGTATTGTAAGATAAAGGTTGGATTGAATAGCTTTCAAATAATAAGCAACCCATGTATCTGAGATTATTGTTTTAGTTCTATAAAAATGTTGAGTTTTCTTTGAACAAAAGAGATGATTTCATGATAAGAAGCAGAAAAAATAGAAACATATGTGTCTTCTCATCAAGTGTATGGGAATCATGTTTAGGAGTACATCATGAGGGTATCTTTGAAGATCATCAGGTAAGTGTCCCTCCTAGCGATGACATTTTCTATTTTGAAGAGGCTTTAACATATCTAACAGGATATGGAAGTACTAAAATACCTATTGCTTCCAAGTTGGATGGTGAAACTAGACTGATGTTTAAATTTATCCAACATCTTTTGTTCCTAAGAAAATGTGACTTTCCCACTTTGAAGTATCAGAATGTGTATTTTCTATATGTTATGAATAAAGGATATAAAATCAACCTGTGAAATACCTCATTACTCCTATGTGTGATATGATTAGACCCACTTCAAGATCCACTTAACTATTTTATTCAAATTTCATTTATGATATGCTAAAATCCAAAGGATTAGTGGGAGAGAATTAAGATTTTGTTATAGACTATTGTGGTTTTTTTATTACTAAGGTTATATACAAGAGGATGAAAATAAGTTGGAATCCATGGAGGAAACAATTAGTAGATTACAATGAAAATATTTATAAAGATTTTAACCCTGTTGACCATCCCATAATACCAACAAATATTACAGATCCTGTTTTGGAATCAGATGAAGTAATGGAATACTCTGATTAAGAAGTAAAGGTTTCTATCTCTAGAGTTGAAGGTGAGAATCTATCTAATGAATATGGAATTGATACTAATATTCCTAAAGAGAATGAATAACCTTCACATGAATCTCTTAGACCTTCATAGGATCTCCACTCTATAGAAACTCGTCTCAATGATGATGATTATAATGAGAATGAGGAAGAAAACAATGAATAAAAAAGTGTCTCTAAAACCGTAGAAACTATTGTTAAGAAATATGATGATAAGGAAAGTGAAAGTGAAAGTGATTAAGATAGAGAAGAAGTTTATTATAATTATAATTAAGAGGATGATGAAAGTAAATAGGAAAAAGAAATTAATGAATATATAGAAGAATAATATAATAAAAATGAAGGAGATAATAAATAAAAGGAAAGTGATGATAATAGCTCATATCATTCAGATCATGATGGAGATAATGCAATTGATGTTTCTCTATCTACTAGAGATAATGATGAATCGGTTGAGCAGTCAAATAAAGATATTTTTGAAAATCAGGAACCTCAGAATATGGATGACATAGTGGATGGAAATGATGATATTAAATTGATGGAATTAGTTGATAATCAAAAGGGAGCATCTATTGAGAGGGATAAAAACCTCAGTTTGGTAAGAGTTGATGTACCCAACCCTTTTGATCTAGTCTCTTTGAATGAATTGTTTAAATACCCTGGTTATTTTTCTTTTTTTTGGGTTATCTAGCTTCCAATGACCCTCAAGGATCCTTAATTAAGGAAATGGACTTATCAAAATAATTTCATCTCAAGCCAATATCTGTTAAGGAATCTTCCCCTACCACTGCTCAGATACCTTCAAACTATGTAAGTCGGGATGACTTAAAATATTTTCGAGAGAAATTATTATCTATATTTGGATATATTTTGAGATCATAGCCTACATCTAAATCAAATATCACTAAAAGAGATGCTTCACTACTTCTATAGAAAATCATTGGGAAAATTCAACCCGAGATGATTCATGAAATTCAGGAAGAGTTAAGAATAAAAAGATAAGTAATAAACTGGAAACTATTAGATAATTAGTTAAAGAAATGACATCTAATTATATAGAATCTCTAGAAGGTATCATGAAAAGTATTAAAGATAATTCTTCTAATTCTTATCTAGATGTTACACCTCATATTATATGTTTGATGTATATCAGTTGAGATCAGTTGATAGAGATGAGTTAAAATATGCATGTACCTCTTCCTCTCCTCCTCCTTCTAAGGTTTTAAATGTTGAGTCACTTAGATTGGTTGTCAGATAAGAGTTTCATACTATTATGGGTGGTTTAGATCATGAGTGATTGATAAAACTTAGACAAAACAATGATCGTGTACATTTCATGGTCAGGATTTATTCCAAAGTGGATATAGCTGCTCAAGAAGAGATCACTAAGAAAGTAGATTTCTAATTTAAAAGAATTTATACCAAGCATAAATTGAATAGTCATTTTAAGTATTTGGATGAAAATATGAAGATGTCACTAGTCACAAAATCCTTTAGAGATAAAGTTAAGAAACTTAAGGAACTTACTCGTACTCTTAAATCATTTATGGAAAATAATGATGACTTCAATAAGGATATAGAAAAGAGAGGCCAAATCATTATGGATTTTATCAATATATTTAAGCCTTATATTCATATTCATGCCACTACAGTTGTAGCTTCATATGTCTTTCTCATTCCCTCAACTTCTGCTGGACTCACTGCTGGACTTGTGTACCCTTCTCCTCATCTGCAATACTATTTCATCTTTGTAAACAGTTCTTTTCACATTTACCTCCTACACTTCAACATTTTTCTATGACTTATACTGAGTATATCAGAAATTTTAGACCAATTATTTACAAAGAATTACCTTCTTCCACTACATCATATTCTCCTACAGTGCCAAAAGTTGTCCCTACACCTTCAGCATCTTCTCCAAGCACATCTGCTAAAGGTAAATAACCTCTAGATCCTACCATTAAGAAGCCCTAAAATTAAAATTTTTTGTTTTTGATATTGATGTACCTGAATAATATTATCAATATATATATATATATATATTCTTTTTTGAATCATTTCATATGTTTTTCTTTTTTTTTACATTTTTGATAATACTAGAAGGGGGAGAAGATCCTTATGGCATATAAATTTTTATTACTTATCAGATATTTATTATTTATCTAATACCAAAATATTTTATTTCCTCTCTAATATAATTTATGTTATGCTCTGTACTCTAATGAAATTTGAATGTTTATCTGTTCTTTTATATTCTGTGATCTTATATATTAAATGGTCAAGCGTAATTCAATGAATTTTGATCATCAAAACAAGGGAGACTATTAACCTATACTAGTTTTAATAATCAAAAATAATGCATAATTATGTTTCTAATGAGTTTACTATGTTATGTTAGAATTTGGAATTATAATACATATTGGAAAAATATTCTAAGTATGATTCATCATTATCGTGACTCACCACCCCTCACTCACTACCCTTAACTCCTCGCCCCTGACTCACCGACCCTAACTCACCGCCCCTAACTCAATGACCCTAACTCACTGCCCCTGATTCACTGCCCCTGACTCACCACCCTTAACTCACCGACCCTGACTCCTCGCTAAGTCTGAGTCACTGCTCCAAAGAGTCATTGTTCCAAAGAAACTACCAGCCTAACACCGTCAATAATATGTCACCGCAAAAACTTGAGTCACTTCTCAAAATACTCGCTGCTACCTTTCCTTTATCATTTTGAATTCAATATTTCTAACAGTCATATTTAATGAATTTAATGCCACTGAATAAATTAATGAACTTTATTCATACAATGCTAAAATTGATGTTAGACTATAGTATGAAGTACGAGGTACCAGAATACGATCAAGAACATGTTATATGTCTGATGGAGAGTATAAAGCTAAAACTTAATCTGAAAGGGAAAAAGAGAGATTCCTGGGGATAGAAGAGACCAAACATGACTCAAAAATTGTTCTAAAATATAAAGATTTGGTTTTCATGTGTGCAAGTGTTTACTTCAATCATTCAAAGAATACATGAAGAAAAAGATTGTTGTACATTTGGATCACTCCTACACCACAATATAGAAGCTTCTATGATACTCTATTTTACAAAAAAAATCTAAAAAATGTCTTGAACCTCATTTAAAGCTACTTTTAAGGAGTCAAGAAGCTACAACGCATATCAAATAGAGAAACACTATCCCTTCTACTCTTTTATCTTCTCCATTTGTGTACTTTATTTACATTATGAGCAGTGTGTGATTGTATCTATTTTATGAACACACACTAAATCTAATTCATAATTAGAATATATACATATATCTTTACAACTTATCTTTTTACACCATATATTCCCACGGATAACCATAGAAGAGGTCCCTACATGGCCTATCATTTTTTACACTCCTGTGAAAACTATGTAAAAGGTCTTTGTGACCTGGAAAACACTATATGTGTTGTTTTAAACCACGATATAGGTTGTGGATTAAAATTATGTTTATATAAACTACTTGGTGGTTGTTTATCACCAAGTGAATAGGACTAAGTCTCAACTTGAGATTGAACCTCTTGTTATTATTTCTATTGTGCTTTTTAAAATTCTGTTTTCACTGATCTATCTATTTACATCTGAAAACATTTATTTCACTTTAATAATTAATATTAGATATCTTTATATTAGATTTTTATTTAGTAAATTGGTTTCAAAAGTTACAATAATATTTATTATTAGTTCAACTAAGAACTAATTACTCTTTGAGAAATATTTTAAAATATAAAAACTTTTATAAATCTACTACTTTGGTTAACTGGGCTATCTATTATTCTATTTTGGTGGATTTTTTTAAAATCCATTTTAAATAGAAATTTTAATTAGAATCTTAATTCACCCCCCCCCCCTCTTAACTCTCCTACTCTAACCATCATTTATTATATCATGTTATACCTTTGACTCACATGTTATATTTCATTATCATGTTTATTCCCTTACTAGGTTTTTTAGCTCACCATATTCGTCTATGTATTCCCCAAGTTATCCCATGTAGTTTTAGGATCTCAAAGGTATTTAGGTTCTCATTATGGATATTGAAATAAAGAATTTTTATTCTGACATTTATTTTTTATATACCTAGTCTTCCAAAGACATTATGACTTTTCGATCCTTGTTTTGTATTGATGTATATTTATGTTAAAAATCATGTAATAATATGTGTAAAAAGGATTGGGTCATTAAAGATGGTATAAGATGATGGTATAGTTATTTTTGGGAATTAGGACTAGAATAAATTAGTGAGAAACTTAGGGATAAGTCTACGTATAGGAAAATATCTTGGAATTTTGGTGAAGTATAAAGAAAGTAGTTTCCAAGAAATTACATCTCTATCGGGATACTACAAGTAGATGTAGCCTTGGAACAATTGTACCTAAGGGTAATAACACTTAAAAGGGGGAATAAGGATTTGACTCGATTATCACCTAGTATATGACAAAGAGGCCTTAATGCACACCTGGTTTGACACTCTCGTAGGATATGATTTGTAAAATTCACAAACTCTTTACAAACCATTATAAAGTAGGTGAATAGATTTTTAGTTTAGAAAAATTAATAGGGAAATTATAATAGATAACCTAGATTGGAACTTAGAGACTCGTTAGTTAGGGTATACATTTCATTTATAAATTATTCCTTATAACTTTATAGGTTTCCCTTTTGTATTTTTATTAGTAAATATATAATCATCTTTTTTTCCTTTTTTAAGTTAACAGTAGGAAATAGGAGAAATTGTGACAAAACCCAACATGATAGGTAATGTGATGATTTCCCCAATGATATTCCTAACCATATGAGAGCAGGTGATGATAACTTTATGGAAGTACTAGCTCAATTGTCTCAAGTTTTGAATAATAACTTGAATCAGGGGGAACACCCCTATTATCCAAATAAAGAGAAAGATGAAGTCAAGTATTTTATATGAAAAAGTCCTTTGATATTTAGTGGATCTTTATATCCCCTCATCATGGAATAATAGATTAAATACCTTGATAATATATTATATATCCTCAAATTATCATAACAAGAGAAAGTTGTATTGACCATTTATCACAAGGAGGGGGAAGCCAATCAGTTGTGGGAGATGATCAAGAACACAAATTCCAAGGATGATATTGAATCCATGGAATGGGGAGAATTAAAGAAAATATTTTTCAATAAATATATTTCCTAAACTCTCTACCTTAAAATAGAGAGAGAGTTCCTCAAACTACCGAAAAAGGTAGATAATTATATTAGGGAATATAATGCAAAATGAAAAAGGATTTCATGATATGTCTCCAAATTTTTCATCAACACTGGAACTAAGGTGGACCATTTCTTAACTAGGTTAAATCTAGGTCTATAAAAATATTCTGTGATTCATTAATTTGAAAACTATGAATAGATTATCTTTTTTTTCATCAAATTTGATATAGATATCAGTTATGTAATGTTATGTGCCTTCCTAGACCATTATTTTATCGATTGTGGGTGTTGTAGGTGTTTTAGAGGAGGCTTGAGGGGGTTATGTGGTGGTTGTAGAACAATACGAAATACACATTGTATATTGTTTACAAGACATGAATTTCTATTTCATGGATTGTGAATTTGGATGGTTCGTAGCTTGTATATAGGAATACATGGAACCCATGATATGGATTCATGTCATGAATGCAGAATTCATGACATGTAATCAATTCAGTTTAGGGAAATGTGATTTTTGGTGAAATTGGAAATTTTTGGGAATCCCATGAATTATACATCATGTATGTATTACACAATATGAAAATAGAAGGATCCAATATCTAAAGTCCTTTTATTCAGATGATTTCATTCATTCATTTGTCCCTCATTTCTCTCTCATTTGTGGAGAACCCTAGGTAGGTTTTGGAAGAATTTCATCCCTTTTCTCCCTGCTTCGATCTGTGAGCTCTAGTGGTGGTGTTTCGACAATAGGTGGTAATGACTTCTCTTATTATTGATTTTTTTATTTTTTTTCTATTCCCATGGATTCGATACAATGATTTTGTTTTGTTTTTGGGTGTGATTTGGGTTATGTTTTTATGATACTTGGGTGTGGTGTATATTGATTCATGATCTCATGGTGGTTTTTTGGTTTTTGGAAAGTTCTTTTTTGCCCCGTGGTGTGTAGCAAGATTGGAAAGCTTCTTTGAGGTAGGTAATCCCTCGTTCCTCTTTATTATGTATCATGTGGGAGGGTTTAATATTGTTTGTATATGGGATATGTTTGTTTAGGATTTATCAAAGATAAATAATTTTCTAATTGAAATTGAAGGGGTGAAAGGGGAATGATTTTCATGCTTTTACAGCTTTGATATTATTGTGCTATGATGGATTGTATGAGATTGATTCCCCACTAAAAATTATGGCCATTGGGAAATTTCTTTGTGCTAGATTATATGTGTTGTTACTGTTGTGCCGGTTGTGATTGTTGTGACATCACCCTAAAATGGACCGTGTTGTGGGGTGGTGGCCCAAGTTTCTACAGGTGTGATGTGATGTACTAGTTGTGATGTGATAGGATGTGATGACCCAGGTGTCTTCAAGTGAGATGATATGTGACCACGTTGTGGGGCGGTGGCCCAGGTTTCTATGGGTGTGATGTGATGTGATGATCCAGGTGTCTTAGGGGGTGACGAGATGTGACCGTGCAATGGGTTGGTGGCCCAGGTTTCTATGGGTGTGGTGTGATCTTATGTGAAAATGCTTGTAGGGATATGGTATATGTGATTTGAAAGATATGGGAGCACCAGGACATATGATGTTGGGTGTGATATTAGAAAATCAGTGGGAAAGCGGTGCAGGGTACCCTTTATTGGTATGATTCATATTATGTTATTTTACATGGATTGTATTATTTGGTGAGCGTTCCTCAGTGAGGTTGGGATGGATAGTTGACCAGTTTAGTTTTTTTGGTTATGTTGTTTTCTCATGAGTGAAATAGTATACTTCTTTCACATGTTTATGAGAGACTTTGGTTTTCCTACTGAGTATACTTGTATGATGACCCTATGTATATAAACTGATTTTCAAGTTTCCAAGAGGACAACATGGATTGTGTTGGACATTACTAGCTTGAATCTTAGATAGTTGTTGTGTTACTACTTTAGCTTTACATTGGGTATTTTAATTTTAGATTCTTTTATCTGTATCAGTTATATTTATACATGTATTGTAGGATGTTTTTGGTTTATTTTTATATTATGTCATGGAGTTTCTTATCGATGATTCATCTTATCTCCTAATCCTATATTATTATATAGGATAATTCATCCCATTTCATGTGATTTTTATACCCCCGATGTTAGTCACCTACCTGGGGCCAACTAGAGATAGGAATCAAGGGTCATTATCTCTCCCCCATCATTATAGTATCTTTAGTGGGAGGGGGTCATGATAGGTGACTCTTAGTAGTCTCATGGGACTGGATATAAAAAACATAAAATAGAGCATTCTTCATAAGGATAAACACATAAATTTCATTGAGGAAAGAAAACCCAACATCCCACATGTTAGAATTGTGGGAAGAAGCATCCTAGAAACTACCTCAAGGGGACTGGAAGATGCCTATATTGTGGGAAAGAGGGTTATCAGGCTAATCAATGTTGAAAGGATATGAATAATACCACTAAAGAAAAATATGGAAATAAGGTTCATGTCAATACTTGGCTTGTGGTATAATGTTTCAACAATGAGGAACAGGGCCATTATACAAGCCATTTACTTAACCCAAGGGTTCTCATAGACAATCAACAACAACAACCGCCAAGGCCTAAAGATCAAGGAAGGGAATATGTTATCACCAATACAAAGGTGAATCCAGATAATGATGTGGTGACAGGTATGCTAATTATTCATTCCAAAATAGTGAATATACTTTATGATTATAGATCAACGCATTCTTTAATATCTTTCAAGTTTAGTATAGCCTGAATGGCCCGAAGGCCTTATTTTTTTATTTTATTATAGATAAGCCCCCTTTTAAGGGTTGAAGGGGAACCCGTACATGACCCATAGGCCCAAGGCACAAGGCCCGACATGACCCACAATACATGACCCGAAGGCCTAGAGGCATACCATGCCCATTACATGACCCGTAGGCCCAGCCCACAGAACTGCCCCTCCCCAGCGTCTTGCATCATTGATCGCATTAGCTCCCCACCTTACATTGTGGATCGTCTAGTATTGCCCCGTATAAAGCTGCACAGTGCCTGGTCCCGATGGCGGCTGTCATACCCTCTCATTCTTCCAATCTGGTTAGCTCTGCATCTGGTGGCTTCTACTCTGTTGCTCTGATCCTTCTTCTGGGGCATTTTGTGTGAACTAGGCTACACCATGGTCTATGTGACCCGAAGGCCCTGTGGCCCGAAGGCCTTTGATGACCCAAAGGCCCGGGAGACCTATAGGCCCAAACCGATGGCCCGAAGGTCCAAATCGGGTGAATAGTTCCGGCTGCTACAGTACCAAACAGTAACTGCTATAGTGACTGCTACAATACTATTACAGTGTTTCTACAGTAACCCAGAAATTGCCTCCACCCGGTTTTGAACCCAGGTCTCTTGGATGCCAAGCAGGAGCCCTTACCACTCGGGTACGGGCTCGTTGGCCTTTCAAGTTTAGTATAACTATTCAAAAACCACCTAAAAACATGAGGGTTGAGCTCTCTGTGAGAATATAAAATAGAGAAATTATTGAATCCCAAGTATTCAACTACTCCTCAATCAATGTTTATGGACTGAATATTCTAGAAAATATCATTTTACTTCCTTTATTGGAGTTTGATTCCATATTTGGAATGAATTAGTTTCCTTTATATAAATCAAAAATCAACTTTCAGGAGAGGGATATCACTCTTCACATCCTAAGTCAACCTAGGATTATATATAAGTGTGATGAGGATGAATCTCCCCTAGAATATTTTTCTCAAGGGTGGATATTATTTCCTTATGAGAAAGCATATTTAGCCCAAATGACTGAGGAAAAAAGAGAGAATCGTGCTTGAATACATGCCCACTGTAAGGGATTATACTAATGTATTCCCCCAAAGAGTTTCTTGGTCTTCCACTTGAATGAGAGGTAGATTTCTAAATCAAACTTATAACTGGATCTTTACCCATATCGAAGACTCCTTATAGAATAGCCACTGTTTATTTGAAATATATAAAAAATAATTTTCAAGAGAATCTAAAAAAAGATTTTATATGCCAATGTAATTCACCATAGGGTGTTCCAGTCCTATTCATTAAGAATATAGATAGTTTAATGTGCCTCTATGTCAATTATCATGATCTAAAAAATCATGATAAAGAACAAGTATCCCCTTCCATGGATTCATGACTTTTTTGATCAACTACATGGGGACCAGTATTTCTCTAAGGTGTACTATCAGTTAAGATATCATCAATTAAGGGTGAATAATGAAGATATTCACAAAACATCCTTTTGAATAAGGTATGGATAGTAAAAGTTCATATTGATTACTTTTGGACTCACTAATACTCCAACAATATTTATGTACTTAATTAATATATTCCTTATAGATTACCCTTTAAAATTTGTGGTAGTATTTATATATGATATTCTGATACACTACATAAGAAAGGAAAAAAATATGAGGATCATTTGAATACTTTGATAAAGACTTTTCCAAAGGATAAGATATAAGTAAAGTATATTAAATGTGAGTTTTGGATGAAGTATCATTCTTGGAGAATTTTGTCACTAGAAAAAGTATATTCTTAGAACCTTCTAAGGAAAAGGTAGTTGAGTAGTGGATTAGATCATCATTTATAATAAATATCCATAGTTTACTTGGACTAGCTATATATTACTAACTATTTGTAAGAAACTTCTCATGATTATCAAACCAGCTAACAAAGAATACTCAGAAGGGGGTAAAGTTTTTATGGACCAATGAATGTGAATATAGCTTTAAGGAGTTGAAAAAGAGGCTTATCATTACACTAGTCATCATGCTTCCCTAAAGTGGGTAAATTTTTATGGTATATAGTGATGCTTCGGAGAAGGGTTTGGGTTGTTTACTAATGAAAAATGAAAAAATTATGGAATATTCCTAGAGTAAGTTGAAAATTCATGAGAATACCTATCAAGAACATGATCTAAAATTAGCTACATTGATCATTGCATTGAAAATATGGTGAAATTATCTCTATGGGGATAAGTGTAAAATATATACGAATTATTAGAGCCTCAAATATATATTCACATCGGAAGATCTTAATATTATTCAGAGAATATGGTTATATCAAATCAAGGACTATGATTTCTCAATCCATTATTATACTAAGAAAGAATACAAAGTGGTATATGATCTAAGTAAAAAAGGATCTAACAACTTTTTCAATGATAATAATTGATAAGGATCCAATATTCTTATATTTGAAAAAGATAGACATGGGAATCATAAAATAAGGAACACAATCATTAATTTCAAAAAGGATTGTTCAATTATTCCTTATAGAGAAGAAAAAGTATACTCAAATAGATTATGTGGAAATTCAGAAGAATGTGGAAGCTATAAGAAAATGGAAACCCTCATAATTCAAAATTAATGAATAATTAGTTATAATATTTGGTTCACGACTATGTGAACCTTAAAATAATTATATAAATAAAGAGTTATTGAATGATTCATATTACTTAAACTTATATATCCACACAAGGATCACAAAGATGTATTGAGATCTCCAGAAGCATTATTGGTGGGACAATATAAAAAAGGAGATGGAATAATATATATAAAAGTTTCTAGTATGTCATCAGGTGAAGGATGAATGGAAAAATTCTAATGTGATGATGAAAACATTACCCATACCAACATGGAAATGGGAAAACATCACCGTGGAATTGTTTACTTGGTTTCCAAAGACATCAAGAGGAAATAATACCATATGGGTTGTGGTGTGTCATCTTATAAATAATGATCAATTCATTGTAATTTGAAAGTATGTATTACTCGATTAACTAGAAAGGATATACATCAGAGAGGTTGTGAGACTACATGAAACACCACTATTGGTTGTATATGACCGTGATCGTATATTTACCTCCAAGTTTTGGATGAGTATCCAACATACTCTAAATACTAATTTGAACTTCAATATAGATTATCACCCCCAAATTGATAGTCAATCTAAGTGGTCTATTCAAACACTAGAATACATTTTGAGAGCAAGTATAATGGAATTTAAAGGATAATGGTATCAACATATTTCTCTGGTCGAGTTCTCATATAATAATAGCTTTCACTGAAGCATCCAATTGGATCCTTATAAATATATTTATGGGAACATATATAGAAAACCTGTGTGTTGGGATGAAGTTATTAAACACAAGTTTTTGGGACCTAAAATGGGAAAGAAAATGGTAGAAAAGGTCAAGACCATTCAGCAACACATCAAGGCTACTCAAATTTGATAGAAGATCTATGTTCACAATCTTCGATGAAAACTAGAGTTTGAGGCCAGGGAAAAGTGTTTCTCTACATATCTCCATCGAAGAGAGTCATGAGATTTGGGAAGAAGGCAAATCTAATCCCTAAGTACATCGGCCCCTTTGAGATTCTTGATCACATTGGAGATATCGCTTATCAACATGAACTCCCACCAACCCTTTCTCAACTACATGATGTATTCTATGTATCCCTCTTGAGTAATTACATACTAGATTCCCAAAATGTACTAGATTCAGAGGTGGTGTAGATGTAAGATGATATGTCTTATAAGGATAATCTAGTGATGATCTTGGACAGTAGGGATAAAGTTTTATGTAACAAGATAACTCACCTAGTCAAATTACTATGGCAGAACCACAAATATGAAAAGAAAACCTGGGAACCACATGAATCCTTAAAGTAGAACTACACTCACCTAGTAAGGCTTTAGGTATAAACCTAAATATGTTGTCTAAAGAAGATGTATAATTATTAACAATTCATTATCGTTTAATTTCTTCTTCCACCTCCTTAAAATTTTCTTCAAACATGATAAAATAATAACACCAGTATATTCTATATACTTATATATTATTATGTTAATGGAATAACCCATATCCATCTCATAATCCATCAAATTAGAAATGAAACCGTCTTTTGAGTGTACGTCGGACTAACGCCTCGCAAGCCAATGTAATTCATTTTATATCTCTGCCTCTCAAGAATGGATATAATGATAATTTTAATTTAAATATATGATATTAAATAAATATTTTTCATTATGAAAATATAATATATCATATATTCTCTTACTATTCCATTCATTGAAAAATGATAATGTTGTTCATGGATACGTGTGGAGAACCGCCACCACGAAGCGATGTGATTCATTTTTTATTACCTCATTACATGGATGGTATATACAAGTGTATTTAAATTAATAATATTATATTTATCATATAATTATCATTCTTTAAAGATAAAATGATACCAACCTTCTTTCCATAACGATCATTGAAAAATGAAAACATTAATCATGCGTACATACAACTGGCCATCTCTATGATTGTAAAGTAGTTAATTTTTCATAACCATATCTCATGTTTGGTTTTTAAATTATAATTTATGTATGAATATGATAATTACTTCATGATTATTATTTTTTATATTATGAAATAATGACCCCGTTCACCGTAGTCAACCTACTCAATCCATTTTGGACATATGAACCGAGTACCTTCAAAACATTCAATGTGAAATAAATTGATTAAGAAATTAAATATGACATGTTAATAAATAAAATAAAAGGTGAGTTAGACCCAAGGTAACAGATCTCTCTAAACCACCCTTTTCTTTAAGTTGTGACAATTCCATTTTTAGCTCACTTTACCTCTATTTAATGTATATAATGGTTCTAAATAATGTATATATGTATATTATATATATACATAGCTTATTCTGCCTTCCTTTTATGGGTCAATACATTTTTTATGATCATTTCTCAAATTCCTTCTCTAAGAAATCTCTTTTGATTATGATATGAGGAAAGATAATGCAACCCATTCTCTTTCCATGGGTAATTATTATATTTATGCCTTATCATTGATTTCCTTTTTTTAACACATAATAAAGATAATATAATGCTGAGTATGCATGTATAGTGCTCCAATTTATTGGGTAAAGCTTTAGTCTCATGAGAAATTATGTATGGAATTAGGGAGTAAACCTAATCTTCTATGGGTCTCTTTCCACCATGTGATTTTTTCTTCAAAGTTAGACATGAAATATGTTTATGACATGTTTTTTTTTACCAGATTTACTATATCTCCATTATCTTTTAATTTCATCTTCATTACGTTAATCTTCTATGTGATTACTCTTGAGCCTTCTCTTTTATGATATCTTTTCTTACCTTTGAATCATGTGTTATGTTTACTTATCATGTTTATTCCCTTGAAAACCCTTTTAGCTCAACCATTTTTTCAATGTATTCCCTAGGTTATCCCGTGTAGTTTTTAGGATATAAAAGGGGTTTTGATCTCATTATGGTGATTAAAATAAAGACACTTTATTCTCATGTTAATGTTTTACATACCTAGTATTCCAAAGACACTAGGAATTTTTTATCCTTATTTTTTATGTATATTTATGTTAAAAATCATGTAATAATATGTGTAAAAGGGATTAGGTAACTATAAAAATAAATGACCAAAAAACTAAACTATATAAATGTCGCACATAAATAAAGAACAAGAGGGACATCTGAAACTCTGCTCCTTCTTTATTCCTAGATGCATCACCAACTCCACAAAAAACAAAATGAGTTCCATTTTAAGATTTAAAAGTTCCACAATATGTATAGACCTGAATGAGTATGAGGAACCAATATCAATAAACCATTTTCTTAATTCATTGACATAGAAATGGTAACTCTCACATTCATAATATTAACATAAATTTCCATCATACACTCTTCTTTTTCATGTAATTTATTTGTTTCAAAGGCATGTGGATGGAACACTATTGTTTTTGAAGTATCCAACTACAACATAGATCCTCTATGTGATGAATAAGATATTCCATTCCATTAAAAATATAGTTATTAACATAAATATTTCATGTTACCATGGAATCCATATGAGTTGTAGATTTTTTGAGGTATGGGGTAAGAATTATTTACATGTCCCATCTTACAACACTAGAAATAATTCAAAACACTAACTACTACTGATAGGGAATAAGAATAATTTTTTGAAACAATTACACTATTCACTCTATGAAACTCACTCCACTTCCACTTCCTCTTCAAACCCCACTGAATCTACCACCATAGGTAAGAGGAACTCTAGTTAGGCCTGACTTTCTAGCCATGTCAATATCTTCCATCAACACCCTATCCCTCACATCGTAATAATTATATTATTATATAATTATAAAATGATATTGTATATTAATAAAATACCCATATAAAACCTCTGAGCCTTAACATTATTATTTTAAAAAACCTCTGATGAAAAAATAGAGAGATCGGTGAAGTGATTAGCATATTCCACCAATGTTTGATTCTTGTGATCATGGGTGAGAAATTCCAGAGATTTCACCAAGGTTATAGATTCATAGTGTAATTTCTAAATAAATATGTTTTTGGATTATTTATACCAAAAGACCACATGAATCTTTTCTAAAAATATCAAATACCACAAAATTCCACTTAGACCTTCATGCTTGTAGACAACACACCTCGCCTTGGTAGAATCTGGGGTCTCTAGAAATTTAAAGAGCCTCTCAAAATTTTCTAACCGATATTCCACCTATTAAGGTTCATTAATCCCTTGAAAAGTTGGTGGATTCAGATGAAGAAACTCGTAGTCTCAATTCTTATCATTTTCAATTTTAGGTTCTTCCTCTCTTCTCTAAGAAAGGGTAGATTCCATACCTTTTATCATAGATTAGAATGTGTACACAACTGCTTCAATGAGACTCTAATCAACTTGTTGGTTCTTAACCTCCATAGGATTCACTAGAACTATTTTGTGGGAATGGTACTACACAACATATGATAAAAATAAATAATAACAAGAGACCTGAGAATTAATTCCAACTTGAAAAAAAAAATCAAATGGAATTATAGAGAGATAAGGAAAAAAGAATACTTGGATTAAATCACTCTTAATCTAAAAATATAATTTTCTTAACCACACATGGTAACTTAAGTCTTGCCGCAACAAGATCTATCCAGGAACTAACTAAAAATATACCCATTACGTTCAAAAATCCCAACTCCAATCTACCAAGGCATCCCAAGATACATAATGATAATAAGAATAGACAAATATAGCCTTTGATACCAATTTTCCATGAACTAATCTGGTTCACCCAACATACCAAACCAAAGATACTCCTGAAATGGAACAAAGGGTATTCCTAATCCCCATAGGCTAGAAATAAGCACCCAAGAATTAAGAATAAACTTTGGGAATGATTTTTCCATGAATTAAAAAAACCAAGATGACATAAATTAAAATAATTTTGGTATTCCAATATAAGTCAACTATGTAAAAGACACTATCATAAGGCAAATACAAGTACCAATTACTACAAACCAATCTAAGGTACACATGTACAGTAAAATTCCATCTCTATGTAACATGTATTCACCACCAAACTCCCACACCCTACTAATGAACAAACACTCTACCACCCTATGGTGTCTTTTAATTAACTTCATCAGATAAAATAAGATCTATATACACCCAAGGGTGTATTTAGGTTGTGATAAAAAAAATCCAGTAGGATCGCACTATTTTTTCATAAGAATATTTATAATTTAAATCAATTATACCCAAATAAATAAATATAAGGCATGAAACATCATTTTAATAGTTTATATAAAAACATTGAAATTCACCATTTCTAACAACCTATAAAACATATAAAAATATTCCATTTTTAATGAATTCCCATAATAATCAATTTATTTAAATACTCAATAATATAATAGTTTGAAAATAATTCCAATAAAACATTCCAAGTAAAACAAAATGTAGGTTTGAGTTATTGAGGATACTCTAATGGTTTCTATAATTAAAGGCCACATGAAAAATACATTACCCAATTACAACTGGTTATGGGGTAGGAGAAACCTCACAAGACATTATCACTGCCACATTAACCTCAAGATTCATAGTTCTCATATTACCCTTGAAAAATGGGCCAAGGGGGTAATATTCCATTCCCATGAATAGATACCAACCTAAATAATGACTAAACATAGATTAAAATTTTCACAACTAAAAACATTCAAAGATAATTTAACATATGCACAAATAATGAACCTTTGAAATAGAATAAAAATTTATCTGAAATCGCTTTTCTTAAACACATATCAATGAAAAATCCATTTCCTAAAAATTCCAAAGAAACAACCATATTTCAAAAATTATTCTATTAAAACCATTTCAAATCCATTTATATGAAATATATATAATCATGCTTTTTAACAATTTTAGAAACTGGTTTCAATTCCATTTTCTAGAAAAATACATAATCATGTCTTCCAACCATTTTAGAAACTAATTTTGAATAAATCTTAATTCTTAAACCATAATCCATTCATCCTAATCATTTTTAAAAACAATTTAGAAGAGAAAAATTAAGGGTGTAGAGAATAAAGGGTTTTCACAAAACCACCCACTTCAAAACGCTTGGAATTTCAACTACCTAAAGGGATTAACATGCTAGAGAGAGAAAAGGATTAATGAAGAATAAGGAAGAGCCCTAGAATGAAAATTCCCTACTAGAATATCAGATCCAACAAATTTATATGGTTTCCATGGCTGTTCCATTTCAATAAACAAGAGGAATACAAAGAAGAAGAGGATCTAAGGCCAAATCAAATTTAGAATTATTATGGATAGAAAATTTGATGAGAACAATGATTATAAAAGGATTTAATTTATGATATTTAAATACATACAAAAAGGGATCCTAGGTTCACATGGGTTGAGACATGGTCAAAAATAGAAGGAATCAAAAATAAAAATAGAGTCTTCGGAGGAAATTACAATAAGCCCTTTAGATTTATCATCCAGATTAGTGTCACTAGCTACCTGAGGGATCCCACCTACTGACTAGTAGATTCATCAACTGGAAAATGGTGACCATTCAAGTAGTTGGTGGTTACAGGACAAATTCATATAACTATGAATTTTCACCAACCATCAAGTTGTTGCAAGATGAATTCAAGAAACCCAAAAAACTTCAATCAGATGGTCAATGTCTAGTCATAAGATAAACAATGTACTTCCTATAGCCTATGTTAGCCCAGTTTAGTCCACTATCTAGTTGGTATCCCTCAATATATATCTAGTAAAACTTCTATAGATCTACCCACAACAGGATCAATTCCACACTTATTTTAACCCTCAATTATACTCACCCAACCCTTGATAATTACTAAAACAACCAAAAACAACCATATATTGGTAAGAAAGATGGGAATATGAAATAAGAGAGTTACAATACCTGAAAGAAACACCGATAAGTGACAACATTCCCCAAGTAATGTCTATTTCTCTATACAAAACACATATTTAATTTACATTTCATATGAATTCTATAATTTCATATTAACTAAACAAGTACTCAAATACTCTTTAAGTTCCTCCTTAATTTTATATTATATTAGCATATCATATATGAATACAATGAATTGTATATATAGGTATTATTTAAAGACTATATTCATCAATTCCACCAATAATTTTTAATTATTTATGATTCTAAATGGAATAACTAGGAGCACATAATGTACAAACCTTATAAAGTAGTTCTAGGATCATCCACTTTCTTCACATTTAATTGATATTATCTTAACCAGAGGTAAACACTGTAGAAGTAATAGTCCCCATATATATGATTGAACAAGTAATCAATCCATGGAATTGGATATTTTTCCTTTATAATTATTTTTTGGAAATAATAAAAAACAATGTAGAGATGTACTGACCCATCCTTAATCGAAACAAAGAGAACCATCTCTCCCCATGGTGAATAACTTGGTCATGCATGTTGTACATCTCGTTCCCCTCGTTGTTTGATTTTCATGATCACAATCACCTTTCTTTTTTGTCTAACCTTGTGTTTTAAGTATTGTGGATGATAGGCAAGAGAACCCCAAAGGAATGGCCCAAGAAGAATCAAGAAGTGGACTGAAATTCAGTCCACCGGCCAACCGGTGTGATAGCACCGGCCAGCCGGTGGCAACCTGACTCAAGGCTGAGCCACTGCCTCCCCACCGGCCAACCGGTGGCCTCACCACCGGCCAACCGGTGGAACCCAGCCTCAATAGTGAAGGCTACTGCCTCACCACCGGCCAGCCGGTGGCTCTAGCACCGGTCAGCCGGTGGCCCCTGGAAAAGAATCCTATGCCTTTTTGCAAACACCGGCCAACCGGTGGGACTGTACCGGCCAGCCGGTGGAGCCAGTCAAACTAGCCGTTGCAGTTTGACCAGGCTGGCCCACTTGGCTCCCAACGGCTCTTTTAGCCTCTCCAACGGCTCCGAAGCCTCCCCAAGGGTTCCATGCCTATAAATAAAGGCCAATGAAGCCCCGGACACCTACCGGATCACATACAAAGCCAACGGACATATTTTGGATCAATTGGCCAACCTCCGGCGACTTCCTCCAAGGGAACCCCAAGTGCTCCAACAACTTCCACATCCAAGGAGCTCCACCCAAGAAGCTTGGAAGCGGCCTTCAAACATCTCCAATCAATCAAAGGCGCCCAAGACTTCCTCAATTACGGTTTTTCTTTGTATATTTATTTTGAGCTTTAAATTTGGGTTTGTGCCTACAAACCCCAAACTCTTTTCTCATCTCCCTTTCTTTTGGGTTTCACATCACCATTAAGGTGTGAAGAGGTTTCTTCAAGCCTTTCCTTTTAAAAGGCTTGAGTTGTCGGTGAGCTAGCCTTCACCCGTTAAAAAGGCTAGTGGGTTCTTGCTTAACCATTAAAAGCAAGTGGGTTCTTGCTTAACCAATAAAAGCAAGCTGTAATAGGTCCTAGTGCTACCTCAAAGCCTAGTGGGTTTCTTGCTAAAACCATTGAAAAGCAAGCGGTAGGAATCTCTCAACGGTTGAGTTGGGAGCGGAGACGTAGGCCGGGTTTTGGCCGAACTCCGTTATCAATTTTGTGTGTCTTGCCTCTTTATTTCCACTGCATTTTTACTTTGATTTTAATTGTTAATCAATTTTTTAAAAGGCAATTCACCCCCCTCTTGCCATCATTCCCTCCTTGGGTGTTTTCTCCGACCTAACAATTGGTATCAGAGGGGAAATTTGAGTAATACCCTAACCCGGTTTCAAATTTAAGATCCATTAAGATGGCATCAACCTCTTTCGCCCCCGAGGGCCTCTCATTGGGTCGGGCTCCATTTTTTGATGGGACCGACTATAATTATTGGAAAACCCGCATGACTACCTTTCTTAGAAGTATAGGGTATCCCATATATAAAATTGTCATGCAAGGTTACACCCTCTCCTCTCCCGACGAATCCAAATGGACCCAAGCCGACATTAGAAATTTTGAGCTTGATGGCAAAGCCATGAATGCTCTTCATTGCGGCCTTGACCGAAACGAGTTCAATCGAGTTTCCACATGCACCTCCGCACATGAAATCTGGAAACTTTTGGAGGTTACCCATGAGGGGACCAACAAAGTAAAGGATACTCGATTGGACATGTATCGTCAGGATTTTGAGTCATTTTCCATGCACCCAAATGAATCTATTTCTGAAATGTTTACTCACTTTACTGACGTGTGCAATGGAAGGAAATCTCTTGGTGATGATGTTTCAGCCGAGACGATGGTCAAGAAGATCCTATGGGTCCTTCCGAGCTCATGGGCACCTAAAGTGACGGCAATCCAAGAAGCTAAGGATGTCAAAAACATGCCGGTCGAGGAGCTCATTGGATCCCTAATGATGTACGAAATCACGATGAGGAGGCAAGCTCAAAAGGAGGGCACACCAATCAAGACACCAAAGAACATTGCCCTCAAGGTACAAAAAGAAGTAAGCTCCTCCTCATCCTCATCTTCCTCATCTTCCTCATCTTCATCTTCTTCAAGCGGCGACTCGGAAATGGAGAATCTCGCCCGCCAAATGCAAAAATTCATGAAGAAGCACAAGAAGAAGAAATCTCGCAAGGCGCGAAAGCAAGAACCCACCGCAAGATCCGAGCCCAAGGTAAAATGCTACGGGTGCGGCGAAAAGGGCCATTACAAGCCCGATTGCCCACTCAACAAGAAACGGGCCACGCACAAGGAGAAAGGAAAGAAAAAGGTCCTCAAGGCGACATGGAGTGACACCTCCTCATCCTCCTCCTCCTCCTCCTCGAGCGACCAAGGTACAAAATGCCTAATGGCATTTCATAAGGTAACATCTTCCGATTCCTCTTCCTCATGTTCGTCAAATTCAAATTCTTTAAATCATCTTTCTTATGAAGAACTCTCTCATGCTAGAGACCAACTTGAAAATGGTTTTCATGAACTCTCTTCAAAATTTGTTGCTTTAAAAAAGTCTTTCAAAAAACTCTCTTCCGAAAAAGAACAACTTCTTAAAGAGAAGGAAGAGTTGACCCTTAAAATCCAAAATTTTCCAAATGTTGATTCCATGGAATCAACCATCAAAGACCTTAGGGAGACCCTTGCCAAGTTCACCCAAGGGGAACAAAATTTGAACAATTTGCTTGGTTCCCAACGTATATCTAGAACCACCCAAGGGTTAGGATATACCAACCGAGCTTCCTCCTCCCATGCACCCACTATTTTTGTAAGGGGGAGCTCCGATTTTAAATTTTGTAATTATTGCAAAAAACCCGGGCACCTTATTTATGAATGTAATTGTAAAAACGCCCGGTACGGTCAACCCAAATCGATTTTTTATTCGGACGAATTTTATAGGAGAAGACCCGCCATGAGGCAAGTGTGGATTGAAAAATCCCTCTTAGCGAGTCTCTCCGGGCCTAAAATCATCTCTTTCCAAAATCCCTCTCCCCGGTGACTTTTTGTTTTTATTTAGGGGGAGTTAGGATCTTTTAAGCTTTTTTGTAATTTCAAAATTTTCGATTCAAACTTTCAATTTCAACTCTTGGTTTCAAAATTTTCAATTCAAAATTTTCAATTCAATTTTTGATTCAAAACTTTCAATTCAAACTGTTATTCAATTTTCATTTCAAAATTTTCATCAATTGGTATTATTGTCAATTGGTTTAAAATCTTGTTTTTCAAATTATTTCCCTCAATCAAGTTTTATGCCCCGTTCTATTTTGATAATCACAAAGGGGGAGAATTTCTTGATTGATTGGGGGAGAAACCTTTTCTATCATGCTTTGATTTATTTTCAAATTATCCTTTAAGAATTCCTTTCATTTAAGTTTTTACATTGTTTGTTTCGGTGATTGTGATCATCAAAATAGGGGGAGATTGTTGTACATCTCGTTCCCCTCGTTGTTTGATTTTCATGATCACAATCACCTTTCTTTTTTGTCTAACCTTGTGTTTTAAGTATTGTGGATGATAGGCAAGAGAACCCCAAAGGAATGGCCCAAGAAGAATCAAGAAGTGGACTGAAATTCAGTCCACCGGCCAACCGGTGTGATAGCACCGGCCGGCCGGTGGACCTGGCAGAGGCATTGCCCACTGCCAGGCTCCACCGGTCAGCCGGTGGCTTGACCACCGGCCAGCCGGTGGCAACCTGACTCAAGGCTGAGCCACTGCCTCCCCACCGGCCAACCGGTGGCCTCACCACCGGCCAGCCGGTGGAACCCAGCCTCAATAGTGAAGGCTACTGCCTCACCACCGGCCAGCCGGTGGCTCTGGCACCGGTCAGCCGGTGGCCCCTGGAAAAGAATCCTATGCCTTTTTGCAAACACCGGCCAACCGGTGGGACTGTACCGGCCAGCCGGTGGAGCCAGTCAAACTAGCCGTTGCAGTTTGACCAGGCTGGCCCACTTGGCTCCCAACGGCTCTTTTAGCCTCTCCAACGGCTCCGAAGCCTCCCCAAGGGTTCCATGCCTATAAATAAAGGCCAAGGAAGCCCCGGACACCTACCGGATCACATACAAAGCCAACGGACATATTTTGGATCAATTGGCCAACCTCCGGCGACTTCCTCCAAGGGAACCCCAAGTGCTCCAACAACTTCCACATCCAAGGAGCTCCACCCAAGAAGCTTGGAAGCGGCCTTCAAACATCTCCAATCAATCAAAGGCGCCCAAGACTTCCTCAATTACGGTTTTTCTTTGTATATTTATTTTGAGCTTTAAATTTGGGTTTGTGCCTACAAACCCCAAACTCTTTTCTCATCTCCCTTTCTTTTGGGTTTCACATCACCATTAAGGTGTGAAGAGGTTTCTTCAAGCCTTTCCTTTTAAAAGGCTTGAGTTGTCGGTGAGCTAGCCTTCACCCGTTAAAAAGGCTAGTGGGTTCTTGCTTAACCATTAAAAGCAAGTGGGTTCTTGCTTAACCAATAAAAGCAAGCTGTAATAGGTCCTAGTGCTACCTCAAAGCCTAGTGGGTTTCTTGCTAAAACCATTGAAAAGCAAGCGGTAGGAATCTCTCAACGGTTGAGTTGGGAGCGGAGACGTAGGCCGGGTTTTGGCCGAACTCCGTTATCAATTTTGTGTGTCTTGCCTCTTTATTTCCGCTGCATTTTTACTTTGATTTTAATTGTTAATCAATTTTTTAAAAGGCAATTCACCCCCCTCTTGCCATCATTCCCTCCTTGGGTGTTTTCTCCGACCTAACAATGCATAACCCTCTTTATATTCTCTTACTAATATTATTATTATTCAATGTGGGTTATTATATAATAAATCTTGGTTATGGAAGAGTTACATGTTTATATTTAATTGAGAACTCAAACTCTCGATCTTGATGAAGATCAAGAAACTCTTTAGAGAATACATCTTTATATTACCTAAGAATGGGAATGTATCCAATAGTGATCCTATTATTTGGGTCAATAATTTGTGAAATATATTAATTATCATAAGGAAATAGTAATCATTTTTAGGAGGATATTACAATGAATAATTATCATTGTTCAAGCATTTTTATAAAATCAGATGAGGATTTGGGAAATGGAAAGTGATCTTCGTCTCTAGGAAGTTGATGTTGGATATATATAAATAAAACTAATACATTAATAGTATAACATATATTTCTACTATATGGATAATAACAAGGATTTATGGGAGATTAATCCCACAAAATTTAACTTGGGATTATTTATATACTTGAGATATAATAATTACAACACTTGGTATTTTCACCGATAACTGAAACTCCAATTCTTGGGATGGTTTTCGCTTATTAATATATAACTAGAATTATATAAATAAATTCGTAGAACTATATTCATAAAACACATTTTAAGTTCATAAATTAATAATAGGAATAACATTTCAAAATTAATTTTGGTCTTAATAATTTACTAAGACCATAATAATTTTAGAAATTCAAGTACTCAAATTATATGCATATAAAAGAGAAAACTATTAAATCTGAAGGAATGGGTAATAAATGGAAATTATATCTTATCTTAATAATTTCAAGGATTTAATTAAGATTATTAATTTTATACTTCCAATTTAGTTCTCTAGAATAATTACTAAAAATAACTTGACTTTTTATGATACCAACTATATTATTTCAATACTCATACAAAAAATTATTACATGATTTTAAATATTAAATTTCATAAAATAAAATCTAAAGGTTTAGTGTATATGGGAGATTACATATATAATATATCAATATAGAATTAAACTAATTCAAATTTATATTTACCTTTATAAGATGATCCTGAGACCCTTTCATATTTTATTATGGAAATGGATACCCTAGGTTCATACATAATGAAAAGTGTGATCTATAAAGACAGGTAAGGGAACATACCTGATAATGAGATACAACATAAGAGTGATGTGGCATAAAATGATACCATAAAAGATAATATTGATATGAATTCAGTCATAGAATAATGTAATCATAATAATGTTTTAATATCATAAAACATGAAATCAAAAGTATATGTCAAGGATAACTTCAAAGAAAACATAACATAGTGTTCAAGGCATGTTTAATGTGAAAAAAAAATTGTATAGCATGTGATGAAAACATTACACTATACATTGGAAGCATATATAATTTTATGACCAACCATAATGTCATTATATGTACATTTACTCATGTACAACATAAAGAATAAATTTATAAGGAATAAGCTTAAGAAAACCCGATAAAAAAGTAATGGGTTATATAATATTATATCAAAACACAACTAAAGTGTATATTGTAATTATTCAAATGAGAAGTGGGAATTAAATTTTATTCTATTTTCATATTTTAATATAGTGTAATAGGTATTAAATATGATTTTTAAATGATGAAAAATAACAATAAATAAGTGGAGAAGTAACTATAGAATTAAACCACTTAAATGATGTTTTAAGTGGTGAGTTATGAACCTGTGAAGAAGGAAAGAAAATGTGTTTTATATAAAACCAGTAATGATCCAAAATTATTTTGAATAAAATATTTATTAGTTTTTTAAATCATATAAGAGAAAAATATTCACACATTGAAACATGAATATCAATGTTCCCTTTAAACTTGTCTGTTTTAAGGAAAGATTGAGAATAGAACATGAAAAACTTGTATAACCCCAGAAAGTAAAGGGAAAATAAAAAAAATTATATATATATATATATATAATATAGTATATAGTATATTAACATGTGAATAATAGAGAATTAAAGTGAGGTAGGGAGATAATTCATAACCCAATACAAATGAGTGAGGTTCAGAAGTTCCCATACCTCAGATCTTGACTCGCTTGTTACATGTATCAAATATCCTAAATAATAAATTTAACTTTTTTAAACAATTTATTGATATAATTTTTCAAGTATAATTAATTTAATATGGTTAATTTAATATCATTTAACAATCATTTAAAAGAATAATTTTTCTCTCATAGGCCACAAAGGTTTTTTTGATCAATTTATCTTAATCTATTTCGGTATGTTGATCATAGTACAAGGTGATATCAAATAGTTACATATTCTTTTAAATAGTATTTTTATAGTTTATTTTCAATCCAATGTCAAAAAATTTATAAATATCAATATATTGCCTAAAATTGATTCAAATTATTAAATATGACTTGGTATGATCATGTTGGGATGTTAAAATCACTATAATTATTCATTTCTAATATCATTGATATAAAAGACAATTTATCTTCCTAGAATATTAATCATGTAATAAGTATTATATTTATTCATTAAATCCAACCATGTATGATTGTGATCAAAAATGAAATACATCATCTATGGTGGCAATGAACTAACCACAACATAGGAATCATCTTCATTTTCAAATGAACGGTTGGATGGTAAATAATGATTATTTTTTTAACATAAAAAAAATCAGTATAAAAATGATATTTATATAATTATACTAAAATGGTTATAATAGATATTTATGTGGTATAATAATAAAATTTAATAGAATAGAAATGAGAAAGTGATAAGGAGTGCTTAAATTACATTTAGGGATGACTCCTTTACTATTATATGATGTCTTTTAAGGGAGGTATTCAGAGAATATTTTAACCTCTAGAATGTATATAAGAGTTATATAAAGATATTTTAGTAATTTATTATCAATCTGAGAAGATTATAGAGTGAGTAGAGGTGAGGTGGTGAAGGGGGGTATTTATAAGGGCTGGAGATGGGTGCATTTTTATAAATTATTTATTATTTTATTCATAGGGAAAATAGTGTGAATGTTATTGCTTCCCATAAAATTTACTATTTTATAATTAAATAAAGGATGGTTTTCTTCTTTCATATCATGCTAAAAAAGAATGGAATCTTATAAATACTTAATAAAAGTAAAAGGAATAAAAATAGTGTCTTAATAGAATAAAATATAGTATAGTTTTCTAAATTTTAAACATAAATTCCAAAAAACATCTTATTTTTTAAAAATTAATTATCTTACTGATTAAATATATATTTAGTAAAGAAAATTGTGACGGCCTCTAATTTTTCATTTGAATTTTGAGTAATTTTTATCCTTTATTCGTATTTTTTTAAAATATGGATTATTTAGGTTGATTTTTAGGAGTTTTTGGTTGGTTTTGGAGTGTTTTAAGGCCTTTTAAAGGTTCATGGTTAGAGGAAGTTTTTCCTAAACCATTATAATCCTCTATAAAAATTTGTTCCTATAGGTAGAATCACTTAGGTTGGAGCACCGTTAAGGCACGTGGTTTTTCAAACTGTGGAAACTCACCCGAAGAACTGTGAAACAAATTCTAGTGGACAAAAGCACAGTTGGTGCATGGTTTGAAAAATCATGTAACCAAACAATATGAGTTCCTAGGAGAGGTACTAAGTCTCACATAGTTTCCACAGAGTTTGAAGAATTGTGCGACCAAACCATGTTCACCTGATTTAATGATCTAAAACTCATTTTTAACGACCATTAAACATTTTTTTGACCCATTCATCCTCCTACATTTTTTCCTATCAAATATATATACTCTTCAATCCTTACCAAATGAATTTATTTCCTTAAAATCTCAAATATAGAGGATCTAAATGTTTTGATGGTCAGAAATTAAGGTATGTGGTCCAAAAACCCATGTTCTTCTAGTTTCTTCTAGATTTACTCATCTTCCCTTAATATGAATCATAGATATGGAATTTAATTGTAATATATATATATATATTTATTCCATATAAAATTGAATTATTATTTTGTTTCTAGAATGGTGATGGACCTAGAGTGACGACAATTCCTCTTTTGATCAATCTTGATTCTAGAACCGTTAGTGAATCTTAAGATGTATGTTGGTGTAAAACATTATCCATTAGAATTAGAATCTTATTTAATATTATTTTATAAATTTTATGTGTTTGTGTTTGAATAGGTTCTAGGGTTTTTATGTGTAGGTTCAGTCTGGTTAGATCTCAAGTGTGGCTAGGTATCACTTCTCTTTGAGTTTTGGGGTTTTTCGTTAACAAGTTAAAGGTATGAAGTTCCTTACCATTTGGGGACCTTGTATACTCTTGTTTACATGATGTGATAATTGTGTTGGAATATATTGATTGAACATGATTGATGTTGATCACATGTTTGTGTCTATCATGCGAGAAATGTATATAATGCTTGATTCCATTAGTATTCTAGTGTATCTTATTACCATTTTTATGTTAATCATGTGTTTTTTTATATTTCTATTAATTCCTATGATTAAATGTATTATTATTCCTTTATGTTCTCATCCATGTTGTGTGTAATTACAATGCCTTTGAAGGTATTTCATTTGGTACTCAGAATATTTTAACCTTCATGATATGGTTATCCATTAGAGGGAGAGTGTTCAAGACATGCAATGATTGTCATGACCCCCTCCCTCAAAAGGTTCCCCTTCTTGGCCATTAATGAGAGAAGGGAGACAATGACACCTGATTCCTACCTTCAATAAGCCAGGGGTTGGAGATAAGCATTGAGGGTATATCATACACACTTATGAGATATATTACACTTAAAGAAGAACATGAGTAATGGGAGATAAGATAAACCACCATATAACTCCTGATCAAGAAAAAAATAAAAGATCCTAAGTATATGCATGTAATTTTATACAACTAAGTGACTACAAAAAAACAATAATTATCAAAATTAAAAGCCTCAATAGTGACCAAGAATCCCAAATAACTCTTGAATATCCTGTGAGCTATTAATGTTTGATTGAACCACCTACCAGTTCCTACGAACCTGAAAAAAGGGTTTATATATACATAGGGTGATCATAACATGTATACTTAGTAGGAACTTGCTCTGAGCCACTAATAAAAAATATAAATAAATTATAATAAAGCTCGGTGAACAACAAGTAAAAACTAACTCATTACCTAAAAAATTATGTTAAGTTCTCATAAACACCATTTTTCTCTCACAAAGTATAACATATAAGAGATTATATAATATAATATCAAAAGTATATACCCTTCTACCACTTCTCCAATGGTTTTCTGCTCTTCCCCAATTTCATGTGTCATAATCCATATCTTTCTAAAAGTAATCTAGCCTTAAGAAACCTTGGTTGTTGTATCATACCATGAACCTTGAATATCATATCATCTCATAATCCTATGACACGTCTCTATATAATAACCTGGTAGTTTTTAGGATCCACACCAACCCATATATTGACTATTATACCTCAAGCAATCGTAGTCTATAGATGACATGCCTATAATAATCTATAGGATACTATATCTGGAGATATATGTGTGTGAAAAAACCACAATACATTATAGTCATCTACACACTTATATAAGAAATGTAACCACCATGCATAAAATCACATAATACTCTAAGGAGAAGAGAGTGGTGAAAGAGGGGGTATTCATCCACCCATTCCTCTCTAACCTTTATATTGTGGAAAAAACTACCAAAAAGTTCACTTGGTATCAGTTTCCATACTGACATGGGTGGGGTATCATATGAAATCATATAACATATAGGAAATATATAGATTATAACCAAACTATGAGCATCAACCTAGTCTTAGACTCAACTACAGCTTTCGTCTCTCAAACACACAACAGCCACTACTAATAACTTGGTATCCTATAAGTACAAAAGCATTTCAAGGAGACTTTAGTTTATTTATTTCCAATAAAAATTTCACGTTATATTAATTATTCTACTTAACCATTATCATTACCTTAACATTAACATAACAGAATCACCAACTGATTTTCATGCCCTCTAGGCATAAACCAACAGATCTCTTAGTTTCTTAAGATTTTCAACATTTTTTATTCTAGTAAGATATTAACCCCATGGGTTAGATTTTTTATTATTCATTATCATTCCATATTTATAGGTACTTTAGTTATTAACCTAAGCTACTACAAAAAAAATATAAATCAAGTAAAATTAGCTACCTTAAGCAGTAGGGCAAGAAATACAGAAACAATAAACTTTGTCATCCATCCATTAACAATATTCATAAATAAGAAAGTGTTGGGACCAAGTTGTATAAAAGTTGTTTTTGGAAGATAAAAGTTTTTGTTTTTCAAGTTTTTTCTTTTGTTGTCAAAGAATAAATAAATCAACTCACTTAGTAAAAAAATTTATCAGTCTCACAATTGTATCTAAAATATTGGATGCAAAATTCTTAAGTAAGTCCATCGGATTAAGAAGATGTTTTCTAGGAGAAAAGGTTTATGGGATTCACCTAGGATCCAAAATGAATGGTTCGATCATAATGAGAAGTTATTTCATAGTTTGAATGGATTTTATAAAATTAATACAATTCTATGTCGAGCATAATCATTATCAAAATCATGAAATTCAAGATAGTTGAAGATGTTTGTATAAGGAAGAAACTTTTCTAAAGTAAAAGTTTCCCGGTCACATTTCATTAGTGTGAGAACACTGGATGTAGATTTGTTGAAGGCTGTGAACTTTTTTTTGAAATGTGAGAAGATGAATATATTGGTTTTTTGATAGACCAATAATCCAAAAGTTAAAAATATTTAGAGAAAGAAGTTAGTGTGTACCATAATCAAGAAAGGAAATAGGTTACAGAAGCCAAAGTTGTTGGTACTAGTCCATTTGGCATGGTGTTCCACCAATCAATCGGAGGCAATATCATTTATTTTAGGAGTTATTGGGACCAATGGAGTAGAAAACAAGTAGATTTGTTAAGACTGATGAAAAATGGAATCAGAGATTAATCACCAATATAGTCATCCATTTTCATCAGGATGAATTATTTTTCAATTGATTCAATAATGAAATAGAAACTCTGATGTGTTTTAGATTAGAACAAGATTCATCAGACTAGATCTGACACCAATTATTAGAGTAGAGATCAATACATCAAACACAGGCTAACACTGAGAACTTCATTGGATTCAGGATCATCATTCAAGGGAAAAGAACAAAAGAATAACTGCTTAAATTATTTATGAAAGTGTTTTCAAGGGGAACTTGAAGTTTGAATTGGTTAGACAAAATTTTTGTCAATAAAATTTTAATCTGGTGCTAAATTTTTACCGATAAGTGTTGGAATATTTAGAATTTGTGACTATGTTTATGTAAAAAGAAAGGAAACTGAAATATAATGGAGTTTTAATACTGTTTGTGGCATAATGGTTTCAAAGTTTTATCAGTTGGTATGATTCATCATAATGAGTAACTTGTTTTCAGTTGGTTATGAAAATCATAATGAGAAGACATTTTCTTTTCATATCTTTAAATTAGTGCATATAAATGTAATAAATAATAAGGGGTTCATACATCTCCATCATAATGATTATATCATAATGAGAATCAAAATTGGACAGAATATTGATTAGAAAGTCTAAAGCAAAATGATGTTGTGAGAATATTAGATAATTTCTAAGAAGAATCAAGAATATTTGATAAATGCTAAAGAAGTAAAATATAAAGCTGATATTTAAGGAGAATTTTAAGATTCTGGAAATTTGGTTAAGTAGGAGAACTTTTCATATTCCTACCTAAGACACATTTAGAACACCTATAAATAGTGTGAAGTAATTTGTTCTTTATAACACTTTAACTATTCACAGGTGTAGAGAGAAGGTGGATCACAAAAAGTTTGTAGAGAAAAAAAATTAGATTAATTGTTCTTGAGAAATTTATCCAGACAGAAGAAGAAGAAAGAAAGAAGATTGTATTCAGTTCAAACTAGATAATTGAACTGGGAAATTAGATTGAGTTTTTTGGATTGAGGTATAATTAGTTTGTATTTGTTTTACTGGTATTTTAGCAGAGTTATATTATCATACTAATCAATTGGACTGGGGAATTAGACTAGTCAATCAGATAGAGTATCATTGTGAAGTCTATAGAAGTTATTACCTATTGATAGGTTATAAAGTGAAGATTTTTTTTGAAGTTATATTTGTGAAAGTTGATAAGGAATCACAGTAACATGTTTTGATGAAACTGGTGAAAGTTTCATAACTTGTTTCACAAAATTTTATTGCATCATTTTATGATACTTGAAGCGCATGAACCGTTGTATTGATCATAGTTCTTCTAAAGTGTAAGGTAATATCTTACTCATTGTTTCCACACAAAAGGATTATTTTCTAGTAGATTGTGTGGTATTGTATTATTTCTAAACCATACCAAGTATGTAGATAGTCTTGTTGATTATTAAACCTTGAAAGTTATTATGATCCTGTGGATATGTGGTTGTTTTGATTTCAAAAAATTCATAACTATTTAACAAGAGGTGAAGTTTGTTACAAAAGGAAGGAAACTTAAAATAAAAAGATATCACTGATTAACCCCCTCCCCTGCTCAATGATACACAGATCCTTCTTGGTAAATCTCAATTAGTATTAGAGGAAATTTTCCCTTTGTTTACTCATTACTGAAGCTTTTTAAGTAAAGTTGTGATAGAAAATTCAAATTGTGTGAACAGTAATGGGATTCCGATCTTTGATGGAAACAACTATCATATCTAGAAAGATATAGTGTTTCTTTATCTTATGTCTCTTGGGTATGATTTTCTTGAAGCTGCAACAGATAGATTTCCTCCTATTGATGAAAATTTCCTCTCACTTCTCTTTACAAGAAGAATCTTGAGAATGCTGGAAAAGATAAGAATACTTTACTCTCATCACTTTTTGAAAAAAAAAATCATGAAGGGTGTTTCTTATACTAAAGATATTTGGGATAATATGAGGAACATTTATAAAGAAAATAAAAAATTTAATAATACGAAGTTACAAATCTAGAGGTTAAAGTATGAATATATCAAAATGGGTGAGTACAAACCTGTTGGTCACTTCTTTACCAGGTTGAATGACATTGTGAGTACTATTAGATGTCTTGGTGAAAATTTTGAAGATTAATTTTTTGTTGAAGAGATCTTGATATTTCTACTTGATAATTTTTATGATAAATTTTCCTCATTGGAAGATAGATATCCTGAAACTCTATCTCTTGATGATCTTCATAGCACTCTAATTACTTATGAAATGATAAGGGATAAAGTTAGGAAAGAAGAAAAAAAGTTTATTGAAAAATTTCAATCAAGGATTCCAATAAAATAAAATATAATAAGGTTCTTGAAGAATAATATTTTGCTGACTATAATTCCAAAAATGATGTTTGAAAAAAATATCAATGAATTTATATCCTTGTTTTCTAAAAATTTGAAAAGAGGTATAGGTGGATATAACAAGAAACTTCCCTTGAGATTTTTTGAATATGGAGACTTTGGGAAATTTTTAGATAATCTTACTCAAAGAAATAAAGAAGAGGAAAGTGATAAATATTAAAGAAGGTATGGAATATCATGTAAGAAATAGGGTGATAACTCTAAATATTATTCCAAAGGGAAAGATAAAAAGTTCTCTAAATCCAAAAGGAGAGGTTTTTTATTCTAAAAATGATGAAGAAGAATATAGTTAAGATGAATCCAAAAAGTCCACTGATAAGGATGGAGAGAATACTCTCATATAAATTGTTAACAATAAAAATCTCATAATTATTAGTTCTAAAGAATAATAAGAAACTCAACTAGAATTTCATCTAAAAGAAGAATTGAAGGAATGTCTGACAAATATTGGAAGGCTTGAGAAAGAAATCAAGAAATTGAAAATTTAAATTTCTTCAAAAAAAAATCAAGAATATTTTCCTGAGGATAAAGTTAAGCTGCTAGAAGATATTGATGATTTGAATAAATTTATTGAGAAATAAAAGAATCATAATAAACACATGGAAGTGAAGTTGAAGGAAAAATAAGAAGAGTGGGAACTTTTCTAATAAAAAACTTTATAAATATGAACACAGGGTTAAAAGTTTCAATAAATCTATTTCTGAATTTGGTGAAATATTTGGAAAGGTTAAACCTAAGAAAGATCAAAAGTTATCTTCAAAGTTTGATAATAAATATGAAGTTAGTTTCTCTGAAAAATAAATTTAGTGAGGTTATGTATGTGGCCAAAACCAACAAAGTGAAGAAATGAGATGTTTCTAAAAATTCTATGTTCAAAAAAATTTCTATTACTTCTAGTTTTTATAAGTATGAAAAAAAATGATCTAAAAATGAAGATTTTGGTTGATAACAGGATTTTTGGGGGTCAACAAACTTCTAATAAGAAAGATAATAAGGTTTCTAAGAAACATTTTCACAAATCAAGATAGTATGGAAGTTTTAGAAAAAGAAACTTTCTATGGAACTTATGGTATTGTTGTGGATTTGGACATATAGAAAATATTTTTTTTTTAATCAAAAATATTAAAATTATTTTACAAATTACAAAAGTAAAATTGTGAGGAGGACTCAATCCTCTCAAAGGATGTATTCTGAGAAGGATTGTCTAAAGAAACCTAAGAAGGACTGTGTAAAAGTTGGAAATAGGTTCCCACTATTGTAAAATACTTGTGAAAGATATGAAAAAACTGAATATCTTGAAAAATGATTCCTTGTTTTGTTACCATCACAACAAAAGGTTTACCACAATTTTTAGAAGTCATATGTGAACAAAGATAAAGGGAAAGAAAAAGATCTTATTGTAAAAACCAATCTCAAATCTAAAAAAGGACAATGAACTTGGATTTGGGTTAGTGGGTGTTCTAATCATATGATAAGAGATTTAAATTTTTTTGAATAACTTTAAATAATTCAAAGAAGGAACATAAAAATTTGGAAATGATGAATATCTCGGAATCAAAGGTGTTGGATCAGCTACCATTGAGAAAGAAAAGTTAAAATACAAAAAATATTTGTTTATTAAGGGGATGAAACTAAAATTAATAAGTGTTTCGTAATTTTTTGATAAATAAAAAAATCCATTTTCTGAAAAGATAGGTTTTTTGTGAAAAGATATGAAGATGGAAAGATAGTTACAAGAGTCCAGCATAAAAAATGAAACTTGTTCCAAGTTTGTGAGGTTAAAAAATCTTGTTACATAGGCATGGTGGAAGAGAATCAGTTGTGGAATAAAATGTTTTGGAACATGTTTCATAGAAATATAATCAATCTATCAAAGTATGGAAGTTTCCATGGTATTCATGATATGTCAAGAAGAATATATTTGTGTTTCAATATTTTTTATAAAGTAAATATTACAAACATTATGCATAATAAAATTTTATTTGTTCAAAATAACCCCTATAACTAATTCATTCTGATATCTTTGGTCCAATTAGAAAACAATAAACTTGTGGAGATAAGTAATATATTACTTTCACTGATTACTTTATTCGCATTACTTGTGTTATGTATATGAAACACAAGTAATATTCTCTAAAAATGTTTAAAATTTTCAAGTGGAAAACTAAGAAATAATATGAGTATTCAGTGAAGAAGTTGAGAATAGACAATGGTGGTGAATACAATAATGAATAATTAAAAAATTCGTTGGAGAAGCTTGGAATTCCGTATGAATTCAATACACCACACTCCTCAACAAAATGGCATTGATGCAAGTAAAAATGAAAATTTTGGTCAAAATGGGTCAGACTATGCTACTTGAACATGGTCTCTCTCAATAATATTGATGGAAATACACGAGAAATGTTGTTATATTCAAAATTGATGTTTCTATAGGCTAAGTTTAGAAATAGATCCATATGAAATGTTTTGTGAAAAAACTCCAAGTTTGAAACACTTAAGAGTTTTTTGGATTCCATGCATCATAAAGAAGAAAGGTGGAAACCTTAGAATGTTTGAGCAGAGAGGTAAAGATGGAACTTTTCTTGGATATTATCTAGAAGTAAGATTATATAGATGTTTCAAAAAAGTTATAGGAATATTATCTGACTCTATTGATGTGAAGTTTACTGAAAAGGATGAGGAAGATGCTAAAAACTTATGTTGATAATGAAGATGAATAGGGTGAAATAATTATTAATAATTCTGATAAGGATACAAGAAATTGTAATCTACCTCAAGAAGGATAATCTAACTCGGTTATTTCTATTGATGAGGAAGAATCTAAAAAATATCATCCCAAGATGAGGAATCAAGTGGAATCTCAAAACATAATTGGTGATCAACATAAAAAGGTTCAAATAAGAAGAACCTAAAAAGCTATTACATATACTTCTTTATATTAAAAATTTGAGCCAGAATATGTGAATGGTGATTTTGAGCATCTGTAATGGGTTTAAAATATGAATGAAGAGATGGATTAGATAGAAAATAATGATACTTAGGAACTCATACCAAAACCAAATGAAAAAAACATATTAGTACAAATTTGGTTTTATGAAATAAATTGAATAAGGATGGATAAGTGATAAGAAAAAAAAGAAAAATTAGTGTAAAAAGGTTACTCAAATATTCAAGGCATTGATTTTGATGAGACTTTTTCTCTAGTGGAAATACTTGAAACAATCAAAATCCTTCTTTTTATATCTACACAATGAAGATACAAAAAAAATCAGATGGTTGTGAAGTTAGAATCTTTGAATGGTGATCTTGATGAAGAAGTTTATATTTAACAACCACATGGATTTGTTGTTGGGAATTATGAAAGTTATGTGTGCAATTTAAATAAATACTTGTATAGTATGAAACAAGATCTGAGGTCATGGTATTCCTAATTGGATACTTTCTTAAGGAAGATGAGTTTTAATAAATTAAGGGTTGATAGTAATTTGTAAATAAAAAAAATTCAAGATTTTTCTATCATTGTAATTGTTTATGTTGATGAAATTATCTTTTATGGGAATGGTGAAATAACTTTTGAAATATTTAATGAAGATATGAAAGTTTTTTAAAATGTTGATATTGGGTGAAATTAAATACTTTCTTAGGTTAAAAATTTCACAAAATAAGAAAAACATATTTTTTTCTCAAGAAAAGTATTCTAAGGAAAATCTTAAGAAGTTTGGAATGGAAAATTTAAAACCTGTTTCTACACCAATTTCAGTGGGAACCAAGTTTTCTAAAGATGGATAAGTCAAGGAAGTTTTCTCTAAAGAGTTTCATATGCTGAATCGGAGTTTGTTATATTTAATTGCCTCAAGACTTGACATTTTTTACGTTGTTTCCTTATGTGAAATATTTTAGAGTTCTCTAAAATAATCACATTTATTTGATGAAAAAATAATTCTCATATATATCAAAGGCGCAAAAAAAATTGGAATCAGGTATGATGGCTCAAAAAGTATTGAATTTTTTGGTTATTCAGATTCTAATTGGCCAAGAAATGTTGATGATAGAATATCCACATTTGGTGGAGTTTTCTCACTGGGTAAAAGCTTTTTAAGTTGGTATACTAAGAAAAAAAACTCAGTTACTCTTAACACGGATGAATCCAAGTATGTTGTTTCCACTCAAGCTTCCACCTAACTTATGTGGATGAAGACTCAGCTGGAATATTTACTTATTGATATGAAGTTATCATTGATATTGAGTTGTGATAATCATATTGTTGTCAACCTTATAATAAATTTGGTACAATATTCTCATTCAAAACATATTGATATCAAATATCATTTTATCAAAGAGAATCTGGGGAAGAATGAATTGAAGCTGGAGTGTGTTCCTATATCAAACAAGTTGATAAAATTTTAACAAAACCTTTACTAAATGAATATTTTTATAAAATGAGGTTGAACATGGGTGTCCAACCTCTTTCTCATCAAGATTGGGGTATGTGTTTTTATCCCCTCTCATCTAGTCTTTGGATAGTTTTTTCAAGGGGGATAATTGTTTCATAAATATATCCATTGATATATGCTAAACCTTTTTAAGGAAGAATGTATGTAAGGGGGTTTTGGTTAATCTATAAATCTAGCATGTTATTTTTTGAAATATTATAACAGTTTATTGGATTGGTTATAAGAAAATTTTGTGTATAATAAAGTGGTGTAAGTGAATAAATATGTGAATAAAATATGAAGATGTTTCATGAGTCGCTACTTTTGGAAAACATGGTTTTGTTTTCAATTAATCTTGTTTCTTATAATGATTTATCTCATATAGGATTAGAATTACTGATAAGTGATCCATTTCTTGTGGAAAAAAAAGTTTAGTGATTTATGATCCTTGGTTGGAAAAAAAATCCAAAGGGTGAAATTTTTGGGACAAGTTGGTTGGAATTTGTTTTTGGAACCTTAAATATGTTGGTTTTGAAGGTGTTTCATTTGTTTTCAAAGAAGAAAGAAATTAACTCAGTTTTTAAAAGTTAGTTATTTGACTCAAAATCATATTCAGAAGATCTAATGCAAAATTAGTATAGAATTCCATTGAATTGGGAATATTATTTCTAGGAGAAAAAGTTTATAGAACTCACCTTAGGTCTGAAATGAAAGGTATGATCATAATGAGAGGCTATTTTAGAGTCTTCATGTCTCCGATGAAAGTCATACAATTCTATTCCAATATTAATCATTCTCAAAATCATGAAAGTCGTGATATAAGTAGATATTTTTGGAAGGAAGAAATTTTAATAAAGTCAAAGATTCCTGGTCTGAGTTCATCAGTATGAGAACATAGGACATAGATTTGCTGAAGATTGGGAAGTTTTTTTTTTGAAACATTAGAAGATGAAGATGTCAGTTTTCAATCATACCAATAATCCACAATATAAAAATATTCAAAGAAATAAGTTTGCGTATACCATGATCAAGAAAATAAATAATTTTTTGAAGTCTAAGATGCTAGTACTGACCCATTAGACGTGGTGTGACACCAATCAATTATAGGTAGAATAATTTGTGTTCAGAGTTTTTTGGACTAATGGAGAAGAAAAGAAGTATATTTTTTGGTAAAATGAAAAATAGTATTAGAGATCAATCAACAACATAGTCAACCATCTTCATCAGGATGAATTTTTTTTCAATTGGTTCAATAATGAAATAGGAACTCTGATATATTTTCAATTGGGTATAGTGTCATTAGACTAGATCTAAAACCGATTATCAGAATGAAGAATAGACCGATACATCAGACATAGGTTGGCACTAATAACTTCATCAGATGAAGGATCATCGGTCTGGGGAAAATAAGAAATGAAGAACTACTTAAAGTAGTTACGAAAGTGTTTTCAAGGGGAGATTTAAGTTTGAAGTGTTTAGAAAAAAAAATTGTCAAATAAATTTGAATCGGATGCTGAAGTGTTTCCAATAAGTCTTGGAATATTTATAAGTTGTGACTTTATTTATAGAAAAATAAAGTCAACTGAATTCAAATGGAGTTTCAAAAAAATTTATGGAAGAAAGGTTTCAAAGTTTTATTAGTTGGTACGAATCATCGGAATGAGCAGTTTGTTTTAATTTGGTTTTGAGAATCATAATGAGAATACATTTTATTTTCATATATTTCAATTGTTGTGGAGAAAAATAATGAAGAATATATAATTAATATATATCCAACATAATGGGGAAATCATAGTGAGAATTAGAATCATATTGAAGATTGACTAGAAAGTATGAAGAAAGCTAAAGTTATGCGAATATTTGAGAAGGTTTGAGAAGAATTAAGAAGAGTTGAAAATATCTGAATAATTAAAATATAAAGCCAATATTTATGGAGAATTTTAAGATTCTAAAAATTTGGTTAAGTGGGGAAACTTTTCAGATTCCCACCTAAACCACATTTGGAACACCTATAAATAGTGGGAATTAATTTGTACTTTATGACACTCATACTATTCACAGGTGTAGAGAGAAGGTGGAACGCAAAAAAAAATAGAGAGAAGTTTCCAGATTGAGTATTCCTGAGTAAGTTTTATAGAAAAAAGAAGAATAATGAAGATCATATTCAGTTCAGACTGGATCATCAGACCTGTAAATCAGACTGAGATTTATAGACTAAGGCAAAAGCAGTTCAGATTTGTTTTAGCGATATTTTAGTAAATTTATCTTGTTGGTATGATCAATTGGACTAGATGATCTGAATAAGTATCATTACAAAGTCTAGATAAGTTATTACCTACTGTTAGGTAGGAATGTAGAGATTTTTTTTTGTGAAGTTCATATTTTTGAAAGTTGATAAGGTAGCATAGTAACATGTTTTGAAGCAATTGGTGAAAGTTTCTTAACTTGTTACACAAAATTGTATTACATAATTTCATGCTAATTTAACCACATGAACTTTTGTATTGGTCATAGTGCTAAAAAAGTGTAATGTAATATCCTACTTGTTGTATCCATGAAAAATGATTTTTTTTCTAGTGGATTGTGTGGTACTGGATTGTTTCAAAACCAAACCAAGGATGCAACTACTCTTTTTAAGTAGTGAACCTAGTAAATTCTTGTGTTTCTATGGATGTGTGATTGTTTGGTTTTCAGAAAAAATCATAAAACTTTAACAAGAGGTGAAGGTTGTTTCAAAAGGAAGGAAACTTAAAAGAAAAAGATATAATTGATTCAACCCCTCCCCTTCTTAGTGATACATAGATCCAAGTTGGGAAATCTCAAAAAACATCTCAACCTTATCACAATAATGTGAAATCCCAGCTTCGACCCATACCATCAATCTCAAAACCATCCCTAAACCACCATGCATATCACCATGCATCCATCCCACTATCATTAATGCCAACTGCTTCCACAAACCTGGGCCTCATCACCCATGTCTCATCAAACCAACAGCCTTCCCAATCTCAAATCTCATTACATAGAAAGGATGACATCCAAAGAAATCACACAAGGGATCATGGAAACAATAAAAAAACAATAGGGAACCTAAGACCTAAAAAGCAATCACACTTAGCCCAAAACATTAATCTTTATCAAATAACCAGTTCATTAAAATCTTTCATTAGCTAATTAATTTATAATAGGATATAATGACAGGAAACCTAAGGTGTTAGCTATTAAAAAAATAAATTATTTAAACAAGATTCTAAGTATAACCTCCAGATTCATCAAAATTTAAGGAAGAACATTTTGAATTAAAATTCCTCTTTATTATTTAATCAATAAGCACACCAGCTTCATGTTCTTGATCCAGATCCATTAACATAAAAAAGAACAATTTTATTTAACATGCATCAAGAATGAATTTTATTTCCAAAAAATTATAAGAAACTATATCATTTAAACATGCCTCTTCGATTATTTATCCAAAAAACATTATCAGCTTTATGTTCTTTAATCATTTTGATCATATCAAGTATGTTAAACTATAGAATAAACAAAAATTCTAAATTAAGTATAACATAGATAGAACATTGTCTAGAAAAAATAGGTGGAAAGTATTATCATAGTGGAAACACATGTGATCGCTAAAACCGAAACGGAGGTTCATTATTTATTCTAGTTTAATATTTATAAAGTTTATTTTCACTATCACCCAAAACGATAAATCATGATAATATTACAATTTCACATTAAATGATAGGAGAATAGATGAATTCCTTACCTTGATTAAAAGTTCAATGTTCTTTGCACAAAAACTGGTGACCGAGGTTCAACCACCATCGGAAGAAACTCACCAATCTAGAGAAAGGCTAGTTGGAACCTAGAATATGAAAACCACCATTAAAATACACTCAAAAATACCCAAACAAAGGGTTTGGCCACTGTAAACAACCAAAAAAAGGATAAAATAAAAGGAGAGAAGAATAGATAGGATCCTTGAACAAAAGCACTCGATTCACCTTGGTCCAAGTTAGAATCCGCAAGGAATTAGTCAAGGGTTTCCAAATGGATTTAAAACAAACACTACCTAGAAATAAAATTTATCAATGATACACCAACACAAGAGATCCCTCAACTAAACCATAGGTTTTCTAGTGCATCTTGAAAACAAAGGAATGTTCATTTGAGGGTTGTAGATCGATTAATAGAGGATGAAACTGCATAAAACCACATTCAAGACCCCAATTTAGGTGAAAACGTTTTCCCATTTAAAATTGATCAATATTTAAGGAAGAAGGTTTCCATTTAGGGTGTTTCAAAGAAATATTGAATGCCGCCATGGCTTTCACTAAGGAAATTCCATGGTCATGGTGGTTTTTCTATGCATTAACCCAAAGAGACATCCCCTATGGTGTATTTTCCATATCAAATCCATTTTCCCCTTACCACAACTTCCAAAATGGTTCAAAATATCATTTAAAGGATGAAATTTTCAGATAGGAGACCCATAAATGAACCGCTCCTAGTTTCATGCCCACCTTGGGCATTTTCAGTTGGAAATTTTAGACAAAAGGAACACACCATGCCCAAATTGGCTTACCAAATGGATTTAAAAGCCATTATAATGTTCGTAGTATACAAACACCAAACAATCAATCCAAAAATACCCCCACCAGGGTCTCATGACCCTTTTAATGTAAAAACACCACTCTAGACAATGCAACTCCTCCAAACTCCCTATTAGAACCACCAAGCCTTTAGAAAAAACAAAGGAAATACTAGGATGGTTTAGAACATTAAATTAGATACCTATTTGAAAATTCTCATCCTTAATAATTTAAAACAAAATACTGAGATAAGTAAAAGAAAAGGGTTATCCAAACAGCCACCCCATGTGATACCTTAAAAGAATCTATCCATCAAAGGAGCACAACCACCTCACTTATAGAGAAAATGATAAAAACTATGCAACACTGTATACCATATTCTAAACACACACTTGCGGGATATATATCTTAAATAAGAGCAATTCCATAGGCAATTAATCAAAAAAAAAGAAAAACACCTCATAATCCATATGTAGATCAGAAACCATAAAAAACTAATACAAAAAAAGTATTAAAACATCAAATAACTCAAGATATTAATTGTATATCTATTACTTTAATTCACAAGTTCTCTCCTCCACACCAAAATTTCACCACTAGACACAACCCTAGGGAATATAACTCCCACACAAGACCTTCTCGTAGAAGTCCTAGATCTTCATAGCCTGATACTTGAAGTTCACATCATCAGCATCCTCAATATCACCCCAATAAATGACCTTAGAGTCTTTATAAAGATAACATTGAAGGTGCGACACATGGAAAAAATCTTGTATCTAGATCATCTGTGGGGGTAGTGATATCTGATATGCAATGGATCCAATAAAATCCAACACCTCAAAAAAACTAAAAAAATAGGGAGAAAGATTGCTCCCATGGAAAAAATTTGTTTTCCATGATGAGTAATCACTAACAGGAGAACATGATCTCCAATGTTAAACTCCAGAGTTCCCCTCCTATGGTCGGTATATCACTTATGATGATCATGTTCCAACTTCATCCTCTCATGAATAACTTTAACAATGTATGTTTTTTTATGTACTAGTTATGGAATTATAATTATTGACTCTATGACCCCAGTCCATCATAATGGAGATTGGAAAGGTCATCCATTTAAAGATTCAAATGGTTCCATACTAAAGGAGGAGTAAAAAATGTTATTTTAATAAAACTAGACCAAAGGTAAATGCCTAGTCCATGAACCTCTAAAATCTAGGACATAATCATGCAACATATCTTCAAGAGTCCGGATAGTCCACTCTATTTAAATATAATTCTATGGATAAAAAAGAACTATTAAGGCACAAATAAGATCCAAAATCATATTAAAGACCTCTCCACACTCTAGAGGTAAAATAAGGATCATGATCTAGGATAATCATCTTCGGGACTTCATTGATTCTTAACACCACCTCCAGAAACTTCCATGATAAAACCTCAATTGATTTAGACTCATTGATCACAAATAAGTGATCAAATTTTTTCAAATGGTACACTATCACCCAATAGAATCATAACCTCCCTGATCTTGAGGTAAAATGGTGATTAATTGCATAAATATTTCCTCCCACTTACACTGAGGAACATCTAATGGATAAAGCAAACTAAAAGTAATATGGTTTTCCCCTTAACCTTATGGATGACTAAATAACGAGAAACAATCTCTGAAACTGAACTCTTCAACTCATTCCACCAAAACTGACCTCTCATAGCATGGTACATAATTGACATGACAGGATGTACTATTAAGGGTGAGTTGTGTAACTCGTGGATACCAAACTTGTGAATCACTAAAGAAACTAAAATCTTCCCTTAGAATAACACCTGGTGCTTATAATCCTCAAACCAACCATTAGGAGAATCACTAAAAACAACTCAGTCTCTCCATACCTCCACCTAGGAATCTCCAAGCTGGGACTCCTCCACCAGAAACACCAAATATGACTACACTATAATCTGAAAAAGGAATCCTTCACAACTAAACCCTCTCATATCAAGATGCATCATCTGTATTCCTTTCATAACTCTCTAGGAATATCTAGACTCACACACAACATCATGTGGCTTCCTATTTAGAACATCAGTAATAACATTACAATTTTCTATTGTATAGGAAATCTCAATGTCATAATCCTATAATAATTCCATCAACCATTTTTTTCACAAGTTAAATTCATTCTAATAGAAGACATAACTAAGGCTCTTATGATTGGTTAAAATCAAAAAACAATCACCAATGAGGTAATGCCACTACAACTTTAAGGAAAACACAACTACTTCTAACTTGAGATCATTTGTGGAATAGTTATATTCATGTGGATATAACTTCCAAGAACCATAATAAATAACCAAAATATTCTAAATCAAGACACTAACCAAGCCAAGATGCAAAGTATCATAGAAAACCTTGAACTAAACTCCCTATTCAAGAAAAGGAAGAACCAGAATGTTAACCAACTTCTCATTTAGGTACTTGAAAGGTTCCTGACACCATTCAGTCCATAATAATTTATAATCCTTACTAGTTAAGGATTTGAGAGGTTTCATGATCTAAGAGTAAGATGGGTATGAACCTCTTATAGTAGCTTGTAAGACATAGGAAACTTTACACCTCTGCAACAGTCTTGGGGGTTTCCCAAGAAACCACTGCCTCAATCTTTAATAGATTCTTGAGTACTCCATGAAGGGACAGAACATTCCCCAAGAATAATACCTCAAGATCCTATAAATAACACTTTGATAGATTCTTAAATAGTTTTTGATGATGAATTACTCACAAAACTTCCTGTGAATGCTTTGCATGATCCTCCTCAAACACAGAGTACACAAGTATATATTCTATGAAAACCACCACAAATCGATCTAGAAACTCTCAAAACACTAAATTCATAACCCCATGAATATTACTAGAGGATTTTACACACCAAATAGCATTAAAATGAACTCATAATACCAATTATGACATTTGAAATTGGTCTTTGGTATATCCTCATCCTTCACCTATAACTAATAATATTCCATTCACATATCGATATTCAAGAACCAACTAGATCATTTATATTGATAAAATAAATCATAAATATATGGAAGAGGATAGTGTTTCATCATTGTGACATGATTAAAGTGATAATGATTGATACAGAAACATTAACTAACATTATCCTTCTTTGTAAAAAAATCGGTGCACCCCAAGGTGACATGATTGACAGAAGAAAACCTAACTAAAAAATATCATCGATATGTAACCACAGTTCCCACTAATTAGAAGGAACTATCCTATATGAAGACATTAAGATCAGGGAAACACCCATCTATAGATCTATCCCAAAATAAATCTCCCATTGAGGGGGGTAACACCACTGCCACCTTAGGAAAGTCATCGGTGTACTCTTCCACAACCCTTGGAATCACTATAAGGTGTACCTCTAACAAAATTAGCATCAACTAAACCATCAAGGAAGATAAGGATGGAAATCACATATGTCCTGTCTAAGGGTATTTTTTTCTGATGAACATGGAAGTATCTCTATCGGAAACATGTAACATAATCTACCTCTTAAAGTAATCCATGGTAGCCTACACCGAATACAGTCATTCCATGTCAAGGATGATGTCTGTGGTTGTATGTGTAACCAAATTCAGTCTCCTCATAAGTGTTTCTACCCCAAAACTAGTTCATAGTCTCTAAATACTTCATACAGATAGGCTTGACCTCTAGTTAGTGTAGAAAATACTAAGGTAATTAGAAACCTCTCCACCTCAAGTCTCAAATCATGAACTAGGGAAGGTGATATGAATGAGTTTTTAGATCCTAAATCAAAAAAAATAACTCAAGTGGGAAAAAAAAGATGGTACCTTTAATGAAGATTGGATCACTTGGTGTTGGACACCCCATAACATGAAACTTGATAAATCCTACTCCATGGATTTATTGACCTTGATGATGACTAACTCCATGGTTGCATGTTGCTTTTTGAGGATGAGGGAATTTTGGGGATATCATATGTTAGCCTCATCTTCTCTCTACTGATCCAAATCTGGAGCACCTTACTGCTAATTCCTCAACTAAAACTACCACAACTGAAGAACCTGAAGTAAAACACCTATTATATACTGCCTTTTTAGAAATTTTAGAAACTCTAGACACTAATTGCCTTGGCCTCTACATGAAAAACAATCATATAATCCCTTATAAGGTTCCTAATATCTTCCACCCCTAGAAAAATTATAGGATCATTAGGTTCTACCACCCCCTCCCCATTATTTGAAAGTTCTTCTATACAAGATACTAAAAACCTTAAAACAATGCTCTTCTATATGGATAATCCTGAAGACTTCCCTCTCTTGAAAATTGGATTCTATCCAAAATCCTATAAAAACTATTCTTTCACCAATACCCTAATATATGTTAGAAATATAAATGGGGGGACCTGGTACTGGATATTTGGATGTAAAGACTCATATAAATTCCACACCCAATCCTCCTCATCTAGAAACAGGTCCGAATCATATCAGAGAAGGGCTCTAAAATGGATCTAAAACTAAAGCATCTTGGAACTCCCCTACCAATGGGTAATCAGCACCAAGTGATTGGAAACCTTTGTAGTCGAAGAAATAATTCCTGGTTAAAAATGGTATTGGAACTTCTCCCATGATATAGGAGACTCCTTGCAATCCTTAAGGAAAAAGAACCACCACTTCTTGGCTTCCCATGCAGCATCATTGCTACCAAAGAAACCTAGTTATCCTTCCTCGAAAAGATCGAATTAAAGTCTATCTCCACATTCTATAACCAAACCTCTATCAGTGAGTCTAAAATGGTGCCCTCCAACTTCTACTGACTTTGGCACTGAAACTCTTGGAGTGTCCACCTCTAAGTTTCATGTAACACCCATAGATTTTGTGAAATATATATTTTTCAAATGAATTTAATCTTTCAATATTTTTCATAATACACAACAATGAATTTAACTTTCCTAAAATAAAACAATAATTTTTTATTATGTTGAAAACAATACCAAGTTTATCTTGTATTACACGCAACACCGAGTTTAAACAAAATATGACATACTATTAAAAAATCATTATATGATAGTTATAACCTAGCTGTTGGAATAGTGGGTATGAATAAGATTAACTAAATTATGAAAATATATGTTTTACACATGTATAAATAATTAATTACTTGGTGAACAATTAATTATAAATGAAAATAAAAAAACCCTTTAAAAATAAAGAAAATCATATTTTGAAAAATTATTTTTATGCACATAAACATGATTTACCTCAAAAAATTAAATGAATCACTTTTGGTGAATGATATTAATTAAATATATATGTTATATATTAAAAAATATTTAAAATTAATATTATATTTTTTATAAATAAGAGATAAGAAAAAATCTAAGTTTACGCTTAAAAAAAGTATTCTTCTAAAAAATAGTTTTGCCTTTTTTTACAGCACACTTATTTTAAAAAAAAATAAAAATTTTATAAAATTTATTTAAAAAATAAAAATTATTTTTGAAATTTTCATATCAAAATTATCTTAAGATGAAGTTTTTCTATTTTTCTAAAAAAATCATTTTTTGATAAATAGTAAAAAATACATAATTTTAATTGAAAATAGTCCTTTCATTTAATTTATTTATAAAGTTAATTATAATTTAAATTGGTTTTAAAATAAAAAAATAAATTATATATAAATTAATCCAATTTATTTCATTATAATCAATTTTAAATATAATTTTTATATAAAAAATTTGTAAACTTTTAAACATTTTCTCCTTAAAAACTCGCTTTCTCATCACGTCAGCAGGATTAATTTTAAATTAATTTTTTCCACTTCTATAAATGAAATTTTAAAAAATGGATTCTATATTTTGAATCATAATTATTTATATTATATAATAATTTCAAATGAATTTTTTACCAAAATTAATAGTGAATGCAGTAAAAATTAATTATTGCGGTTAAGGTAAAAAATGGTTTACCGGGTGGTTAAACTAAAAATATAAGGGTTAAAATTACCTATAAATGTGTCTAAAAAATATTTAATGGAGTTATTTTTTCCATTAAACCTATATGTTTTAATAATGTACCATTTTTTCCCTTCTTACATATAAAATATGTGGGAGCACTCAATTATTTTCAAAAATATCAACTATGTCCTTTCCCCCACTTAAAAAAGTCCACCCCCTATCCTCTCTTCTTCAGGCCTTAAAATCATTTTGATTTGGTAAATCCCAGAAAAATTAACTTCCCAAATTACCTCACATAATCATATAATCCTTAGTTTGTGAATAAAATCCATCCTAGGAAGGCTTTTTTGCAAACCTAAGGAGGATACCCTAAGAAAAGGTAATGTTCATCAACGAGCGGTTCTGTTTTTATTTCCAAATCCACCCCCTTTAATTATTTTTATACAATCATTTTATAATAACCTCAGTATATTAATATACTAATATATAGTTATGTTAATTTAATTACCCTCAAATATCTCCACTTCCATCAAATGGGTTACGAAATCATCGTTCGTGTGTACAGCAGACTACCGCCTCATGAACCAATATCGTTTATTTTTTCCATTACCACCTATCACAGTTGTAATTAATGATGGATTTATTATTTATATATGATTATTATTATTAGTTCTTATATCACTCATACCTTCATACTCTCCATTTTTTGGGAATACAATAATGTCGCTCGTGTGTACGGCGGACTACCACTTCACGAAGTGATGTGATTCGTTCATGCTTTATAAGGAATTTCTTAAGGATAGATTTGATAAATATTTGTGATATCTATAATAAAAATTATTATATAATTATAATATATATATATATATATATATCATTTACTTTTCATTATTTCAATCCAATAAGAAAATGTCAACAATGTTCATGCGTACGTATAGCCTACCGTCTCCATGAACGGTGTATTTCATTTTATATCACTAAATTTTATGAATTACTATAAAAAATATATACTGAATATATATGATATTTATATAATGGTTATAATTATATAAATTATGGAACCATTTTCAAATTAATAGCACCAAAAATATAACAAATCAAAACATATATGAAAAACAAAGCGTTTATGAGCCTAAACATAACTTTAACATAGAATTGTTAATAAACGGGTAATAAAAGGTCATAAGAAATTTATATATGGTATTATATATAAATATAGTTCTTTAATAGATTTATAATAAAATTTTATTTATTATATGGGATTTTTGAATGAGTACAACTGAATTCTAAACTTAAGGTAATGGATTTTTGTCTCACTTTTTACTTCTATGCAACACATGCTATATTCACCACCTATTTATTTTATATGGTGTATATAATTCCCATGAATTTATATTATGATACTTATCATGAAAACTATTTGCATTTATGTATCCATTTTAGTATCTATCTTTAATGGGGATTATGGTTCAAAAGTTTACAAATCGGTGAGGGATTTTTGTATCAATTTGTCTTCTTTGAGATATATATTATGTTATGCACCTATATTCTCTTATGAGGTGTATATACATAATATTTTACATGTAATATCATTATTTTATTTATCCTTGTGATATTTTAAGTTTTGTTTAATGTTATACCTCTATGGATCTTACCTTTCAATATTAACTAAACAGTAAGAGTTTTATGATACAATTTCATAATTTATCAGGATTGTTTATGATTATGAATCCAATGATGAAATACTATGATATATATCTCAATAAACTCGTTTTTTTCATTATACTCTAATTATTTCATGAGAATACATGTTTTACCTTCATTTTACTCTCTTTGTGTACTTAAGAGTTCAAAAATAATGTCTTTTAGAAAAATCATCTTTTCTGTCGAAAAAAATTTGTCTTCCAAAACCATGTTTTACAAAGGATATTTTCCTAAAGAAATGTTTTAAATTATTTTTAAAGATTCATTTATAATATTTAAAGTTTATTTTCAAATAAAATTATTTTCAAAATGTTTTATTTTTTAAAAATTATTTTTCTAAGTGGGGAGGATATTTTCCTCAATAAATTTTTTAACAAATTTTTAAATATTCCTTTATAATTTTTCATTGTTATTTTCAAATAAATGATTTTCAAAATGTTTTGAGTTTTAAAAATTTATTTTCAAAGAAAATCTATTTTCTTCATGAAATATCATAAGTAATCTTTCAAAGTTATTTTCCATCTAATATAGCATCTTTTTATGTTACCTATGATTTACCGGGGATAGAGAATACAATTATTATTCTTTCTCTAAATGGTTTATTATGAAAAAATGTTTATGAAACCTATCTATATTCCATATATTATACCATGATAGAATTATTATGAAGCCCACTAATTTTTAAGGTGTTATGATATGATGAATTGATGAAATGATTATGAAACCTATCTCTTTTCCATTGGTTATGATATAAATAAATGTTTATGAAACCCATTTCATTTCATGGGTTATGATATGATGAGTATTTAATGATTTTTTGGCACTCATAAATATGGATTTCATTATGAGATGGGTGGGACCTATATCTCCCTCCAATTCATTGGGTAAATATTTATATATCATGAGATAACAATGGGAAACAAGTCTATGGGTGTGATCCACTAAGGGAAACAGGTGTCTCCTAATCCACTATAGGAAAAAGGTGTGCCCAAATCCACTATGGGAAATAGGTGTGTATTTATCCACTATAGGAAACAGTTGTGTCATGATCCACTAGGGGAAATAGGTGTGTCCTGGGCCACAATGGAAAATAAGTGATGAGTCATAATTCACTATGTTGATGGTCTTAGTAGTTAACTTTGACATATGAAATGGTTTTCAATATTTATGATGGCATTATGATTTTATGAGAGGATATTATGGTTCATGATTGATTTATGATGATTTATCACTCTTATGGGACATGATTTTAGAAATGACAAATTTTATACCGCGAATCATGTTTATGATTTATGAAAGGTTGGTTATGAACCTCATAGGTTATGTTCATGAACACATACCCTTATTCTTATCTTATGATTTCGTATAATCATAGATTGATATCTCTTATGTTTACCCCTACTGGTCATTTGAGTGCACCCTTTCTTAGGTTTCCATTACCTAGTTTATTAATGATGTTTTTATGTAGGATATGTCAATGGATAGTACTAAATAGGAATATCTTTGTGGGAAACATTGAATATCTTTCACTATATTAGAATATTGTGTTCTATGTTTCCAAAGTCACTAAACTATTATGATCATTGGGTGTGTGTTTGTGTAATGTTATAAATATTCATCTAAAAATATATAATATCCATGTATGAGAATCCTAGGTCATTGTAGTTGGTATCAGAAAAAAGGTTTACTAAACCTTTGTAAAGTACGATGTGAAAACATTAGTGATATCCCTAGGGATATTTCTAAGGATATGTCTAGGTATGTGTCTAATGGTAATTCTAAGGATGCGTCAAAGTATAGGAAAATGTCCTATAATTTTGGTAAAGGGTAGATCAATTGGTTTCCAAGGAATTAAATCCCTTTCTAGATACTACAAGTGGATGTGGCTCTAGCACAGATGTACCTAGGGGTAAGAACCTCGAAAACACCGTACTGAACTAGAATTGATCGGGAATTGGTGCACGAAAAAGGGACTTGTTTCACGCATTTTTGGATACTCTTGGGAGATATGATTTGGAGATTCACTAAATTTTTGTTAACCATCATAAGGGATTTAAATATATTATAACTACTAATAACCTAGGATAAACCTAAGGTTTCGTTGATTTAAAATAATTTTTTATTATTTAGAAATTAAATAATTAATTTTTCATGATTATGTAGTTTTCTACTTTGATTAGTGTTTATCACACTCTGCTTTTTGGTTCTAGTTAATGGCAGGAACTAGAAGAAACTAGGTTAACATTTAATGTGATGGAAATTTTATTGATTATCATCCAAATGGGATGATGAATAGAGTAAAAGATATTGTGATTATTTCTAATCAGTTATCAGGGAACATGATTAATAATATGCGCCTTAAATAACTCTCAGACTCACCAAAGAAGATAAGGGTGGAGTTCATTGAGAGTTAGGGTAATATATACCATGGGGTAAAAACACTTAGTGTTCTATATGTTTAGAATGTGGGAAGAAGAACTCGAGGGAATTTCTCATAGGGATATGAAGATATTTTGATGGTAGAAAAGAAAAACACAAAGCAAGTAATTTCAAATGAAAAATGAAAATTTTGTTCAATATAATGGATCATAATAATGTTATTACTAAGGTATCATCGATTTTTGAATGTTTTTAATGTAGAAATAATTTTCATTATACCAATAGATGTCATAAGGGGAAATATCGTGAATTAAATCAGTAAGGTTGTGGGAGTAATGGTTTTTATATTGATAATGTAGATACTACGAATGACATATGAAAGGAATGAGGTATTAAGGAATAAGATGATGAATCCTAGTTACTGGTTTGATAATTAAGTGGGATGATTGATGTATTTATGTATTTTAATTAAATAATTATGAAATATATAAGGAATATTTAAGTATAAGTTTTTTCTTAAGGATTTGAAAAACTATGTTGAATGATGCTAATGAACTAGAAATATTTTTTAATAGAAAGGTTAAATTTTATGGAAAACACATTATTAAGGTAAGGTAACCCTTAATATGTTCTTGATGTTGGTAAAATGGTGTTTAGTTTGGTAGAATAGATGATTGATATTTTAGCCAAATCATTTTTTTTTATTTTCAAAGGCCGGTTTATGGGATTCCGGAGCCCAAACTTACAAACACAAACTAAAACAAGAGAAACAAAAATGTATCCAACACAACCAAAATAGAATTACACATCATAAAAACCATACTCATCTCTGCATCCCAAGCCGGATTCATCTTCTTCGGTATCCATAGCCAATTCCCAATCTGGTGACCTCCTGTAACTTTCACTTTGAACCCGACTCCTAAGATGATCCAGTACTGGATTGTCTAGTGATGTCCTCTTGTCCACGCTACCCTTCTTAAAAGCCACGGTCACCTCACTATCCCTCTTAGAGGCAAATCTAGTCCACATAGGCCTCAGAAGGAATGAGTAATCTCCCCTTGGCTGTCTTCTTGGTGTAGCAGACAAAGTCCCTTCAACTGTTGCCAGTTTCTGATTCCCACTTTGAACAACATCGCTGAAAGAACGAACGATTGGGCCACTCAAATTTTATTTTCCTCCCCCAGAAAATTCCCTTCCTTTACCGGCCTTCTCCCCCAAACCCGGAACAGGACTCCCAGTTTCTGGATTTTTATTCTCCATCAAAGGCAGGTGTTCACCCTTTGCAAACACATTTTCCACATTTGTCGTGTGTGCCTCCTTCACACCTCCACCAGCCTGAAGATCTGGTCTCCTATCTGTTTCCACCAAAGTGGAGCTCCTGACCACTGTGTGGTAGTTCTCCACTATCAAACCAGCAAGCTCCTTCCCCCTGTCGCTAGCCTGTTGAACCTCCACAGCCTCCTCTACGACCATAATAGGTTCATTTTCCAAACCTTCAACTGGCTGTCTCTCTAGAGCCTCCTCACCAGCATCCCCTCCTGTAAGACCCGCCTCATCCAGACCCTCAGCCGTCAAACCATCAGAAAGTCCATCAAACTTGTTACTCAATGAAAGAAAAGGGGGAGCCAAAGGATCCAAACCTCTTGACTCCTTCGGACCATCTGAGCAAACCACTTCCACTACAATCAAAACCCTCCCATCCCCAACCTTCCCTGCACCCTCACTAACTAATGAGCTAGTGGAATCTCCAACCTCCCTCTGTCAACAGGACCTAGCGACCTCAGATCAGAACCCAACACTAGGACTGTCTCCAAACAAGTATCAGCAATCATGCTCACAGGAGCGGCTTTCCCTTTACGACGGATCTCCCTCAACCTTGGAGGATGTCCACTTCGACATACCTCAGCCGAATGTCCCATCCTCTTGCAAGAATTACAAAAACCGGTCCAATCTTCATAAAAAACTCACTATCGACAATGATACTCTTTACTAATCATTATCCAAACAAAGTCAAACGGACTGCGAGACGCATCAATTTCAACACACACTCGGGGGTTCACTGGATGGAAAACCGCCTCGGTACGACTATCAGAACAAAGAAATCGACCTACCATGTTGCCCAGTAATCGGATAATCGAAGGGTTTTGAAACAGCAAAGGAAGTTTAGGAAAACATACCCAGACCGTGATGGAAGGTGATTCACGGTTCATATGCAGGTTGAAGGACCAACGAAGGAGTAGAAAGAGAGATCCCTTGCAGTAGCGAGGAGCCCCCGACCATGCTTGAATGAGATCTACCTCTATCTCAAATTGAATCATAATTTTTTTACTGTCCACCAAACCGACCACCACTCATTCCTAGAGATCCCAAGAACCGAAAAAAAATCGGTCGAAGTCATCCATAGGAGGCCTTTTGTTCTTGAACTGAGCCACAAGGGTGAGATTCAACAAGCTAGAAGATTCCGTAAACTCATATGGATAAAGATGAAGATTTGGCACCCCGTCGACCAGATCTGGTACCTTAGGTTTTATAGCAACATTCGGGAAAGGTGGAAGAAACTCCGAATTGGATAAGGGATGGAAGATTTTTTCTCTCCTATGGGACGGTGATTCCCCCTCCCCACTGATGGGGGAGGGATCGGCGTGGAGGCCATCGTCGTCACCTATAGGGGAGAGACATCGAAGGATCGAGAGCTCTCCTCAATTCATAAAGAGTTGATTTTAAAAGAGATGATTGATATGAATAAAGTAAATTGGATAGTATTGATGACCTTGGAATAGATTAATTATTTGTGGACAAAGTGGTTTATGCTATTATTGATGGAGTACACACAATTTTTGTATTCAAGTAATATATCCAATAATTTGTGTTTTATTTAATTAATAAAGAAAAATTCACGATTTTAATAAGGTTTTGTAGTAATTTACGTTATTACCACACTACAACACAAATAGGGTTTAGCGGCGGTTTTGTGGCGGCGGTTCACAAAACCGCCGCTAAATGTTTTCCGTGAAAGGTTTCACGGAGGTTTTTCATAAACCTCTGCGAAACCCATTTTTTTTAAAAAAACTGCGACCCTTTCCCCAACCCCTATCGCGTTTACCCCACAAACCCTCTCCCCTCTTCCCCGATCCCCCCCCCCCCGGCCCCAGCAACACATGCGCCCTCCAGCGACCCCTGCACCCCCCGCGCCCCCCGCGCCCTCTAGCACCCCCCGCACCCCCCTCAACCCCCGGCGACCCCCATGCCCCCCATTCCCCCCGTTCCCTCCGGCGACCCCCGCACCCCTCGTGGCCTCCGGCGACCCCCGCACCCCCCGGCGCCCCCCGCGACCCCCTTCGATTTTGGTAAATTTTAGTTATTTCTTGGTTCTTTGATTCGAATCATGACTTTGTTACACAATGTGAATCTACTGCAGGGTAGATACTATGGGTTTGGTTTATAGCTTGAATAATTATAAGTCATAAAACATTTTCAAGTTTTTAATGGGTTGATTAGGATTAATTAAAACTAAGGATACTTTTTTGGGTATTTTTATAAATCGTGGAATTCACACCATGAAAGGGGTTCATGACATGAATTATTTAGAACCAATGGTTTTTATCATGATTTACATATTACTCTTCTTCCATTCAATGTGAAGACCTCCCTCATAAATCCAAGAAAGATTTTAGATAATATTGGGCATCTTCCTCTACCAGATTTCTTTGCTTAGGGCATTTGATCACTAGTGTGGTCGGTTGTCTTCCTTTGGGTATGTGTAATATCATTCACTCTCTTTATCATTTATGTTATTGGTTTGGTAGTGTTGTGTGATATGGTTTCGATGGTTTCATAAATAATATGTGTTATCAATCAATCCATTGTGGTTTTCCCTCATTCCTTTTCTATTTGAGGAATATCTGCTTGTTTCCAATTTATGTTTTCGAAGGATCTTAGGTTCCTTATGTTTATAAGGTAGGTTTATCTATACAAGTGGTTATAATTTAAAATTTCCTTATATTCTTATTAATTTATTTGGCTTGTTTCATAAAATTGATGGATTTAAATGGATTTTATGGAAAATATACATGTTTTTAAAGAGGTCTTTCTTCAAAAATGGTTTTTCTCACGAAAAGTGGTTGAATAAATTCTTTAAAGGGTGGATTTTTTTTTTAAATGGGTTTTCAAGATTGAAGTCTAAAGGATTTATTATTAAAATTGTTTTATTATATGTGATCATGGTTTGTAAAAAGATTTTGAAAAACTTGGAATATTAGGTGTCCTTGGATGCATTGGAAATATACTTCTCACTCTTTTTTATGTAATTCCACAAGAGGTTTTATGACACTTTTTTGTGTGTAATTCCACTAGTGGTTATATTAGTTGAATCCACCTTAATCTTGGATTGGGTATTCTCTTTCATGTCTAGAACGTAAACCCATAGTTTGGATCCCAAATGGTGGGTTTTTTCATTGATGATTTGTTTATCACATGATGGTATTTTCATGGTTACTTGCTCACACAGTTATATTATAGTGTATCTATGGTTGGGTTTTTCTATGACTACCCGATTTCTTTTATTCTTAACATATTCCTAGATTTTTTGTATATGGTTTTTTTATGAAAATCAAAGGATTATTTTAAAAAATTGTTTTATTTTATGAAAAATATATGTAAACTGGATTTATTTTTGTATATGGTTGTTCTATGATTTAGGAATTTTCTCATGACTAAAGGGGTTTTCATCTTGTATTTGTTAAACGATTCATACTAGAAGAGGTCTTATGAATCTAAGTGATGGATTTGTGAGACGGGTTTAATAGGAGAATCCCTTAGTGGTATCTTCTTTAGTGGAAGCTATAATATGCACTATTCATACTTTAGTTATGAAGGTATTAAAAACCCAAGAGGAGTAGTGGATCATGACTCATAATTTACTAACAAGAATCCACCTATCTTTCATGGTGATAATGGAATCTAGAAATATGAGGAGAGGATTGAGTATATTGGTAGGATATTTAAAATTCTAAAGATTCCCAAAGAATCTAAGGGGTGGGGGTCAACATATATTCTTGATGGATTGGGAAGGAAATGGTGAGACTCAGTTGTGCATGCTATATTTCATGAGGATCTTATGTGGGAATCCTTCAAGAAAATATATAAACTATAGTTTTATCCTAAAATGTTACATGTGGAAAAGAACTGATACTTTCTAACATTATAAAAATAGGAATGTATTGTTATAGTGTATTCCACTAACTTTTCTAGGTTGGTGCATTTCAAAGTGGATATTATTACCAATGTTTATATGAAATCTCTAAGGTTTGAGATTTTTCCAAGTGTCTCCTAAGAAACCTGAGTGTGACATGGATTTATATTTATAGTGACACTTAATTTTGATATACCTGCACACTATTGTTTGTTTTATATTCGTGTACTAGATTATGCATTAGAAACCATTAGTGGTGGCCTACTTAATTTACCTCACACCATATTCAGTACATGGATTGGTACCCAGATAGTCTTCTTTGTCATAGGAAATACGACTTTGATATGGTTGGTTGTGTATAAAACCATTGAGAAACATCATTACTCTTGGAGGACATCTAAGGTCAAGCCTAAACAATCACATAATGTCTCAGGTTTAAAATTCATTATGATCAGTTTCGATCACATATCAATGGGGTGTTGTTTGAGGCAACATAAATGTGTGATCGATAGTGTTATAAATACCTACTGGTATCCCATTTCTAGATATGGAAAATAAAATAAAACATTTAATTGAGATGACCAAGCATGTGAGTACATGAGATGTTCAGGAAAGTTATAGTATTTTTTGTGAGGGTGTGGAAGTAATCTGAGTGGACCAATGTATCTCATTAATGTAGTGGGGATAGAAATTTTTTGAGGAAACATAAATGTGTGATTGACAGTGTTATGATAATTGTGTATCCCGATATTCTTACTGCTCCTCAATGAGGTGTTCACGCTGTCTCCTAAGGACCAGACTTGTTTGGTTTGTCTGGGCATGCTAAGTAAGTGGTAAATGTGATCAATGAATCATCTTTATTATATTATGCATACTTTATGATCAATTGGTCATCTTTATTATATTATGATTCTGTAATATTACACTATCGTATATTTTGTGTAGGCACATTGTGATATACATGGATAAAAGCTGGATCACATTACCGAGGAACACACCTCAGTATGTTAAGGGTTTGAATGAGTTTTTAGATTTTGCGATTTCTAATCGATCCGTTGAAGGGAGAATAATATGTCCATGTCCTAAATGTAAATTTAGAACATGGTTGAAGAGAGATGAAGTTTATGAACATTTAATACTGAAGTAATTCCCTGGTCAATATTTGTGTTGGAATTGGCATGGATAATCGAACAATAAAGAAAGATTGAGCACTGATGTTAATCCACAGAATGAGGTCCCAAGTTTGTCGGCAATGGAAAATGAAATGCAAAACCTCATAAATAATGCATTCGGCACTACAAGACACCACTATCAGCATCAAAACATATCAGAACAACCAGAAGAGGGTGCTACAAATTGCAACGTGACAAGTGTTGTTTTTGAGACTGTAACACAAGTAGATCAAGATTGGAACATATCATTGGATCCTCCTCTTGATTCTGTAGAGCCAAATGTAACGGAAAACTTCACTGATAAAAATTCGTTTCATGATTTAGTTGACAATGGAAATCAAGAGTTGTATAGTGGGTATTTGAAATATTCAAAGCTTTCATTTCTGATGAAGTTGTACCATATCAAATGTCTATGTGGAATTACAAATAAGGCAATTTCCATGATATTGTAATTGATTCATGATGCATTTCCTGAAGCAAAAATCCCAGAATCTTTTTATGATATGAAAAAAGTTGTTAACAAGCTTGGTCTGAATTATATAAAAATACATGCGTGTCCCAATGATTGTATGCTTTATTGGGGAGAGGATTCAAGTAGACAGAATTGCAAGAAATGTTCTTCTTATAGATGGCAGTCAAAGGGTGATGTTGGAAGTCTGACTGAACATAATTTCATAAAGAAGAAGAAAATGAACACACCTGCAAAGGTTTTTCATTACTATACTTTGAAGCCGCGATTGCAAAGATTATTCATGTCATCAAAAACTGCCGAACACATGAAGTGGCATTCTGTAGATAATAACAATGATGGGTTAATGAGACATCCACGAGATTCCAAATCATGGAAGACATTTGATTCATTACATCCAGATTTCTCATCTGATCCTAGGAATGTTTGATTGGGATTGGTTGTCGATGGATTCAACCCATTTAGGACTTTGAGTACAAGTAATAGCATTTGGCCAGTTGTTTTGATCCCTTATAATATGCCTTCATGGATGTGTATGCAACAATCATCTTTTATCATTTCAATGATTATTCCTAGAAAACAAATGCTTGGAAATGATATTGATGTATACATGTAGCCTTTGATTGAAGAATTGCAGGAGTTATGAAGTAATGGTGTTGAGACATTTGATGTTTGTTCTAAAACAATGTTCAAAATGCATGATGCTTTACTGTGGACCATTAGTGACTTCCCTGGGCTTGGGAATTTATCTGGTTGGAACACTTATACGGGTTTGGCTTGTCCTGTTTGTAACTTTGATTTTGTGCCCAAACGGCTACCTCACAGTAGAAAATGGTGCTTCTTATGCCATCGAAGATTTCTCAACGCATCTCATAGATTTCGGCTAAACAAATCAAAATTTAATGGTTTCATTGATCTTAGACCACCTCCAAAGTTGTTAACTGGTTCTGAAATATTGACACAGCTTGAAAATGTTGAAACAGAATTTGGGAAGGTTCATCATTTGAATGATAGCGGAAAACTGGTCCGAAGTACATCGTCAAGTGAAATCAGAACGCAACAATGGAAGAAAAAAAGTATATTCTTTAAACTTTCGTATTGGGAATTTAATTTGTTGCGCCACAATCTTGATGTGATGCATATTGAGAAGAATGTCTGTGATAATTTGATTTTCAAATTACTTAATGAGCATGGAAAGTCGAAGGATCATCTTAATGCTCGCAAAGACTTATGAGTAATGAACATAAAACGCGATCTCTGGCCAGATGAGAATGAAAAGTATCCTCCGGCCATTTTCGCAATGAAAAATAGGGATAAAGATACGTTCCTTCTAATTTTATAGAATGTGAAGTTATCTGATGGGTATTTGAGTAACATCTCGAGGTGTATTGACTTGAAGAATCGTAAGTTACATGGATTGAAAAGTCACGATTCACATATTTTGTTACAGCAGTTACAACCATTGGCATTGCGTACATTATTACCTGAAAAAGTTACTGCTGTTGTACTCCAATTCTGCACATTTTTTAGGCAATTATGTGAGAAAGTTGTACATCCATTTCAGCTTGACAACCTCCAAGAGAGGTTTTTATTGACTCTTTTTGTAATTGATATGATCTTTCCTCCATCGTTTTTTACTATCATGATGCATTTAACTGTGCATTTGGTTGAAGAAGCTAAATTAGGAGGCCCCGTTCATTATCGATGGATGTATCCAATTGAGAGGTATTTTATTTATATGTTTTCCAGTTAAGTAAACAATTTTTGACATTTAAATAAATGCATAATATTATTATTTTATTTCATAGATTTCTTGGGCATTTGAAATCATACGTGAGAAATAAATCTCAACCAGAAGGCTCTATAGCTGAAGGCTATTTGGCCGAGGAATGTCTTACCTTTTGTTCCTGGTATTTAGATGATATTGAGACAAGATTTAATCGAGTTGGACGTGTTGACAACACATAAACTCAATCTCAAATGCATCAGAAATCAAAAATATTTCCTGCTATTGGCCGATCAGTTGGGAGGAGCTCAAATGTGACACTGACAGAATTGGAATTATTTCAGGCACATAGATATGTGCTGCTGAATAGTGAAATTGCAGATCCATTTATTGAAGAGTTGAGGATAGAAACAAAGAGACGAATGAGAGGCCGAACACGAAATGAGAAATATATAACGAAAGCTGTGAATAAAGAGCTTGTAGAATGGTTTGCACGACGTGTAAGTTCATAAATATTGCAATAAATAAGAATATTAGTTTGATACATACAATTTGTAAATCTATTAAATTATATTTATTTTTTCAGATCATGAATACTGATACTCAAGCAGACTTGTCAGAAGATTTGAAGTTTCTTTCTAGAGGACCTATAAAGAAAGTTAGAAAGTTCGACGCTTATAATGTGAATGGCTTTAGATTTTGTACAGTTGATCGAGAAGTGGGTTTGAAAACACAAAATAGTGGTATATTTACATTTTCTGAAGTGGGATACTATGGAAAGCTGAATGATATTATTGAATTAAACTACCATGGACATTTTTCTGTTGTTTTATTCAAATGCAAATGGGTCGATATTATCAGAGGTGTTAAAAGAGATTCATTGCAATTTACTTATGTGAACTTCTCTCGCTTGATGCATATTGGTGATCGTGAAATGCATGATCCATATATCTTAGCATCGCAAGAAAAAATGGTATATTATGTGAATGATGTTGTGGATGAAGGGTGGAGTGTAGTTACTCACGTAATACAAAGAGATTTGTATGATATGGGTGATGAAGTGGAAGATTGGACCTCTGAAGTTGAATGTCATCAACAACAGGAATCATAATTATTTTTCCATCATGATATTGAAAATATTAGTCTTGCAAGGATGAATGAAGTGGATGAAGCAATGGAGCAGGAAACTGACATTATTGAAGGGGAAAATGATTGTATGTACAATTATTCATTCATGCAGCAACCACTTGTTTCATTTCTGCAGTCATTCATTATCATTGTTATATATATTTGGTTTTTTAGTACTGGGCATCTATTATCATTTTTAATTTTTTTCTGCATTATTTTTTTGAAATATATATTCTGAACTTAATTTTATTTGATTAAATGGCAGGAATGCCAAGGAGGAAGCGGTATACTATTTCTTCTAGTCCTGCGACGGATGTCGATCCATCTGGGTCACTCCCCACGACATCTGAGGCACCAGCTGCCTACACCCCCGCACCATCTCCCCCTGCACCATCTCTCACACCATCAGAGAGCCTCCCATTAGAGGCTGAGTCATCGACTCCCCCTACAGGTGCCTCATCAGTTGGGCGACGACAGACCCCTTCCAGATTATCCCGGACACACTGGAGGGTCACAGTCATAGGTATAAATTTTAATTAAATAAATTTATTGCATTTTGTTTATACTAATTATTTGCTCATTGAAGATGACAAAAATAAAACCGTAGAGAAACACTTAAAAAGTTCAGATGTTTGGAACTTGAATGGCGAAAAGATAGTTGTGCCATTTGATTCTTATGGGGTCCCTACGGATGATGTCGCGAGGTTACTTGGCCAGATTATAGGTTAGTTGGTAGCGGAGCCCATTTCCCTTCCCATTTCATATGATGATTGGAGACATATGCCTCCAAACTGGAAAAATGAAGTTTTCGATTCTCAAATAAAGGTAATTTTATTACATTATGGTTTAATTGAATGTCATGTTACTAATATGTTCAAAATGAATTTATGTATACAGATGTTCTTCCACTTCACAGTTGCTGATGTGATAGCACGGAAGTGGACTTTGAAAAATCTCGGTAAAAAATGGAAATATTTCAAATGGAGATTGTGGTGTGATGTCAACGATAATTCGTTGACCTTGGAACAAATGTATGACAAGCTACCCAGTGGGGTACCGAAAGAGCAGTGGAAAGTTTTTGTTGACAGACATCATAATGAGAAGTGGATGGTATTGAAATATATATTATTATATTATCCTCATTTTACATTAATACATGTATATGAAGAGGAGATGACATTGGATACATTACTATTAAATTTTATTTTATTTATTTCAGGATCTTTCGCGATAGAATGCATCAAACAGGGCGAAGCAAGTCATCCCTCACACGGCGGGCTTAAAAAGCTTTTCAAGAAGCCGAATGTCATTGGTAATATTTTAAATATTTTAAATATTTATAATAAAATATTATCTATTTAATATATTGAATTTTTTATTTATCTTTACTTAATGCAGTCACAGAATTTAGGGCACGAAGCCTCCCGGACTGAACTGTGGTTGGATGTTCACAGAAAATCAGATGGCTCTTTTGTTAATGAGCCTACCAAAGAAGTTGGGGTATGAAGTCGAATTTTTAACTTATTATCAGTTTTTACTGAGTTAATATGTATTGATATTTGATTTATAGGTAAAAATTAAAGAACTATGGGATGCCAGTCCTAGGCAGTCCTACTCAGTCTCCCAGGATGACCCGGTTGCTCAAGTCCTTGGGAAGGAGCATCCTGGTAGAGTGTGCGGGATGGGTTTGGGACCCGTACCATCTGAGGTCTTTAGCAGGCCATCAGGGATTCTAGCCGCATCTACTTCTGGTTATGGTCAGCCCATACCTGAAGATGCTCAGAGGGAGATTTCTTCTCTACGAGCCATAGTTCAAGACCAAGGGGCTTATATAGCCACTATGCAGAAAGCGTTGACTGAATTATCTCAGCAGATGAGCAGATATGCCCCCAATGGTAGTGCACCGAGTGGTGGTGAGCAGGTAAATCACAAAAAATCACAATCATTTAGTTTGCAAACTTTTATTGGTTTTAAGTTTAATTATAAATATGCAACAATATTTAATTTTCAATATAATGTTCTTACAGGTGGCAGCAGGAGATAGAGGTGGAGAGGGTGACGATGCATCATCAGACCATGAGTAGTATTTTTGATGTGTTGAACAAATATGGGAAAGGTTGGTTTGTATATATAACATGTGTTGTGTATGGAACCTTTAAAAAACAATTGGTCTTGGAGGAGCTTCAGTGGCTAACCTTGAATGATCACAATAACCTCAGGTGGTAAAGAGAATGATGTGTTTGTTTCATTGGTTAGATGATCTAGGGTAATAGGCTCTTTGATGTTTCTGTTGTAAATTCAGCATTGGGAATTTGACTCATTAGAGTGTTGCATGTCCAAACAGGGGGTGAGAGGCTGGTCATTTGACCAGTGACATGAAGCTCCATAGCTCTCAAAATCCTATCTCTCGTGTGTTTTTTTTGCAAGACAACTTTGCATGACCTCATCACAAGAACCATACAAGAGACCTAATCATGTGATCATGTCACTTGACCTCTTTGTGTGATCACCTTGTCTAAATATCTCACTTAATCAATCCATGAACTAATCAATGGTAATTTATTAGAACTTTGATGCACACCCTTGTCTAAATATCTCACTTAATTCCGGACATGATATTCAAATTCATTATGTGTAATAATAAATGGCTGAGGATACATGAAATTCATGTGATTTTTGAAATATGGGAATTCATGTCATGAATTGGATACACAATGTGAATTATCCGAGTTCAATATTTTAAATGAAGTTTTATTAGATTTTTTCTCTAGTATTTAATACATAATACCCAATTATCATTCTGAGTGAACACTAGGTATCTTGAGGAAAAAATATATCCCACTTCATCCTTTATTTGATTCATGGGATATGGTGGATTCCACTTGGTGATCCATGGTGTGTTATCCTATTTTTAAATTTCTTTCATTATGTACCTATTTTGGAGATCCAGTATAGAGGTGGTATTTTTCTTTGGTGCGTGAATGTGCATTTATTTCTACAACCCCTTGTTTAGGTGTAGTTTCATGCATGTTTCCCATCTGTGGTTGTGGTTTTTGAGTTTATTTTTCTTCATCCTATAGTGAAGAGTTAGAAGTGACTGCTTCCATGTGGTAGAGGATACCCATTCTCAATCTTCTATATTATATGTGTGGTATAATCAAGTTCTTTCTCTCTTTCAAGTAAATATTAAGGGTTTTTTAATAATAAAATAATTTATGAAAAATATAAATTTATGATAATGGGTAATTTTATCATGCCTTACTGCATTATTATATGTTTTTGATATATCTATGCATGATTACATCCAATTCTAAATATAAGTACTATTGGGACCCTGTTTGTAATATAGTTGTAATGTTTTGAGGACACTTTCAATGTTGTAATGTAATTTCTCCCTGAATAAAAATAAAAGGAATATATTTTTGGATATTAATTGGTGTCCCATTGATGTATTTTTTTGTGTGGGGATAACCACGATTAGTAAAAATGATATGTGATAATTCCCATGAATATTCATTGAAGTTGTTATCTGTGATGTTGTGGATAAATCATCTTATTGTGTTTCACTATATGGTTTAGGAAGTTGTATGGTGATGTTATTGACCAGATTGGTTGTGTAGTACAAGGGGATGTGATTCTTTGGTCGATTTTCATGTATGTGATTTTGGTAGTAGTGAAATGAGCTATGAAGAGGTTGTGGTACATGGTTATGGGGTCATGGATGTGGTGTAGTGGTTTTAGAATAATGTTTTTGTAGTAGATTCGTTGATTTGGTATGTGGTGATAGAGTTTCATGATGGTTTTAAGGAGTATTTGATTTTGTGATATGGGTTGGGCAATGTGGTGTGGAAACAATGGTGGATGTGTGGTGTTGTGGTGATAGTTTTGTGAGTTGAATTAGTTGTAGCATGGAGTGGATATGTCAGTTTCTCGGTTATCCATGAGATGAACTATGTTGATAATGTAAATGATCTAGGTTAGTAAATAAAAAATATTTATTGGAAATAGATATGTTATAAATTAATCAAATGAAAATGTAAATTGTTATGTGAATTGTAATGGATAAAAAATAAAGGTGGTGAAACATGTATGTGGAAAGTGGAATGTTGTGTTGATAGTGTTGTGATTGTCTTGGGTGATTCAAATAGTGATTTAATTGGTTGTGATTATTGATTTGTGTTATGGTGTGGTGATCTAATAAGCTCAAGTGTAGTTTATGTGGACACATAGGTTTGGTATCGTGGGATATCTATATACCATGAATGTTTCTATTATTTTATACACCAAGCATAATTTATATAAAATTACCACTACTCAAAGGTTTAGAGTTTTAGGTATTTTCACCAATAAATATGATGGTGGTGAAATTTAGGCATGGGTTCACACACATCCTCTCACTTCATTCAGAATTAGTGACACATGTTGGTGTTGGAGAATTCATAGAATTGATGTCATGTCCATGGTGCCTTCCGGTGGGAATTGATCTATTAGACCCAATTTCTATGAGTGATAAGTTATGTGTTTCTATGTGATATATTGTGGGGTAATTGATAGTAGGAGGAGGGGACAATGATTATGTCCATCACATTCATGATACCTTAAGACTCTTGTTCTAGTTTGGATGCCATTTGACAGAATATGTGTCCATGGGTGGGAAGAGATGTTAGGTGGTAGTGTATTTCTCTACAAGTATGATTTATTGTGAAGTGATGGACTATGTGTCTACTGGTGGTATGTGATGTGATGTGATGGCCTAGGTGACTGTTGTTGGTATGTAGTGTGATGTGATAACCCATTTGTATACGGGAAGGATTTGATGTGATGTGATGTGGTTTGTTTGGATGGGATGAGATCATTCCTAATTAGATATAAGGTTGTGAGAGTGGAAAAGTAACGTTTAATCTATAGTGGGGTTACATTAATTTTTTGTTGAACACAGTTCCATATGATAATATTGGATCAATTATTTGATGAGTAATCCATGGTGTACAAAGGATTATTTAGATGAAATGTATGGGGTTATATGGTTTATTCTATTTGATGGCCAGCACATTAACACACCATTTTCACCTAAAATTGAAGACTTCATTAAGACCTAGATGATTATATCTTTTTTTTCTCGCACTACATATATATTATAGTTTTCAGGATACAAGAATAACTTTGGAGACTAAACTGGACATTACCAATTCAAATAGTATTCATGTTACTTAACTGGATTTCAATTATCATTTGGAACATTGGGATACTTTTATGGAATCAAATATTTTCAATTTTGATCATCTGTAAACTATAATTATAAATCCATGTGACCCCCAATCTCTTGTTTCATTTGATGTTATCTTGTGTTTCATTCTAAATCCATAATTTTAGGTATTTTGTATGCTTTAGGTATTCTTATTGAATTGGATCAACTTTTTCATCAACATTAAATGAAAGGGTGTTCATGAATATTGCGTAGGTGGTGCATAAATTTTGTCCTTATTATATGTATGTTGTATGTGTTGTTTGGTTTTTTTTTTCAGGGCAGTGGTGGAGTATAAACAGAAATGCATTTTTTTTTCCAGTTCAGCATTTCGCGGCGGTTTTAACCGCCACTACTGTTTTACCACTTATACATTTAGCGGCGGTTTAAACCGCCGGTAAGAGGTGGTTTTCCTGTAGTGCCATGTTTCAAGATAATACATGATGAAGGTATTCACATGTTTGGTATGTGACAGTCAAGAACAGTTTTTGTTATATGGGGATTAATGATAAGTTCATTTTGTAAATGTAGTGACTTTATTTATAAAGTTTTGGATTTTAATATTTTGGAAGGGTTATATGGTTAACCATTTATGGAATGGTTTGAGTTTAAATTTGGATGAGGCTTTAGATATTAATGTATTACTTCACCATATAAACATTTATCTGTTTTGGATAATCAGTGCTAACCATTTTGTTGTGATGAAAACTAAATATAGATGAAATGACTTATAATTCTATTTATGGATCGTATGATCCATTAGTTATTTATGGATAAAAAATTAACCTTTATTTATTTCTATAATAATTGAAGTGGAAATTGATCAAGTCACAATCAATGTATGATATTGTACTTATGAAATGGAATGAAATCAAGTAAGTATAAATTCTTGTGAAAATTCTTCAACTTTAGGAAAATGATCTTTAAATAAAATTTTGTCATGTTATCATCATTTTTTATGATATCAATGAACTTTTTCATTATTATTTGGTTTATGGTTTTATGGTCACTAACCATCTCTGGATCACCCACTTTCTTATAATCAGTTATCTTTATCACTCTCTATAATTATTTATGTTTTTCTTCCATGTCCAAAATTTTCACTTCCCACATATATTCTCTTATGTGGAAACCTAGTTATGAGTTCCCATGGGAAACTGTTAGGTTTCCAACTATCCCTTTTTTAAGTAACTTTTATTATTCATTTGTAAGATATGGGTTTCTATGAAGTAATTTTCAAATATTGAACCTTTGATGATCGAGATGAATTTTAAGGTTGAAATTCATTTTAAGGGGGTCAAATATAACACCCCGGAATTTTGTGAAATGTATTTTTTAAAATGAATTTAATATTTTTGATATTTTTTGTAATAAAAAAACACATAATTTATCTTTCCTTACATGAAACACCAGTTTTTTCTTTTTTTAGATGCAATATCTAGTTTATCTTACATTACACGCAACACCAAGTATAAATGAAATGTGACATACTATTAAAATATTATTATATGATAGTTATCACCTAACTGTTGGAATGATGGGTATGAGTAGGATTAAATAAATTATGAAAATATATGGTTTAAAAATGTATATATAATGAATTATTTGGTTATAAAATTATTATAAATTAAAATAAAAAAACTTTTGAAAATAAAGGAAATTTGTTTCTAATAAACTATTTTTATGCACCTAAACGTTATTTACCTTAATAAATTAAAAGAATAACTTTTGATGAATGATTTTATTGAAATTTATATATTATATATTCAATCAACTATTTAAATTTTATTTTATTTGTTTTCTGAACAATATATAAGAATAAATCTAATTTTACACTTAAAAACAGTATTTTTCTAAAAAATAGTTTTGTCGCCTTTTGTGGAATGTTTATTTTAAAAATAATTTTTGAAAAATTTATAAAATTTATTTTTAATAAATAAACTTCATTTTTTATATCATAATATCAAAATTATATTAGGGTGAAATTTTGGAATTTTTCTAAAAAGTTTCATTTTTTGATGAATAGTGAAAAATACATAATTTTAATTAGAAACTACCTTTTCATTTAATTTATTTATAAATTAAAATTATATTTTAAATTGGTTTTAATGTAAAATTTGTTCAATTATATGTAAATTAATCTAATTTATTTCATTTTAATCGATTTTATATTGAATTTTGATATAAAAACTTTGTAAACTTTTGAACATTTTCTCTTTAAAAACCTGCTTTCTCGTCGCGTCTTTGGGATTAATTTTAAATTAAATTTTTCCAATTCTATGAATAGAATATTTAAAAATGAATTAAATATTTTTAATAATAATAATTTTTATAATATAATATGGTCAACTTAATTTTTTACCAAAATTAATAGTGAATGCAACAAAAATTAATTACAATGGTTAAGGTAAAAATGGGATTACTAAAGGTTAAACTAAAAATATAAGGGTTAAAATTATCTATAAACTTGTATAAAAACTATTTTATGGAACTATTTAAACCATTATATATATATGTTTTGATAATTTACCATTTTTTACCCTTGTGTCATATGAAAAATATGGGAGCACTCAATTATTTTCAAAAATACCAAGTGTGTCCTTTCCCCCACTTATAAATGGACATCCCTTATCCTCTCTTATTAACACCTTAAAACCCTTTTGGTTCAGACATTACATACAAAAAATCACTTTCCAACTTATCTCCCCTCATACTAGAGGCCTTATTTTGGGCATAAATCCATCCTAGGAAGGCTTTTAGTGCAAACCTAAGGAGGATACCTGAAGAAGAGGTAATGTTCACAAACAAACATTTTTGTTTTATTTATTTTTAAACCCCCTTAAATTATTTTTATATAATAATTATATAATAAAATTTGTATATTTAACATAATTATATGTTTTTATGTTAATTTCATGACCTAAATCCATCTTCACTTCCATAAAATGGGTTACAAAATCATCGTCTATGTGTATGACAGACTACCGCCTCACGAACTAATATCATTCGTTCTTCCATTAACACATCTCACGGTTGGACTTAATAATGGTTTTATTGGTTATATATGATAATTATGATTTTATTATGATTCTGAAGTTATTATATCACACATACATTAATACTCTCCATTGTTTTTGGAATATGATAACGTCGCTCGTGTGTGTGGTGGACAATCCACCTCGTGAAGCAATGTTATTCGTTCACGCTTTACATGTAATATATTAAGGATGGGTTTATTAAAAATTTTGATATATATGACATAAACATTATTATGTAATGATAATATGTATATCATTTACTTTTCTTTCTTTCAATCCAATAAGAAAATGGAAATAGTGTGCAGGTGTACGTACAGCCTACCATCTTCATGAATGATATATTTAATTTTCAATCTCTAAATATTATGTATTAATATAAATAAATATATATAGAATATATATTATATTTATATCATATTTATCAATATGGAGATAATAAAACCATTATCAATGTAGGATGACCAAAAATATAACAAATCAAAACATATATAAAAAACAAAACGGTTATTAGTGGAAACATAACTTTAACAAGGAATTGTTAATAAATGGGTAATTGAAGGTCATAAAATAATTATATATGGTAAGATATATATTAATATTTTTCTTTAATAGATTAATAATAAACTTATATTTATTATATAGGAGGTTTGAACAAGTACAATGAAATTCAATACTTAAGGTAAGGGATTTTCGTCATACTTTTTACTTTTATGAGACACATGCCATATTCACTGCCAATTTCTTTTATGTGGTGTATATACTTCTCATGAATTTATATCATGATTATTATCCTGAAAAATATTTTGTTTTTTGTTTCTATTTTAGGATCTCTCTTTCATGGGTTTTACAATTTAAAATTTAACAAATCAGTAAGGACTTTTTGTCTAAATTTTCCTTCTTTAAGACATATGTTATGTTATGCACCTATATTCTTTTATAAGGTGTATATACATCCAATTTGACATGTAATATAGTGATTTTATTTATCCTCATTATATTTTTAGTATCATTTAATGTTATTCATTCATGGGTCTTACGTTTCAATGTTACCTAAGTGGTAAGAGTTTTATGTTACAATCTCATCATTTATCAGGATTGTTTATGATTATGATTCCAATTATGAAATACTATGATATATCTCTAAATAAACTCATGAATTTTCTTCTCATAAGGTTTTTTCCTAATAATACATGTTTCCCTTCATTTTTCTCTCTTTATTTACTCAAGAGTTCAAAAATAATGTTTTTAAGAAAAATAATTTTTTCAGTAAAAAATCTTTTTTCTTCCAAAACCATGTTTTTTAAAAATGTTTTTAAATTTTTTTAAAGAATTACTTTAAAATTATTTATTAAATACATTTTTACCCATGTTTTAATTTTTACAAAAAAAATTAACAGAAATATTCATGTTGATTTCAAAAATAATTCCTATTTGGATTTTAATGAAAATTTGAAAAGAATCATTGTTTTAACATGCACAACATCCATAGTATTTCCTGCTATCATGACCTCTGGGTGATTTAAAACTTACCTTATAATTTTAAAAATTTATTTACAAATAAAATATTTTTCTTTAATATTTGGGAAATTTTTAGATTTAAAATAATTTTTTTTGAAAGGAAATGATTTTTAAAATGTTTTATGTTTTTAAAAATTATTTTAAAATTGGAAAGGATATTTTCCTAAAGAAATGTTTTAAATGATTTTTAAATCTTCATTTATAATATTTCAAGGTTATTTTCAAATAAAATTATTTTCAAAATGTTTTATTTTTAAAATATTATTTTTCTAAGTGGGGAGAATATTTTCCTCAATAAATTTTTTAATGAATTTTTAAATATTCCTTTATAAGTTTTCATGGTTATTTTAAAATAAATGATTTTCAAAATGTTTTGAGTTTCAAAAATTTATTTTCAGAGAAAATATATTTTCTTCATGAAATATCCTAAGTAATATTTCAAAGTTATTTTCCATCTAATATGGCATCTTTTGATGTTACCTATGCTTTACTGGGTATATGAACCAAGGATACAATTATTATTCTTTCTCTAAATGGTTTATTATGAAAAAAATGTTTATGAAACCTATCTCTATTCTATAGATTATACCATGATAGAATTATTATGAAGCTCACTAATTTTTAATGGGTTATGATATTATGAAGTAATGAAATGATTATAAAACCTATCTCTTTTTCATAGGTTATGATATAAATAAATGTTTATGAAACCCATTTCATTTCATGGGTTATGATATGATGAGTGTTTAATTATTTTTTTGAACTCATAAATATGGATTTCATTATGAGATGGGTGGGACCTATATCTCTCTCCAATGCATTGGGTAAATATTTATATATCAAGATATAACAATGGTAAACAAGTCTATGGGCCTGATCCACTAAGGGAAACAGTTGTCTCCTAATCCACTATAGCAAAAAGGTGTTTCCTAATCCACTATGGGAAACAGGTGTGTATTTATCCACTATGGGAAACAGTTGTGTCCTGATCCACTATGAGAAATAGGTGTGTCATGGTCCACAATGGGAAATATGTGATGAGTCATAATTCACTATGTTAATGGTCTTGGTAGTTAACATTGAAATATAGATTGGTTTTCAATATTTATGATAGTTCCATGCTTTTATTAGATGACCTTATGGTTCATGATTGATTTATGATGATTTATCACCCTTATTGTAATACCTTGTGTAACGCCCTGACCCTAGTTTCCTAGATCCAGTGCCAAAATATGTTGTGTAAATTTTTTTATAAAAATAAACTGATAAATTTCACAACACATTACATAAACGAGGATCTTTACCGTTCTAGGTTTTGGATATTTAGATACAACTGTTACATTTCCTCAAAACTATATAAAAATAAACTTCAATGAGCTGCCTCCACAAAGTAAATAATATCGCTGATAAATCTACTCAACCTGTAAAAATGAATTCAAAATTTAGGGTGACCATTTAAAATACCAAGTAAAGAGTTTTTTAAAAAAATTAATAAATTATTTTAAAACATTTCTTTAAAAATAAATATATATACTTAAATAATTTTCTTAAAATAAGATATCATTTCTCATAGCATGTCATCATCATTTTTTGAGAGTTACTAAGACGCATATTTAGGAAATACCATGCTCAAGAATTTATGTTCTTATTAAGAATATACAAATAAAATGCATTACAAAATATAAACACACTTGAACAAAAATGCATGGAATGCTATACATAAGTTAGATAACGACCATACCTAATTATGTGAGACATGCCATGGGTGTGGATAAAAATTTTCCCATTAAATATTTCTTGTTCAGAATTGTACATAATACAATATCAAATATTATTTAATGCATAGATTAAAATCATGAAATGATAGATAAATTTATCTCCTTTGTTTTATAGATTAGAAAATAACTATTAGTCCTTTATAAATGAATTGTTATATAAGAATATACTTGAATACAAAACATTATACCATGTGCATTTGGAAATATAAAACATATTGATTAAAACCCGAGAATGATTCTTAACCATGTATATTCAACTAATATAATATCACATAGAAGGTCAAATATTGATCTCATGATGAGGGGATGCATAATATCGGACATCATAACTACGCCACCAAGGCCTCGTGCCAAGACCATACATAATCATACCATCAATTCCTTATTCCAAGACACTAGTTTTTCTCATGAGAACTATCGATGCATCCATAGGCTATAGAGGGACTCGTCCGTCATATAATAAGTCTAATGCATGTGTGAATGCATAATGTTGGACAACATAATCATTCTGTCAAGGCCTTGTGCCATGACAACAGTTTGTCACATGAGACCTAACGATACATCAAGAGGTTATAGTGGGCCTCACCCATCACATAATAAGTCTAATGAATTCCTCATAAAAATGACGTTAAACAAAAACAATGTATACATATTCCATGAAAATAACATTTTTATTTGAAATGAACAAATAACTAGGATAATGAAATAAATACATACATTATCTCCAAAATGCATGGAATTTCATTTATAAATTAGACATTGGCCATTCCTAATTATGAATGACAAACCATGAGGTGTGAATGCAGTTTCACACATGAAATGATAGCTTGCATACACAAAATAATAACTTGTTTAGACTTGTCACATAAAATGATAACTAATTTCAATTAAATACTATGGTTACACAAAATCATAACCATAAAATAATAGAATAAGAATAAATTCTAACTCCATGTATGGATTTAGAAATAAAATATTAACCCTTTTTAATAAATGAAAATATATACACATATTTATATAGATGAAATAATGACTACGACATCAAAATAATAAAACCCTTTCAAAATCATAAGGTGCGCAATAACTAAATAGGGTTTTGTTATTGTTGTCCATTAAAATCAGAGACTATATTCACATAAGAAAACTGGATTTTCATTTAAAAATATATTTTTCAAGGTTTAACATGTCCACATATATATATACATAAATTACATATTTATATATACATGTACATATTTGTAGAAGAGAGCCATTTGATAAAACTCAACTTTAATTCTGGAAACTTCATCAAAAAGATTGAAACAATTGTGTGTACTTACATATGTATAAATAAGTATATATATATACATGTATATAAATATATTTGTATAAAAATGTATAAAATTCTTATAGATTTAAAATAGTTTATTCTTTTCAAACCATGGGTCTTAGAAATAACCATTTAATTCAAAACCATTATCACATGCATGTGTGTGTGTGTGTGTGAAAATAAACATTTCATACTTGTATATATATGTGACATTAAATTTATAATACTCATCATTGCGGAATAAATTCATGTTTTAACAAAACTTCAATAAATGAGAATACACTTTGGTAGGGTTAATATGAAATCAAATTTGAAACATAAACTTTGTTAAATACATACATATATATATATATAAGTGGAATAACGGTTTTGGAATCATACCTAGAAATAATATCCCATTATTCCAAATTAAATTTAAATTTGATAAAATAAATATATACTCATACATTAATTGTTCCTCAAATATTATATTTAGTTGGATAGATATACATATATATATGCATATGTGCATATATATGTACATGTATAAACACCCTTAAGAATAAAACATAAATTCTATAACTTAATAAATAAATAATTTGATCCCCCATAATCTCGTAGCACGTACATAATATATTTTCTACAACAATTTGTAAACATAAATCTTAATAAATACTTATCATCAACGATTGTTAAGTGAGATAGGTATACATATACAATTGTGTATAAACTTATATATATACATATATATAAGTACTGATGAATTCAAACATAAGAAAATTGAATCCCGTAAAACATGAATTTAAAACAAAGATCTTTAATCAAAAATTCTTAAACCAAACAAGATATACATATATATATATATATATATATATTTGTATATATGTATACATATACATATAAGTCTTGCAATTTCAAATGAAAAACCAAATGAACCCTTACCTGAATTGAATCAAAAGAGGGATAAGGGCTTCTGGAACCCAAGGGAGGGCTTGGAAGAGTGAGGTTTGGGTAGAATTGGGTGTGTAAATAGGGTTTTATATATATAAATTTATTATACCCCATGTTTCAATTGGAGAAGTTGCCAATTAAAACCCAAAATTAACTAAGGAAGAGTAAACAAAATCATTGATTAGTGTAAATAAATAATCAATCATATTGATTGAAATGTTATAAAATATATAATTGAAAATTGAAGGGAATATGATGGGATTTAGGCTTAAAATAGAACTGACTATGTCAAACGTGTGGAAAATAAAATCAACTAGGACCAGGGATGGAGATGGAAGGGTCGTCACGGGAAAGTGAAGAAGGAGCCGGTGGTCAACCTATAGCACGATGTGGACTGGTGTAGTGCAGATGGTTGAGGTGCGACTCAACACAGAAGAAGGGAGGGATGGCTCAGATTGGTTAGGATCAATCCAATGGTTGGGATAGACTCGATGGGTCCTTCTGTGTAGCGCAAAGGTTTTTAGTAAGAGAGAAAATGGGGGATGTCCAGGATCACAACAACTCGATCTGACAGATGAAAAGAAACCCTAGCATATTTTAAGAGGGGGTCAATCAGGATAGAGGGGGCGAACCAAATCCAATCATTTTTGTTTCTTTAATAATTTATGATTTTTTTATTCTTAAATTTGATTTTAAGTTTTCTTTTATCAATCAGATTTTCAACTTTTTTTTTGGAACATGCCACGTTTTTCTTATAAGTCATCATTACCATTTTATATTAGAATTTGGTTTTTTTAAACAAAATAAAAGAAAACATTTTAATATATAAAAAAACAAATCAATAAAATATCACATATAGATAATAATATAATAAACAATAATTATATATATATATATTTAAATTAAATAAATCATATACATAAAGAAAATGATAATGATATATATTTATAAACATGTACTTATATATATATATATGTGTGTGTGTATTTTAATATCTTGGAAATTTCGTTTAAATTTTTTTTAATTATATTGAATTATTCTGAGACCACACCCTCTGACGGCACGTGATTCAGAGGCCCGGAGAGCTTAGAACAGAATTTTGAACTTTTTTAAACTACATTCAGTAAACGTGCAAGCGGGTTTTTTTAACTTTTGAACTGGTACTCGAATCAAAAATATGAAGGAACCGTTGAACTTGAAACACTATGATTCACCTATAAATGACTTAACTTTGACCGATAAGGGACAAGTGGAAAAGTTATTTTTCAGACTTTTCGAGAAAAATAATAAAACAATTTAAAAGAATTATTTCGTTTCTTTTCTCACCGTTGAGTGGTGGACGGCGACGCTACAGTGCATCGATGAGGTAGTGACGAGGTGGCAATGAGGTGCATTAATGGAGGGTCAATAATGGATCATTTGAAAGAGTGATACTATTCTCTTAATGTCTCATTAAATATGGCTCATTAGATGTGTCTCATTTAATGAGCATCAATAATGGGTGCAATGTCACTGCCCTTTTTATTCCTTTTAATAATCCCAATGTGTTGGAGTTTGGGAATTAGAAAATGTGGGGAAAACTCTGAAGAACCGCCGACGGAATCCCTCTCCAATGAAGAATGAAGAACAAAACGACGAACGTTGGAGGATCAGATTCAGAGGTTGGAAAGAGGTGACGAATGCCAACGACCGCAGATTGATGATGACACAAATCAAATACTTCGTCATTAGAAAATCCAATGAATCTGGGTAGGGGTTTATGCATTCTTTTTAATTGATAATTCCTTCCTCGTTCTTGAAATTAACAACAAAAGTGGATCAACCGACTAATGGGTTGATCTGCGATCTGTTCGTTTTTGCGGGAGGTTCTAATACAGGGATTTGAATTGGGGTTTTACTTTTACTGTGTAGTTAATACTTTCCCCCATGCTTAAACTCTGACGCAGAGGGTGCAGGATGAAACAAACAAGGCTCGGACCCCTATCCATAGTTATTTATTGTGTGTTCTTCGTGGATGATTTATCGAGACAGTGTCAGAGAAAGTTTGAGGTTTTTGCAGCAAAGGTGACGGTCTAACGATTCTGTAGACGCAAGTGGTTCAGTGAGCAGACCACCGGAGTGACTCTGGTGGCCCATCAAAGGTATCTTCGGCACGTCGGAGGGGGCCCGTAGCGGCGGCCTGTGGCGGAGTCCATAGGCGGTGGGTGGTACCTCACTCGATAGCGTGTCGTGGTGCCCTTCGGTGCTGCGGGAAGGAGCGGACCGCCCAGGCCGCTCGGGCGAGCTGGCGCACGCAGTCCGTCCACCGCATGCAGGAGTCCGGTCGGTCTCACAGTGTTGTCGTGGTCACTTGACTGTGGTAAGGAGACCACCCCACATTAACCGCGGGGTGATCAGGAGGCCGAATGTGGCTGTTTGTCATGCCTCGACCGGGCGGACTGGTCCGCCTGTAGTGAACCGGCTCGGCCGGTGGGCCGGACCCACGACGTCGGGCCGGACCCCCCACTGGTCCAGACCTGTCTTACCAAGCCGGACTCATGGGCCAAACATGCTGGCTGGGCCTGACCCGTTCTGAACCCACCGAACAGGGTTGGGTCGGGTCGGTCCGACCAGGTTGGACCGGACCCGGACCCGACCGACCCCGTTTCACTGAAACGATCATAACTTATAGATTGGGCATCTGATTGATTCACTATTTGTGGTGTGAGTACCCTACAAAGAGGAGGTATTTTTTATATTCCCCACTTGATTTTTATCAGAAGTTGGAGTACAGCTGGGTTGGATCATACTCGAATACAACCGGGTCCTTTTTACTAAAAAGCCTATAACTTACAGACCGGGCGTCCGATCAACGCACCATCTAATATGTCGGAACACTTACGACAAGAAACATATTTGGATTACTTCTAAGTGAGACTTTGTAGCAGTTGAACTAAGACTGATGGCTTGAGGTACAGAACCTTTTAAAATCATACATACAAGGTGTAGAAATCCAGTGGTTGGTTGTCAAGTGAAGAGAGACCCTCTGTGGATTGGTAATGGCATGACCCTCCGTGGATCGGCAAGTGAGAAACCCTTCATGGATCGGAAATGGTACAACCCTCCATGAATCAGCATTAGAGCAACCCTCTGTGGATCGGTAGCAGCACAACCCTTCGTGAATCGAAAATAGTGTGACCGTCCATGGATCGACATGAGAGAGACCCTCTGTGGATCAGCAGTAGTGTGACCCATCGTGGACCAGACATAGAGAGACCCATCAAGAATCAACAGTAGAGAGACCCTTTGTGGATCAACATTGGAGAAAAACTTCTCGGATTAACATCTGATCCTCTCAATAGAATAAGATGATCTAGCTTATGACTAATCATCTTTATTCTTGTTCTTTAAGTTATATACCTGGTGTGAGCTGCAACTTTTACTTTATTCAATGTGTTTGAGATATTTATTGGTGGTATTACCTCAATGGTATTTCCTTTGTGGAGTTTTCCTTCATGGATTACTGAGATACTTTCGAGGGTCTTTGGGTCCCTACTGAGCATTATTATACTCACCCTACACATGCTTCACCCGCTCCTATTGTGTCTTGTGCAGATGATGGACAACTTGACTGAGACTTGGGGAGCCAGAGCTAGACGGTTCATGGAGGTGATCGATAGACGTGGTGATATTATGTGACTTCATACAGTGAGTTATACTTACTCTTCAGGTAGGATCCTTTGTGGATGATCTCGAGAGCATATTTTTCTTTCCTTTTTTTTATTTTTTCTTCAGTTGGGCTGGTTTACTGGCCCCTTTACTTTCAGTACTTACTTTACTCTCAGTAGTGATAATTTGTGGTGGTTTTACTATTTTCTTTCCTTTTTGGTTTGGTTTGTGCGGTATGCCCCATCTTTGTGTGTATGGATTTTAAAGGTAATGCATTCCCTTTTTGGGATATTCCTTTTGGGTGCTTTTCACCTTTCCCTGGCCTATGAAACACGGGCTTATGGTAGTCACCGAATGGGACACGGGGTACGGGTCATGAAAAAGTGGTATCAAAGGTAGGTTGGTTCTACTATAGGAACTAAGAGTGTGCAATTTTTCAATGGATCAATAGTGTTTAGTGTCTTGAGTTTGGATTTCTATTCAGGGAGTCTAGTGTCGGTGCGCCAACCGATGTATCCATACACCAGGACCCTGAGTTCTATTTTCCAACTCGGTACACGAAAACACTGTTTGCGTGTGTTTTAGAAATGTTTTTCTCTTAATCTCTTTTGGGTCAGCTTACAAGGTATAACTTATTGAATACAATGCACATGTTTCCTTATAAGATGCCTCCACGAAGATAGTCATCCAGGATTCCAGTGAGAGATCACGACGATGGCCCACCGAATGATGAGGCATCGGTACAGGGGCCACTTATGGTGGTAGCACTTGCGGGTGGTGTACCAGCAGCACCACCACTCATAGAGAAGCAGATGCTACCAGCCCCACTAGTGGACAGTGCACGCCGACTGGGCATGCTGCATGAGTTCCAGAGATAGAGGCCACTGAGTTTTCGAGGTGAGATAGATCCTCAAGTAGTTGAGGACTAGATGGTGGTTGTGGCATGAGTTTTTCTCTTGGATGAGACACCCGCAGATCAGATGGTGATCCTAGCCACTATCCTTTTTCAAGGAATGGTAGGGAAATAGTGGACCTTGATGCTCCAGACACATGAGGAGGCGGCCCTTTCCTAGTTGGACTTTGAGAGCCTCTTCAGGGTGTATTTTTTTCTAGCGACACTATGCTTTGTGTGTATCCAGGAGTTACTGCACCTACAGAAGGGCAGTTTTACTGTGGCCCAATACTCTGCGAGGTTTACCATCCTTTCCTACTACTCCACCGACATGGTGCAGGACCCTTTCTTCAGAACCTAGAACTTTGACCAGGGACTTCGACAGGAGATCAGGGCATCGATGATTTCCCTCAATATCCCGATGTAGGTTGGAGTGATAGAGAGAGAACTACTGGTGGAGAGTTTCCTTACTGATAAGGCACCGACAATGAGATCCACCACCAAACGGCAGGTAGTTGAGTCATCTACAGCAGGTAGTATGAAGATTACATAGAGGGACAAATGGGCCAGACCTTCTTGAGGATAGCCCCAGGACGTAGGTTCGGAGATGTGGATCTCACAAGGTAGAGGAGGTCAATAGAGGAGTAGAATGTGCTATTCATGCGGTGGGTAGGGTCACATGGATCATAAATACCTGACCCGTTGTACTAATGATCAGTAGATGGTTGAGGGACTACCAAGGAAGAGGTAGTGGTTTGATCGAGGGGGTCCATAGGGAAGAGGATGAGGTAGGGGAGCGATCCAAGTGGTGGGCGATGGTTTGAGATGTTACTGCCACCACCCCCAGGTGGTCTACCCCCACCTTAGGGAGCAGGCAGATAGGAGTGAACACAGCTTCAGGCAGAGGAGTCTTATGACCACAGCACTCCAGAGATGATCTGAGGTAGATCTGTCTCTACTCCACCTTATCTGTAGTTCTTATAGACACATGTGCTAGTCACTCCTTCCTTTCCACAGCTCTTGTTCGGAGCTCAGAGATTTCGGCGGAGCCATTCGCTCAATCCTTATGGCTAGAGACTTCTATAGGATGGGATTCGATGATTACACGATAGTTCCAGCAGTGTGAGATTACTCTAGGAGGCGAGAGATTTGACTGGGATCTCTTAGTAGCAGTGTTGATACCTTACGATTTCATCTTGGGTATAGACTAGTTATCCACATTCTATGCTCAGGTCGACTGTTTTAGGTGTACAGTGCGGTGTGTCAGCAAATATGATACCAGTTTTTCCTTCACCAGTGAAAAATAAACCATTGTAGTAGATGATGGAATTTCTCGGAGGATGGTGCAGCCGATCACTCACCAGTTGGATAAACTCATCCTTTGTGTAGTGGATGAGAGGATTCCAAGATTTCTTATAGTAGTATAAGAGTACGAGGATGTTTTTCCTAAGAATGTTCTAGGACTACCTCCTCGCTGGGAGGTAGACTTCTGCATCGACCTGTACCCTGAGACGACACCGATATCCACACCGGCATACTGGATGGCTCCTGCGGAGCTTCATTTATAAGGGTACAGGTAGAGGACTTATAGGAGAAGGGGTTCATAAGGCCCAGCGTTTCAACATGGGAAACCCTGATGCTTTTTTCCAAGAAGGAAGATGGGAGTTTGAGGTTGTCATGAACTTTCGGCACCTGAAACAGGCAACCATGAAGAACAACTATTCACTTCCAAGGATCGATGACATCTTCGAACAGCTAAAGGGAGCAAGGTGGTTCTCGAAGATAGACCTTAGATCGAGCTATCACCAGCTTCGGGTATGGGATGAGGATGTACCGAAGACAGCCTTCAGGTGCCGATATAGCCACTGTGAGTTCCTAGTGATGCCTTTTGGCATGACCAATTCCCCGGTAGTGTTCATGGGACTCATGGATAAGATATTCTAGCCTTACCTCTGATTGGTTTGTTGTGGTCTTCATTGATGACATCTTGGTGTAATCTGTGTTAGAGTAGGAGCACACTACATGCCTTTAGATAGTCCTGAATACACTCTAAGAGCACCAGATTTATGGAAATCTCTCTAAGTGTTAGTTTTGAATTTGTGAATTCCACTTTCTGGGACACGTCATCTCAGAGGTTGGATTTTCAGTGGATCCAGCAAAGATAGAGGCGGTCCTTTCTTGGGAGCTACCCAGTAGAGTGACTAAGGTACGAAGATTCTTGGGGTTGGATGGTTACTATCAGAGGTTCGTTCTAGACTTCTCCAGAGTAGCGGCACCCTTATCGGCTTTGAAACAGAAGGTATATCCCATTGTGTGGATAGAGAAATGTTAGCAGAGTTTCCAGGATCTGAGATAGAGACTAACTATTTCCCCCATCTTGAGACTACTAGAGGAGGGTGTTGGGTATGTAGTTTACTGCAACTCATCAGGGACCGGACTGGGTTGTGTCCTGATGTAGGAGAAAGTATTGATCGCCTACAGCTCACGATAGTTGAGACATCATGATCAGAACTATGCGACCCATAACCTGGAGTTAGCAACAATGGTATTTGCCTTGAAAATGTGGTGTCACTGCTAGATGGGTGATCATTTTACCATCTACTCCAACCAAAAGAGTCAGGTATATCTTCTCCCAAAATGACCTGAACCTGAGATGGTTGTGATGGCTAGAGTTCCTCTAGGACTATGACTTTGAGATAGTCTATACTCCTAGAAAGGGGAATGTGGTAGCAGATGCGCTCAGCAGGAGGACTAGTTTACATCTGCTGAGTGAGACAACAAAGTAGTTTTCCATGATGAAAATATCCTCTGTGGATAATGGTGAAATTACTTACCTTTATTCGATGACGGTTACTCCCCCACTCTTACAGTGAGTCAGGGAGGCACAGCTGGTGGATGTTGACTATGAGGCCAGATATGCTCAGTTATCCTCAGGACGGTCTCCTGATGGATTTTCGATAGGTGGGGAGCATGTCATCATTTTCAGAGGGAGCACCTTAGTGCCAGTGAAATTGCGTAAGGAGGTGTTGATGGAGTTTCATAAATCCCCATTGGAGGTATATCCTAGGGTGGAGAAGATGTACCAGGACCTTTGACATTAGTACTGGTGTCCAGGGATGAAGAAATCAATGGCTGAGTTTGTTTTGCAATGCCTAACTTGTCAGCAAGTGAAGGCCAAGCATCATGTTCTAGTAGGCTTGGAACAACCACTCGAGGTACTGAAATGAAAATGGGACAGTGTATCACTAGAAATTGTGATAGGGTTACCATATACATACAGGGTCCACGACTCTATCTGGGTGATTGTTGACCGACTCACCAAGTCGGCTCACTTCCTACCCATTCGGGAGCAGGGACCGGTAGAGGGATTTGGATGCTTCTATGTCCAGAAGATACTACGGCTTCATGGGGTTCCTTCAACGATCATCTCATATCGTGAAGGTCGCTATATATCCTAGATTTAGAGGGGATTACAGGAGGTATTCGAGACGCAGATGCGCTTGAGCACACCTTCTCAACCCCATACGGATGGTCAGGCAGAGTAGACCATACAGACCTTGGAGGACATGCTACGTGCTTGCGTATTGGAGTTTGGTCATATTTGGGAGGACCACCTGCCATTGGTGGAGTTTTCATACAACAACAGTTATCACTCCACCATTGGCATGGCACCGTTCGAGGCCTTGTACGGCCGGCCTTATAGATCACCCCTATGTTGGACAGACCTAGGGGAGTCGGCACTCATGGGTCCGGAGTTGGTACGGGCTACCACTGAGAAGGTGCAGATCATCCAATAGTATATGAGGACTACACATAGCAGGAATAAGTCTTATTCCAACAGGAGATAGAGACCCTTAGAGTTTGAGGAGGGAGATCATGTGTTCCTCTGGGTCTCACCTCGATAAGGATTGTAGAGACTTATTCAGGGCGGTAAGCTATTTCTGAGGTTCATTGGAACTTTTTATAACCTGAGAAACGTTTTTGAGGTGGTGTTCTGCCTTGATCTTCCCCCACATATGCACCGAGTTCATGATGTTTTCCACATGTCGCAGCTGAGGAGGTACGTGCATGATTCATCAAACGTCATCAATTGGGATGAACTGGACATTGACGATGGGGCGACGTTTGTGGAGTTCCCAGTAGAGATAGAGGATTGACAGTAATAGGTTCTACATGGGTGGTCGATTCCTCTAGTGCAAATTAGGTAGCAGTACAGGAATCTCTAGGAGAGAACATAGGAGCGGGGGGCTCAAATTCGTGCTCAATACCCCCATCTATTTGTCTAGTTTTTGTTTTGGATTTCAGGGACGTAAATCCCTAAGGTGGGGAAAATGTAGTGTCTCAGAAATTCTGTATAATTTTTTTCTAATTATATGGAATTATTTTGAGACCACACGCTCTGAAGGAACATGATTCCGAGGCCCGGAGAGCCTGGAATGAAGTTTTGAACTTTTTTAAGATACGTTCAGTAAATGTGCAAGTGATTTTTTCTAACTTTTGAACCGGGGCTTGGATCAAAAATATGAGGGCACCATTGAACTCAGAACGTCGAGATTCTCGTAGAAATGACTTAACTTTAGTTGGCAAGGGTTGAGGGGAAAATTTATTTTTCGGAGTTTTCGAGAAAAATAATAAAAGAATTTAAAAAGAATTATTTTATTTATTTTCTCACTATTGAGTGGTGGACAGTGACACTATGGTGCAGTAATGAGGAAGTGTTGATATTCATTAATGGAGGTTCAATAATGGCTCATTTGAAACTGCGATGTTGTTATTTTAATGGATCATTTAATGAGCATCATTAATGGGAGTAATGTCGTTGTGCTTTTTATTTATTTTAATAATCTAAAATGTTGGATTTTAGGAATTAACAAACATAGGGAAAACTCTGACGAACCACCAGCAGAATCCCTCTCCAACAAATAATGAAGAACGAAGCGACGAATGTTGGAGGATCGGATCTGGAGGTTGGCAAGCGGTGATGAATGCCAACGACCGTAGATCGACGACGACGTGAATTGCATCCTTTATCATCAGTGGATCCAACAAATATAGGTAGAGGTTTATGCATTCTTTGTAATTGACAATTCTTTCCTTGTTCTTGAAATTAACAATGAACGTGGATCAACTGAATAACGGGTTGATCCGCGGTCTGTTTGTTTTTGCGGTAGGCTCTAATGCGGGGATTTGAATTCGGGTTTTAATTTTACTGTGTGGTTAATAATTTCCCCCGTGATTAAAATATAAAACGAAGGGCATGAGCCAACACGAATAGGGCTTGTACCATCCTCCATAGTTGTTTATTGTGCATTCTTCGTGGAAAATTTCTTGAGATGGCGGCAAAGCGAGTTTGAGGTCGTCGCAGCAAAGGTGACGGCCTAGCGATTTCGTAGATGGAAGAGATTCAAAGAACAGGCCAGAGGAGCGACTATGGTGTCTCATCGAAGGTACCGGCGGTGTACTCAATGGTGTGTTCCAAGCACCTGGTCGTGGCGGCACGTGGAGGAGCAGCCCGCTCGGGTGAGCTGGCGCACATGGTTAGTCGACCGCGTGCAGGAGTCCAACCGGCTAGCCTGGTCGGCCACGTAGCGCCACTGCGGTCACTTGACCACGGCGAGGAGACCACGCCGCATCGACTGTGGGGAAAGCGGGAGCCGGACCAGTCCACCTATGGTGGACTGTGTCGGTTGGCAGGTTGGACCCGCACCGTCGGGCCAGACCCGGGCTGTCAGGACGGACCCGCCACTGGGTCGGACCCATCTTACCAAGCCGAACCCATAAGCCCAATGGGATGACTGGGCTAGACTCATGCCAGACCCCTCGGATAGGGTCGGGTTGGGCTGGTCTGACCAGGTCAGACCGAACCCAGACCCGACCGGCCCCATTTTACAGAAACAGTCATAACTTGAAGACAGGGCGTCTGATTAACGCGCCTTCTATGGTGTGAGGACCCTTAAAACAAGGAGATTATTTTGAGATGCCCCAATTGAGTTTTGGAATAAGTTGGATTATGGTCGGGTTGGATTGGACTCGAATCCAACCAGGCCTTTTTTACTAAAAAATCTATAACTTACAGATCGGGTGTCCGATCAATGCATTGTATGTTGTGTTGGAACCCTTATGACAAGTAGGATCTTTAGATTACTTCTAAGTGAGACATTGTGATGGTTGAACTAAGAAATATGGATTGAGGAGAAGAACCTTCAGAACTCATTTTTTCAAGGTGCGGAAATCCAGTGGATGGATTTCAAGTGAAGAGAGACCCTCCGTGGATCGACAATGGACCGACACTTCGTGGATCGGCAAGACAGTAACCCTCCGTGGATCAGCAATGGTGCGACCCTCCATGGATCGACATGAGAGAGACCCTCTATGGATCAGTAGTAGCATGACCCTCTGTGGATCAGCAATAGCGTGACCCTTCATGGATCAGCATGAGAGCGACCCTTTGTGGATTAGCAGTAGCATAACCCGTCATGGACCATCCATAGAGAGACCCATTTTGGATCAATGGTTGGGCGAACCTTTGTGGATTGATAGTGGAGAAACACTTCTTGGATTACAAGTCGATCCTCTCAATAGAATAAGATGATCTAGCTTATGACTAATCATATTTATTCATGTTCTTTAAGTTGTATACCCGTTGTGAGCTGTGTCTTTTACTTTGTGCTATGTGTTTGAGATCTTGCTTGGTGGTATTACCTCTGTGTTATTTAATTTGTGGTGTTTTCCTTTGTGGATTACTGAGAGACCTTCAGGAGTCTCAGGGTCCCTACTGAGTATTGTTATACTCACCCACGCATGGGTCTTGCCCACACCTGTTGTGTATTGTGTAGATGACGGACAACTTGGCTAAGACTTGGGGATCCAGGGCTAGACGGTGCACAGAGTTGATTGATAGACGTGGTGAGATGCAGTGACATCAGATAGTGAGGTGTACCTACTCTTCAGGTAGGATCCTCAACATATGATCTCCAGAGCTTGTTTTTATTTATTTTTGTTGTATGTTTCCTTTAGTTGGGCTTGTATACTAGCCCCTTTACTTTCATTACTTTACTCTCATTAGTGATACTTTTTGTTTGTTGTACTATTTTCTTTCCTTTGTGGTTTTATTTGTGTGGTATTCCCCATCTGTGTGTGTATGGGTTTTAAAGTTAATGCCTTCCCTTTTTGGGATATGTCTTTCCGGTGCTAGCCACCAGCCCCTGGCCTATGGAGGGCGGGCTTGGGGTAGTCACGGCACAAGCCCTGGGGATACGAGTCGTGACATATATATTAAATCGTGTTTCTATATATATAAGTATATATATATATATAACATATAATTTATATTTTCATGTCATGTATATATATATTTTTTTAAACATTTTAGATTTTTATTTAAAAATATAATGTGTATTTTTTCATAATATAATAATTATATATTACAAAATAAAATATATATATTACTATATGTATGACATAAAAAAATAATATATATATTATTATATGTGTATTTATATACATATATATATATATAAGACTTTGATATTATTTTCCCATTCTTATTTAAAAGTATAAAATCACTCTTATTATTTTCTAAGATTATATTATCCAATTAAAAAATTTGATTTTGTTAATTTTATTAATTAAAAAAATTATTTTAAATTTTTAAAACACCCAACGGTTATAATACCAATATCCACTAAAAAGTTATAAATATCCATGTTATAATTTTAAAATATAAATATTAAAAATTATCTTCAATTAAAACTATATTATTATTTAACTTAAAATAATACTTTAAAAGATTTAAAATTTTAAACACTTAAAATAATTAATTGTTTTAAAATTATAAGATATAAGCAGTCACTTGAAATTAAATCCCAACAGCTATTTATTTTACAACAGCCATAAAATTTGTATAAATACTCATGTCTATGGGTATTAAAGACACAAAAAAATCACCAGTGTTCTCCTACTTCAAAAATGGTTTTGTACACTCCTATTATTCTTAGCATCTTCATTATTCTTCTAGTTGTTTTTATTATAACTATGGGAGAACCAAAGGAAGAGGCCTACTCAATATTTCTTCTTATGCTACTCGGTGGAGCACCATTTGTTTTACTAGGTATTTTTATGAGCTTCGTAGAGTAGTAGAAGTCTTTTGATGTGTAATATTGTAATGTATGAGTTTTTTATTAAATAAAATGTTACTCATGTTTTATTATTCTATTAGTTCATCTAAATTATATTCATTTATTTTCATAAAATAATAAAAAAAAATATATTAATTACACCATTGCAACAAAGGTTCAGGGTGTTACATTCCCTCTCTCCCCCTTAACAGAATTACACCCTCGTAATTTGATTGTACACATAAACCCAAAATATTATTTCTTTGGGATTCATTCTTGATGTTCCTAAAAAAATTAATTAATTATTTTTTATTAATATAAAAAATGAATTATAATAATTAATCCATACCTTTACCAGTACCACAAGAGTTAGTGATTCTCTATTTTCATGGTTTTCAAGGTAGTTCTAAATTCTTCAATTTCTTTGGTCCAAACACACCTCAAGCAGCTTGAGTCAAACTCATGTTTACAGTGATCAGATCTCAAGTAAAAGTAAAAGGAGATGAAAATCTTGAATATATCAGAAAGGGCTTGATTCCTATAAACCAACCAAACCACCTTGTTTTCTAAAATTTTAAAATCATAAAGCCTCTCATATGAACTAAAGTTTAGGAGTTGAAACAGATAAGATGTGTAGAGGTCACCCACTTCAATAGCTTCCCATAAATTCCTTAAAGATAAATAACATTTAAAAATGATAAAACATCTGAATATACCCTCAAAATAATTTCATCACCACTCATATAATGAAATTTGTACATGCACTATGAGGAAATAAACAAAACGCCAACCCCAGAATAATTTTAGTATACTAGGAGTGTTAAAAAATTGATAAATATGTTTACAAGATAAACGTAAGTTTATAAAAGGCTCAAATACATCTGAACACAAATTTAACATTATTTTTTCTAGTATATTGATTGAAAGGGACAAAAGATTAGTTTTTTATATTCTGTATTCCATCTAAAAATAAAAAAAATTATAAGGAAAGCATGCTTAATTTTTTTTAATCTGTTCTAATTTTCCAAAATTATTTGGATCATTCTACTGATACCAACGGTAATACCCTGACCCCAGTTTTCGAGAGCCAATGCTAAAATATGTTGTCTAATTTTTTTATAAAAATAAACTAATAAATTACGCAGAACATTACATAAATGAGCATCTTTACTGGTCTAGGTTTTGGAAAACTCCATACAACTGTTACATTTCCTCAAAAACTGTACAAAAATAAATGTCAATGAGCTACCTCTACAAAGTAAATAATGTCATTGATAAATCTACTAAATGTGTAGAAATGAATTAAAAATGTAGGTTGAGAATTTAAAATGCCCAAAAATAAATTTATGTACTTAAATCATTTTCTTAAAAGAAAAATATCATTTCTCATAGCATGTCATCATCATTTTTTTAGAGTTACTCAGAATCATTTTTAGGAAATCATGTGCTAAATAATTTATATTCTTATTTAAAAGTTACAAATAAAATTCACTATAAAATAAGTACGCACTTGAACAAAAATTCATGGAATGTTACACATAAGTTAGATAATGAACATGCCTAATTATGTGAGACATGCCAAGAGTGTGGATACAAATTTTCCCATGAAATATTACCTATTTAGAATTGCACATAATGCAATATCAAATATTATTTAACACATAGATACAAACCATGAAATGATTAATAAATTTCTCACCTTTTTTTATATATTGGAAACTAACTATTAGTCATTTATAAATGAATTACTATATAAGTATATATTTAAATACAAAACATTATACCATGTGCATTTGAAAATATAATACTGATTAATTAAAAATAGATAATGATTCTTAATCATGGATATTCTCCTAATATAATAATCACATGGAAGTTTAAATATTGATCTCATAATGAGGTAATGCATAATGTCAGATATCACAACTACATCGTCAAGGTCTCGTGCCAAGAACATACATAATCATACCATCAAGGCCTTGTGCTAAGACACTAGTTTGTCTCATTAGACCTATCGATGCATCAGGAGGCTATAGAGGGCCTCACCTATCACATAATAATTCTAGTGCATGTGTGAATGCATAATACTAGACAAAATAATCATTCTATCAAGACCTCATGCCAAGACACTAGTTTGTATCATAAGACCTACCGATGCATCAAGAGGCTATAGCAGGCCTCACCCATCACATAATGAGTCTAACTAATTCCTCATATGAATGAGGTTAAACATGAACAACGTATATATATTCCATGAAAATAACCTTCTTTATTTGAAATGTACAAATAAATAGGATAATGAAATAAATACATAAATTCTCTCTAAAATGCATGAAATGTCATTTATAAATTAGACGTTGGTCATAACTAATTATGAATGACATACCATGATGTGTGAATGTTGTTTATCACATGAAATGATATCTTTATCACATAAAATAATAACTTATTTAGACTTTTCATGTAAAATGAAAACTATTTTCATTTAAATACAATGGTTATACAAAATCATAACCATAAAATAATATAATAAGAATAAATTATAACTTCGTATATGGATTTGGAAATAAAATATTAACCCTTTTTAATAAATGAAAAGATATACATGTATGTATATACATGAAATAATGACTGTGACATTAAAATAATAAACCCCTTTTAAAATCTTAAGGTGCATAATAACAAAATAGGGTTTTGATATTGTTTTCCATTAAAATCAGAGACTATATTCATATATGAAAACTATATTTTTATTTAAAAATATAATTTTCAAGGTTTAACATGCACACATATATATACATAAATCATATATTTATATATACATGTACATATTTGTAGAAAAGTTTCATTTAATAAAACTAAATTCTTTAGTTTTTAATTCTGAAAACTTGATCAAATAGATAGAAACAATTGCATATACTTACATATGTATAAATCAGTGTGTATATATATACATATATATATATATGTATATATATACATATAAAAATGTATAAAATTATTATAGATTGAAAATAGTTTATTATTTACAAACCATGGGTCTTAGAAATAGCCATTTTATTCAAAACCCTTATCACATGCATATATATATGTGAAAATAAACATTTCATACTTATATATATATATATAATACTCATCATAAGAAATTGAATTTATAATACTCATCATTGCAGAATAAATTCATGTTTTAACAAAAATTTGATAAATGATAATACACTTTGGCAGGGTTAATATGAAATCAAATTTGAAACATAAACTTTTTTTCAAAATATATATATATATAAGTGGAATAATGGCTTTGGAATCGTACATAAAATTAGAATAACATTATTCCAAATTAAATTTAAATTTGATAAAATAATATAAACTCATACATTAATTGTTCTAAAAATATTGTACTTAATTGAATATATATATATATATATATATATATTCATATATACATATATATGTACATTTATAAACACCCTTAAGAATAAAACATAAATTGTATAACTTAATAAATAAATAATTTGATCCCCTATAGTCTCATAGCATGTACAAAAAATATTTCCTGCAACAATTTGTAAACATAAAGCTTAATAAATACTTATCATCAACAATTATTAAGTGAGATAATTATACATATAGAATTGTGTATACACTTATATATATACATATATGTAAGTATTGATGAATTCAAACATAAGAAAATTGAGTCCTATAAAACATGAATTTAAAAAAAATATCTTTCATTAAAAATTCTTAAACCAAACAAGATATATATGTATGTATGTATCTATGTATGTATATACACATACGTATACATATGAGTCTTGAAATTTAAAATTAAAAACAAAATGAAACCTTACCTAAATCAGATTGAAAGAGCGCTAAGGGATTCTGGAAACCCAGAGAGGGCTTCGTAGAGTGAGGTTCTGGTAGAATTGGGTGTGCTAATATAGTTTTATATATATAGATTTATTATACCCCATGTTTTAATTGGAAAAGTTTCTGATTGAAACCCGAAATTGACTAAGGACAAGTAAACAAAATCGTTTACTAGAACAAAGAAATGATCAATCAGATTGATTGACATCTTATAAAATATACAATTGAAACTTGAAGGGAATATGATGGGGTTTCGGCTTAAAATAGAACCAACTATGTCAGACTTGTGGAAAAGAAAATCAGTTGGGACGGGAAATGGATATGGAAGGGTCTTCAAGGGAAAGTGAAGAAGGAATAAGCTGGCGGTCAACCTGTAGTGAAACGCGGACTTGTACAGCGCGGATGGTTGAGGTGCGACTCGATGGGGAAGAAGGGAGGGATGGCTCGGATTAGTTAGGATCAATCCAAGGGTTTGGATAGATCCAATGGGGTCCTGTTGTATGGCATAAAGGGTTTCAATAAGATGGAAAATGGGGGATGGCCCGGATCGCATCAATTCGATATGGTGACTGAAAGAAACCCGATCATATTTTAATAGGGGGCTGATCGGGATAGTGGGGGCAGACCAAATCCAACTGTTTTTTGTTTTTTTATCATTTATCATTTTTTTTCTTCTTAAATTTGTTTTTTTTTTGTTTTATTTTATCAATCACGTTTTTAACTGTTTTTTGTTTTACATGCCACGTTTTTTTTATAATTCATCATTACCATTTTATATTAGAATTTGTTTTTTAAATGAAAGAAAACATTTTAATATAAAAAAAATAAGAAATCAATAAAATATCACATATAGATAATAAAATAATAAATAATAATTATATATATTTAAATTAAATAAAACATATACCTAAAGAAAATGATAATCATATGTATTTATAAACATATACTTATATATATATATATATATTAAATCATGTTTCTATATATATATATGTATATATATATATTTATAAAACATATAATTTATATTTTCGGGTCATGTATATGTATTTTTTAAAACATTTCACATTTGTATTTAAAAATATAATGTGAATTTTTTCATAATATAATAATTATACATTACAAAATAAAATATATATATATATATATATTATTATATGTATAACATAAATATATATATATATATTCTTATATGTGTATTTATATATATATATATATATTTATTTAAGACTTTGAGATTAGTTTCCTGTTCTTATTTAAAAGTATAAAATCATTCTTATTATTTTCTAAGATTATATTATCCAATTTACAAATTTAATTTGGTTAATTTTATTAATTAAAAATATTATTTTAAATTTTTTAAACACCCAATGGTTATAATACCAATGGTCACTAAAAAAAGTATAAATACCCATGTTATAATTTTAAAATATAAATATTAAAAATTGTCTTCAATTAAAACCATATTATTATTTAACTGAAAATAATACTTTAAAAAAATTAAAATTTCAAACACTTAAAATACTTAGTGGTAATAAAATTCAAAAATATCAACAGTCACTTAAAATTAAATCCCAATGGCTATTTATTTTACAATGGCCATAAAAGTAGTATAAATACCCATGTTTACGGGTATTAAAGACACAAAAAATCACCAGTATTCTCTTGATTCAAAAATGGTTTTTTATATTCCACTTATTTATCAGTATATCTATTATTCTTCAATCTCTTTTTATTCTAACTATGGCAGACCCAAAGGAAGATGCCTACTCAATATTTCTTCTTCTGCTACTCAAGAGAGCACTATTTGTTTTACTAGGTCTTTTTATGAGTTTCTTAGAGTAGTAGAAGTCTTTTGATGTGAAATGTTGTAATGTATCAGTGTTTTATTAAATAAAATGTTCTCATATTTTCTTATTCCAATATTTTATCTAAATTATATTCATTTATTTTCATAAAATAATAATAAGAGCAAAAATGACATCAATATTAATTACACCATTGCAACATAGGTTCGGGATTTTACACCCCGACCCCAGTTGCCCAGATCTGGTGTATTATTTTATTAAATTAAAATGATTACAAGAAAGTCATATCACGGAGGACCGAATAGTTTATTAGTTTTGGAAGACCAGATACATACATAAGTTCAACATTACAACTTGAAATTAAATAAAATATAGAATACCCATTAGTAACACCCATAACTCCTAGATTATCCTTGCAATTCATTCATAATACACTTCTCCACATACTGAGGAATTATAAAACATAAGAAAGGGTTGAAATCAGATGCTCAGTAAGGGTAAATAATACAGAAGAAGTAATCATAAACATAAACACTAAGCATGAGGAATAACTAAAAACACATGCCTTTTAAAATAAACTTGAGCATAATATGGCAGGAATAAAAACTGATTAAATAATGCCATAAAAAATAACCATGGATATTTTACTCACCCTATAATCATATGGACAATCAATCTCTAGTTTTATAATGAGGGAATGCATAATTCTGGATATCATAATCATATTGTCAAGGCCTCGGCTAGGACACCATACCTAATGGGTAAAAACCCAGTCTTGTTTGTCTCATGAGACCTACCAACGCATCAAGGGGATATAGAGGGCCTAACTCATCACATAATAAGTCCAATTAATTCCCCATATGAATGAGGATAAACGTAATAAACATGTAAATTCATATTGAAACTAATATATGAAATGTAAATAACTTTCCCCAATCATAAAACATAAACACTAACCATTCCGAGTAATATGGTGAATGGTATCAAGATATCACATCCATAGTTAAACTAATCATAAACCATTTAATAAAATATGGTAGATGATATCATAAAATATTAATCCCCATTAAACATAATAATCAATAAGAGTGTTGAAGTAGATGAAAATACTCATATAAAATCATCGAGCAATTCTTGAGATAAATACTCTTTTACTTTTAAAAGAAGACTTATTTTGGAAAAATCTTTGCATAAAACCAGAAGTGAATTAATGTAGTTTTTTCATAATAAAATGAGTGATTTTAGAAAAATAATTTTGGATAAAAATAGATTATATAGTGCATTTTAAAAAAGGTAAGAATTCAATTAGTTCCTTTGAAACGGGCTTGTTTATCGGGAAGATTTTTTGAAATATCCTTCTAAAACATGTAACTCCCCATAAATAAAAGAAGGATTCCAATTGGTAAAAATATATAGAAAATTAAAACACAATTCATGATGAGTGCATAATAATAATTAAAAATTTCATTGAGGTATGTATATAATAGGAGTAACCTGAAAGAAAATTGAGTTCATTTATGTCCTTATTGATAGGTTATCTAATTGAATTTCATTGTTTTGGAGTGTTCGTTTCCTTGATTTCATGATCAGTTCGCTTGACTGTAAGTAATGGAGTTCATTTAAAAATATATAATTCTAAAAAATTGAAATTTAATGTTTTTAATGATAATACATAAGTGTAAATGGTTATATATATATCATTTTTTTATATATTATAGGGATGAATCATTAGATAATACATTTAGTGATAATCATTTAGATTATTACGACAGTTATTGATCATAATGAACTCATTTTGTATTATCGCTTGGTATTATGTAAATATGTTACAACCAGAACATAAAAAAAAATTAATATTAATTTTACAATCTTTTTCAACCATTAAAATGGTTTAATGAACGTCCTTTAAGGATAAATTGAAGAACAAAACTTTTTCATCCACGAAGGTTGTAAATCTGCACTTCTCGGATGATGATTTCGTTTTTAAAATAAAAAAGAGAGAGATTATGGAGATTGATAATGGTTCTTCCATTAACATGATATAATTCCAATATATAAATTATACTAGAGTTATCATGATCATTTTTATAGAGGAGTTGAGGATAGAAAAATAAAAAAAATTAAGTGAAATTAAATGAAAACAGAAGAGGGTTTACCTCTTAAAATATCCTTCTTCAGAACCTCCATAAGGGAAGTGATTTTTGTATTTTTGAAAGAAGAAGAGATCCTAGATGTGTGGAGAGGCTAGAGAAGATTATTTGGGTAGAACTTTTAAAAGCTTCAAGTCTTAGAGGAGTGAGGAGAAGAGGGGGTGAGTGGTGGCTTTTATAGTGGAGGAGAGGGGTGATTTTTGAATATCCTATTCATTATTTTATTATTTTGATCAAGAAAAGAAATAGTGTTGATTATTGTAACCAAAAAACAGTAATAAGTTCATTTTATTTCGAACAACATGTGCTTACATCATCCCTACATCACCTATGACTCAATAAATCATGTATTTAGCATTTATTGTTAATTATCGTATTTTATTATTCACTAAAAATTCAAGTATTTTAGAAAAATCTCAAAAATTCAACATAACCATTTTTTAATGTGTATAATTCAAAAATGGACTCTATTTCATCAAAATAATTTTCTAAATATGTGAAATTTAATTTTTAAATAAAATCATTATTTACTTGAAAAATACAAATTTTAATTTTAAAACTGATTTTATAATACTTTCAAAAATTAACTGATGTCTCGAATAATTATCCTAAAATTAAAAAAATATATATATTTATTTAGGAATAAATTTTATGAAAATTAATTTTATTTTAAATAAATTTATTAATTTAAAATTGTAATTAAATATTTATTACTCATAAAAATATCAACACTTAATTATTAATTTTTAAAATATTCACTCTCATTTATAAGGTGCCTAAATTTTATTTCTACTTACATGTTTGAGGTTACTCTTCATAAGGGTCATATTACTATTCATAACGGTACATTACTATTCATAAGGGTCAAGTTACTATTCACCAAAAATATAAGTTGATCCTATCAGACTCTAAATATCTTACTAATTGCAACTATGTATGTCTATTTTTTGAAATTCAAAACACAGAAGCAGCAAAATTATGTATAACGGCTAGGTTATAACTATATTCTATAATAAAAATGTGTTTTTCGTAGAGACTCAATGTTGCATGCATATTATATTAAATTTATTTGTAATTCCTTGGGGTGATACATTCTTCCCCCCTTACAAAAATTTCATCCTCGAAATTACTAGAATGTTACCTCATAAAAATATTTGGGTAGTTCTTCATCATAAGCTTTTCACGATCCCATGTTGTCTCCTCAATTTTATGATTTTTCCAAAGTACCTTTACCAGCTTAGTCATCTGATTCCTCAACACCTATTCATTGGTTTCTAGAATCCGGATAGGCTTTTTGAAATAACATAAGTCGGGTTCCAATTATATAACTTCATAAGTGAGTACATGTGTTGGGTATGGAATGTACTTTCTTAAGAGTGAGATGTGGAATAGATTTTGTACTTCAGAAATTCTAGGCGGCATTGTCAAGTGATAATCCATAGCTCCAATTCTCTCCAGAATTTCAAAAGGTCTACTGTACCTAGGGTTGTTTCCCTTTATTCCCAAATCTTATAAGACCCTTCCATAGATATAATTTCAAGAAAACATGATCTACTACTTGAAATTACAAATACTTCCTTAGATTATTATCATGGATCTTTTTCCTGATTTTAGATGCTTTGATATGGGTTTGAATAGTCTTTACATTTACTATTATTTCCTCTATAAGCTTTGGGCCTACAAGCTTTCTTTCACCAACTTCATCCCAATATGTTGGTGTATGACATTTCTTTACATACAATGCTTAATACAGTGCCATTTGAATACTTTAATGGAAATTATTGTTATAAGAAAAATCCACCAAGGGTAAATACTGATCCCACGTACCTTGAAAATAAAGTGAGCATGATCTCAACAAGTCTTCTAATGTTTGGATTGTCCTTTCTAATTATCCGTTAGTTTGAGGGTGATAAGTAGTACTCAATCGAAGCTCAATATCCAAAGCTTTATAAAGAATTTTTCATAATATTGATGTAAATCATGGATCACAATCAGACACAATTGAGATAGGTTCTCTATGAAGTGTCACAACTTCATTAATATAGAGTTGTGCAAGGCGCTCCAATGGAAAATCCTCCTTTATAGCAAGAAAATGTGTATATTAAGTAAGTCGATAAATAAACAACCATATTGCATCATTATTACTTAGAGTTTTTGGTTATCTAGTGACAAGATCCATCGTTATATAATCCCATTTCCATGTAGGAATAGAAGGAGTTTACATGAATCCTCTAGGATGTTGTCTTTTGGCCTTCTCTTGTTAACAGACCAAATATCTTGATACATAATCATAAATTTCCCATTTCATGTTTCCCCACCAAAAATGTTACTTCAAATATCTATATATCTAAGTACCACTATGGTGTATAAAGAAATTTAAACTATGGTAATCATCCAATAACTCCCTTTTTAGCTTAGGGATAGAGGGAACACATAACCTCATCCTAAATTTCAGAATTCCATCCTCACGCACGAATTCTGCTAACTTCCCATCAGTCACAACTTAAATTTTCTTTTGAAGATTCTCCTCATCAGATAGAGATATTTTAATTATTTCCAATAAAGATAGTTGGGAAACCAATTGAAAAAGTAGTGATGTTTCACCTTCTTTAATAATTCCCATATCTATCCTCACTAGATCCATGTACATAGGATCCTTGTCAATTATCATTTTCTTTAAAACTTCATGATCCTTCCTTCTCAATGCATCAGCTACCTTATTTTTCTTTCTTGGGTTATAGTGTATAGAACAATTATAATCCTTGAGTAGCTCAAGCTATCACCTTTTCCTCAGGTTGAGTTCTTTCTGTGAGAATATATATTTTAAGCTCTTTTGATCTGTATATATCCCACATCTTTCTCTATATAGATAGTGTCACCATATCTTCAGAGCAAAGATCACAACTTCTAACTCAATATCATGATTTGTATAGTTCTATTCATGAATTTTTAACTACCTTGATGCATAGTTAATAACTCTATTATTTTGCATAAGGACACACCCAAGTCCTATCTTTAACGCAATAATATAGATCACAAATCCACCATTACCTTATAGTAGATTCAGGATTGGAGAATTCGCTAATATCCAATTAAATTCTTCAAAAAAATTCTTCACATTCTTTTTTTCATACAAAATTAACCCATTTACGAGTAATATTAGTTAACAGGTTGGCTAATTGCGAAAATTCTTAAACAAAATACTGATAATAACTTGCTAAACCAATAAAACTATGTACCTAGGTAATATTCATTGGAGTGGGAAAGTCTTGAACTATCTTTGTCTTTACAGGATCCACTAAACTTATATCTTTAGAGATGATATGACCCAGAAAAGAAACTACTTGAATCCATAATTCACACTTTATAAACTTCCCATATAATTCATTTCTTCTAAGAGTATTCAAAATAATGCACAAGTGATTCTCATGATCTTCATTGCTTTTATAGTATACTAAGATATCATCGATAAATATCAAAAAAATCATCAAGATATTACTTGAAAATTCTATTCATTAAATCCATGAAAATGGAGGGTTCATTAGTCATTCCAAAAGGCATTACTGTAAACTCGTAATACCCATACCTGGTTCAAAATGTAGTTTTTGGAATATCTTACTTCCTCACACACAACTAATGATATCTAGATTGAAGTTAAATCTTTGAAAAATATTGGGATCCATGAAGCTGGTCTAAAAAATCATCAATTCGAGGAATAGTATACTTTTTCTTTATCATAAAAGAATTGATCTCCTTGTAGTCAATGCACAACCTCATAGATCCATCCTTCTTCTTTACGAAAAGAATAGGGACTCCCCATGGAGAAAAAATAGGGCAGATAAATCATTTATCACTTAATTACTCTAGTTATTTCTTAAGTTTTACTAACTCCACAATGGTAATTCTATAAGGAATCTTTGATATAGGTCTTGAACTAATAATTAAATCAATAGTGAACTCAACTTCCCACTCTGGTTGATGTCCAGGTAAATCCTTTATGGAGACATCAACATATTCTTGCATAATAGGTACTTTCTCAATTTGAAGATTTATTTCCTCACCCATATATATTGTGTTATCATCCTCCCCAATAATTTTATTCAGTAGAGCTACTAGGGATGAATCTAGATAAAAATCAAATGATGAGGTTTCTTCTCAAAATATAAGGGATTCTACACCATTCTCAAAAATTGTAACCTTCTTCTTCTTGCAATAAATTCTCGCACCAAATTTTTAAATCCAATCCATAGAAAGAATTATATCAAATTCAATCATGGGTATGATGATAAGTTTAGAAACTAAAGTAAATTTTTATTTCATAAGGGGGACTGATTGACACATCTTTGTTTTAATGATACAACCCTTAGGAGTTTTGACTGACATCTCTTTTATTAAATCAAATTGGAAATGTCTTAATTTCTTGGAAAATTGGGATGATATAAAAGAATATGATTATCCAAAATCAAATAAATCATTGGATAAGTTTGAGGAAATTATTAAAGTATCTGCCACCATATCATTAGAAATTTCAACCTCAGCAATTGTGATCGCATAAGATTGGCCTTTCTTCCTTGGCCTTCTCTGGTGAATGTTTCCTTGATGATTAGGACAATTATTTGAATAATTTATCATCTCTTTTTAATTATATCATTGAACATTGGTGTCTTCTTTCTTTCCCTTAAAATTTCAATATTGGTGGTATTTTCCTCCACACTTGTAACAAACACCCATACCCTTCAGGAAAGTACCAGGGTGTTTCTTCCCACAATTATCATAGGATGGAAAATAAATTTTTCCCTTCTTTACCTTTTTCTTATTTTCTTTTCTAGATTGTTTAGAATCCATTTTCTTCTCTTGTATTCCTTTAAATTCATAAGACTTAGAGAATTATTTTTTTGTCTTGATAGTACATGACACTAGATATTCGTATAATGAGAAACTTTTGGAGACTAGTTCACTTTTTAGGAATGGTTTTAAACCAAAAAATAATTGATTAATATTTATCGTTGGATTACATATGTAGTCCATAGAATGACTTTATAACCTTGTAAAGTTGTCTTCATACTTTTAAACATTCTCATCCTCTTTTTTCCTCAGATTTAGAAACTTCCTCTCCATATCTGCTCGTTGTTCATGAAGAAAGTATTTTTCTAATAATATTTCCTTAAAATACAATCATTCCATATTTTAAATCTCTTACTCCACATTTTTGTTTTGAATCAATGACCACCATTGATCAGCATCTTCTGATAGATGATAAACTGCCATGACAACCTCCTCCCTTTCGTTACTTTCTAAAGGGAGAAATATCTTTTCTAAGGAAATTATCCACTATTATTCTATTAATAGGTTTGTATTCCCACCAAATTATAGAGGATATTATAACATAAAGTGGTCTAACATTTCTTCTCCATGTTGTGGATCAAGATGCTTTATACAAGTAAGGTTATTGTTCATAACCTGAGTCAGTTGTCCTAGTATAGTTATAAGTTACTCAACACCAGTCACAGCATCGTTATCCTACATAGGATGGAAATACCTACATGGTATATGCATGTTCATGCGGTTTCCATTCCTTCCACTAGGATCCATTTCAAAATAATGACATACACTAGATTTGGTTATGAATCATAATGTATAATCTTAAGAAGAAAAATACTTAACATAAATTGAAATCTTATGCATAGCTTATATAATAATCATAAACATGGTTTATTTGAGGAAAAAATTACTTTTAAATCATTCATAATGGATTATAAAGAAAATGTGAATTATCTTAAGCATATCCCCTAAAAGTGTCAAACTAGGTGTGCAATAAGGCCTGTTGTCGTATACCAGGTTTCCCCAAGTCAACCTCATAAGACCTTTTCAGAGTTATTACTCCTATGTACATATGTGCCAGAACCATGTCCACTTGTAGTATCCAGATAGGGATGTATTAGTAGGAATATCCATATAATATCCTCCTTAAAAAATTCTAGGATGTTCTTGTATACTTATCCTCAAATTATACCTTAGGGATTTGTTCCCTAATCTATATTTTCTATATCTAGTTTCTAAGTTTTCTACTAAACTTTCTCTAATACCAACTGTAACACCATGACCCCAGTTTCCCAAATTTGGTGCATTATTTTTTAACATTGTCATGATTAAAATAAATTCATATCCCAAAGGACCAAATATTTTAGTAGTTTTGGAAGACCAGATATATACATAAGTTCAACATTACAACTTGAGATGAAATACAATATATAAGATCCATTAGTAACTCCCATAACTCCTAGATTATCCCTACAAGTCATTCATAATACACTTATTCACATAAAAGTAAATTATAAAACATAATAAAGGGGTGATATTAGGTTCTTAGTAAGGGTAAATAATATAGATGAATTAGTCATAAACATTAACACTAGGCATCATGAATAAGTAAAAATACATGCCTTTAAAAATAAACTTGAGCATAATATAGAAGGAATAAAAACTGATTAAATAATGCCATAAAACATAACCGTGGATATTATAATAGTTTAATAATCACATGGAATATAAATGTCTAGTTTTATAATGAGTATATTCATAATGATGGGCATAATAATTATATCGTTAAGGCCTTGTCTAAGACACCATATATAATCAATAAAAACTCAAGTTACTTTGTCTCATGAGACTTATCAATGCATCGAGGGGATATAGAAGGCCCCACCCATCACATAATAAGTATAATTAATTCCTCATATGAACAAGGATAAACATAAACAAAATGTACATTCATATTGAAACTAACATATGAAATGTAAATAACTTTCCCTAATCATTAAACATAAACACTAACCATTCCGAGTAATATGGTGAATGGTATTAAGATAGCACATCCATAGTCAAACTAATCATAATCCATTCGATAAAATATGTTATATGATATCATAAAATATTAATCCCAATTAAACATAATAATCAACAATAGTGTTGAATTAGATGAAAATACTTATATAAAATCATCGATTAATTTTTGAGATAAATACTCTTTTACTTTTAAAAAGAAGAGTTCTTTTGGAAAAATATTTGCATAAAACTAGAAGTTAATTAATGTATATTTTTTATAATAAAATTAGTTATTTTATAAAAATAATGGTGGATAAAAAATATATTATATAGTTCATTTGAAAATAGGTAAGAATTCAAGTATTTCCTTTGAAACAGGCTTGTTTATTGGGAAGAATTTTTAAAAGATCCTTTTAAAACATGTAAATCCCCATAAAATAATGAAGGATTATGTTTGGTATAAATATATAGAAAATTAAAACATAATTAATGAGGATTATATAATAATAATTAATAATTTAATTGAGGTATGTATATAATAATAGTAACCTAAAAGAAAATGGAGGTTTGGGTAAAAAACCCTTACCTTATGTCTGAACATGTTCTGCACTTGACCTTAACATCCTGGATAATAAAATTAATTCCATTAATTAATTAATTCAGAACCTTATCTACATATATATTATTCCTTATAGTTTTATTAATTTCATTTATGGCCATATTGATACGTTATATGATTGAATTCTGTCATTCTAGAGTGTTTGTTACCTTGATTTCATGATCGGTTCGCTTGATTATAAGTAATGGAGTTTATTTAAAATTAGTATAATTCTCTAGAATTGTAATTGAATATTTTTAATTATAATACATAAGTTTAAATGGTTATATATATCATTTTTTTATATATTGTGAGTATGAATCATTAGATAATACATTTAGTGATAATCGTTTAGATTATTACAGTGGTTATTGATCATAACAAACACATTTTCTATTATAATTTGGTATTACATAAATATGTTACATACAAAACATAAAAAAAGTTTTAATATTAATTTTATAATCTTTTTAAACCATTAAAATGTTTTAATGAACATATTTGAAGGATAAATTGAAGAACAAAACTTCATTGTCCACAAAGGTTGTAAATCGGCACTTCTCAGAGGATGATTTTGTTTTTAAAATAAAAGAGAGTAAGAAGATTGATGTTGGTTCTTCCATTAACATGATATAATTATAATATATAAATGATAATTGAGTTATCATGATCATTTTTACAGAATAGGTGAGGGTATAATAATAAAATAAAATAAAATGAAGTGAAATTAAATGAAAAATGAAGAGGGTTTACCTCTTGAAATACCCTCCTTGAGAACCTCCTTAAGAGAAAGAGATTTTGTTATTTTTGAAAGACCAAGAGCTCTTAGATGTGGGGAGTGTCTAGGTAAAATTATTTGGGTATAACTTTGAGAATATTCAAGGCTTATAGGGGTGAGGAGAAGAGGGGGTGAGGGGTGTCTTTTATAGTGGAGGAGTGGGGTGATTTCAGAATATCTTATTCATTATTTTATTATATTGATCAAGACAAGAAATATTGTAGATTATTGTGACCAAAAACAGTAATAAGTGCATGTGATTTCGAACCAAGTGTTCTTACATCATCCATACATCACCTATGACTCAATAAATCATGTATTTAGCATTTATCGTTAATTATTGTATTTTACTATTCACTAAAAATTCAAGTATTTTAGAAAAATACCAAAAATTAACCATAACCATTTTTTAATGTGTAGAATTAAAAAATGGACTCCATTTTATAAAAATAATTTTCTAAATATGTGACGTTTAATTTTTAAATAAAATCATTATTTACTTAAAAAATATATATTTTAAATTTAAAACTAATTTTATAATACATTCAAAAATTAACTGAGGTCTCATAAAATTATCCTAAAATCATAAGAAAACAAAATATTTATTTAGGAATACATTTTATGAAAATGAATTTTATTTTAAATAAATTTATTAATTTAAAATTGTAATTAAATGTTTATTGCTCACAAAAATATCAACACAAAATTAGTAATTTTTAAAATATTCACTCTCATTTATAAGGTGAATAGATTTTATTTCTACTTACATGGGTGAGGTTACTCTTCATAAGTTTCTTATTAATATTCATAAGGTTATATTACTATTTATAAGGGTCAAGTTATTATTCAAAAAAATGTAAGTTGATCCTATCAGACTCTAAATATCTTAGTGATCGCAACTGTATATGTCCAGTTTTCAAAATTCAAAATACATAAGTGGAAAAATTATGTCTAATGGCTAGGTTATAACTATCTTCTACAATGTGAAAGTGTTTTTTCATAGATACTCAGTGTTTCATGAATTTTATATTAAATTTATTTGTAATTCCATGGGGTTTTACACTTATAGGCCACGTTTTTTAAAATTATAAAGTTTTATTCCATGAATAATGCTTAAAATCTATGAAAATTTGGGTATAAACATCATAAGTTATGTTCATGATCACAAGTTCTTATGCTTATCTTATAATTTTATATGGTCATAGATTTATATCTCTTATATTTACCCTTACTACGAATCTGAGCTCAACCTTTATTATGTTTCCATTCCATAGGGTATGATGAAAGTTTTTATGCAGGGTATTTCTATAAAGAGTACTAAATAGGAAGATATTTATGGGAAACATTGATTATCTTTCACCAGATTAGAATATTTTGTTCCAAGTTTACAAGGATAGTAAACTATTATGGTCATAAGGAATTATTTGTGTAATGTAATGAATATTAACCTAATAAAATGTAATGTCTATGTATAATAAGCATGGGTCTCTATATGACATCATCATTGACCACTAATATGTTGTAATCTTTTGGCACATCCTACTAAATATATTTGATGTGAACCTAGTGAGTACATTGACCTGGAGTCATATCTTTCAAAGAATAAACGGTTGTGGACTCCTAGCCCTGGAATATGGGAAAATTAATATTAATTAATTAGTTATTTATTTAAGATTAAACCAAATCCAAAGGTATGCCCATTAAAACACGTGTGCAAGGAAGAATGATGCATGATCCTTTCCTAGGTATCTACCTTGAAATCAGTATCAATTCATTTAATATGATAAATAAAATTAAAGGTCCATGTATCGGATCACATGGGTCTCCAAATACCCATTTACTAACTGATCTATTTTGTTTACTTCACTTACTAAGTTCAGCTGACATCATTTCCCTACCAACCCATATAGTCCTCAATAGTTATTACCTATAAAATCAATCTTAATACTCAACCTAAACATTTTATACCACTATGTAATGACCCCCTCCAAGGCCAATAATGACAGAATGAAAATTATGACACTCAGATACCTCCTCTAATAAGCCACAGTTTAGTGATAATCACCAAGGAAATATCATACACACTAATGGGATGAATTACCCTCTTATAAGAACATGAGGAAATAGAGATAATACACACCACCATATAATTTCTACTCAAGATAAAATAAAATATCTCAAGTACATTCATGTAATGTCATTCAATTGAGTGACTGTAACAAAAAAACTGTAATTATAAGAAGTAAAAGCCTCGATAGTGAACATGAATCCCAAAAAGATCATGAATAACTATTGAGCTAGTAATGTTCATCTTGGTCACCAAAAAACTATTGTAGACCTAAAAAAATAAGTTTTATATATATGTAAGGTGATCGTAGCATGTATACTCAGTAGAGTCCACCTCAAATCCTCTCTAGAAAATGATAAAGAAAACATACTAAATCCTAATGAACAACAAGTGAAACTAACTCATCACATAAAAAATTATGATAAGTTCCCAACCTCACCATAGCTCTCTCATAATGTATCACATATAAGAGGTCATAAAATATAATATCAAAAGAAGGTATCCCACTAGTTTGTCACTCTGCCCTAATTTCATATGTTCTAATACATCGCTCCCCAAAAGTATGTTAGCCCAATAACACCTAGGTTGTTGTATTATACCATTCACCTCATGCGTCACATCATTTCATCATCCCATTACACTTATCTAAATAGTAACTGAGTAGTTTTTAGGAGCTTCCACAACCTATATATTGATAATTTTACCTCAATCCATCACAACTCATACATGACATAACTATAATAATATATAGTATACTATATTTGTAGGTAAATTTGTGTAAACTAATAACATGTCATTATACCCCTCTATAAAAATATATGGGAAAGGTAACCATTGTGTGTACCATCACATAATAATCCTAGGAAAAGATAGTGGGGCAAGAGGTAATAATCATCCATTTGTTCCTCACTAAATGGTATATTGGAGAAAATACACTCTCAGAGTCTACTGTGTGTCACTCACCCTACTAAAAATGGTGGGGTGTCATATGAAATCACATAACAAACAAAATAAAAACAAATTTCAACCACACTATTTACATCAACCTAGTCTTAAAATAAACTACAGTTATCATCTCTTGGACACTTGGCTACCACTACTAAGGACGTGGTATCATATAAGCATACAAGAATTTAAATAAGGACTTTATTGATTTCTTTCCAATAGATATTTAACGTTACACTAATTCTTCCAATTATCAATTATCATTACTTTAAAATTACCTTAATAGAATCACCAACCAATTCACATGCCCTGGAGGTATAAACCAACTGATCTATCAATTTCTAAAGATTATTATCATTTTCATTCCAATAATCCATCAACACCATGGATTAAAACGTTTATTATTCATTATTATTAAATATTTATAGGTACTTGAGGACCCATACAAATCTACCATAAAATAGATTCATAAACCAATCACAATCAACTACCTTAAGAAGTGGGTAAATGAATGCAGAAACAAGTAACTCGAATATCCATACATTGAGAAAAAATAATAAATAAGAAATAACCACAGCTTAAATGCAACAATAGGAAATCATAGCTTTGACCCATTCCATCAATCTCAATTCCATCCACAATCCTACCATGCATATCACCATGTATCTATCCATCCATTAATGGTGTCAACTACTACCACAAACCCAGCCCTCCTCTCCCATGTATCACCAAACCATCAGTTATCCTAGCCTTTCATTTCATAGTATAGAAATGGTCACGTCTAGATAAATCACACAAGGCATCAGGGAAAAAAAATCAAGAGGACACCTAGTCCCTAAAAACCAAGGCATCCTTCTGATAGAGCTAATATTTCCACTGTTTATCATATCTAATTTAAGGATTTAATCCCCATCAATTTTACATTTTATTTGAATTGAATCATTTTTGGAACTCAATAAAGTTTTGGTCTTAATTGTGAAAAGTTCATAATTATAGACTTTTAACTACTTAGAATTGTCTATTGTATTCCAAGATTGTAGGTAATGAACACTTCGCACCATGAGCGAAGCAAAGCGGCACGTCAATGGATTTTGTAGAAAAGAAGCAGAGCTGGAAAACTAAATCAGAATGCATACACAACGTGTAGTTTCAGTAAACATCATGACCTATTCAAATAGATTTTTTCACTTGATACATGTCATGACTTCAGAACACATCATTAACATAAGCTAAACGTTGTGAGTCTCAAGTACACGACGTGACTGGAGTCAAAGATCAACTGAGATTCGTGCAAGAAATTTGTGCTGATCCAGTATACACAGAGGGGTGTACACATTGTGAACCCACAGTACACGTCATGTACTAGTCGGCGTGCAAAAAAAAATAAAGGCGATTCAACACTATGTTTTGATGGGAGTGCCTATAAAATTCACCCCTTGGTCGATGTTTTGAGGAAGTCTCAGACAGACAAAGAGTAGCACACTCCATCCAATATGAATCCTTCTATCACTACGATGGAGATAAAGATCGTGAAGAGGATGTCGCGCCTTCATGCTGTGACGAATATGATGGTGGTAGCCCAAGCATTGAGCAGCTAAGCGGCAAGTGGTTGTGGCCGGCAACACCCAACGGACACTCTCTTCTGAGTTGCGAACTCATTGTGTAATCTCTATTTTGAATTTATTTTGAACCTATATTTTTGAATAAATATGGTTGTTTTATTTATTAAATATATTTTCAACAAATATGTTTAGATCGTTGTTCCGATTATGATGTAAATTAATTACCTTCACTGTTTTAATTTCTTTGGAAAGGTCTTTCCATTGAGCATAGTGGATTTAATTAGGTTTGATTACTTCAAAGTCTTCAAGCAATTGAATCACATCCATAGGTGGGACAAATGTAAAGGTATTTATATGATGTCTAATCAAGTTTGAATGTAGACCTGGGGGTCCTTGGGGTTCATTTTTTAATTCACATTGAGGAAAAAAATTAATGATGAAGAGGAGAGTGTCCAAGAGGGTGAATCTAGTCTGCAACTGTTATTTTAAATCTAATTTTCAAACCCACTTTATTTGCTATCTATTTTCTTACTTGTACTTCAATTTATTTGCACTTTATTTATTATTAAAAAAAATTAACTTTAAATCAAATCCCTAATTTTCTCTTCTTGCAAAAATAACAAAAAAAGTGACAGTTTTGCAACTCAAACTGCAACTTCCTTGAGAGACAACCTCGTGGTCACCATTGTACTACATTAAAAGGGGGAAAATATTTATTGAGGTTAACACAACTGAAAACCTATAAATAAACTTCCTTTATAAGAAAATAGTCACACTTGGTGTAACATCCTAATATTTTAAAAAGAATGCTTTTTTTATAGCATATACAATATGTAACACCGAGCTTAAACGAACCATCAAATATTATTATTTAAATGATATAGTTATAAATCATCTATTAAATTGGTGGAATGAATAGGAATAACAAAATTTTGAAAATTATGTATAAAGGTTTTATATAAAGAAAATATATTGATAAACAAGTACTCAATTTTTAATAAAGTCATTATATGCTTTAAAAATATATTTTTCCCCAAAAAAAGGTTTTTATTTCTTTTTGGTGAGAAAATAATTTATTTAATTTATTAAATCTTTATAAATTTTATTTGAAAAAATGAAATTCATTTTTTAAATTATCATTCCAAAATTACCTTAGAGTGAAATTTTAATAATTTTCTAACAAGATTTATTTTTCATTGAATAGTGAAAAATACTAATGTTTTATTGAAACTGTCTTTTAATTTCAAACTTTTACAATGTTTAATTTTCTTTTAAAAATATTTAAAAGTAAAATTATTTCATTTATATTATTAATAATCTAATCAAGGTTAACCAAATCAATTTTATGTTGAATTTTGGTATAAAAACTTGTTATGCTTAAGAAAACATTTTTTCTCGAAAACTATTTTTCGTCACTTTTTTGAGGTTTAATTTTAAATTATATTCTACCAGTTATATAAATTTATATTGAAAATTGATTTCATATTTCGAATCAAGATTTTCAAATTTTATTAATAGTTTTATTTTATTTTTGGCCAAAATAAATAGCAACCATATTAATTTTTTGTGTTCACGGTAAAGGTGAAATAGAATTATTAAAGTTAAAACTAATGTGTTAAGGCTTCAAATTAATTATAAAAAATTCCTTTATCCTATTTTATGTGTGGATTTAATACATATCCATAAAAATATTTAATATATTTTTTCTTGGTTCTATTTTTCTTTGATAATAACCTTTATATTAATTTAAGAAAAGAACAAATACAAAATTTCACTCCCTTGAAATTAATATTTCTAAGATTATTACATAAAGATAAAAAGAGGATAAGTTCAGCTATAAATATTTATTTGAATTAATAATTGATTTTTTTATCATGGTAATGTATTTATAATTTTTAGTTATTAAATAATTACCTTAAATTCTTAAATAACACTGACACAGTATTTGTTCAATTAGTAGAAAAATAAAATAAATGGTTTTAAAAATATTAAAAGTAATATAATTTTGATTAATTGTTGAGTTACATAAGTTTTTTAGATAAATATAACATTTTATATATGTTTAAAGGTTTTATAATTTAATTCCATTAATTTCATGTTGTTTTCAAAGATAAATTATGTGATTGGTTCTTAAAATGAAATTAATAGTATTTTATGTTAAAAAAATTATTAAATTATTTAAAGATCATAAAAATATTGAAATAAGACAATTAGAATGATAAATGGTCATAAATTTCATCTATTGTTCATTTATGAGCCAATTTTTAACTTATAAGTAGAATTATAACCCTTCAATATTAAAAAATTATTTACCATGGTTAAGATTAAAATTAGTTAACCAATGGGTTAAACCAAAATATAAGGTATAAAATGATATATAAACCTATAAAAATTTGATTTTAATATTATATTAAGACCAATATATTCCTTATATTCTAATCCATACCATTTTAGAACTATTTTACATGAGTTAGACACATATTATATTATAATATTTTATGTATTTCTAAAAATGACATTAATGTTATTTTATAATAAACAATATTTAATTAAATGATTTAAAATTCATAAAAATTATATCTTCATATAATTTAATGAGATATTTTTTAACATATAAACTATGGTCTATTTATTGGTCACTTTTCCTTTTATGGTAACATTCTTGACCCTTAAATAGTAGAATACTTTGATATTGTAGTAATTGTCAAAAGGAATATCATGGGTTAAGACTAAGAGATAGGTGTTAAAACATTCCTTAAACTTGTATAAATTTCATTATATGAGATTATTTAGACCTATAATCATCTTATATTATAAATATTTCAATTTTTAGTCGCTTTATTATAAAAAATAATTTATATTAATTTTATATTCCAAGAGTTCCCCTCCTCTCACTTTAAATAAGGAACCTAATATCCTCTCTTTCTCACACCTTTTTATCCTTATATTTTATAAAATACCTTAAAAATACCTTAATATATTCTTTAACCACATCATATATCTTATTTTCATTCCAAAATACCATCCCTTCAAGGATTATGGTGTAATCTAAAAGAGATTTCTCAAAAAATAGGTATAACTCTTAACCAAAACTTTTAAATTTTATTTCTTATTAAAACTCATATAAATACCTGATATCCGTTATAAAATAATGATTTTTTTTATCTTAAATATAATTAATTATTATTATTATTTCCTAATAACCATTATCCATCTTCTTTACATCATATGGAAAGCAAAAACATCACTAATGTGTATGTACGGCTTACCGTCTCCACGTAGCGGTGTAATTCATTTTTCATCTCCATTTTAAATATATGGTTATAAAGATGGAATTTATGATTATATATGATATTTATGAAATAATTATGGTTTTATAAATATATTATATCATTTAACTTCTTACCTTTCCTTTCGTTTGAAAATGATAATGTTGCTCCTGCGTACGTGTGGACTACTACCTCCATGAAGCGATGTGATTAATTTTTCATTTCCTCTTTTCATGGATGGTAATAAGGATAGATTTAATGAATTTATATGATATATATGATATAATAAAGATTACTTAAATTTGAATTATTATTTTCCTTTCTTTCAGTACATTCATCGAAAAGCGAAAGTGACATCCATGCATATGTACAGCATACCCTCCCAATGAACAGTGTAATTCATTTTTCTATATCTACATTTTATGGATGAATATATATATATATATATATATATATATATATATATAATGAATACATATTATATTTATATTATGGTTAAAATTATAGTTATTATGTAACTATGATCAAATTACAAGGACTAGAATTGCACAACCGAAACAACCATGAAAAACTAAACAATTAACACCAAGAAATGGTGATTTTAATAGATAATTATTAATAAATGGGAATTGAAATGTTATAAGTGGATCATATATGATATTATAAGTATTTAAATTATTATTTTATATAATTATAATAAATTTATATTTATAATATAGGATTTTATAGTGCTTATGAAGTAAGTCAGGCCTAAAGTAAGGGTTTCTCATCTCACTTTTGTTTCCGTGAGACATATGTCATATTCACAACTTTTTTATTTTATGTGGTGAATATATTACCCCTTTATATTATATATCATGATTAAATTTATATTATTTATATTTAAAGTTTCATTTTAAGTTATTCCTTTCATGGGGGTTATGATTCAAATGTTACCAAAGCGATAAGGGATATTTCACAATCTCATTATTATCCAGGATTGTTTATGTTTTTAACTCTCCATTGGGGGAATTAATTGATCCTACTATCTTAAACCTAATAAATTTCATTATAATATATTTATTTCTATAAATTACAATTTTTCCTGTTATTTTCTTCTCTTCAAGTGCTCAAGATACCAAAATAATATTTTTAATGAAAACCGACTTTGTTTTCTATTCGGTTGGGAATATTTTTCTTGCATGTCCATATTTTCAATAAAATGTATTCAAAAAAATTAGGATTACAACATGATTATTTAAATTAATTGTTACCCATATTTTACTTTCTATAAAAAAATCAAATTAATCTTCATGTCATTTTCTAAATGAGGTACTTTTGACTTTTTACTAAAAATGTGAAAGGAGTGTTTTTTAGTGTAATCATCATGAATGGAATTTCCCATCATTATGAAAACCCAATGATTTGAAGATTCATTTATAAGTTTAAAATATTATTTTCAAATTATATTTTTTCCTTAATATTTGGGAAATTACTAGATTTGAAAAAAGTGATTTCAAAGTGAAAAGGGTATTTCTTCAATAAATTTTCAAGTGATCTTTTTAAAGTATTTTCATATATGTCAACATACTTTATTGAATATTATGAAAAACTAAGGATATACACTAATGATACCATCCACCATATTTCTATGGATGGTATATGATCATTTTGACTAGGGAAAGTGTTGACATTATGTATGCTAGTTCTTCCTATGTGGACATTTTTGTATTGTTAAGGCATGTTGATTAAGTTGTATTGTTTATTCATATAATGAATGAATTGGACTTATTAAATGAAAAATGGGGTCTAGAATTATATATCCCCTCAATGCATTGATGGGTCTCATGAGTCAAAACAGGTTGATTATTTTTCCAAGGCCTTTCCCATTCATGTAAGATGTCTATGCACGAGGCCTTGAAAGTATGTTTATGATTTTTTAGAGTTATTCCTCCATGATAAGTTTAATATGTATAGAATTATTCATTACATCATTATGAAATTAGTTATTGATGTCCATGTGATTATTTGAATAGTTATGATATCCATGGATAAGTTTCAAACTCATGTGATTATTTATATGGAATTATTTGATCATTATTTATTCTTTCCATATTATTCTTCTTGTTCGAGTTATTGATTAAATGGAATTATTTTAAGTTATCTACCTGTCCATATTGACTATAACTTACTTAATCAATATAGATTCAACTATACATAACCCTTACTAACACTACTAGAAAAATGAACTATACCCACAGTTTAAAATCGTGGGTATAGCCCCCAAAACCGTGGGTATAGCCTATACCCACGGTTTTGGGAACTGTGGGAAACCGAGGCATCGGGATAGGTCCCCAGCCTATATGCACGGTTTTTCAACCATTGGTATAGCTTTTTTTCCATGCTATCAAATCCTCATGCACCCTTGTCCACGCTGTCAATGGATTTTACCCACAGTTTTAAAACTCTGGGTATTAATTTTACAAAAAACGAAAGCGGGGAGAGTTAAACCCGCGACCTCCAAGCGCTGCACATTTCAGCGGAAGTGTCTTACCACTACGCTACATTAATTACGTTAATATATATCAATATTTTGATAAATATATTAATCTGTATTAATATTTGATAAAATTTTGGCGGTGGGTCTCGATCCCCAGTCCTTCCCTCGTGGTCTACCGCGGTGAACCAACTAGTCTATGCAACTTGCGGTTTAATATATCCAAATTTAATCAAATATATTATTATACCTCATTGTATCAGGAAAAAAAATCTTGTGTGATTCGAACCCAAGACTGCCTGAAGCAAGATAGAGCACCTCACCAACCGTGCTAGGCGGTTTATTTGTCTAGATATTTTTATTTATTTAAATATATTAATTAAAACTGTGGGTATAGGAAGGAAAACAGTGGGTATATGTTTTCCCACCAAATATTTTTTGTTTCCTGTGGAATTTTTTTTTTCCGCCAAATCTATACCCACAGTTTTACAAAACTGTGTGTATAGGTCTTCAAAAAAACCTTATTCTCATGGTTTTTCTAAAACCGTGGGTATAGGCCTTTAAATAAACACCTATACCCACAGTTTTGGAAAACCGTGGGTATATGTCATCAAAAAAAATCTATACCCACGGTGTTTCCCAAAACCGTGGGTGGGTATAGGTCCGTATACTATACCTATACCCACTATTTTCCAAAACTGTGGGTATAGGGCTATTTTCCAGTAGTGTGAGCATTTGAACTCACCCTTATTTTGTTTCCTTTCCCCATTATTTTATAAAGTATACTATGATTGATATTAAATAATGTTATAGAGATAATAAGGATGTTCTTAAAGAGAATGGTTTTTTTATATTTTAAGTTTTCAAATGTATGTGAGATTCAAGTATGTATCTAGTTTACCAATACTACTAAACTATTCATTCCTTTTGGATGTGATCACTTGTATCTAGTTCCATTATAATAAAGTAACCACTGAATCTATGATCTAGAGTTTGGGGTTTTATAGTTGGTATTAGAGCATGTTTAGTATAAACCTTGGGAACTAGATTTAGAAAAACATAGATTAGGGAACATGACCATATGGTATACTTTGAGAGTAATTATAATCATAGAATAATATCCTAAAGTTTTGGTAAGATAGATATTATGTGGTTTTCCTAGAAAAAACATCTCTGTCTAGATACTACAAGTGGATGTGGTTTTGGAGTAGATAAATCTAGGGGTAATAACCTTTAAATAGTTAGTTAAATATATCTTGTCCATCATTATAGTGCATGGTGAGTGTTCTATTACTGCACACCTAGTTTGACACTCATGGGGGATATGTTTGGGTTAATTAATATTTTATTTATAAACCATTATTATGAATGAGGGAGTAGAACCTATGGAAACCTATGATATGCCATAATAATACAGGATGAACATAAAGTGTCATAGTTTGATATATATAAGTTTGATCATAAGTTTAAAGTTATTGATACCCCTTTTGAGGTTTCATTTGATTAATGTTTAGTATTATTAAGGGTGTTTTTGGAGACATTTATGGGAATAAAACCCTTTGGTTTAGTATATGTTTTAGTAAAAAGGTTATTTGTGGAATAATGATTTTATATATTATGGGAATAAGTTTAAATTTATTTATAAACTTTAGGTTTAATATGATCACTAATTTTGAGATAATTATTGTTGTTAGGGTCAAAAGAGTCAATTAATTTTGGAATATATTTTTATCATATAAATAACCATGGGATTAAAGATTGATTTGATATCTAAGTGATTTTTTTTTTTAAGAAGTGTAATAAATTGAGAATATTATATGATTAAAGTAAACATAGTTTTAGGATTGAATATTGAGTTAATTTATGGAATCATATATGATTTTATTGTGGATTTATGGTGATTATGGATATTTATGGAAATGATTAGCATATTTTGGGGAGTATATGATTAGGGTATATATATATATAGTATATGTCCTTATGATAAATTGATATTATTTAGAGATAATAGTTAAGTTGATCATAAAAATAATATGTGATCAAATAGTTATGATATTTTTGGTTTTTAATTTGGTTAGACTTTTTTTGGAGTATTTTTAAGGTTAACTATTTATAGAATGGATTGAGTTGAACTTTAGGATTTATTGTTTAGGTTTTAGAGATTAATGTATTATATTGGATAAATTGTGATAACAATTTTGGTTTTGCTAAATGTTTAGAGAAAAATTTAATGACTTGTGAATATTATGATCTATTAAAAGTTAATTTTAGTTCTTTAGGCAAGAAAAATTCATCTTGACAATTCATTTCATAGTGTAGGAAATAAACTGTAAATTCATCAAATCACAACCAAAGGATAAAATTGTACTTATAAAATAGAAATAAAACAAGTAATTACATTTAATAATGTTTTATATTTTTATAATAAAAATAATCCCTAAAAATTATGAAAAGTAACTTGAAATAAAAATGTTATCTTTTTACCTTCATTTTCGAAGAATCGATGGTCTTTTAACCCCTCGCTGATTTATGGTTTTTTGGTCATTAACTTTCTCAGGACCATGATCTATGTAACTCTATATTAGTCCTTGGATGTTATTTTTCTCCTCCATGTCTATATATTAAATTCCCACAAATGTTCTTCTTATTTGGGAACTTGAATATGTGATATTTCAGGTAACCATTATGTTCCCCACTTTCCTTTTTCAAAGTTTTATTATCCCTATGTACGATGTTGGCTTGCAACAATGGTATTTTCCAATTCTAAATCTTTAATGACTGAGATAAAATTTTAGGGGTGTAATTTATTTAAGGGGTAAAATTTAATACCCCAATATTCTAATAATAACACTTTTTCGGTAGCATTCACAACTCACAACATCAAACTTAAACAAACTGGGAAAAAAAATTATTTAAATGTTATAGTTATAACATATCTATTAAATGAGAAAAATGAATAGTAACAAACACATTTTAAAAACTATGTATAAATTTTTTATATAAATCAAATATATTTATAAATAAGTCCTCAATTTTTAGTAATGTTAATATATTCTTTAAAAATACATTTTTCCTCAAAAATGATTTTTATTGGTTTTTAGTGAGAAAATAATATAACTAATTTCTAAAACTTTTAGAAAAATTATTTGAAAATTTTAACTTTATTTTTGAAATCATCATTCCAAAATTAGTTTATAGTGAAATTTTTAGAATTTTCTAAAAATATTGATTTTTCATTGAATAGTGAAAAATACTGATTTTTTATTGAAAAATGTCTTTTTGTTTCAAAAATTTACAAAGTTTACTTTTAAAAAAAATATTTAAAATTAAATTTATTTAATTTATATTATTAATAATCTAATAAAGGTCATTTTAATGAATTTTATGTTGGATTTTGGTATAAAACGTTTTATACTTAAGAAAACATTTTTTCTGGAAAAATAATTTTTATCACACCTTGTGGGTTTAATTTTAAATTAAATTTGACCAATTATAGAATTTGAATCTTTAAAAATAGATTCAATGTTTTTAATTTTGAGTTCCAATTTTTTTAAATAGATCTCAATTATTCTTTTCAATATTTTTAGTAACCATAGTAAATTTTTGTTACCATGGTAAATGTAAAATATGTTAATTATGGATAAAACTAATTTTATGAGGCTTTAAATTCCTTAAAACACTTGCCTTTATCCTATTTTATGAGTGGAGTTTTTTAATTTCCATAAAATTCTTGAATATATTTCCACTTGGTTCTATTTTTCTTTGATTATGACCTTTATATTAATTTAAGAAAAGAATAAATACAAAATGACACTCTCTTGAATTTAATATCTATAAAAAAATTATATCAGGATAAAAGCAGGATAATTTCATTCATAAATTTTTTTAAAATAATAATTATTATTTTATCATGTTTATTTATTTATAATTTTTATTGGTTAAATAATTTCCTTAAATATTTATGAAATGTTGATAGATTATTTATTCAATTAATAGAAAAATAAAAAAATGATTTTAAAAATATTAAATGTAATACAATTTTGGTGAATTATTGTGTTCCAAAAATTTTGTATATAAATATAACATTTTAGGGATTTTTTAAAGTTTTATATTCTATTTTAATTATTGTCATGTTGTTTTCAAATTCAAATTACTTGAATAATTCTTAAAATGACATTGATAGTATTTTATGTTAAATATATATTATTAAATTATTTCAAAATTATAAAAAATATTAAAATAGTATTAATATGATGATAAATGGTCATAAATTCCATCCCTTGGTCATTTATGTGTTAATTATTACCTTATAAGTCAAATTATAACACTTTAATATTAAAAAAGTCATTACCACATTTAAGATTAAAATTGGTTAACCAGTGGGGTTAAACAAAAAGATAAGGCTTAAAATGATATTTAAACCTATAAAAATTTAATTATATTATTATATTAAGATCATATATTAATTATATTCAAATTAATTCCATTTTTTAACCATTTAAAATGAGTTATTAACATATTATATTATAATATTTCATGTATTTCCAAAAATGACATTAATGATATTTTATAATAAACAATATTTTATTAAATGATTTAAAATTAATAAAAATACTATATTCATAAAATTTAATAATATATTGTTTAAAATTTCAACCTTGGTCCATTTATGGGTCACTTTTCCTTTTATAATAGCATTCATGATCCTTAAATAATAGAAAATTTTGATATTACGGTAATTGTCATAAGGATTAATGGGGGTTAAAACTTAGAGATAAGGGAGAAAATATCAAATGAACTTGTCTAAATTTTATTGGATGAGATTATTTAGAATTATCCTCATATTATCTTATAAAAATTTCAATTTGGAGTCATTATATTATAAAAAATAATTTATAATAATTTAATACTTTAAGTAATTCCAAGAGTGCCCCTCCCCTCGTTTATCAAAGGGAATATCCTATCCTATATTTATAACACCTTTTAGACTTATATATTGGCCAATAAATAACATAATAACTTCATATATTCCTTAACCAAATATTATATCTTCTTTTCTTTCCAAAATACCATCCCTTCAAGGGTTACGGTTTAATCCAAAAGAGGTTTCTCAATGAAGAGGTATAACTCTTAACTGAGTGTTTTCAGTTTTATTTATTCTTATACATCAAATAAATCCATGATATATATTATAAAATAATTAATTAAGTATTTAAAATATATTTAATTGTTATTATTATGACTGAACAACCATTATCCACCTTTTTTCATCCTATGGAAAGCAAAAAAAACGCTCTTGCGTACGTACAGCTTACTATCTCCACATAACGGTGTAATTTTTTTTATCACCATTTTACTTAGATGGTTATAAATATAAAAATAATGAGTATATATTATATTTATGAAATAATTATTATTATAGAAATATAATATATCATTTACCTTCTTACCTTTCCATCCTTTTGAAAGTGATAATGCCACTTGTACATACTGTGGACTACCACCTCCACGAAACGATGTGATTCATTTTTCATTCATCATTACATGGATGGTAATAAGGATAGATTTAATGAATATATATGATATATATTATATAATAACAATTCAATAAAAGTTAATTATTATTTATATTTATTTTATTCTATCCATTGAAAAGTGAAAACAACATTCATGCGTACATAGAGTATATTGTCTCTATGAACGATGTAATTCATTTTTCTATCTCTAACTTTTATGGATGAATATAAATATATATATATATAATATTATATATATATATCATGGTTAAAATTATGGATATTATGGAACTATGATCGAATTACAAGGACTAGAACAGAAGAGTTGAAACTTCCCTGAAAAATGAAACATTTAACACCTGGAAACAATGATTTTAATAAAGAATTATTAATAAATGGGTATTGAAATTTTATAAGTGGGTCATATAACTATTTAAATTATTATTTTACAAAATTATAATAAATCTAAAATTATTGTACCATATTTTAGAGCACTTACAAAGCATTTTAGGCCTGAGGTAAGGGTTTTGCATCTCACTTTTGTTTATGTGAGAAATATATCATATTCACCACTTATTTATTTCATGCGGTGTATATAATTCACATTTTATATGATATATAATCATTCCATTTATATTATTTGTATTTAAATTTCATTTGAAGTTATTTATTTCAGGGGGTTATGATTCAAAATTTACCAAAGCGGTAAGGGTTTATTTCACAATCTCATCATTACTCGAGATTATTTATGTTTAAGTATCCACTGAGGGAATTATTTGATAATTATATATTAAATATAATATGTTTTATTATCTTATTATTATTTCTATAAATTACAATTTTTCCTTTTATTTTCCACTCTTTAAGTACTTAAGATACTGAAATAATATTTTTAACAAAAACCAACTTTGTTTTCTATTTGGTCAGGAATCTTTTTCTTCCATATACATATTTTCATTAAAAAAATAAAGAATTTTTTTATGATTATACTATGATTTTTTAAATTGATTTTTAACCATGTATAATTTTTTATAAAAAATATTAAAACCAATCTTCTTATCATTTTCTGAATGAGGTACTTTTAACTTTTTACCAAAAATGTGAAAGGAAACTTTACTTTAACATATTAGCATAAATGGAATTTCCTTTCATAAGGAATACACAATGATTTAAATTTTCCTTTAAAATTTTCAAAGTTACTTTTAAATGAAAATTGTTACTTTATTATTTGGGAAATTTTTAGATTTTGAATATGTGATTTCAAAGTGAAAAGAGTATTTTCCTCAAGATATTTTCCAGTTAACTTTTTAAAGTATTTTCATATATTTCAACATCCTTTTTTGGATCTTATTATATAATGAGGATATACTTTAATTATATCATCCATCATATTTATTTTGAGGGTATATGATCAGTTGGACTAGGGGAATTATTGAAATTATGTATGCTAGTTCTTTCTGTACTGAAAGTTTTTTATTATTAAGGCATGTTGATTAAGTTGTATTACTTATTCATATGATGAATGCATTAGAATTATTAAGTTATGGGTGGGTCCCCAAATTATATATCCCCTTAATGCATTAATAGGTATCATGAGATAAAATAATTTGGGTATTTGGCCAAGGCCTTACCCATTTATGTAAGATCTCTAGGCATGATTCCTTGACGATATATTTATGATGTCTTAGAATGAGGCCTCGATGGTAATTTTAAGATATCTAGAATTATGAATTATGTCATTATGAATCATTTATTTATGACCATGTGATATTTTGAATAGTTATCATATCCATGGATAAGTTTCAAGCTCATGTGATTATTTGTATGACATTATTTGATCATCATTTATTCCTATCATATTATTCTTCTTTCTCAAGTTACTGATTAAAGGGGTTGTGTTTTTAGTTACTTTTCTTGTCATAATGATTATACTTTATTTGATCAAGATTGATTCTATTGTATGTAACCCTTACTGATCATTTTATCTCATGCTTATTTTGATTCTTTTCCCTGAGATTCTAGGAAGTGTTCTATGATTGATATGAAAGGATGATAGAGGGAATAATGATGTTATTAAAGAAAATATTTTTTTGTATTTTATGTTTTCAAATTTAGGTGAGATCAAGTATGTATCTATTTTCCAATACTACTAAAATATTTGGTCCTTTGGGATGTGATCTCCTTCAATGGCCCGAAGGCCTTCATTTTTTATTGATTTTTGATAATCCACCTTTCAAGGGGTGACATAGAACCCTTACAAGGTCTGTAGGTGTAAGTATTACATGGACCATAGGACTTATAGGAATTCATTGCTCGTAGGCTTCAAACATTACATACAACCCAGACTAACTACTTGGAACTTCTCCTCCCCAGCATCTTCATCGTGAAATTAGCTCTCCACATTCGCATGGCTGTTCGGCTAGGCATTCTCGTGCATGCACAGGCTTGTCCTAATGGCAGGTACCATACCCTCTCATTCTTGTAATCCGTTTAGCTTCTACTATGGTGAAATCTCCTTACTCATCCTCCTTGTAGAGCTTGTTCCTTATAGGTTGTCTGGTTTGCATATGCACTTAAAGGTGACCCAAAGGCCTTGAGGTGGCCCTAAGGCCTTACTGACCCGAAGGCCTAGGTGGACCGAAGGCCTTAAAGGACTCAGGGACCAAATTGGTGGCCCGAAGCCCCAAATGGGGGCATATTCCCGGCTGCTACAGTGCCAAACAGTGACTGCTACAATCCCGCTACAGTACTGCTACAGTATCCCTAAAATTCTGCCTCTGCCTGGATTTGATCTTTGGGCTACTAGAATTTGGGGTATTTACACTCAGCCCCAAACATTTATCTTTATCAAATAACTAGTTCATTACTATCTTGAATTAACTAATTCATTTATCATAGTTTAAAACCACAAGTAACCTAAGACATTATATATTAAAAGATATAAATTATTTAAACATGTTTCCAATCATAAATTTAAGTTTCATCAAGATTTAAGCAAGAACATTTACAATTAACATGCCTCTTAATTATTTTTTTCAAAAATTATACCAGCTTTATGTTATTCAGCCAAATAAATTAAAATAATAAATAATGGTTAAATTTAACATGCATCAAGCATCACTTTGATTTCAAAAAAAATTAAAAATAGTTTCATTTAAACATGCTTCTTTAATTATTTAGCCAATATAAATTACCATATTTATGTTATTTAACTATTTTCATCATATTAGGCATGATAAACCATAATATAAACAAACATGTTAAACCAAGTATATCATAGATGGTACACTATCTTGAAAAACAAGATTCAACTGTTATCATGATGGAAATACATGTGATCACTACAACCATAACTGAGGTTTATTCTTTATTATAGTTTAATCTTTATCAAGTTTAATTACACCATCATCCAAATAGATAAAGCATGATAACATTATAATTTCACATTAAATAATATGAGAAGCAACACATACCCTAAATAGATTAGAAGTTCAATGTTCTTCACATAAGAACAGATTATTAATGTTCAACCACCATCGAAAAAAGCACCACAAAATTGGAGGAAGGCTAACTAGAACCTAGAATCCGCAAAACACCATCAAATCATTCTCAAAAACTGCTAAAATAGATGTTTTTTCCACCAAGAACATCCAAAAAATTGATGAATGAAAAGGAGAAGAAAATGGAGAGGTTCCTTGAATAAAAGAACTTGATTTACCTTAATCCGTGTTAGAATGCCCATGAAATTGGTCAAGGGGAATAAAAGGGAGTTAAAAACACTACTCAACAACAAATTCTGTCAACATATCTCCAATGTGATAGATCTCTTAACAAAGCCCTAGGTTCATCATAGAATCCGTAAAATGATAGAATGCTCGATGAAGGGTCGCAGATCAATTAGTAGAGGAAGAAATATACTAAAACCACACTCAAGACCCCCCATTAAGGTGCATCCATTTTTACATTTCAAATTGGTCAAGATATGAGTAAAAAGGCGGTCATATTAAAGCAAGCCTAAATGCCACCAAGGATTCCACCACGGCCTAGCCATGGTCGTGGTGTCTCTTCAACATGTCAGCACAAAATGGTATCCTTTATGGAGTGTTACCAAAATCAAATCCATTTCCCCCTTGACATGAATTTCAAAATGTCTGGACATTTCATTTCTAAGATTACTATTTCGGATAGGTGACCCTTCATAACACCATTCTAGGTTCCACACCCACATTGGACATTTTGAGTTGGCTGTTTTTGAAAAAAGGAACACACGAGGCCCAAAACGGCCAACCAAATGGATTGATAATCCTTGCTGTAATACATGGTGTACCAAAACCATACAACCATCCTCATATGGCCCCCACCATTCCCACCATCATGTCATGGTAGCCCTTTTAAAGTTAAAAAAACATCTCTCTAGACTCTAGAACACCTCCAAACTCCCTATCAACACCATCGAACCTCGGGAAAACACAAAGGAAAGTTTGGTAAGGTATGAACCATTATAATGATGAATATGAGGGACCAAATAATAGAGTAGGGTCATGAAATCCTTGATTATATACTCATGGTAGTGATATAATGGAAAAGACAACCTTGGGTTCCAACATGAGAGACAGTGTCAGGATATGATGTTCTTGTGTCCTTATCTACTATTGTGTTGAGATATGATGGCCTTGTGGCCTAACCTATGATAGATTTGGGATGTGATGACTTTGTGGACTGATATGACTCGATGCCTTGAGACTAATGAGAGACATGTTCACTAACCATGTGTCTAGAATTTGTTTACTTTTTTTGTTCTTGTGTGATGTTTTGAGTTTTTTGTTCCGGTTACTACTCAACCACAAAGAGGCCATTTTGAAAATCCAAAAAAAGAGAATTTTTAGTTGATATATAATCATTTATTCTTTCTTGATAATTTATTATTATCATGTAATACACTTATTATACATGTGAACACATATTAAGGATACATTTGTGGTGTCACACTAGGTTTTATTACTCACACCCTGCATGGACATCTCAATGCATGTGAAGACTTCATGATTAGAGTTCTAGGTAAGGGAAAGGGGCCCATGGAAGATAGCTGAGTAGTAGAGCATAGAGTTGGTGGAAGTACTAGGATAGTCTCTACATGATTATCAAGTGTTTCTTTATTTGTCTATTTACACTTATTTATACTCTTGTTTGGCTTTCCACATTGGGAACCTAGTTTATTTATATGTGTGACATGGGTGACATTTTTTGTTAAATAATGTTTATTTTATGGTGTATGTCTATGTTGCTAAGGGTATAGTCACCCCCACTACATCCTTAGACCCTTTCCACTATTCATAAGCCTCTTTCATATGGGGTGTCACTCATGAGGTCTTATGGCATCTCCACTTGGGTGTTGTTCTGGTAAACCCAGTTTGGGGCATTACAAAATGGTATCATAGGAAGTCATGTATTATTTCTTATTGATTATTTTAGGACATGGTATAAAGGATATGGGTTGTGTGGAACTCAGGTAGGGGAGTTTCTATGAGCCTAGCCATCTCATGTGTAATAAACCTCCAAATTACTAGTGACAAGGTTTATGTTATAGTTTTATGGGATTTGGGTGTGTTCATGAATCATGACTAGGCACTTAAGATAACATTTCATATATATATATATATATATATATATATACTTTTTGAGTTATTAAAGGTAATTCTTTAATTAAATGACTATATTTGTTCTATCTATTTGGGATATACCTGTAATTTTTTGAGTGATATAATTATGTTCTCTATTGTTGTTATATATCTTTTATTCCATTAAATAGTTGAACATGATCATTCTGTTATGTTTTGTGATATATATATATATGAATGTAACTAATGTGCAGGTATGTGGAACTAGGATTGAGCCTTGAGTAGTACTAGTAGGGTTGTGTTTTATTGTTATTGATAGCCTCTTAGGATAGGTTTTCTATAGAGATCCCTTGATTGTACCATATAACTTCTTAAGTTGTTTTTGTAAGAAAGTTTTTGTAGACGCTCTATGTAAGGATCCTTGATTTTAGATCCTTTAAAATATATACTATGTTGTATAATTTGTTTCACATGCTACACCCAATATAATAAAACCAAAAAATATTAATAAGACATTATTAATAAAGCTAAAAAAACAATATGGTTATAAATGATTAATATTTATTACCTTTAGAAGCTAAATAATTAATATGAGTTAATATTGAAAAGATTATTTTCAATAAAATCCATTTTCATTATATTATATATTTTCTTTTAAAAATATATATTTACAAATTTTTAATTTTTAATTTGATAAATTAAAATCCAATTTTTAATTCCTCGAAATAAAATTATCTTTGGGTGTATTTTTTATATTTTTCTAAACTAATCAATTTTTAGGTGAATAGTGAAAAGTACAAATTTTGAAAATACTGTCACTTTTATATGACTTAGAAGTTCTTGAAACATTTTTGATATACAAATTATATATTTATAAAGTAAAATAAATCATTTAAATATACTATTTTTAGTTATAAAACCCATGGGTACCATTTTAGAAAATCAAGTAATATTTTATGAAAACTATTTTTTATCTATTTCTTTAATTAAATTTACACATGGGAAAATTAGGTTTTATATTTATTTTAATGTAAAATAACACTTATTCAAATAATTAAAATCTTATTAATATCATTATAATAAATAAAATTTATAATTTTTTCCTATATATAAACGTTATTCTTAAAAATACACTTTTTTAAAAAATGGGTTTTTACACGTTACATGCGCTACTGTTAAGATTAATTTCCCTATGCATGGAAAGTTAATTTGATAAAATGATTATTAAATTTTAGATATTATTTTTTATAATATTTAATCTATAAAATTATCATTTGGGGGTATAAAATTCAGATTTTTATGATTAATGCTAATTACCATGATAACGGTGAAATAATTATTTTAATAATATTGTTTTATTAATATCAATGAATTTATATCAAATAAATTAAATTTAAATAATTTAAATAATTAATATAATGTGATTTATAAACACATAAATATATATTAACACTCATTTAATTTTTAATCAATACTAAATAAAATTAAGAATCTATAATGGTCTAAATATCTTTTTTCTAACTAAAACGGTTTTTCTATGCATTATCTATTTTAATTTAAAATTTAATTTTATAATACTTAGAAATTTAATTGGATTAAATATCAGTCTTATTTAGTTCTTTAACACACAAATTTGGTTATATGGGTTATGTTATATGTTTAATAAAACATAAAATCACTTAGTTAAATACTAGTTCCCGAGTTTAAAAGTAAAAGAGTAAAATATAAAAACTTAGTGGTAATAAATTGTTTAAAGCATATTTTTAAAGACTTTTTTGAGCCTTTATTGAATAAAATACTCCCCAAAATCCATTATATCTAATATTTTTAGCCACTGACCTTTAAATAGTGTCACAATATTATTAAAATATAAAGGGTGTTTCCAAAAGTGATTTTTTTTGTCATGACACGTCCCAGTGGGGCCCGTACTATGCCTCCCCAAGCCCGCATCCAATAGGCCAGGGGCTGGTGACTAGCACCGAATAGGCATATTACTAACATGGGAGGCATTGCCTATGTACCTGTACACATGCACACATCTCCAAGCCCACAAATGCTAAAATGTAAAAACCACTAAGGAACAAAATGCATGCATACAACTAAACCCAACCAACAGAGTACGACGAAAATTAAAGTGCTGAAAGAAAACTGGTCCAGAATACAAGCCCACCAAAAACAAGAGTCTAAAAACTACAAAGTCCAACCTGTAAACACAAAGAGGTACTAGGACTGATGCTCGTAGTCATAGGAACACCTCGGCCTGTAGGGAACTCAGAAAGCTCGGTCCTGTCCTGGTCCGCCCTGGACCCTGTCAAAAGGCTGCTCATCTGCACAATACACGACACATGCGGGCAAAGCCCGTGCAGGGGTGATTATAACAATACTCAGTAGAGGACCCCGAAAAACCACAAAGTAATACACGAAGTAAAGCTACAGTCATCTCTACACAGTATATGTCTACTGAACATATAATAGGTGAACACAATCCAGATATACTTAAACCTCAAACCCGTGGTCTAGAAAAAAGTCACACAACCAGATACCCCCTCTAGGGATTCAGTTGAAAGATTCCACGAAGAACTCGTTCTGGGATAACACACTCTACGATTCTGGCAGCTCTGATGACATCCGTCCGATAAGTACTGTTCGTCGGGAAATTTCACAAGAGGTAGTTATACTCATTACAGGAGACACACTTCCCAGTGGGAAGATCATGATAGATAGATACAATCATTATGGGAGACACACTCCTAAGTGGGAAAGATCATGATACACAGATGAGGATCACTACCAGGGCCATGGTGGATATCGCGACTCATCCAGATTCACCTGCTGGGTAGAGGGTCAACGCCCGGTAGATTTGGTCACGTCAATTCCTAACTCTACCTAGGGTCAAGGATGGATAGAGGATCTTGATTCGGGCCTCTCAGATGGATGCCTGACTCTATCATAGAAAGTCCTGCTAAAGGGATCATACTCCTGTAGAAGTAAAAGATGCCTGACCTTCAGGGGATCAAGAATAAGGGGCACTAACCCAAACAAAACATGTCCAATATATGGTGGATAAGAAGACCAAGCCTTTTTTTCAAAAAGTACACAGCGTGTAGAAATGTCACACGCCGTGTCTTCAGACCCTGGGTACTGCCCGTGTACAACGGACCATGTTGTAAGGATGGTTGTGTAGAAAAATTCAGCACACAACATGTGGTATGGAGTACACACCGTTTTCGAGTCATCCGGGGTCGGCTCCGTATACACGGCCGTGTGCCCGTACACGGGTTTAACCCATGTACGCCATCATGTGTAATTTGTACATGGGGTGACCCGCATTACTGGCCTCACCTGGCTGTGTGGTGGAGTACATAGTCGTGTACTTCATCCCTTGTTCATGTATCCCCTGGATACACGCCGAGTCCTGGGTAGTCGTTTCTACCATGATGCTTAGAGAGTACACGTCGTGTCTCAAGCCGTATAGTCCAGCCCATGTCTGTGTACTTTCCAAAATACACGTCGAGCTTCGGGGATGGTCTAACATGCCGTGTGACCAGGGTCACACGCTGTTTGATTCCTATCTGACCCCTGAAACCCTAGCTTCCTTCGCCGGTACTATACGGCGTGTTCTTCAGAAGTACACATCGTGTATTCCGGAATTTTCCAGAAATGACACTTCTCACCGGTGCGCCTCCCGTGATGCCACAATCCTCATTCTGGTGGTCTAATCACCATGAAACTCCGGCTTCTAGGTTTCCCCAATGTCCTGAAGTCATCTCTGATGTTTTCAGGCCTCAGATCAGCCCTGAAAATACATTTTGATCTTCTCGCATGAAGAACACGTGAAGAACGGTCTCTTTCGATCCGAGATGATTATTCCTCTGTCATGGACATCGCACCTATGTAGGGTCATTTCGATGTCGGATCTCTAGTTTTGGATTGATGCGTTGCAATACGGGTGTGCAACGATCTGTTATTCATCACCCCACGAAGAACGCAAAGAACGTGCAAGAAGGAAAGGGGTAAAATCCAATAAAACAATTCGAGGAACGAACCTCCACCTTCATTTTCCATGGCATTGATCTAATTCCATTAGTAGGATCAAACGGAGCAGAAAATCAACAAAAATTTAACATGGATTAATTCCCTGAAATCATCCCAACAAAAACCATCCCGGAAGAACGTACGAATTTACAGATCAACATGTTCGTGGTTGATCTGCATCCATCGTTTAAATTCAAAAATAGGGAAAGGAGAATTGAAATAACAACCCCTACCTCAAGAAGGGATCGATCGCTGATGAAGGGGTCACGCTGTCGTCGTTGTCGATATCCTTCAACTTTGTTGGCGCAACGATTCACAGATTTGATTCGTCGTCGTTTGTCGCCGAGAGTTTTCTCCAAAGCGCTACAGATTCTTTAGAGTTTTCTCTCAATATTTCATCCAAGAACAACATTATATTAACCCATTAAAAAGGGGAAACATGTTTCGGCATTCCATTACGCTGCAGTATTAATGAGTCAGCATTGCTGTTTTTAGAGTGATTATGGAAAGGCATTAATTTAGGAAACAACTACTTCATTGTTGTGTTGCAGCGGATGTTTCCTATTAAAATAAAATAAACTTGGCTAATTTATTTTATTTTATTTTACTAAAAACGTTTGAAAATTAACTTTTTCTCTCGACCCACCCCGGTCGAGGTTAGACCCGTTCTTAGGTAAAGTTTTTGTCCTGGACGCAACGGTGCCCTCAGATTTTTAATTCGGGAATCCGTTTGGAAACTTCTACAACTGTGCACAAGTGATGACTCACTTAACTTTTTTTTAAAAAAAGTTCAAACCACCATTATGGGCTCACTGGGCCTCGTAATGATGTGCCATCTTCGCACCCGGTCTCGAAATAATTCCATATAATATTTAAAAAATAATACATGGAAAATACGAGACATTACATTCTCCCCACCTTAGGGCTTTGCGTCCCTGAAAAGCCAAAACAAGACTCCTCAAAAAGGTGTGGGTACTGGGCATAGATCTGAGCCTCCCACTCCCATGTGCTCTCCTGAAGATTCTCGTGCTGCCACCGAACGCGCACCAAGGGAATCGATCGCCCATGAAGGATCCTCTCCTTTCAATCCTCGATCTCCACCGGGTACTCAGCAAAGGTCACTCCATCCTTGATGTCGAGCTCGCCCCAGTCGATGACGTGTGATGTGTCATGCACGTACCTCCTTATCTGTGACACGTGGAAGACATCATGTACCCAATACAACTGTGGCAGTAGATCCAGGTGGTACGCCACCTCACCAGCTCTACACAGTATCTGGAAAGGTATGATGAACCTCAGAGATAGCTTGTCGCCTCGGCCAAATCTTTGTAACCCTCATCGAGGTGAGACCCGAAGAAAGACGTGGAATCCCTCTTCAAACTACAGGGGTCTCTGTCGCCTATCAGCATAAGACTTATGCCGGCTCTGTGCAGTCTTCATCCATTCCCGGATGATCTGCACCTTCTCAGTGGTAGCTCACACCAACTCTGGACCCATGAGTGTTGACTCTCTGGGGTCGGTCCAGCAAAGCGGTGACCGGCAGAGTCTCCAATATAAAGCCCTGAAAGGTGTCATACCAATGGTGGAGTGGTAGATATTATTTTATGCAAACTCCACCAGTGGTAGGTGGTTCTCCCAACTGTGACCAAAGTCCAAGATATAGGCTCGCATCATATCCTCCTGAACCTGAATGGTCCTCTCCGTCTGACCATCTGTCTGGGGATGAAACGTTGTGCTCAAGCGTAGCTAAGTCCCAAAATCCTCCTGTAATCCCTTCCATAACCAGGATGTAAATCGGGTGTCTCATTCTGAGACTATTGTCGAGGGAATGCCATGAAGCCAACCTATATCTTGCACGTAGAGGCGTCACAAGCTCTCTACGGAACTCTGCTCCCTGATAGTTAGGAAGTGGGCCGACTTAGTGAGTCGGTCAACGATCACCCAGATGGAATCATGCCCCTTAGATGTCCTTGGTAATCATGTCACGAAGTCCATAGATATTCCATCCCACTTCCACTCTGGAACTTCCAGGGGGTGAGCTAATCCTGCTGGAACCTAGTGCTCAGCCTTCACCTACTGGCATGTGAGGCATTGGGAAATGAACTCTGCTACTGCCTTCTTCATTCCAGACCACCAGAACTATCATTGGAGATCTTGGTACATCTTTTCCACTCCAGGATTTACCGCCAAGGGGGACGTATGAAACTCCCTCAGGACCTCTTCCTCCAATGCTACTGGTACAACAGTGCATCCTTTGAAAAGAAGTATGTGCTCCCTACCTTGTGAATATCCATCAGGAGAATGTCCTATGGATAACTGAGCATGTAAATCCTCATAGTCGACATCCCCAAGTTGTGCTTCCCTAAATCATTGTAAGAGTGTAGGGGTGACAGTCATCGACTGCAGGTAAGCTGCATCCTCTCCATCTACGAAGGATAACTGCAACGTGGCTAACTGCTCCGTCGCCTCACTCAACAACTGCGAGATCGACCTTCTGCTAAGATAATCTGCTACCTTGTTCCCCTTCCCAGGAGTATAGATGATCTCGAAATCATAATCCTGGAGGAACTCTATCCAAGGCCTCTACCTCAGATTCATATCCTTTTGTGAGAAGATGTACTTGAGGCTCCTGTGTTCAGAGTAGACGATGAATCGCTCTCCCATAAGGTAGTGTCGCCACATATTCAATGCGAAGACCACCGCAGCCAACTCAAGATCATGTGTAGCATAGTTCTTCTCATGTGGTCTGAGCTGATGCGAACCATAAGAAATCACAGATTTCCTTTGCATCAGGACACAGCCAAGCCTGATCCCTGATGCGTCGCAGAAAACTATGTACTTGACACCCACCTCTAGAAATCTCAAGATTGGTGCGCTCATCAAACTCTGCCTCAACTGCTCGAAATCCTGCTGGAACATCTCCATCCATATAAATGGTTTCCTCTTCCTGGTCAAGGCTTCTATCGGTGATGATATTCAGGAGAAATTAGGAATGAATCTCTGGGGGGCTTTTATCAACGCTTATAAAAATGTTTGGCTTTTAAAGGGGCTCATTGCGTCAGTGTTTTTTTAGCGCTGCCAGTTACCTTTTTGCACGCTGATGAAGCCCGTATATGCAGTAGTGGTCACACCACGCCTAATGTGTATATTTAAATATGAAAAATTTACGTATAATTAATATTTTATAATTAAAGTTCAGTTTTTAAATTTACTTAATTAAATTAAAGATATTATTTTCACTGAAATATAAATTTATATCGATGATTATATATATTCTAACTAACTAATTATATATATCTATATAATATATACATATATATTATTATTTTGACTCGTGTATTTGTGTGTGTTTGTGTGTGTGTCTATAGCTAATGAGATGTGAAATTGAAAATCAAAAGTGTGTGTTTGCACGTGCTTGTGTGATATATATATATATATATATATATATATATATATATATATATATTCTCTATTTTACTATTTTATAAGATAAATATTTTATTAGTGTTAGGATCACCGCTGGTAAAATGTGCACTTTTTTTCACCATTAAAGCAAGTGTCAATAAAGGTTGACTTATATCATCGCTAAAAAAAAGGTGATAAATGTCGACTTTGATCAGCGCCGATAAATCTAGTATCTGCATTAGCGGTCACACCGCGCCTTTTATTTGTATATTTAAATATGAAAAAATTCTATATAATTATTTTTTTATAATTAAAGTTCATTTTTTTAATTCGTTTAATTAAATTAAAGATATTATAAATTTATATCGATATTTATATGTACTCTAACTAACTATGTGTGTGTGTGTGCGCGTGCGCACACACGCATGTATGTCTGTGTGTGAGTGTGTGTGAGTGTGCGTGTGCATGTGTGTATGAGGAGCCGATGAGATGTGAACTTGAAAACAATGTGTGTGTGTGTGTGGTGCGTGTGTGTATCATATATACTCTCTAATTTACTATTTTGTAAGATAAATATTTTATCAATGCTAGGATTAGCGATGATAAATGTGAACTTTTATCAATGCTAAAACAAATGTCGATAAAAGTCGACTTGTATCGGTGTTGAATAAAGTATTGATAAATGTTGACTTTTATCAGGGATCATTTTTAGCACCGATAAATGTAAACCTTTATCATTGTTTACAAACAACGCTTATAAAAGCGAGTACTTTATTTTTCCACTCTAATTGGTGAATGTTTTAGTGGGTTTTTTTTTGAAGAAAGTTTCCCTTGGAATTTTCAACTTGAATTTTTAAGTGGATGTTAATGGCTAATTAATTGAAAACAAAGAAAATATATTTTATAGAGATACAAAAATTTATTAATTTTTAAACGATTTTTTTTGTATTTTTGAATGTAATTTTTTTCACTATTTTTATGAATTTAGTTTTTTTAAAATATAAATATAAAATATTGTTTTTTCAAAGTCTTTAAACATTAGCAGTTATTTGTAAAGATAAAAAATATTTTTTGTATGAAAGAAAAATTTATAAATTTTTTAATTGATTTAAAATTAGTTATTTTTAAAAAATATTTCTTGGATATATTTCTATAGTTTGGGATAAAATGATTATTATTTTTTACATAACTACAAAAAATTATTTTTCTAATGTTAAAAAAAACTAAACTTGAAAAATATTTTTATAGGTAAACAAAATTTATTATTCTTGAACAATTTAAATTTGTTTTATTGATGAGAAAACAAAGATGTAAAATTTAGGGACGCGTCTTTACAGTCTGGTGGAGAGAATCTGATCCGTTTATTTATTTATTTATTAGTTTTTATTTTTACCCCTTGGTGTCATCGTCATCATGGGCCGTATAGGGATTTAAAGGTCTATAAAAAAGTCTCAGTAAAATACAAATTAAAAAGAAACGCGGTCCACCAAGGGAATCGTCCTTTGGTTTTTAAAATAAAATACGGAAACGCGTAGGGTTTTTCCTGCACCACAATCATTAATAAATCAACTTTATCAATTACGCGTATCACATTTTAAAAAACGTGCAAACACACCTCAATGTTTTAGTACATCAATTCATAAACCATTTGTAATGTAGATTTGTTTATAATTTCAGTTTATTATTTATTTGAAATTAAATGTTAATTTTATTTTGAATATGAGTTGTTGTAATGTGTTGTAAATGTAGTTGCCCATTGCGCCAACCCGTGACTTTAATTAGTATTAGAAATAGTGTGGATAAAAACAACATTCATCAATACTAAAAAAAAACACTAACAAAGACTGTTCTTTATCGGTGTTTTTTTAACAGTTGGTGAAAGTGAATTTTATCACCAATTATAAAATTGCTTGGCTTTTAAAGGCGTTCACAATGTCAGTGTTCTTTTTAGCGTTGTGAATAACCTTTTTGCATGGTGATAAAACCGGTATCTAAAGTAGTGGTCACACCATGACTTTGATGTGTATATTGAAATATGAAAAATTTCTATATAATTAATATTTTATAATTAAAGTTCAATTTTTAAATTTATTTAATAAAATTAAAGATATTATTTGCACTTAAATATAAATTTATATTGATAATTATATATATTCTAACTAACCAACTATATATATATATATAATACACATATATATTATTTTCTAGACCCAATGTGTGTGATTGTGTATAAGTGTGTACCTAATGAGATGTGAAATTGAAAATCAAAAGTGCGTGTTTGCGTGTGTGTTTGTGTGTGTGTATATATATATATCATATATACTTCTTAATTTATTATTGTATAAGATAAATATTTTATCAGTGCTGGGATCAATATTGATAAAGGTAAAAAATCTTATGAGCTAAAACAAATGTCAATAATGGTTGAAGTGTATCATCCCTAAATAAAGTGATGATAAATGTTGACTTTTATCATAGCACATGTGGATCATTATCATCATTTACTAATAGTGGTCATAAAAGATGGTGCTTTATTTCGGTGAATTTGGGGTGTGATTTTTCTACTTGAATGAGTAAAATTTTAGTGATTTTTTTAGAGTTTTAGATTTTTTTTAGCAAAAGTTTCAATTGGATCTTTTATGTGAAAGTTTTCATTGGAATTTTCAAGATGAATTTTTAATTGGATGTTTTGAATGGGGTTTTAAGTGAGTTTTCATTGGAATTTCCCGGAACAGTTTTCAGGGAATTTTCCAATCCAGTTTTTCCATTGGTATTTTTCACTAGATTTTTTTAGCAGGATTTTCTTGTAGAAATTTAGGTTGAATTTTTTTTATTGGAAGGAGAAATTTATTAAAGATGCATAAAAAAGTGGAAGCAATGGGCCGTGTAAGGATTTAAAGATGCATAAAAAAGTGGATGCAAAATACAAATTAAATAGAAACGAGGTGTACCAAGCTAATCGCCCCTTTGGTTTTTAAAGGAAAATAGAGAAAAGTAGGGTTTTTGGTGCACCACAAATCATTTATAAACCCCCCTCAGTCTACAACTGAGGCGCACCCACCTCAATGGCTGCGCTTTTTAAGCTGCTCCCTCTTCTCTTTCTGTTTGCCCTCATCAACCCCACCCCTCTCCTCTCCTCGGCCGCGCCACCCGTCCCCTCTGACACCGGATCCACACTCCTACAGCCGCCGCGGGGCTCGGCCGACGGCCAGGTTTCCATGGCGGCGAGGGGGCCACCCGGGCGCAACCACCGTAGTATTCTGGTGAAGCCTCATTATCCACCGTCGGCTACGAGCCCCATAACCAACCCATAGGCCGCCGATTCAATACGTAATGTGTATTTCTATGTATTGTGCGTGAGAGTGATATTATATATGCGTCTCGGAGGTCTGGGGTTTGAGTCTTATGGATTCTTGTATCTGTGTGTTTGTATGTTTATTTTTACCTTTGTGTTTGTGGTGAAAATTTAATGTTATAAAAGTTATATATAGTTATAAATAGATCTGGGAAAATAACTACCCAGGTGGTCGGTTTCCAACTTGTGCTCTTCTAATCTCATTATCCCTTCATTTTATACACATGTCACATGTCTACTTTCGACCCCTTTTCATGACATGGTGAGACCACTGGGGAGGATCATTGCAAGAGGATTTGATGAACAACGACATGAATGATCGTTTGTGACGGTCACAAGATTTAAAAAAATATGCGTTTTTTGTTGTGGGGGGGGGGGTGGATTTGTGAAACATGAATTATCCAATCAACAATGGTGTACAAAAGAAAACAAAAGCATGTAGAGGGAGGTGAGTAGGCAAATAAAATTATGTAAAGAACAAAAAGATATAACCTGATTCCGACTATGTTTGGCTTATAAGCACGACCAGAACACCACCTCACAATCTATTTATTATGGAAAATAAATAGCAGATTAAGAAAGATGAGAAATAAAACATCAAAACCGACAGAAACAACTTTTAACAAAGCTGAAAAAATCCATCAATATCGCTAAAAAAGCTCGGTTGATCTAAGCCCCATTAAAAAGAATCCCTTTTACCGGCACTAAAAAAAAGCACCGCTAAAAAATGTATTTTATTAGCGCTAGGCGCACCTCTATCTCCGCTTAGATTTGAACTCAAAACCTCTTCCTTGGACATATGGAACCTTAACTCTCCTCCATTTTATGATATACATATCAAGTTACATATTTTTTATCCATATATTTATTCGTATATTAATATATATTAATATGATTGTTTTTAAATATATTTATAAAATATGTTTTGTGTGAGTGTGTGTATATATTTACCTATATTAATATTTATATACATATATTAGAATATATAGATAATAGATATCAGTTTGTTAATACAAACACACACATTGTATAGGTATATAAATATTCATATATTTTTATTTTAAATAAAATTGATATTATTTTTTAATTAGATATGGTTTATATATTTATAAAGATATTTTATATGTAAATATGTTTACCTATTTATTTATAAAATTATATTTTTATAAATTGACTCCAGAAAAAAGATAAGAAGATCTTAAATGAGGTTGAAATTCCATTGAAACCATGTCCAAGGATGGTAGCATCCACTCTTGTACTGGAAGGACCCATTCATGCACACAAGAGACACATACATACATAAGATTATAACACAGAACCAAATCAATATCAAGCTTACAAATCCAAGCCTACACCAAGAAGCTAGGAGCAAACAATCAAAAAGATAAGTGTCACTGTTGGGGTTGAAAACTTCTGGACACCATTAGAACCTCACCGTTCTGGAAATACTGTTCATAAACCTCACTGTTGGAACTGTTCACCTATGGAACTCTTCATAGAAATGGAAATTTGGCTAAGTGTTGGGGATAAGACACCTTGACCTCTCGAAACACCTCATACACCTGATTTTCACAAAGGAATGCACTAGAGAGGTACGGACCATTATATCATGGGCCGTTTTTCTAAAGTACTAAAACAATCTGAATGCGTTTGCTCGGTTTTGAGTATGTGAGTTGTTTTTTTGATTAAAATTAATGTCAATTTTGAGCACTTAGAGTCATACCGGTCACACCATACGTCGGATTGAGGTGCAGCTGATTTCTACATATCAAAAATGACTTATGGATCATTTTCCTAAAGTACCAAAACAATATGAATGTGTTTTTTTGGTTTTGAGTATGTTAGCTGTTTTTTACTAAAATTAATGTCAATTTTGAATAAAAAGACGCACTTGGAGTCATACCGGTCGCACCGTGCATCGTATTGAGGTGCGACTGATTTATATGTCATGACTTGTCCCCTGAGGCTCATGCCGTGACTACCCCAAGCCCACCTCCCGAAGGCCAGGGGTTGGCGACTAACGCCGAAGGCGTTAACTTGCAAGTGGGAGGCATTTGCCTGGGCACCTGCACACACACACACACCCAACCACATCCCAACACGTTGAAAGGGGGAAACAAGTACCACTAAAACAAGGTTGAGTGCATGTACAACTGAAAGTAAGTGGGCCAGAATACAAACCCAACAAAGAACTGAAAACAAAAAATACAAAAAGGAAACTTTGATGACCATCTGTAGAAAACTCCACCTGATCGAGAGAGTAATGAAGCTACTGGAAGCCGAAGTAGTATGTTCTGTGTCACGACCCCCTCCCCACAAGGTGTACCACTCCTGGGCTGGCAATATGAGAAGAGAGATAATGACCCCCCGAGTCCCACCTACAGTAAACTCCGGGTTGGCGACTAGCACCGAGGGTATAGTAAACACACAAATGAGAGACATTACCCTCTAAGAGAACACATGCGAAAGAGAGAGATAAGACAGACACCAACCAACTCCAACTCAGACTACAATATAAAAGAAATCCCAAGTGCACATATGTAATGTCATGAAAAACTACTACAACAGAAAGTGAAAACTGAAAGTACCAAAGGAAAGTAAAAACAACAACAACCACAAGCCCAAACAGCTCCTGCAACCCCAAGTTAGTAGAAACCAGCTGAATCTCCAACCTACTCCAAGTGACTTGAAAAACAGTTTATATACACATAGGGTGAGTATAAAAATATACCCAGTAGGATCCTCCCCGAAGCCTCTCATCCAAAAGTAAAGAAAGCATGCTAAAATACAGTGAACAACAAGTGAAACTAACTCGCCACCTAAATAGGTATACTAAGTTCCCAGTCTCACCATGGCTACTCTCTCCAAGTATCGCATACAAGAGTATATAATATAATAAAGAATATCAAGGGTACCACTGTGACAACCGGGTCCCGGTGACAGCACAAACACCCCGCCTTAACATGGCCTTCAGGTCCTGGCCTACCAGGTACCACCAGTTGCCCCACAGACACATGGGGCCCACCCCAGGGTCCACCCAGGCAGTGCACCGCACTAAAGGCTGGGTACCACCTCTGATTCCAGATGTGACAACTGGGTCCCGGTGACAACACAAACACCCCGCCTTAACATGGGCATCGGGTCCTGGCCTACCAGGTACCACCAGTTGCCCCGCAGACACATGGGGCTCATCCCAGGGTCCACCCACATGCCCGAACGGGTCATCTGACTAATGATTGTCCCCACAGGCCAACACATGTCCTTTCCAGTGTGCTTTGTCCTCACTCACACACATCCTGAGAAACTTTCCAAAAGGTCACCCATCCTGATCACTACTCCAGGCCAAACACACTTAACTATGAAGTTCTAATCGGACAGGCTCCCGAAAAGGAAGGTGCACCTTGTTGACATGATTCATATCATTTAGTCATTTAACCCCTTTATCATTTGGAGATGTTACAATCACCCCCTTTTAGAGCACAACGCCCTCGTTGTGGGCCCTATATCTCAACCCAGGCAGTGCACCGCACTAAAGGCTGGGTACCACCTCTGATACCAAATGTGACAATCGGGTCCCGGTGACAGCACAAACACCCCGCCTTAACATGACCGTCGGGTCCTGGCCTACCAGGTACCACCAGTTGCCCCGCAGACACATGGGGCCCACCCTAGGGTCCACCCACATGCCCGAACGGGTCATCTGACTAATGATTGTTCCCATAGGCCAACACATGTCCTTTCCAGTGTGCTTTGTCCTCACTCACGCACACCCTGAGAAACTTACCAGAAGGTCACCCATCCTGATCACTACTCCAGGACAAGCATGCTTAACTGTGGAGCTCTAATCAGACAGGCTCCTAAAAAGGAAGGTGCACCTTGTTGACATGAGTCATATCATTTAGTCATTTAACCCTTTATCATTTGGGGATGTTACAACCGCGGTACTACTTCCCCACTGGTTTGCCGCTTTGCCCCAATGTCGCACGTCTTAAGCATCTCTCTCCAAAAAGGCTTTCCCGCAGACACCTGACCGAAGCACCACAACATGCACCTCGTGCAACAAAACCACCACGTCCACGTAAGCAAAGTAACCCGGTAGTTTTTGGGAGCCACCACAGCTCGCATAACGTATATCATACATCGGGTATTAAACCTCAATCCATTATAGCCCATACACCGAGTAAGGATCCTCAAGCTATCATAGCCTATACATGTTACACCTATAGTAGTCCATAGGAAACTATATCCAGAATATATGTGTGTGAATAACCACAAGCCATTACATCCCTCTACACACATATATGAGGAAAACTAACCATTGTGCCTACCAGCACAAGTAACTACCAAGAGAAGAGAGCGGGGCCAAAGGGGGTAGTCATTCATCCATCCTCCCACCGGAATGTTGGGGAAAACACCCCCCATGGCTCAGAATCCCAAGGGTTTTAGTTGCCCTAACTGACAGGGTGGAGTAGCGTATAGAAACACAAAAATTACATAATATACTATAGCTCACAACCACACTATGGGCATAACCTAGTCTTAGACTCAACTACAGCTAACGTCTCTCGGACTCCTGACTGGCACTTATAAGACTAAGTATCCTATAAGCACACAACCATTTAAAGTGTTTTATTACAGTACTTAATTCCATTTTTATTAGTTGCACTTTACGTTAGTTAATTCTTTAAACATTATTTAACCATTAACAATTCCACATTATATTTCATTAGCATCACACCCAAAGTCCACTGTCCCTTTAAATTGTAACCTCAACATTGCGTCCCAACAAGCTTCAACCCCTTGGGTTAACATCATTTATTCAATCATTTATTAACAACATTATTACTTTCCCATATTCCCAGGCATTCTACAAAAACATTCTAAGCTACTAAACACTAGGGAGATCAACTCGGTGAGTAGATGAACTACCCGTCGAGTCTTTTCCACCTATAGCAAGAGCATAGACCCATCCTCCCTCAAGAAGCTAAACACAAAAATCACGTGGCATACCCCATGTGTCTTCTCACCTTTTAGAAGGAGGGTAAGAAAACCAGCAACCTTGAGCAGTGGGGAAAGTAAAGAGGATAAACAACCAACAAGAATCAGCAAGCATCCAAACATTCACATCCAACCTGTTTCATCACCCCAGTGTCCTCCCCGACACCCATATGCATAAACCAATGCATGTCACCACTCTAGGTGTCAAATGCTACCACAACCAATAGGCCTCCATGCCCCAACATATCACAACAACCATCCAGTCTCACATCACAACACAACCAGCAGGAAAACAAACATCATATCAATTGGGATCTTGGCCCTTAAACAAGCAAGAGGGTAACTCAGAACCCTATGAGGAATTATATTTTATCAAAAAAATCATTTCTTTAATCCATCTTGAATTAAATGATTTATTATTCATAGGTTTCAACTTCAGGAAACCAAAACAGTAAGCTATCACAAATTTATTAAACATGCTTACTGCATTAATTTGATTAACATCAAATTACAACAACAACAACCAGATTCATTTACATGCCTCTTTATCTTTATCCAACCAATTATCAATTAATTCGATCTTTACGTTCATTACCAATTTCCATCAAGAATGAAAATCTAACAAAGCAAGCATAGATATCACACTATCTAGCAAAATAAGAGGCAATGCCATATGATCAATATCAATTAATTTATCCAGTTCAAATATTTAATATGTCAATTCCAATGTGATCTAGTGGGATAAAAAATGCTAACTCTACAATTGCATGTAAAAGAAAAGAGAAGCAATGAATCCCCTACCTCAAATGGTTCTTGACATTCTTTACACGAGAACGAGCCACACAATGGGTTACGATCTCCTCCCCTAGTGACAACTGCATCCACCTGAGGATGCTGAGACACCACCACATAGGTCAACACCCAAGAAAATCCCATTAGGAACATAGAGATAACATTCCATAAAAGGGAAAGGAGAAATATAAGGAGATGAACCCAAAATAATGACGATAGATCATACCTTATATCGAAGATTGATCGATACTGCTTGGTTGCATCAAAATAGAGGGGAACCAATCCAAGGAGGAAAGTTTGATCGCATAACTCCTACGAGAAGGAATGGATGGTTCGAGCGTCTCACACTGGAGAACAAGGAAGAAGAACTAGGGAGGAATATATCTTGTCCCTTTAGAAGATTTAAAGGAGCAGCGGTTTAAGATACACTGGATTTTCCATTAAAAGAGGATCACATTAAAACATGTGGTTTGACCAAGTAAAAGAATACCGAGCCTTAGGAAAAATCAATATAGGAGTTATGGCCTTTGAATCGTCCTTAGAGTCCTTAAAACAAGGCCTTAAATGCATTTTACGTCAAAGGAAATGTAAAAGGGGCAAAACTGTAGGAAGCTAGAAACACTGCTCATGAACACGAAATTTGGAAAAGGAAATAGAGGCTACCATCAAAATTTGGCAATGGAAATAGAGGCTACTGTTGGACCTCACCATTCTGGAAACATTGTTCATGAACTCAAAATTTGGAAAAGGAAATAGAGGCTACCGTTGGACCTCATCATTCTGGAAACATTGTTCATGAACTCAAAATTTGGCAGAGGAAATAGAGGCTACCGTTGGAACCTCGTCGTTCTGGAAACACTGTTCACATATGGTTACCGTTGCACTGTTCACATAAGGTTACCGTTGCACTGTTCACATAAGGCTACCATTGGAACTGTTCACATAAGGCTACCGTTGGAACTGTTCCCATAAGGCTACCATTACACTATTCACATAAGGCTACCGTTGCACTATTCACATAAGGTCACCATTTCACTGTTCACATAAGGTTACCGTTGCACTGTTCACATAAGGTTACCAATGCACTGTTCAGTGAACTGGAAACACTGTTCACAGAACTAGAAATTTGGCAAAGTGTTGGGGACAAGTCCCCTTGACCTCCTGGAACACCTCAGACACCAGATTTTCACAAAGGAATGGACCAAATAGGTTCGAGACATTACATTCTGTCCGCTCGGTCCTACTGGGCCCTGCCTATTCCTAGGCCACCAAGTCCATTGTCGTAGCATCCCTCAGCCCCGTCTCCTTGAGCACCCATGTCAAAACATCAATCGTCTGCACCAGACACAACACGTGCGGGCAAAGCTTGTATAGGGGTGAGTAATACAATACTCAGTAGGGACCCCAAAACAAAAAGGAAAGGCCACACAACAATTCCTAAAAGGAAAGCACAAAACACAAGACAACTCACACCATGTATATTCTAGAGTACTAACAATAGCATCATCAGTCACATTATCGAACACCTTGGCTGCTGTAGAACTCATCCTCTAATGAGTACAGTGGGCCTGCCAAGTCACAAAAAAGTACTTCCCACTAACCTTGGACTGCTTAGGTACTCCTCCCCATCGCGTACCGTGGGCCTGCAAAGTCACAGAGAGGTGCTTCCCACTAGTCGTGGCCTATTGAGGTACTCCTCCTCATCGTGTATCGTGGTCCTACGAAGTCATAGAGAAGTGCTTCCCACTGCGGGCCTGTAAAGTCACAGTGAGGTGCTTCCCACCGGGCCAAAAGTCAGTCGTCTTCAGGTCTCACCCAGTCGGATGGTTCTGTACATAGCGTGTTTGGGAGAACTGCTCCTTAATCCCTTAATCGCATATCAAATTCCACTAAAGTCACCATAGAGCATGCCAACAGATCCATCCCATCGAGAGGGTCCCAACGCCGTAAACTGATCATCAATCAAATGCACTATTTACAGGATATGGATGTTTTAGTAACCAGTGGGCTAGTTGCGATGGGGCCTGGTCCGACCCATTCAGACCGCCCCGACCAACCCAGCCCGGGGGTCTCACATACCCTGATTCATTTAAACGAACACGACCCGACCTGGTGTGGGTCAAGATCGGTCTGGTCTGGCCTGACCAGTGGGCCAGGCCCAATAGGCCTCGCTGGACCCGACCCTGTTGGCCGAGGGTCCAGCCATACTGAGTCGCCTGACAACCTGGTCTAGTCCGACCTGTCAGTGCAGGCCCAGCCAGCTGGGTGCAGGTCTGGCCTGGTGAGCCATGGGTTCGGCCCGCTGGGCTGTTCACGCCCCTCTCAGTCTACAAGAGGCAGACCGATCCACCTCACTGGAAGCGATCAGATGCCGCGTCCGTTCACCACCATCACCTCGTGGGTCACCACAGGGAACCTCCTTTTCCACGGTCGAGCGACTGCAACCCATCGCACAAGACACAGCTTGGTGCCGCATCCACAGCCCTCCAATGTGGTTAAGCGACCACATCCGCCGCCTCTAGCCGATGGGTTCTTCCGCTACGCCGCAACCCTTCCTCTGGCGCACCGGCAGACTCTTCCACGGACCATTGTGTCTGCACCGATGGTCTGTTCTTCGCACCTAAGTTCTCTAGGGAATGTTCTCTCCACCACGAAGGTCTCAAACTTGTCTTGCTGTCGATTCAAGAGTTTGGCCATGAAGAACAACCACGACGGAGGGGCTCGAGCCTTATTTGTGTCGGCCAACGCCCTCTACGTTAGAAGTTTACAAACAAGGGATGTTTAGGGATTTCAATTCGAACAACAATGATAATTCAATCCCGGATAAAGAAATCCCAAAGAAGTCACCCTCCCTCAAGAATGCACGGTCTACGGATTAACCTGTTCTTGTGTTAATCCACAGTCGTCGTTTTGAAATAAGAATGGAGAAACTTTAAAATCAAATAACCCCCACCTCTTATGACATCCAATATCGTGACTTTTGTCCTCGAGGGATTAATACATCGACGTCACTTCCCAGCTCCAATCATTGAAAGATGTCGAAGATGATGAAGCTTTGCCGGCATTCATCGTTCTTCGCTGGGGTGAAAGTCTGTCAGAGGTTTTCCAGATAATCTTCCAAATTTTGATCCTTATTTCCCCAGTGCATTGAACTATAAATAGGAGCACGTCACAATGTTTCCATTATGATGCAACGTCGCATCGTTACGCTATTTTATTTAAGAAACAACATCGCTATTGCGTGTCATTAAATCATCGTTACGCTGTGAGTTAACAAGCCATTAATGAGACTTATTAATGCCCATCATCACCACCTCATCAATGCCCCGGAACATCGCCATCTGCCACTCAAAATTGAGAAATAAAAGAAAATAATTATTTTAAATTATTTTATTATTTTTCTCAAAAAGTCTATAAAAAATAAATTTTCTGTCCGGCCCTTGCCGGACGCAGTTAAGTCATTTCTAGGTGAATCTTGATGTTCTGAATTCAACGGTGCCCTCATATTTTTAATCTGAGCACCGGTTTAAAATATAGAGAATCCCACTCCTATGTTTACTGAATGTACCTTAATTTTTTTAAAACCTGTTCCAGGCTCTCTGGGCCTCAGAACCACGTGTCGTCGAATTTTGCGGTCTCAAAATAATTCCATATAAATAAAAAAAATTACGTGGAAATTTTGAGACGTTACTTTCTCCCTACCTTAGGGATTTACGTCCTCAAAATCAAAAACAAAAACTAAAAAAATGGGGGTACTGAGCACGAATTTGAGCCTCCCACTCCCATGTGCTCTCCTAGAGATTCTCAAGCTGTCATCGGATGCACACTAGAGGAATCGAACATTTACATAGGACCCACTCCTATCGATCCTCTATCTCCACCAGGAACTCTGCAAATGTCGCCCCATCATCAATGCCCAGGTTTCCCCAGTCAATGACGTGCGATAGATCATGCAAGTACCTCCTCAACTATGACACATGGAAAACATCATGCACCCAGTGCATCTGTGGGGGAAGAGCTAGGCGGTACGACACCTCAATAACTCTTCTCAGGATCTGAAAATGTCTGATGAACCTCGGAGATAACTTGCCACCCCAACGGAATCTCTGTAATCCTCATCGGGGTGAGACCCAAAGGAACACATGATCTCCCTCCTCGAACTCCAAGGGTCTTCGTTTCCTATAATAAGACTTCTGTCTACTTTGTACAGTCCTCATATGCTCCTGGATGATCTGCACCTTCTCGGTGGTAGCATGTACCAACTCTGGACCCATGAGTGCCGACTCCCCTGGGTATGTCTAGAATATGGGTGATCTATAAGGCCACACGTACAAGGCCTCGAACGGTGTCATGCCAATGGTGGAGTGATAACTGTTGTTGTATGAAAACTCTACCAGTGGAAAGTGGTCCTCCCAACTATGACCAAAGTCAAGGACACAAGCACGAAGCATGTCCTATAAGGTCTGTATGGTCTACTCTTTCTGACCATCTGTCTGGGGATGAAAAGCTGTGCTCCAGCATAGCTATGTCTCGAATGCCTCATGAAATACCTTCCATAATCGGAATGTAAAATAAGAGTCACTATCTGAGACGATCGTCAAAGACACCCTGTGGAGCTACACTATCTCCTAGATGTAGAGGCGTCCCAAGCCCTATACCAATCCCTACTCCCAGATGGGTAGAAAGTGAGATGACTTGGTTAGTCAGTCAACGATCACCTAGATAAGGTTGTGACCTCTATACGTACGTGGTAACCCCATTACAAAGACTATCGAGATACCTTCCCATTTCCACTCTGGTACCTCGAGTGGCTAAGTCAAGCCTACTGGAACCTGGTGCTCAGCCTTCACTTGCTGACAAGTGAGGCATCGTGAAACGAACTTGGCCACTAGTTTCTTCATCCTTGGCCACCAGTACTGACACCGTATTTCCTGGTACATCTTTGTCACACTAGGATGTACCTCCAGAGGAGAAGTATGTAACTCTCTTAACACCTCCTCTCGTAATATCATTGGCACTACAATTCACCCTCTGAAAAGGATGACGTGCTCCCCACCTATCAAAAATCAAGCAGGAACCCGTCCTGAGGATATGTGAGCACACCAGGCCCCGCAGTCAACATCCCCCAACTGTGCCTCCCTGACTCACTGTAAGAGTGTAGGAGTAAGAGTCATCGACCAGAGGTAAGTATATTCACCATCATCCATGAAGGATATTCGCATCACGACTAACTGCTCTGTCGCCTCACTCAGCAACTACAACCCAATCCTTCTATTGAGCGTGATGTGGCCTTTAAAACACATGTTTTGCCACATCTTTTTACTTAATTTTTAATGATTTAATTAATTATTTAATCACTTTATGTTAAATATTTGTACTTTTTTATTTTTATAATTAAATTTGTCAAACATTCACTTTTTATAACATTTTATGTAATTTTGGACCTTAAAATAATTGATTTATTCTTTATGTGTTTTTAATATAACTAATTTTCAATTTGTTTAATGAAATCCTTATTTGTTTATTTTATTTAATTTATTATTATTATTAATCATTGAGTTTTCTAATTAATTTAATTTTAATTTTTAAAGTTATATAAAACTTAGCTCGGCATGTCAGACTACCGGTAGCTTAGCTACCGATAGAAGGTTACCGATACACTCTATCGGTGACTCTGCCTCTATCGGTGACCCTTGCCAACGATACTCATTTCTATCGGTAAGCACTTTAATTTTATAAGCAACAGTGAGTATTTAGTTAGGTTAATTTAATTCTGCTTAACTTTATAATAGTCAATATCTATTAAAACAATCATTTAATCAACATAATCCTATTAAATTAATTTAGACTTTGTTTTTATTAATTAATCTTTCAATTAAGTTACATTAGAATAGGTTAATTTTATTATTTTATGTGTTTAATCACCTGCTAGTCATTTAAGTAAATAATTTGTGTTTTTAATTTAATTTAATAGTTCGCTTCTTAAATTTATGTGTTCAAATTAGTAAATTAATTAATTAATAAGAGTTATTAAGCATTAATTATATTAATTCATGTGTGCTGATTAATTTTTTAGTTTATTTAATATTTGTCTTAGTCTACCGATGAGGTAATTTAAGAGCTTGCAGTGATTTATTTAGGTGACTGATTTTGTTATCTGCTGCTACTTTTTAATAAATTTATTTAGTTATATTTTTTAATTTTAAGTCTTTTATTAAGTTAGTTTAAAAATTTATTCATCTTATAACTTTGGTGTTGCTAAATAATTATTTTAATGAGTTTAAAGTTTAATAAAAATTATGCTTTAAATTAATGACGTTTAGTTTTCTTTTTAATTAATTATTTTCAATCCTTCTTTAAAAAAATAACTTATGTTTTATTTTTTTAAAGTTTCACCGTTAGAAAATTATACCGCTGACTTTTTTTTATCGGTAGTAAATTAAAATAACAATTACATTCTAAGTTTTTTTTTCTTTCTTTCTTCTTATTTTGTAATTTTTATAACATAGTTTAAAGTGTTAAAATTAGTAACTTAATAATTATATCTTTAAACTTAATTAAATTAATAAATTTTTAATAACCTATGTTTAACATAGTTAATAATTGTATAAATAATTTAAAAGAAAATAATTATCAATTAACTAAGAATAATTTGTAACAAGTAATATAACAATTTACTTTAAAAATAATTATTTTTTTCTTTGCATATTTTCTATTTATTTATCTATTCTATTTTATTTGCAGGTTCATTCAACGGACTTAAACATGTATAGGTTCATCCAACTAACTCATCGGGAGTTAGTTACGAGGGAAAAATTCGCGCGACGTGCCTGTCGCGGGTAACGCGCACGTGTGCATTGCATGGGTGAAGAACTATGGAAGTCGGTGGAAGTTGTGGCGGTAACATGCAGTGGATGACAGAAGTTACTTAAGCAGAGCAAGCAGCGTTCACGCGGGGACATTGATTGACGGAGGCATTCATACACTTACCCGGGGAGAGACGATCGAGAGAGGATGCTGAGCAGTGCAGTCCAGAAACTCAAGAGCATAGCATTCTTAGGGAGTTTCTTCTCCCTCACAATTTAAACTTTTGTACTCTATTTCTGTAATGTTTCTTATTACTGATGTTATAATGAATAGTATAGTTAGCTAAGTCTTTTAGTTTGGGGAGAGTTCTAGCTCTACTGGTATCTTTTTCATCCTTTTCACTTATCATTTTAATGTGATTAGAATTGATCGGCGAGATCAGTTCTAATTATATATTCTTGCTGCGGACCACAAACACTGCAATTTCAAAACTCTATAATCATTCGGCGAGTTTGGTTATGGAGTTATCTTTATATTAAACAAATCATAATGAAAACTTCAGTACTTATGGCGAGTTTGTACTGTTTTCATCTAAAGACATCTTTCTGGAATTGTACTTCTCGGAGTGGCGAACTCTAGTTGTACAATATCACGACTTAACTCCTGGCGAGGGAGCTAAGTCTCCTTTATTCAGTGGTACGAAGCAGTAATTTTACATGAAAAGGAAAAACAATTTAAACCAGTAGACTAGAATGAACCCCGAGTGATCTTTACTATTGTCCTTTACCAACATTTTATTTTCTTTGATGCACCTTGCTTCCAGCTGAACTCTGTTTTAATATAGATAGAACAATTTTACAATAGAAGTGTAGTTTCAATTTATAGTACGAAAAATCATAAAAAAAAATTAAAGGATATAAAAATATAAAAAGTGAAACTTAGAAAAAATCACTCCGCTGCTGACAACAGTGGAGTTTTCCAAGTTTTTTTAGTTTAGCAGTGGCCAAATTTACCTTCCCTGTGGGTTCGACCCTGCTTGCCACATATACAGTAGTTAGTAGGAATATAAATTTTGAACTTTGACCGACTTCAACGAAAGTTTAGGTCAAGTTTTTGGCGCCGTTTCCGGGGAAGGCACGAGCCATTGCTAAAAAAAACTCTAAAAAAACACATAAAAAAATTAAAAAAAAAACTTCAAAATTTTGAAAACTGTAAAAAAATTTGTTACTTTTCTTTCTGAGTTGTTACTGTTAGAAACTGTCTACAACTGTTTGTATGAGCACAAGAACATCTGCTGTTATATTAGAACCTCTAAACCCTGAACTCGATAAACACTTAGCTGCTCTAAGAAGAAAGAACAAAATTGAAATGGAAAATCAAGAAAATAGAATCCCTGAGAATAATAAATTTCGAAATAACCATCCAGAACTCTTAGATGAACACAAAAGGCCTTGGATGAGGGAGTTTCAACTCCCTCAAGTTTCAAGCAACCCATCATCCATTAGATTAAGTCCTAGAGCCAAAAATTATGAGCTGAAACAATCACACATTTCTCTGCTGCCTGCATTCAATGGGATCTCTAATGAAGACTCTTTAGCCTTCATTAGAGATTTCTACAATACTGTGCAACAACTTACACTTTTAGGACTCACTGAAACTGAACTAAGGATGAGAGTTTTTCCCTTTTGTCTTAAAGCGAATGTGAGAAACTGGTTTTTAAGTCTAGATGAAAACATTTTTGAGAATTGGGATCAAGTGTATAACTCATTCATTATGAAATTTTATCCCCAAAGATTAAAAGGAGAACTTAGAACTAAAATCACTAGTTTTTATCAAGAGGATGGAGAAGCTTTCCATGAAGCTTGGGATAGATTCAGGGATCTGCTTAGGCAGTGTCCTCATCATCAACTCCCATCACATATCCTCATGGATACCTTTTATGAAGGACTTTCCTCCTCTGGTCAAAATTTAGTGGATCAAGCAGCTAGGGGTAATTGCAATGATAAGACTGATGAGGAGTTGAGACAAATTTTCAATAATCTGGCCCTAAATTCTCAACATAAGAATTAAAGAAGGAAGAGAGTCAATAGGAATGTTAATATTGGTTCAGGAGCTGATACTCAAGCCCAACTTGCTAAAATCACCAACCAAATTCAAACATTAATGAACCGGAATTCAAAACAAACTGTTAACCAAGTTGAAAACCAGAATCAGTATCAATCTCTTAGGCAACAGTGCACTCAATGTGGTATGTTTGGGCACTCTGAAAGTTTTTGTCCTAATGTTGATCTAACTGCCCAACAATCTGAAACCTCAAACTTTGTTAATTACGGTCCTAGGATGCCTCAGAAAGAAGATCCATTCTCAAATAACTACAATCAAGGCTATAGGAACCATCCAAATCTGTCGTGGAAGGATCAAGGTGTTATTAAGCAACCAACTTCCCCTAATTATCATAACCAATCAAGACCGAACTTTCATAATCAACAAAGGGGTGAGTCATCAAATACACAAGGAAACAATGACAGTCACATGTCTTCTAAGCTTGATCTAATCTTGAATCAGCTAACCAAGCATCAAAGTCAATATGAGTCAGAAAAAATGCAAACTGATGTGAGAATGCAGAACATGGAAACACAGCTAGGACAATTAGCTAGAGATTTGACTTCTAGGGATAAAGGTAGGTTTCCTAGTACCACTGAACTTAACCCTAGGGAAAATGATATGGCTGTTGTTACTAGAAGTGGTCTTAATACTCAATCTGTTGCTGAAAAAACTGTAAAAAATGCCCAAAATAAGAAACTGTTTGAATCTGGAAATGAAAATCTGCTTTGTTCACAATCTGGAAATTCACAGAAAGATGTTGAAAATTATGAGAATCTGAACCTGTCACCTGAAAATCAAGATGATAATTGTTCTAAAAATCTAAAAAATAAAGGAAAAGAAAAGGTTGTTGAAGAGGTGAGGGACATGCCTACTGTTCTGAAGAATTTTTCCCCACCCATCCCTTTCCCTGAAAAACTGAAACCACAAAGAAATACCAAGGCTGAACTTCTTCAGTTCCTTGGTCTTCTTTCTAAGCTTCAAGTGAACATCCATTTTATCCAAGACTTAATTCAAATCCCATCCTATCTGAAATCTTTATAGAAAATTGTTTCAAATAAAAAGACCCTTGAAGAATTTTCTACCTACAGCCTCACTGAGGAGTGCAGTGCTGTGCTACAAAAGAAAATCCCACCCAAATTGAAAGACCCAGGTAGTTTTTTCATCCCTTGTACTCTAGGAAATTCAGGTCAGCTCAACTGTTTGTGTGATCTAGGTGCCAGTATTAATCTTCTCTCATACTCTCTGTTTCGACAGTTGAGGTTGGGTAATCTTCAACCCACCACGGTCATACTACAATTAGCTGATAGATCTTTCACTCATCCTATGGGTCGAGTAGATGACTTACTAGTTGGAGTTGGGAAGTTATTCTTGCCTGCTGACTTTCTTTTTCTGGATATGGAGTGTGATCAAGAGGTACCTATCATCTTGGGTAGGCCCTTCTTGGCCACAGGCGGAGCTGTCATAGATGTGTCTAAGGGTCAACTGATCTTTAAAATTGGTGAACAAGAAGAAGAGTTCAATGTTTTTAAAAATATTAAGGGACCAACTTACTCTGAAAACTGTTCAAAAATTGAGTCTCTTGAAGCTGAATGTTCTTATAAAAATCAACTTGAACTCATTGAAAAATCTGAAAATCATTCCTCTGTTGATGAAGATATTTTTGAAGCTGAAAATCTTTGTGAATCTGTTCTAGAAGTTGAAAATTATGCTGTGACAACCAAACTGGTAAATCTTCTAGAACTGGAAAAATTTCCAGTTTCTGCTGTAGGAGAGTCCCCTGTTTATGAACTTAGGAATTTTCTGAGTGAAATTGAGGGTGTTTCTGTTAACACCGACCTTGCTGAGAACTTTGATATTACTGAGGGAGAACTGTTAAGACAATTAGATGATTCTTCTTTGATTAACCTGCTAAAATATGATCTGGAAAATCTGGACAGTGTACTGCCTACCTTGGACAGTAGCACTGTTATCTCTGAATCTGAACTTGTAATTGAAAATCTTTCATCTTTCAATATTCCTTATAAGAAATATGTTGAAGATCTTGGACCTCCCAGGCCTTAGAGTATTCCTTCGAGTATAGTACCACCTGATCTTGAGCTGAAGGCTATCCCTGCCCATCTTAAATATTCATTCTTGGGTGAGAACTCTACTTTGCCTGTAATAATCTCTGCTGAACTAAATGCAAAACAAGAAGAAAAACTGTTGAATGTTTTGAAAAAGTTTAAATCTGCCATAGGCTGGACGATATCTGATATCAAGGGAATTAGTCCTTCATTTTGTATGCACAAAATTCCTATGGAACCTGATCATAAGCCTAGGGTAGAATGTCAAAGAAGATTAAATCCAAACATGACAGAAGTTGTGAGAGAGGAAGTAATCAAGCTGTTAGATACTGGAATGATATATCCCATCTCAGATAGTGCTTGGGTCAGCCCTGTCCAGGTTTTCCCCAAGAAGGGAGGTTTCACTGTAGTAAAAAATGAAAAAAATGAAGAAGTCCAAGTTAGGAAAGCCACAAAATAGAGAGTCTGTATTGATTATAGGAAGCTTAATGCAGCCACTAGGAAGGACCATTTTCCTATGCCCTTCCTTGATCAAATGCTTGAGAGGCTTGCTGGAAATGAATTTTTCTGTTTTCTGGATGGGTATTCTGGTTACAACCAGATTCCTGTTGATCCAGAGGATCAGTAGAAGACCACTTTCACATGCCCCTTTGGAACATTCGCTTACCGGAGAATTCCCTTTGGGTTGTGTGGAGCTCCAGCCACCTTTCAAAGGTGTATGATGGCTATCTTTTCTGATATGATCGAGAGAATCATTGAAGTTTTCATGGATGAATTTTCTATAGTGGGGAATACTTTTGATACTTGCTTAGGAAATCTTGAGTTAGTCTTAGAGAGATATATTGAAACCAACCTTGTTCTTAATTGGGAGAAGTGCCAATTCATGGTTACTGAAGGTATTGTGCTAGGTCATAAGGTGTCTAAGAGAGGTTTAGAAGTTGATACTGCTAAGATTGAGGTTATTCAAAAATGGTCGCCTCCTATTAATGTTAAGGGTGTTAGAAGTTTTCTAGGGCATGTCGGTTTCTACCGAAGATTCATAAAGGATTTTTCTAAAATTACAAAGCCCTTGTGTTCTTTGCTGGTCAAGGATGAACCTTTCAATTTTGATGAAAACTGCTTGAAATAATTTAATCTGCTTAAGGAGAAACTCACTACATCACCTATCATCACTACACCTGATTGGAAATTACCTTTTGAACTTATGTGTGATGCTAGTGACATGGCTATAGGTGTTGTACTTGGACAGAGGAGGGATAAGAGGTTGCATGTGGTATACTATGCTAGTAGATTTCTAGGTGATGCTCAAAAGAATTATACCACCACTGAAAAAGAGTTGTTAGCTGTTGTTTTTGCTCTAGAAAAGTTTAGACAGTACTTATTAGGCTCAAAAGTCATCATTTTCACTGATCATTCTGCTTTAAAATACTTTATTTCTAAAAAAGAAACTAAACCCAGGCTGATTAGATGGATCTTATTGTTACAAGAGTTTGACTTAGAGATTAGGGATAAGAAGAGAGCTAAAAACTTAGTTGCTGATCACTTATCTAGGCTTCCTGTTACTCAACTTGAATCTGAAAATCCTAGGGAGATTAACTCTTCTTTCCCTGATGAGAAGTTGCTATCGGTGTTAGTCAGGAAATCTGTTTGGTTTGCAGATTTTGCCAACTTCCTGGCAGTAGTTGTCATTCCCAAAAATCTGTCTAATAATCAAAGAAATAAATTCATTTCTGAACTTAAATATTATCTGTGGGATGATCCCTTGCTGTTTAGGAGGTGTGCTGATGCTATTCTTAGGAGATGTGTACCTGAGGAAGAGATGCGATCTGTTCTTGAAAGTTTTCACTCTTCACCTTGGGGGTGAGATGACCACTCAAAAAGTCCTGCAATCTGGTTTTTATTGTCCTACCCTCTTTAAGGACGCTAGGAGTTTTGTTGTAGGGTGTGACAGGTGTCAGAGACTGGGTAATGTGGGTAAGAAACAGGAGTTACCCCAGAAGGGTATTTTGGAGGTAGAGATCTTTGATGTTTGGGGGTTAGATTTCATGGGTCCATTTCCATCATCTCATGGGAATGAGTATATTCTTGTTGCTATGGATTATGTGTCAAAGTGGGTTGAGGCAGTAGCTCTGCCCAACAATCAAGAAAATAGTGTGATAAAATTTGTGAAAAAAATATCTTTACAAGATTTGGAGTCCCAAGAGCTTTTATTACTGATAATGGAACACATTTTAAGAATTACAAATTTAAAGCTTTGATGGAAAAATATTGTTGTGTTCACAAAACTGGTACTCTATATCATCCACAGTCTAGTGGACAAGTGGAAATTTCTAATAGGGAACTAAAACAAATTCTTGAGAAAACTATGTCAAACTCTAGGAAAGACTGGTCTCTTAAACTGGATGAAGCTTAATGGGCATATAGAACTGCTTTCAAGACCCCAATAGGAATGTCTCCTTATAGGCTGTTGTTTGGGAAATGCTGTCATTTACCTGTGGAGTTGCAACATAAGTCATATTGGGCAGTTAAGGCTCTGAACTTTGACTTTAAGAGTACTGGTGAGAGGATATTGCTTGATTTGAGTGAACTTGATGAGATTAGGAGAGAGATTTATGATAATTCAAGAATTTATAAAGAGAGGACTAAATTTTTTCATGATTCTATCATTCAAAACAAGGCGTTCAAACCTGGACAGAAGGTCCTTCTCTTTAATTCTAGACTTAAACTTTTTCCTGGGAAGCTGAAGTCCAAGTGGTCTGGACCGTTTACTGTTGTTAGAGTTTTGAAGAATGGAGCTGTTGAAATAGTTGGTGAAGAGAATAAACCCATGTTGGTTAATGGGAAAAGACTGAAACTTTATTTTGAGGGGCAGCCAAAGGGCTTGGATGCTTTCACTATTCTTGAATGAAGTCTGGCTGGGGACTTTAAACCTAGCGCTGCATGGGAGGCAACCCATGGTCTTGTTTTGTTAATAAATAAAAATTATAATTAAATAAAGTCTAACTGAAGACTTTAAATTCAGTGCTTCATGGGAGTCAACCCATACTCTTTCTTGTGTTTACTTTTGTTATGTTCTTATTTTACTTTGAATAAAGTGCACCTTTGCATTCTTATATATGCTCAGTTTTTGCTGGATACTTGTCCCTGGTTTATATACTTTGTGTTTCTAGGAATGCTGCTGCTGTCATCTAAAGAGTGGAATTTCCATGGTGGAGGTTTAATGAAGACACTTCATTTTAGGGAACTTTTCACTTTCTGCATTCATTTTCTGCTTCTGTGTGATTTAATAAATTCTGTTTGTTTTAAAAATCCAGCTGCATGTCACTGTTTTAGGAAGAAAAAATTATGCATGTACCTTATTATTAGAAACTGAAACTCTGATAAAATCATACCACTACTTGAATTTAAGTGTGGGGGGATACATGTAGGCTGTCAATTTGTTCATTGAGCATGTTTGTTCTATTAGGTGTTGTAGCATGCATCATTCTGCTTTATTGAAAACCCATTTGAACCCAATCTGTAACTTGTTACACCCTTGTAGTTACAAGCAACTGTTTGAATTTCATTGAAAATTTGTTTCACTGGACTTAGTGAATAGTGCATGTACTTGTTTACCTGTGAACCTGCTGTAAGTTATTCATTGTGGCAAACTAAAATTTTGAACTTCATTGAGACCTTTATACATGTCATAAATCTACTAAATTGAAAATATATTTTGAACCTATAAATGATTAATTGTTCTTCTCCATATTTAGAAGTCAACTTTGGGGACAAAGTTGGGTTTTAAGTGTGGGGGAGGGGGTCAATTCTTGACTGTGCTAAACTGTTCTTTAATGTAAGATCATCAATTCCCACTGCAAATTCAAACATTTTGTAAAAACTGGTTAATTTTTTTTCAAAATTCTTCAAAATTCTTGCATAGTTTTAGGCTTTACAATTTTTCTCAAATGAGTCTTGCCTTAGGAAAAGTTCCTTGTTGGTAGTTGAGAGCTGCTTTGAGTATGAAATTAGTGAGTTTGGATGATTGCTGAGTGGTTTTACTTAGTGATTTAATGGAGATTTTGTTTAGGAACTACTTCTCAAAGTGATGTGGGTCACATGTTTATGGAATTATGATCATACCATTGGAACTTGTAATTTGATTTCGATTCTAGGGGCCTCAATCATCTTTTAAATTATTAAAAGTAATTGCTTTAATGAGCCAATGTAATGATTTTATATAAATCTTTTGGAACTGGAGTAATCTGGGCATCTGGGATCCCACGGTGAGTCTCTGAGACCTTAGATGCTGGGTGCGTTTCTGTTAACTAAAAGCCCTCTGTACACTCTGAATAAGTGCATTGCACAGTGCTTAGCACAATGATACACGGCTTGGGAAAATTAAATAAAGTGTCTAGGGTCAAAAATGAGCTCATTAAGGTGAGGGGAATGATGAACTCCAGATGAAGAAAGGGATCAGTTGGTTTATATGAAAATCATTTAGATTGTATCATTGAGGTGATTCAAAAAAAAAACTATTTATTTTTGTAACCTAGGAGAAAAAGTCAAAGTACAAAGTTCTTTGGTTAAGGTCTTAATTCCATTGAAATTTTATCCCCTGTCATTCTTAGACTTAGAACCTGAGACTAGATTGAAGTGAGTCACTAAGTTGTATCACATATGAGGCATGACATCCTCTTTAATGGATGGCCTTTGTGTTCTTAATTACCTTTGAGTATTTTTTTTGAACAAGATTCATTTGAGTAGATCATTTTCTTTAAGCCTATTGTTATGTATTTTCCTCTGTTTTGAGTGCTGGACATGTTACAGTGTGATCTTTATCATAAATACATTTTATTGTTTTTCAAAGATAATAAAGCATGGGATTGTTTGAGGACAAACAATGCTTAAGTGTGGGGGAATTTGATGTGGCCTTTAAAACACATGTTTTGCCACATCTTTTTACTTAATTTTTAATGATTTAATTAATTATTTAATCACTTTATGTTAAATATTTGTACTTTTGTATTTTTATAATTAAATTTGTCAAACATTCACTTTTTATAACATTTTATGTAATTTTGGACCTTAAAATAATTAATTTATTCTTTATGTGTTTATAATATAACTAATTTTCAATTTGTTTAATTAAATCCTTATTTGTTTATTTTATTTAATTTATTATTATTATTAATCATTGAGTTTGCTAATTAATTTAATTTTAATTTTTAAAGTTATATAAAACTTAGCTCGGCATGCCAGACTACCGGTAGCTTAGCTACCGATAGAAGGTTATCGATACACTCTATCGGTGACTCTGCCTCTATCGGTGACCATTGCCACCGATACTCATTTCTATCGGTAAGCACTTTAATTTTATAAGCAACGGTGAGTATTTAGTTAGGTTAATTTAATTCTGCTTAACTTTATAATAGTCAATATCTATTAAAACAATCATTTAATCAACATAATCCTATTAAATTAATTTAGACTTTGTTTTTATTAATTAATCTTTCAATTATGTTACATTAAAATAGGTTAATTTTATTATTTTATGTGTTTAATCACCTGCTAGTCATTTAAGTAAATAATTTGTGTTTTTAATTTAATTTAATAGTTCGCTTCTTAAATTTATGTGTTCAAATTAGTAAATTAATTAATTAATAAGAGTTATTAAGCATTAATTATATTAATTCATGTATGCAGATTAATTTTTTAGTTTATTTAATATTTGTCTTAGTCTACCGATGAGGTAATTTAAGAGATTGCAGTGATTTATTTAGGTGACCGATGTTGTTATCTGCTGCTACTTTTTAATAAATTTATTTAGTTTTTTTTTAATTTTAAGTCTTTTATTAAGTTAGTTTAAAAATTTATTTATCTTATAATTTTGGTGTTGCTAAATAATTATTTTAATGAGTTTAAAGTTTAATAAAAATTATGCTTTAAATTAAAGACGTTTAGTTTTCTTTTTAATTAATTATTTTCAATCCTTCTTTAAAAAAATAACTTATGTTTTATTTTTTTAAAGTTTCACCATTAGCAAATTATACCGCTGACTTTTTTTTTATCGGTAGCTTCTTTTTGTCTAACGGTGACACTTTGATCTACCGATGTCTTTTTTATTCTATTGGTGACCCGTGCGCCTGCTCCTCTTTAATCCACCGTAGCGGTAACCTTTTCTTTTATTTGTAACGGTGACTCTTTGCAGTACCGGTGAGTTTTTTTTATCGCGTAACGGTAGGCTTCTATTATTGAGCTTTTGTTTTTTTTAGTACCGGTGACCGCTGTTGATTTTCCTCACGGCTACTGTTACTGCATATCAGTGACCCGCTATTTTCTCATCACCATTCTGTTCACGCGCATACCCTTTTTCTCACTGTTCTCTTTCCCTATATCGGTAGCTCCCACACCAATATCAGCTACCGATACCTCTTCCTCACCGTTACTCTTCGTTTTTTTTCTCACCGTTACAGATACTACTCTTTTTTTTTCAAACTTCACTATTACTCTCTTTTTCCCATAACCAGTAGCCACCTTCTTTTCCATCCTCATCGATAGAGCCTTTTCATTTTATCACCGTTAGCCCATTTACTCTTTCTTCTATCGATCCATCACCTACACGCGCCCTGCTCCTTTCCTGTTACCGATGCTGCAACCTTTACACAACATTTCAGCAGATTTGAGCTGATCCAGCCGAGCTTGCCGCCGCTGTTGGTGAGTCCTAAAGCCACCGCGCATAGGACCAGAACTGGGCCGAAGCCACTGCACCTGCTGGATGTGCGTCGTCGAAGGAGCCGCTAACTCCAAGTTGCATGGAGGGTCCGCCGCAGAGCAAGAGGAGGAGCACGCCGCCGTGGTTGTGCGCTGCTGTATGTCGCTGGAGGCTGGAGGCTGAAGCTGGGATCTGTTGCGAAGCTGCCGCCGCGCTGTAGGTTGAGGCCGCTGCTGGCCACCGCTAGCTGCTGCTGGGGGAGCCGTCGCCACTGCCATGCGCTGCTCTGTTTGGAGAAGCAGCTCAAAACCCTCCCCTACCCTGTGCGCCGATTTGGGGGAGGAGGAAGAGGCAACACAAAATAAAAATAAAAATATAATAAGATAAGATAATAATAATAATAGTATATGTAATATAAAAAAAAAGAAAAAAAAGTAAAGTAAAAAGAGAAATAAGAAAAGCAAAAGGTAAAGTGTAGTTAATTTAAATTAAAGATAACTTTTTAATAAAGTTAAATTGAGTTTAGCTTTACATAAAAGTTAAATTATTAAGTCAAATAAATATAAAATAATTTATAAAAGATATTAATTTAAAATAATTATAATATTAACAAATTAATAAATCATTAATTAAAATATAAAAACTAAATTAATAATAAGTAGTGATAATTTAATAGTTTACTATTAATAGTGTGAATTTATAATTAAAAATAATTAAAAATAAACTATAAAATATACTTTTTAAAATATTTAAAACTTAAGTTTTAATTCTAATTACTAAATTAAAATAAAATAATTTATAGATTAATGGAATAATTTTATTTCTTAAAAAGTAATTGCAATAATTGTAGTAAATTAAAATAACAATTACATTCTAAGTTTTTTTTATTTCTTTCTTCTTATTTTGTAATTTTTATAACATAGTTTAAAGTGTTAAAATTAGTAACTTAATAATTATATCTTTAAACTTAATTAAATTAATAACTTTTTAATAACTTATTTTTAACATAGTTAATAATTGTATAAAAAATTTAAAAGAAAATAATTATCAATTAACTAAGAATAATTTGTAACGAGTAATAAAACAATTTACTTTAAAAATAATTATTTTTTTCTTTGCATCTTTTCTATTTATTTATCTATTCTATTTTATTTGCAGGTTCATTCAACGGACTTAAACATGTCTAGGTTCATCCAACTAACTTATCGGGAGTTAGTTACGAGGGAAAAATTCGCGCGACGTGCCTGTCGCGGGTAACGCACACGTGTGTATTGCGTGGGTGAAGAACTCTGGAAGTCAGTGGAAGTTGTGGCGGTGACATGCAGTGGATGACAGAAGTTACTTAAGTAGAGCAAGCGGCGTTCACGCGGGGACATTGATTGACGGAGGCATTCATACACTTACCCGGGGAGAGACGATCGAGAGAGGATGCTGAGCAGTGCAGTCCAGAAACTCAGGAGCAGAGCATTCTTAGGGAGTTTCTTCTCCCTCACGATTTAAACTTTTGTACTCTGTTTCTGTAATGTTTCTTATTACTGCTGTTATAATGAATAGTATAGTTAGCGAAGTCTTTTAGTTCAGGGAGAGTTCTAGCTCTACTGGTATCTTTTTCATCCTTTTCACTTATCATTTTAATGTGATTAGAATTGATCAGCGAGATCAGTTCTAATTATATATTCTTGCTGCGGACCACAAACACTGCAATTTCAAAACTCTATAATCATTCGGCGAGTTTGGTTATGGAGTTATCTTTATAGTAAACAAATCATAATGAAAACTTCAGTACTTATGGCGAGTTTGTACTGTTTTCATCTAAAGACATCTTTCTGGAATTGTACTACTTGGAGTGGCGAACTCTAGTTATACAATATCACGACTTAACTCCTGGCGAGGGAGCTAAGTCTCCTTTATTCAGTGGTACGAAGCAGTAATTTTACATGAAAAGGAAAAACAATTTAAACCAGTTGACTAGAATGAACCCCGAGCGATCTTTACTGTTGTCCTTTACCAGCATTTTATTTTATTTGATGCACCTTGCTTCCAGCTGAACTCTGTTTGAGTATAGATAGAACAATTTTACAATAGAAGTGTAGTTTCAATTTATAGTACGAAAAATCATAAAAAAAAAATAAAGGATATAAAAATATAAAAAGTGAAACTTAGAAAAAATCATTCCGCTGCTGACAACAGTGGAGCTTTCCAAGTTTTTTTAGTTTAGCAGTGGACAAATTTACCTTCCCTGTGGGTTCGACCCTGCTTGCCACATATACAGTAGTTAGTAGGAATATAAATTTTAAACTTTGACCGACTTCAACGACAGTTTAGGTCAGAGCGCATCTGCCACCACATTCCCCTTTCCAGGATTATAGAATATCTCAAAATCATAGTCCTAGAGGAACTCTATCCATCATTGGTGTCTCAGGTTCAAGACCTTCTGGGATAAGATATACCTGAGACTCTTGTGGTTAGAGTAAATGATGAACCATTCAACCATCAAGTAGTGCGACCACATCTTTAAGTAAAAGACTACTGCTGCTAACTCTAGGTCATGGGTGACGTAGTTTTTCTTAAGCCACCTCAACTGCCATGAGCTATAAGTGATCACTACTTGCTCCTGCATTAGGACACAACCGAGCCTGGTCCCTGATACGTTGCAGTAAACTACACACCCAACACCCTCCTCTAGTAGTATCAAGATGGGGGAACTAGTCACTCTCTGCCCCAGCTCCTGGAAACTCTGCTGACATTTCTATGACCACACGAAGGGATTTCCCTTTTGTGTCAATGCCGATAAGGGTGCTTCTATCCTGGAAAATTCAGACACAAACCTATGATAGTAAGCAACTAACCCTAAGAAGCTCCGCACCTCAGTCACGCTCCTGGGTGGCTCCCAAGAAAGCACTACCTCTATCTTCACTAGATCTACTGAAACTAAAGCCTCCAAGATGATGTGTCCTAGGAAATGGACCTCTAGAATCCAAAACTGACACTTTGAGAGCTTACCATAAAGCTGGTGCTTTCGAAGAGTATTTAGGACCATCTGCAGGTGTGTAACATGCTCCTCCTCTGACGCTGAGTACACTAAGATGTCGTTGATGAAGACCACGATGAACCAGTCATGGTAGGGTTGGAAGATCCTATTCATGAGGCCCATGAACACTGCTAGGGTGTTGGTCATGCCGAAACGCATCACCAGGAACTCATAATGTCCATACCGGCACATGAAGGCTGTCATCGGTACATCCTCATCTCGTACCCAAATCTGGTGATAGCCCGATCTGAGGTCTACCTTTGAGAAACACTTCACTCCCTTTAATTGGTCTAAGAGGTCATCAATTCTTAGTAGTGGGTACTTGTTCTTCATGGTTTCCTGTTTCAGGCATTGGAAGTCCACGAACAACCTCAAACTCCCATTTTTTTTATTGGAAAAAATCACTGGGGTTGACCATGGTGAAACACTGGGCCATACGAACCCCTTCTCCTGCAAGTTCACTAGATGAACCCTCACACTACTATAATTTTACCATTTACCAATGGTTCTGAACCATTGGTAAAGGCTTGGAAACCGTGTCCAAGTAAGCCATTTATATAGGCTTATACCAACGGTTCTGTGTAAACTGTTGGTATATGTCTTAAAGGAAGAGATATACCAATGGTTTGTAAAACTGTTGGTATATGTTACCCTTATACCAACGGTTTATAACTGTTGGTATATAGTGTATAATATACCTGAAAAGGATATACCAATATTTTTGAAAACCGTTGGTAAAATTTTATACCAACAGTTATAACAAACCGTTGGTATAATGTATATATCAAAAGGATATACCAACGGTTTTCAAAACCATTGGTATACATATGCAGCTCCACAGCAGCAACAGCCAGTAGCCACCTCCAACCTGCTCTCCATGACCTGCAAGAACACATACACCCAGAATCCAAAAGGCTACATGGGATGCTTAAAATTCATCCAGAATTCAGAGATTTAGAAATTTAAATTTCATTTTCTCACTCAAACCACAACACAAGAGAAAAATCCACAATCCAATACATCCACAATCCAATACATCCAGAATTGAAATGAAATAACACCCATAACACCAATAAAAAATTAAATTCCAATACATCCAGAATCCAATAAAAATAACAATATTCAAAATTTAGAATTTATTACCAATACAACCAGAATCCAATACATCCAGAATTCAAAAATTTATAATTGAAAAGAAATAACACCCATAAAAGTATTCAAAATTTAGAATTCACTCCTCACTCAAACCACAACCCCAATACACACAAGAGAAAAAACCTACATGTTATAGGAAGCACATGAGATTTTTACTCATGGTCTTGGGTTGACTATCTTAAAACCAACAGAAAAACTTGAGTAGAGTGGACAAGGATCATGATACCCATAAGATAGAAAGTGGTAGTGGTCATGTGCTCAGACTTAGGATGAGTTATAAGAAGCACATGGGATGTTTATATTCCTCTAATGACTATGTATCCATGTATAAATGGTACCTTATGCGTTAGTGGAAAACATTGGCCAATCTTGACATATGAGATGAGTTACCAGAATAGCCTACATGTTTTTCATAGACTTTTCAATTGGAATAAGGGGGTATGTGGCTAATTTTAATTTGATCTCCTGGGTGTGATGTGAGATGAATCCCCATTTTTGGTAGTGGGTATGAATATTCAATTATGTCTTTAGTATTGGGTTCCCAAAGGGACTTTAATTTGGTCCTAGAACCCACTGTTTGAGGATGGGATTGGCGTATTAAATGTCATGTGTTTTAGAATAGGGGTAGGATTTCCTCACATGAGAAGTGGATTGTGTGAGGCTGGACCATGGATACTTTTTCTAAAGTATCAACACAATCCGAATACGTTTGGTTGGTTTTCCGTATGCAAGTTGTTGTTTTCACTTAAAATCTCGTCCATTTCAAATTAAAGTGAAACAGTTTGAGTGGTACCGGCCACACCGTGGCTCAGATTGAGGTAGAGTTGACTCATACATGTCACAAATGACCCATGGATCATTTTCATAAAGTATCAACAGAATCAAAATGCATTTGGTTGGTTTTACCTATGTCAGTTGTTGTTTTCACTTAAAATGTTGTCCATTTCAAATAAAAGTGCAACACTTTGAGTGGTACCGGCCACACCGTGCCTCGGATTAAGATGGGGTTGACTCATACACATCACAAATGACCCATGGATCCTTGTGATAAAGTATCAACACAATCAGAATACATTTGGTCAGTTTTCCGAATGTTTTTTTTTACTTAAAACAATGTCCATTTTAAACAAAAGAGAGACACTTTGAGTGATACCGGCCACACCGTGCCTCAGATTAAGGCAATTTTTACTCGTACATGTCAAAAATGACCCATGGATCATTGTATTAAAGTATAAATACAATCATAAAGCGTTTGGTTAGTTTTCTGTATGCAAGTTGTTGTTTTCACTTAAAATCCTATCCATTTCAAATAAAAGTGAGACAATTTGAGTGGTACCGGCCACACTGTGCCTCAGATTGATATGGGGTTGATTCTTACATGTCAAAAATGACCCATGGATTGTTTTCCTAAAGTATCAATAGAATACGAATGCGTTTGGTCAGTTTTCCATATGCCAGTTGTTGTTTTCACTTAAAATGTTGTCCAATTCAAATAAAAGTGAGACACTTTGAGTGGTACCGGCCACACCGTGCCTCAGATTGAGGCGGATTTTACTTATACACGTCAAAAATTAACCATGGATCCTTGTTCTAAAGTATCAAAACAATCCGAATATGATTGGTTGGTTTTCCGCATGCTAGTTGTTTTTACTTAAAAGGGTGTCCATTTTAAGCAAAAGAAAGAAACTTCGAGTGATACCGACCACACCATGCCTCAGATTGAGGCGGGGTTGACTCATACACGCAACATATAACCCATGGATCATTTTCCTAAAGTATCAACACAATCTGAATGTGTTTGGTCAGTTTTCTGTATGCCATTTGTTGTTTTCACTTAAAATGTTGTCCATTTCAAATAAAGGTGAGACACTTTGAGTGGTACCTGCCACACAGTGCCTCAGATTGAGTCAGGGTTGACTGATACACATCAAAAAATGACCCATGGATCCTTGTGATAAAGTATCAACACAATCATAATATGTTTGGTCGGTTTTCTATATGTCTGTTGTTTTTACTTAAAACAGTGTCCATTTTAAACAAAAGAGAGACACTTTGAGTGATACCGGCCACACCGTGCCTCAGATAGAGGCGGGGTTGACTCATACACATCATAAATTACCCATGTATATGACAACCCTGCTTTTATTACAAACTTAAACATGATTTATTACATAAACTATTCACTTGATACAACATGGATGATCGAGAGGTCTAGTGTCTTTGGGGATTAGGATCATTACATAACAACTTAAAACATGAAATACAACATATTTATTGAAAAATTCCTTTACATGACCACTATATTCCCTCGTACTTAGCATTGCATGGGATAACCTGAGGACATGCATAAGAAAATGGGTGAGCTATAAAGCCTAGTAAGGGAATAAACATGGAATAAATGAGGAGTACAATACATGTTAGACAATAGGCCTATAAATAGAGCACAAGATAAACATGAACATAAAGGCATGATAAAGCATGATAATCATAACATGGAAATGTGGCAACAACACTTAACATGGAATTAGCATGAGCCAAGGCTCATTGCACATGGAGCATGAGTAAATCCTCATTGCACATGAAGCACGAGTAAACCCTCATTGCACTTGAATTAGCATGAGTCAACACTCATTGCACATGAATTATCATGATACTATACTTTACCCAATACATTGGAGCGCTATAAGGGAACACCCTTCTTAAAAATTTCATTTCATGCATAAGTGTGCCACATGGATCATAAAACATGGATTCATAAAACATAATCATTTATTCCATGATAAAGGAATGTAGAATTCATACATGAAACTTTATAATCAATAAGTAAATTTTCATAAAGGTGAATACCCTTGATGGAGAAATGGGCATGGTATTCACTACACAATGGCATTGACTTAGAAAATCGGTGCGATTTCGGCAGCTTAACGACGTGACATAAGAATTCATAAAAATGGTTGATGAGAGAGAAATGGGTTCCTTATCATATTTAAATGTAATGGACAGTAAGGAGGTAATATATATATATGTCCCAGCAATTATAATGGAATTTAGATTCATGATACAAAAGTATTGCTTGAATGTAAATGAGGAGAGAGAAGTTCCTTTCAGAATTTCGGCATAGTAACGAGTGTACATGGGAGGCATTTAATGAGAGAGAAAGGGGTATCACATCATTCAAACATAAATAGGGAAGTATGAGGGATGTGTGAAACCATACCTCAACATTCATAATTGAAATTAAAAGGGCAAAACAACTTAAAGAAAATTGGACAAAAATGAGAAAGGAAGAAAAAACCCTTACTTGGAAGTGTGCTTCCAAAAGTTGAGAGAGGATTGAGATAGGCTTCTTGGGAGCTTGGGGCACCTTTGGAGGATTCTATAGAGAGTAGGGTAGAGGTTGGACGAACTCCAAAGGCTTTGAGTTAGGAGGAAGTGGGATCTTGGGTGGGTTTATATAGGAAAGGTGAAGGAATTCTTTATTATTTAGGTTTGGGACCCCTTATATTAAATTAATCCAAACCACAAACCATACCATGGTTTTTGCCCATGGTTTTTAGAAAAGGGAAGAGGAAAAAAATATTTTATAAGGCCAAAGTCTGAACTTCTTAAAATAATAGGGTTGCTTATGTGGAGGTGAGTCACACTCCCATGGAAAACAATTTAAAAAGACAAGGTGTTTAATAAGTCTTGAAGGGTCCATTAATGCTTTGAAAATTAAGTCAAACAAACCCAAAATCACATTATTTTAATGGTAAAACATATATTGGCCGAACATAAAGCTTATAGTATTTTATTACATCACTATTGGGTCATTATGTTGTCATAAAACACATTATATATTTAAACGGTAATTAATTTTTACCCAAAAATTTGACTGTCTCAGAAAATTATGAAAAATTCACCGTTGGATAATTTCGACATCCTGATTCCAGAAATAAAATTTATTTTATCCAAATAATTTTCTAAATATGTTAATTTTCACTTTTAAAATAAAAACCGACATTTATCGAAAATTTACGTGTTTTGACAAAAATGACTTTCAAACCTTAATAAAAATTACAATTGCATTCATAAAATTATACGATCATTTATATATAATAAAATTAATTTAATAATAATAATAATAATATTTTATTAAAATATTATTTAATTCAAAAATCCCTTAATTTAATAAAATATAATTCTTAATTAAATAATAACTAAAAACACTATTTTCACTTTAAAAACTATTTACAATGTATCATTAATGACAAGAAAGTATATTCATTATTATATACAAAAAATAATGTACATTAGCATAGTACTAGTGATTTTTTACATAACCCCTTAAAACAACCGCATAAGACCTAAGGGTAAGGTATGCGATGGTGACAAACTCTTGGGGTGACTCAGATAACATCGCTCTAGTGGTAATTTCTATCAACTTCCACTTTTTCCGTAGACGGTCACATTCGAGCTTGACATGATGAAGCTCAGCTTTGGCTTGGTCAAGAGCAAAGCCCAAAGACGCCACCTCTTTTCTGAGCTCCGACAATTGGGCTTCGTATGGAGCAATTCTACTGGATGAGGCCATCGCTTCTTTTGTCAGAGTAAATTAGATTTGTTAAAACCCTATATTTATACTAATCATGTGATCACTATTCAATGGCTGTATTAGAAACAGTCAAAATTCTTAACATAAAACCAAAGAAGTTGACATTTTATATAAAAATTTTGCATAAAGAGACATTTAATTATATTAAGAGGGATTTCCATTAATGAAACTTTGGGTCGTTACAATATCCCCCCTTAAGAAATTTCACCCTCGAAATTTCCTTTTCCCACACTAAAACAGATGTGGGTAACTCAGCTTCATCATTTCCTCTGATTCCCAAGTCGCTTCTTCAAACTTGTCATTTCGACACAACACCTGGACAAGGGGCATTGTCTTATTTCATAGAACTTTTTCTCTACGATCTAAGATCTTCACTGGTTGTTCCTCATAAGAAAGTTCATCCTCCAACTGTACCACCTCAGAAGAGAGTACATGTGAAGGGTTCGATATGTACTTCCTTAAGAGGGATACATGAAAGACATCATGCACTTTGGCCATGGTAGGTGGAAGTGCTAGTCGATAGGCCACATCCCCGACACGATCAAAAATCTCAAAGGGGCCGATATACCTTGGACTTAACTTCCCTTTCTTTCCAAACCTCATGACCTTTTTCCACGGAGATATGCGTAGAAAAACCATGTCTCCAACTTTAAACTCAAGGTCTCGTCGACGATTATTTGCATAACTCTTCTGTCGACTCTGGGCTGCCTTGATATGATGCTGAATGGTTTTCACATTCTCCACCATTTCCTCAACCATTTCCGATCCAAGCTGCTTACATTCACCAACCTCATCCCAACACATCAGTGTTCTGCACCTTTTCCCATAAAGGGCTTCATATGGTGCCATTTGGATGCTCGAGTGGAAACTGTTATTATAAGAGAACTCAACCAGAGGAAGATGTTGATCCCATCCTCCTTTAAATTCCATTTATCAGGCTCTCAACATGTCCTCAAGTGTTTGGATAGTCCGCTCGGATTTTCCATCAGTTTGAGGATGATAGGCCGTACTGAAGTTCAGTTCATAATTCAGAGCATGTTGAAGACTCTTCCAAAATTTAGAGGTGAATCTTGGATATCGGTCAGACACAATAGATAGTGGTACTCCATGCAGCCTTACGACTTCTCTGATATATATCCGTGCCAGTTGATCCAATGAGAAATCCTCCTGAATAGAAATGAAGTGTACAGTCTTTGTAAGATGATCCACAACAACCCAGATTGCATTGTTGCATTTGGATGTCCTCGGAGGTCCGATGACAAAGTCCATGGTGATGTTCTCCCATTTACATTCTGGTATGGGCAATGGTTGCATCATCCCCTTAGACTTATGCCTCTCTTCCTTCACTTGCTGGCACACCAGGCACTTTGATGTATATTCAGCGATCTCCTTTTTCATATTATCCCACCAAAAGTTTTTTGGAGATCTCAATACATCTTTGTGCTCCCTGGGTGAATAGAGAACTTTGAACTATGTGCATCATCCAAAAGTTCCTTCTTTAGCTACGGACTTGATGGAACACATAGTATTTTTCCAAATCGCACAATTCCTTCTTCATTAACATTAAACTCTGAGGATTTCCCCTTTTTGATAGCTTCCACATTTTCTTGAATTCCCACATCATCCTTTTGAGCATCCTTTAAACTTTCCAAAAGAGAAGGTTGAGCAATCATTTGTGAAAGAATTGATGATGTTCCCTTCTTTATGATTCCCATGTCCATCTTCATCAAGTTTAAGAAGATTGTATCTCTCTCAATTCTCATCATTGATAGAATCACTCGGTCCTTTCTACTTAGGGAATCTTTCAACTTGTTCACTTTCCCATGGTGGTAATGTATTGAACAGTCATAATCCTTGATGAGCTCTATCCATCTTCTCTGGCTCATATTAAGCTCTTTCTGTGTAAATATATATTTAAGACTCTTGTGGTCAGTATATATCTCACATTTCTCCCCATAGAGATAATGCCGCCAGATTTTCAAGGAAAAGATCACCGCCGCCAACTCAAGATCATGCATTGGATAGTTACGCTCATGGATTTTCAACTGCCTTGAGGCATAGGATATCACTTTATCATTATGCATCAGCACACATCCTAATCCCTTCTTCGAAGGATCACTGAATACCACAAAAATTTCCCCACTTGTGGGTAAAGTGAGCACAGACATAGTGATAAGCCTCCTTTTCAACTCCTTGAAGCTTTCTTCGCATTCATCACTCCAAGAAAACTTTACTCAATTTCGAGTTATCTTGGTAAGAGGGTTGGACAATCATGAGAAATTTCTCACAAATCGTCGATAATATCCAGCTAACCCCAAGAAGCTACAGATATCCATTACCGATGTTGGCCTCGGCCATCCCTCAATTGCAACTGTTTTGGAGGGATCCACAGATATCCCATTGCTTGTGATGATATGGCCCAAGAATGAGACCTCCTTCAACCAGAACTCACACTTTCTATACTTTTCATAGAGCTTCTCCTTGCGCAAAGTCTCTAGTACAGTTCTTAAATGCTCCTCATGATCCTCCTTGGTTTTGGAGTATATTAGAATATCATCTATAAATACTACCACAAATTTTTCAAGGTAATCTCTAAAGACTCTATTCATAAAGTCCATAAAGATTTCTGGAGCATTAGTGAGTCCTAAAGGCATTACTATGAATTCATAGTGCCCGTATCCTGTACGAAAAGTAGTTTTGGGGACATCTTCCTTCTTCACCCTTACTTGATAATATCCCGATCGCAAATCTACCTTGGAGAAGTATTGTGCCACGCATATGATCAAACAAGTCATCAATCTGTGGAAGATGATACTTTTTCTTTATCATGATTTTTTTTAAGTTCATGATAATCAATGAAAAGCCGCATTGACCCATCCTTCTTCTTGATGAAGAAGACTGGTGCACCCCATGGTGAAGCACTTGGGCATATAAACCCTTTATCCAGATTCTCTTGTAGTTGTTTCTTCAGCTCTTCAAGCTCCACGACAGCCATTATATATATAGTCTTGGATATTGGTAGTGCTCCTAGTATAAGTTCAATTTAGAATTCAACATCTCTTCTAGGAGGAAGATCAGGCAGTTCCTCGGGAAACACTTCAGCGAATTCCCTCACAATAGGCATTTCTTCAAGGATGGTTTCTTCCTTGGACTCAATCATCTGAGCTAGATACGTGTGATCATAGGGCAGTAATATCCATGTTTGATATGATGGATCTAAAGGATATTCATCTTCCTCCTTACACTTGTAAAGAATCGGGGGTCGATTCTCCATATGGAGTGTGATTTCCCTCTCCCGACAATTTATGTTGGCTCTATATAAGGAAAGCCAATCCATGCCAAGAATTGCATCAAATTCCACCAGAGGGAGTATGACGAGGTTCACCGGGAAATTAAATCCATATATTATAACAGGGGAGGAATTATATTCATGGGATGCAATGATTTCCCCATTTTCCATACTCACCGACATCTTCACTTCCATGATTTGTGGTGGTGCTGAGATTGTTCTACTAAACTTTCGAGATATAAAAGAATGTGTAGAACCTGAATCAAAAAGTACGTTCACTATTCTTGAATGAATAACTAGCATACCTGTCACCACTTCGTTTTCAGGGTTTGCTTCGGAAGAAGTGATGGCAAAAGCTCTTCCTTGCTGCCTTGGAGGTTTTTGGTTCCCTCCAAAAACCCTTGGTTTAGGGCACTGATTTAAAAAATGCACCGGTTCTTTGTAGTTGTAGCAATGAACAATGTATTAAGGTTCGAACAGAGCATTCCTCTCCTCTTTCATAGCCGCAGGTCTTTCTTGCCGACAGTTAACAGCTAGGTGCCCTTCTCTTCCACACCTAAAGCATTTCCTCATCCCCTTGAGGCAATTTTTAGGGTGCTTCTTTCCGCACTTTTGGAAAGTGGGGTGATGGATTTTCTTAGCACCATTGGATTTATCCATCGGACCACCAGCATTGAAGTCCACCTTACGCTTCTTGTCCCCATGATACCCCTGTGATTCCCCGATCTCCATTTCGACCTTGAGGGCACATCAGACAATTTCCTCATAGCTGTTGAAGTCACGGATCGCTAATGCTTTCCACAGGCTAGGATTTAGCCCACCAAAGAAGCGGTCAACCTTGCATTCAGGGGTAACAACAAAGCCAAAAGCGTATCGTGCAAGCCATGTGAATTTTTCCTTGTAGGCTCCAACAGATTCTTCATCTTTTTTCTTGAGGGAAAGAAAGTCCCTTTCCATCTTAAGTTGGAGGGTGTGTGGAAAATATTTATTGAAAAACATCTTCTGGAAATCCTTCCATTCCAATGCCTCGATCTCCTCCTCAGGCTTCATATTTTTGATCAACGTCCACTATTGATCAACTTCACCCTCCACACGATAAGCCTCTAGGAAAACCTTATCTTGTTTGGAACATTGAAGGATGAAGAAGATATTTTCAATGGAGTTGATCCATTGTTCAGCGATCATGGGATCAGATGATCCACTAAAAGTAGGAGGCCTTTGTCTCATGAAGCTCTCGATAGCGACTTGTTCTTTCTTAGGGGGGGTTGAACATTCCTCTTGACCCGTGTTTCTATTCAAATCTTGAGTTATATGAGAGATAATCATGACAAAGTTCTCGATTCCCACTCTCATTGGATTGGGTATCTCCTTAGTACAGTCATCACACTGATCTTCACATCGGTTGTTAGCCCGAGTCCTCCTATTACCGGCCATTGGTTGGAATAAAAGGAAATTTAGGGGGTAACACATAAAGAGTACTCCAAAGACAAAATTTGATGACATAAAAATAAACTTTTATTTCCTTAACTCATGAGTCTATAGGCTTCAACCTAGGATTTTCATGATGTACTTTCTAACATATATTCTTAGGGGCATTTTTTTTAATTCCCTTAATAAGGGTTCATACTAAGCTTGTGAATTTATTAAAACATATCCCCCGGGAGTTTCGTAACCAAGAGTGCAGCAAGGCCTGTTGTCGTGCACCAGTTCCCGTTCAAGTCTATCTCAAAGTGGTGTTTTCGGGTTTTACCCCTAGGATACATCTGTGCCAGAGCCGCCTCTACCTACTCGTATCCAGAAAGGGATGTATTTGTTTGATAAACCACTTAATCAGTACTTACCAAAACTTAAGGATGTTTTTATTATACTTAGTCTTGTCTCTAAGGCTTTACTAGGGTTTTATAATCATAATCCCAAAAATAAATAAACCTATCCTTTGATACCAACTATGACAACCCTGCTTTTATTACAAACATAAACATGATTTATTACATAAACTAGTCACTTGATACAACATGGATGATTAAGAGGTCTAGTGTATTTTGGGCTTAGGATAATTACATAACAACTTAAAGCATGAAATACAACATCTTTATTGAAAACTTCCTTTACATGACCACTACATTCCCTCGTACTTAGCATTGCATGGGATAACCTCAAGACATGCATAAGAAAAGGGGTGAGCTATAAAGCCCAGTAAGGGAATAAACATGGAATACATGAGGAGTACAATACATGTTAGACAATAGGCATATCAATAGAGCACAAGAGAAACATGAACATAAAGGCATGATAAAGCATGATAATCATAACATGGAAATGTGGCAACAACACTTAACATGGAATTAGTATGAGCCAAGGCTCATTGCACATGGAGAATGAGTAAATCCTCATTGAACATGAAGCACGAGTAAACCCTCATTGTACTTGAATTAGTATGATTCAACACTCATTGCACATGACGTATCATGATACTATACTTTACCCAATGCATTGGAGCGCTATAAGGGCGCACCCTTCTTAAAAATTTCATTTCATGCATAAGTGTGCCACATGGATCATAAAACATGGATTCATAAAACATAATAATTTATTCCACGATGAAGGAATGTGGAATTCATACATGAAACTTTATAATCAATAAGTAAATGTGCATAAAGGTGAATACCCTTGATGGATAAATGGGCATGGTATTCACTACACAATGGCATTGGCTTAGAAAATCGGTGCGATTTCGGCAGCGTAACGACGTGACATAAGAATTCATAAAAATGGTTGATAATAGATAAAGGGGTTCCTTATCATATTTACATGTAATGTAAAGTAAGTAGGTCATATAGATACATGTCCCAACAATTTTAATGGAATTTAGATTCATGATACAAAAGTATTGCTTGAATGTAAATGAGGAGAGAGAAGTTCCTTTCAGAATTTCGGCATAGTAACTGGTGTACATGGGGGGAATTTAATGAGATAAAGGGGTATCAAATCATTCAAACATAAAGAGGGTAGTATGAGGGAGGTGAGAAACCATACCCCAACATTCATAATTTAAATTAAAAGGGCAAAACAACTTAAAGAAAATTGGACAAAAATGAGAAAGGAAGAAAAAACCCTTACTTGGAAGTGTGCTTCCAAAGGCTTGAGAGAGGCTTGAGAGAGGCTTGAGAGAGGATTATTGGGAGATTGGGGCACCTTGGGAGGATTATAGAGAGTTTATAGTAGATCATTGATGAAATCCAAAGGATTTGAGTGAGGAGTAAGTGGGAGCTTGGGTGAGTTTATATAGGAAAGGTGAAGGAATTCTTTATTATTTAGGTTTGGGACCCCTTATATTAAATTAATCCAAATCACAAGCCATACCATGGTTTTTGACCATGATTTTTGGAAAAGGGAAGTGGAAGTAAATATTTTATAAGTCCAAAGTCCGAAATTCTTAATATAATAGGGTTGCTTATGTGGAGGTGAGTCACACTCCCATGGAAAACAATTTAAAAAGACAAGGTGTTTCATAAGTCTTGAAGGATCCATTAATGCTTTGAAAAGTAAGTCAAAAAAACCCAAAATCACATTATTTTAATGATAAAACATATATTGGCCTAACATAAAGCTTATAGTATTTTATTAAATCACTATTGGGTCATTATGATGTCATAAAACACATTATATATTTAAATGATAATTAATTTTTACCCAAAAATTTGACTGTCTCAGAAAATTATGAAAAATTCACCATTGGATAATTTCGACGTCCTGATTCCAGAAATAACATTTATTTTATCCAAATAATTTTCTAAATATGTTAATTTTCACTTTTAAAATAAAAACCGACATTTATAAAAAATTCACGTGTTTTGACAAAAAGTGGCTTTCAAACCTTAACAAAAATTACAATTGCATTCATAAAATTATATGATCATTTATATATAATAAAATTAATTTAATAATAATAATAATAATATTTTATTAAAATATTATTTAATTCAAAAATCCCTTAATTTAATAAAATATAATTCTTAATTAAATAATAACTAAAAACACTATTTGCACTTTAAAAACTATTTACAATGTATAAATAATGACAAGACAATATATTCATTATTATATACAAAAAAATAATGTACATGAACATAGTACTAGCAATTTTTTACATAACCCCTTAAAACAGCCGCATAAGACCTAAGGGTAAGGTGTGCGATGGTGACATACTCTTGGGGTGGCTCAGATAACATCGCTCGAGTGGTAATTTCTATCAACTTCCACTTTTCTCGTAGACGGTCACATTTGAGCTTGACATGATGAAGCCCAGCTTGGGCTTGGTCAAGAGCGAAGCCCAAAGACACCACCTTTTTTCCGAGCTCTGACAAATGAGCTTCATATAGAGCAATTATACTGGATGAGGCCATCACTTCTTTTGTCTGAGTAAATTAGATTTGTTAAATCCCTATATTTATACTAATCATGTGATCACTGTTCAACGACTATATTAGCAACAGTCAAAATTCTTAACATAAAACCAAAGAAGTTGACATTTTATATAAAAATTTTACATAAAGAGACATTTAATTATATCAAGAGGTATTTCCATTAATGAAACTTTGGGTAATTATAATGGATACTTCTGCTAAAGTATCAACACAATCAGAAAGCATTTGGTTGGTTTTCCGTATGCAAGTTTTTCTTTTCACTTAAAATCCTATCCATTTCAAATAAAAGTGAGACAATTTGAGTAGTACCGGCTACACCGTGCCTCGGATTAAGGCGGGGTTGACTTGTACATGTCACAAATGACCCATGGATCGTTTTCCTAAAGTATCAATAAAATCCAAATGCGTTTGGTTAATTTTTTATATGCAAGTTGTGGTTTTCACTTAAAATATTGTTCATTTCAAATAAAAGTGAGACAGTTTGAGTGGTACTGGCTACACCGTGCCTCAGATTGAGGTGAGGTTGACTCATACACGTCAAAAATGACCCATGTATTGTTGTCCTAAAGTATCAACAGAATCAGAATGCTTTTGTTCGGTTTTCCATATTCCAGTTGTTGTGTTCACTTAAAATGTTGTCCAATTAAAATAAAAGTGAGATACTTTGAGTGGTACCTGCCACACTATGCCTCGATTTGAGGTGAGGTTGACTCATACACATAAAAAATGAACCATGGATCCTTGTGCTAAAGTATCAACACAATCCAAATACGTTTGGTCGGTTTTCCATATGCCAATTGTTTTTACTTAAAAGGGTGTCCATTTTAAAGAGAGATTAGATTGGGATTCAAGACACCTAATAAAGAGTGCGATTGTCTCCAGAATCAACGTAGGTGGTACTTAGTTTTTCATGAATTCTCATGATGTTTTATATATTTTGAATCGCCGCTCGCCCAATGTTGGGATGTCGGGTCAGGGGGCTGTCCGGGGTCCAGGGAGGAGGGTCGAGGGGGGGGGGGGGGGGCTGTTCGAGGTCCAGGGAGGAGGGTGGGGGGCTGCCTGAGGTCCAGGGAGGAGGGTGGGGGGCTGTCTGGGGTCCAGGAAGGAGGGTGGGGGGGGGCTGTCTAGTGTCCAGGGAGGAGGGGGGCTGTCTGGGGTCCAGGGAGGAGGGTGGGTGGGGTTGGGGGGGCTGTTTGGGGTCCAGGGAGGAGGGTGGGAGGGGGGGGGGTGTTCAGGGTCTAGGGAGGAGGGGGGCTATCCGGGGTCCAGGGAGGAGGGTGGGGGGCTGTCCGGGGGGCTGTTTGGGGTCCAGGGAGGAGGGTGGGGTGGGGGGGGGGGCTTTCCAGGGTCCAGGGAGGAGGGGGGCTGTCTGGGGTCTAGGGAAGAGGCTGGGGGGCTATTTGGGATCCAGGGAGGAGGGTGGGGTGGGTGGGGGGGGGGGGGTGCTATCCGGGGGGCTGTCCAGGGGATGTCTGGGGTTCAGGGAGGAGGGTGGGGGTGGGGGGGGGGGGGGCTGTCCATGGTCCAGGGAGGAGGGGGGGATGTCCGGGGTCCAGGGAGGAGGGTGTGGGGTTGTCCGGGGGCTGTTCGTGGGGTTGTCCAGGGGCTGTCCGGGGTCCAGGGAGGAGGGTGGTGGGGGGGGGGGGTGGCTGTCCGGGGGGCTGTCTCGGACACATGGGATGGTATTTACATATTTTCTAAGAAAATTCTTTCATGGTTAAAAAAATAATTTCAATATATCAACTTATAATCAGACCATCAATTTTCTAAATTCCACTAAAAAATTACAATTTCATTAAAATAGATAAAAAATAAAGATAATGTGACCTATATAATCACACATATATTCAGGCACAATAAATCAATAAAAATAAAAGGTTAGTAATATCAGTAAAAAATGTAATGGATCAAACTATCCCTCATCACCATCATCGTCACCCTCACCCTCATCCTCATCATCATCCCCATCATCGTCCCCACCCTCCTCCTCACCCTCGTACTCGCCTCAACCTCCTCATCGCCCTCCTCCTCCACCTCAGCCTCCTCCTCGCCCTCCGCCTCGGCCTCCTCCTTGCCCTCCTCCTCACCCTCCTCCTCCTCCGCCTCAGCCTCCTCCTCGCCATTGTCTCGACCACCACTAGAACTGCCACCTGGTGCATCACATATAGAATGAATTGATGACATATATTCATCATAAGCAGTGCTGGCCTCTGGTGGAAGTGTTGGACGTAAAACTTCCATCAGTTTCATAAATGCAGTGCTTGCCCTAGCAGACTGTTCTGCCATCACTGTGGCCCTTCTTTCAACCTATTCTTCCTGTGCCTTAACCTGCTGAAACTTGGTGGCACTAAAAATCATACCTGAGGAGGGCCAATACCTCATCAGAACTATACTCTTCCCAGGTCGGCCGCGTACTCTACCGGGGTGCTTATCTCCCAACACCTGATATAAGTGATCATTTGGCCCAAAATTTTTAGGTTCCTAGGCATCAAGGGACTCTAAAGAAACCTTTTACAAATATAAATAGATTATTACGTTAAAAAATAGAGATTAAAATTTTAAATCAACAAAGTAAAACTTAAAATCTACTGCTGAGTCGGTTCATTAACCGCACTTCCATCTTTCTTCTTTCTACTCGAGCAAAATAGTTTTTCTTGAGGCACACATCCTTCTATATTTAATTTATGCCTCTACAATGACATTGAATGAATAAAATCATAATTAAAATTAGGATTCCAAAAAAAACATAGTAATTTCATAACTAAAATTATATAACCACTTTAGCAATCAAATAAATTATGGAGGAAGAAATAGAAAGTTCAAGTTGTAAAGAAAGATTATAAACTATCATACCTGCTGTATCTCATGATCTGGTATCATAGTATGTCCCAATGTGTGGACATATTTATTAGCATCAATATTTTTTTATTTCTTGCAGATGCATCCTAAATAAATTTCAATAATTAGTATTAACGAAAAACCTTAAAATTTTCATTTAAATACTTCTAATTTGATTAATACCATAAATTGGCTAGTCACCCAATGAGTAATCATCTATTAGTACTGTTCTAATGGAAAATAATCCACAACAGGGACCACCTATAACTTTGTGCCCACTCTAGCATGCCATCCAATATACAACTCATGATTATAAGCTCTCTAAAGCTCACCTAAATCCTTTAGACATGCTGGCCGTGCACCCTCACCATCAGGGAAATTAAACCACAGCTGAAACCAAAATATTAATTCATATAAATACAAAAATTAATATATTGCATTAAATACAATAGATTTTTTTACCCATATCTCTACCCAGGCTTTATCCTTGACTTCATTTGGTAGTTGTCTCCATGAGAGCAGGCTGACAGGAATGATGTCGGAGTATTTGGCAAGCGTCGCCAAAAAACTCCGACATTGCTGCCCTGATTTTTCAATCATCTGACTATCTTCATTGTATTCCACCATCAACTGCGTGCGGCAGTTCCACACCAAACGCATGTGTGTACGCCCTCACCCTCGCCTCCTATCAGTAGATGTATCTATTATGAAAGAAAAAATATATTTTATCAATAAATGTTATAATAAAAATAAATAATGGTGTAACAATTTGTTAGGGTTGTATAAGTATACCTGCGGTAGTCTGATCAATAGGCTCCGCTGGATCCGCAAAAACTGAAGGAATACCCTGTACAGATGGAGTGGGTCCCAATGTATGCTCTGTAGGGACAAACTCTGGCGGAGCAGTAGTCGAAGAAGATGGAATATAAAATCCCAGAGAGATCGAAGTAGTATTAAAAAAAGATGACAGAGATGGTTGGCCAAATACTGGATGAGGAGTGGGAATCATCATCAGATATGATACAGACAGGTGAGGAGGGTCAAATGTAAATGGTGGTGAAAACATGGGAGGCCTAAATATCCCATGTGTCCCTAACAGCACACCGGGATCAGAATGTGGGATGGATGGTATGTCAGTGGGAGGGGCAGGGTTTAATCGGGTACTCTGACAAGATCGTCTAGCTCCCATACCACCCCCCTCTTACGAACCCCCCCAGTACTAGGACCACTACTCGACTGCTCCTCAAATAACTGTCGCCTAATAGATGGATCCTGAAAAAATGTTTAAAAAAAATTAATCATATGTCATTATATATAATTTAAATAAATATATTTGAAATAAAATACTCACTATAGGCACTAGTGGTGGAATTCCCAACTCGATCATGCGACGATTGTTGTCCATAATCTGTTTCCGTCACCTCTCTTCAATTGGTTTCATTTCCTACATTTGAAAACAAATATGGAAGTAAATAGAAAAGGATAAATAATGTGTAACCCAAAAAACAAAATAAATGAGAGGGAATAGGGGGAATCATAGATAATTTAACTAACCATTATTTTAGGTGAGCTTGAACAAATATATAATGAAGTCAATAAATCGTACAATATGTAATAAAGAAATTTAATTTTTATTAGGATGATTATTTACTAAGTGTCATCAGTCTATTAAAATCATGGAACATTGATTCTACCAGATTCATAAGTGGAAAAGCAATTGTCAAAATTAAGGAAAAATTTAATTTCTTTATCTCAGCTAGATGATGCAGGTTTCAATATTAAATCAATTTGAATAGAACCAACCTTAACAACCCAAATCGAGGTAAACCAAAATAATTGAGAACATGAATGGATGATTTTATATATTTCCCACAACAACTACAGGTTCACAGTCAACTCTGAAAATTGAGCTATTGGAGTCATCAAAAGAAATAAATGGATTGGTTCCAATGGCAGTAGGGATGGTGTCAATTCCATCATCACCATCATAAAAAATATATCTTGGAATTACTTCAACTATGACACCAAATTCAGGTTGAAGTTGTTCTTTGACATAAAAAACTTGTTTAGACATTAATGCCAACACATATGGTTCTTCGGTAGTAAGAGAACGAGTCACGTTAATTACTTAAATCCACAATCATCAATAAATGTTCCATGTCTCTTCATCGAATCAAACCAAAGTCATTTCATCATCGTGACTCATCCATGAGAGTAATAATCCAACATTATTATTTTTTCAATGACTCCATAATAACCCACATTTTCAAATTGCAGTCTACTATCTAATGCACTGGTATAACAATCTATTGTGGCAGTAACCATAACACCATCATGTTGTCTTCTCATGTTCTTTGCTTGTTCAGTGAAAATAAATTTATACCCATTGATAACAATATATTTACAGTCACAAACCACTGTATTAGGACCAAAATCCAAATCTCTTATTTCCTCAGAGACAGAGTCAACAGGAAAAATCAATACCTAAAATATAAATGAATTTTAAACTTAATTAAATATTGATTTAATTATTTTAAAAAGTAATATTTTTACCTTCAATTTTAACCAAGCAGAAAACTCTTTGTTATGCAAAGTCTCCCTCCTTATCAAAGATAAAGAACGATGCTTTCTATTTATCATTGTTTTATGTTCCCTGTAGATAAAAAATATGAATAGTTTAATAGATATATATATATATATATATATAAGATATACATATTCAATTTAGTTACCTGATGTTGTCATCGAACAAATCACAGTTGATCAAAACTGTGCGATGTGCCATCTCCCGCTCTTCAAGGCTTAATGTCTTCAATGTATATGATCCAGGAACTCCTCCTGTTTGAGGAAGTGATGGAAAATTGGGTTCAATTTTCTCATACTATTCTTCTTCATTTCTCATTGGTTTGTTCATTCTTGTAGTAAGATCAGAAAAATACATTGTATAGAAATCCATACATTCTTGGGCCAAGTAACCGTTCATGATAAAACCTTCTAGATGATTCCTATTTCGGACATAAGACTTTAATGTGTACATATTTCTTTCAATTGGATACATGCAACGAAAATAAATAGGTCCTCCGAGAAGTATTTTAGTGGGTATATGGACATTCAGATGCAACATGCATGTGAAAAATGATGGAGGAAATATTTTCTCTAACTCACACAAAATTAATGGGGCATCTGTCAACATTTTTTACAAGAGAGAATTGGAAAACTTCTTATCACAAAGATCTCTAAACAAATGGAACAACTGAATAACAGTCACCCTTACATTATTAGACAAAAGATGATAGATTGCTATTGGAATCAACTCATGTAGAAGAACGTGATAATCATGAGTCTTCAAAGATTTTAGCTTCAACTCTCTTATGTTGACCCATTTAGATATGTTGCCTGAATATCCATCAGGAACTTTAATAGTCTCTAATACTTCTAGAAATTGTTTTTTTCCATAGGTTTCATCACATAAGAAGCACATGGAACTTGCCATTTATTTTCACTGATACGCACAAGATGCAATTCTGGTCTGATGCCCCAATCCACCAAGTCACGCCGAGACCATAAATCATCTTTTGTATTTCCCTTAACATTTAGAAGTATCGAAAGCAATAGTTCACATATATTATTTTCAATGTGCATTATGTCTAAACAATGATATAAAAAATTGGTTGACTAATAAGGAAAATCAAAAAAGATACTCCTATTCATCCAATTGTAACATGTTTCAGTGGAAACATTCTTACTCTTTCGTTCAGTGGTTTCCTCCCAGAATAAACTGTAATATTTCGAGCAAGCATGAATTTTGTTTCTTAAAAATACAAGTTCCTCAACGAACTTTCATGCCATATAGTGGTTTGAGGGAATATCTGTATCATATGGAAGTAAATCCTTCAAGAAGGTAAGAATGTAATCGATTTCTGTATTAGAAATCCCATACATAGTTTTTCCATGAAACAATCAGATTAAAAATTACTGGTTTTTCATTTTATCGCACTGTCGATATACTGGAGCCGTGGCAACATCAGTCAATTTTTTCACCCTAGAAATATGATCATTTTCATTAGATACATCATCTGTCCTCATATCAAAGTCTTCTTGAATCAAAATCCTTTCTTTTTTATGATGAAGAATAAATGGAAACCGGTCATCTAAAAAATTCTCTAGTCCAGTCCTTTCATTTCGATCATCAGAAATTTGAGGTTTCATTTTCTCCCCATTGTGATACCACACATAGTAGTTTTCTTGAAAACCATATTGGGTTATGTGGTAGCTGACTTCGTCACAGCTCAACCAAGGTCTAACAACACAATTGGAACATGAGAAGTGTATGCGACCACTATCTAAAGCATTGTGAAATGCAAAATCAAAAAATCTCTTCAAATTGTTTTGAAAATATTTTGAGATCCAATCGGTTTCATACATCCAAATTCTATCCATTCTATAAAAAGAATTGTTATAAGTCATTTTGTCATAAGCAATTCAATAATATTGAAGTTTAATCGAAAATATATTTAAGTAAATGATAAAGGAAGGAGTTTCTAGTTGATGTAATGAACTATTAAAACAATGTAAAGATATACTAATTAATTCAGTTATGTGTGCCTAAATTTGAGGTGAGATGTGTTTTGTAATTTTTTCATTTATCACATACCATGAAGACACCATAGACCTGATAAAACATTTTTCAAGATATTACAAAGTGAAGGCTTTTCATGAAAGATGTAGAATGTGTAAAGAGAGTTTTTTAAATAAGTTATTGATGCTAAAAAATGGAAATATTGTGTAAAGTTAGTACATTTCATAACACCCAAACTAAATTCCACAGAAAGTAGCATATCACCCCACTAAAAAAAAGGAAAACCACCTAAAAGGAGTGGCTATGAATACTTCAAATCAAGTTGATTCATATAATCATGACACTTGAATTGTAAAAAAAAATAGAAAACAAATCAAACTACACTTATTATGAGGGATGTCCAGGGGGTGGGGGTTGTCCAAGAGGGTGGGGTGGTGTTCATGGGGGATGTCCAAGGGGGTGGGAGGGCTGTCAAGGGGGTGGGGTTGTGTCCAGGGGGCTGTCCAAGGGGGTGGGGGGTGTCCAGGGGGTGGGGTGGTGTCTGGGGGGGGGGGGGGTTGTCCAAGGGGGTGGGGGTGTCTGGGGGGGGGGGTGGGGGTGTCCAGGGGGGCTATCCCGGGGGGTGGGAGGGCCTGTTCAGGGGGGTGGGGTGGTTCCCAGGGGGGGATGTCCGGGGGGTGGGGGGTGTCCAGGGGGTGGGGTGGTGTGGTGTCCAGGGGGCTATCTAAGGGGGGTGGGGGGCTGTCCAAGGGGGTGGGGTGGTGTCCAGGGGGGCTGTCCAAGGGGGTGGGGGATGTCTAGGGGTGGGGGTTGTCTAGGGGGTGGGGGTGGTGTCCAGGGGGGTTGTCAAAGGGGGGGGGGTGGGTGGTGGAAAAATCCCCTCCCTCTCGGGATAGCCCACACCCCCTCTTAAGTGAAATTTGTATAAGCAAATCATCATCAATTTTCTTATCCCATCCAACCATATACCATACCACCTAAGGAATACCCAATAACTTAGAAATATCTTAATGTTATACGCAATCCCATAGGAAATAATCGATATATGGCCAATCTCATCAGCCACCCTCATCCACATCCCAGCATAACACCCCTCTAGGTTGTAACCATACCCCATAGGCTATAAGGAACTCACATAACAATTTCAAACTTACCCAACTCACTCAATAATATAACCCCAAAGAGTCACTCAGACCACTATCCCTTTCAAACACATTCCATGTACTACATGAATAAAAAAACTAAGGATGCCACCATATATCTTCTTATGAAGAGGTGTCACTATAAAAAGTCTACCAAAACAAAACCATACTAAGACAACATCTTACATTTATCAACAGAGACAACAAGATAAATAATACAAATCAACAAAACAGGTTATCACATTATACATGAAATCGATGAATCATATTTCTATTAAAATATACATGAAATACCCCATAAACTAGATTCATTATACAACCAATACCTCTCATAATTGAGATAACACAACCCACAAAAAACAGAATCACAATTATTCAACTCCTCAAATGGGTTTTCACTATCCACATGGCATACTAGAATGATTTACTATAAAAATGGAAAGGATTCCACTAGAAGAAACTTCTACCCAAGGCCCCCATCACATTAAATAATATAAAACCTCACCCTCATGATCAGCTCTTGCAGAAGGGTCTTCTAGCAATGGAACATGATAGGAGAAATAGAAAAAGAAGAAGACCACGCAGATGTCGTTTAGGCGAAATAAAAATAAATAACAAAAAACAGATACACGACATTCCACTTACAGATTAGAAGTGTAGAATTAAAGAATTACCTGATTGCAGAGAGAGCTTTGAGAGATACCTTGGGGTGAAGAGATAGCGTCAGCAGGGATTAGGTTTATGGATGCAATCGGGCGGACGGAGGGATTTTGGAAGTGCTGTTATTTGGGGGAAAACTTTCCCAACGGTTTGTTAAAACCGTTGGGAAAGATTGTATTTACCAATTATTTTTAAAAACTGTTGGTATATATATAGATTTTCTAAGCTTTTCCCAACGGTTTAAGTAAACCGTTGGGAAAATATAATTCTCATCCCATTATCCCAACGGTTTGAAGAAATCTTTGGTAAAAATTAGGTATACCAATGGTTTATTCAAACTGTTGGTATACAAGTGTTTAGAAAACACAATTTTCCAGTAGTGTTAGCTTGTGAAGCTCCGCGGGAGCCATTTTATATGCTGGTGTGGATATCATTGTTGTCCCAGGGTACTAGTCGATATAGAAGTCTACCTATCTATGAGGAGGTAGCCCTAAAACCTCATCAGGAAAAACATCCTCGTATTCATGAACCACTACAGGGAAGCTTGGAATCCTCTCTTACACTATACTGAGGGTGAGGCTAGCCAATTAGTGAGTGATCAGCGGCACCCTCCTCTGAGAGAGTCCATCCTGCTCTGAAAGGGTTTCCTTCTCGCTAGTGAAGGAAAAATAGGTTCCATCTCCATGAAAACACAGCACTGTATGCCTAAAAAAGTCAATCTGAGCATGGACTGTGGATAACCAGTCCATACCCAAGATAATGTCGTAAGGCCTCGATGCTGCTACTAGGAGATCCCAGCCGAAGCTCTCACCGCCTAGAGTAAGCTCACACTATTGACACCAATGTGTAATCTTCGAATCCTCTTCCATAGGAGTCTCTAGCCATAAAAATCGAGCCAATGACTCCACTAGAATCTCTGAGCTTCGAACGAGAGCCATGGAAAGGAGTGACTAGTACCTGTGTCTATAAGTACTATAGATAGGGTGTAGAAGACATAGATCGTACCTTGAATCATCTCTAGAGCATCGTGGTCATAAGACTCTATTGCTTGAAGCTGAGCTCGCCCCTATCCTCTTGAGCCCTGAGGTTGGGGTAGACCACCTGGGGATGGTGGTGGTAACACCTCAAATTGTCACCCACCGCTTACCGCTCGACCAGCTCCCTTGACATGTATGCCACCCTACTGACCTCCTCGCTCAAACTGCTTCCGCTGCCTCAGCGGCCCTTCAGCCGTCTGCTGGTCATCTGTACAGTGGGTCAGTTAGTCACTTGATATATGTACCTGCCCACCACACGAATAGAAAATCATAGCCCCTAGCTAACTCCCTCTGGCCTGGGAGCTTTGCACTACCAACCCTGATTCCTGGGGTCGGCCTCTGAAAGTCCTAGCCCACTTGGGCCCACACATCTACGATTTGCTGCTTGCTAAAGAATCTGCCGCCTGGGGTCTGCTGGAAGCTATAGCTCTCAGCACCTGCTCATCCAAGAAGCTCTCCATCAGAAGGGATCGTTCCATCACCTCGGCCTGGGTAGGGATGTTGAGAGACACCTCTGAAGCCCTGATCTCCAACATGAGTCCCTGCTCAAAGGATCGATTCTTGAAGAATGGGTCTTGCACCATATTTGTGGAGTAGCGGGAAAGCTCCATGAACCTTACCAAGTTCTCAACCACTATCATTCTATCCTGCTATAGGTGAACCAACTCCTGGATGCGCACAGAGCACAAGGTCACGAGAAAAAAACTCCTCTCATAAAATCATTTCAAAGTCAACCTAAGTGAGGGTCACCTCATTGTGAGTCTAGATGGTCAAAATCTACCATCTACATACTGATCCCTATAGAAGGCTTTCTTCCAAGATCGCCATCTGTTCAGGAGGTTTCCTCACTAAGAGGAATACCCACGTCATAGCCTCTAGCCAGTCCTCAGTGACCTAAGGATCCATCTATCCCTTGAACCTGGGAGGTCTCTGTCTCTAAAACTCATGTAGGGAACTGAGCCTACAAACATCCTCTTCTAAAACCGACGGTAGTAAAGGATGACCATCGGGTGGTGGTAGCACTAGTGCACCAGCTGGTGGGGCCATATCAAGCACTGGTCCCTGAATAAATGCCTTGTCTCTAGGTGGGCTATCCTCATGACCTCATATCGGGATCCTGACTGGTCGTCCACATAGAGGCATCCCGAGATAGGTCAAGATGTACCACGGTCAGAAGGTTATACTTATTGAGATGAATTTTATTCAAAATAACATAATGAGACACTTATGCAACCAATTTTTTCATGTAATGAGCCTAAAAAAGAATTCAAGGTCCTGGTGTATGGATACGTCAACCGCCGCACCAACACTAGACTCCCCGAATCTGAAAGTTGAACTCGCAACACTTAACACTGTTACCCCAAAACAAAACATCAGACTCCCGGTATTTGTGGTAGGATCAAACACCCTTTGATACCACTTTTTCTTGACCCACCCCCCAGGGCCCGTGCTGTGACTACCCCAAGCCCACCTCTCGAAGGCCAGGGGCTGACGACTAGCGTTGAAGGCATCAACCTGCAAGTGAGAGGCATTTTCCTGAGTACCTATACACACACACACACACACACACACACAACTAACCACATCCCAACACACTGAAAGGGGGAAACAAGTACCACTAAAACAAGGTTGACTGAAAGTACAACTGAAAGTAAGTGGGCCATAATACAAACCCAACAAATAAATGAAAATAGCAAGTACAAAAAGGAAACTCTGATGGCCATCTGCAGAAAACCCCACCGGATCAAGAGAGTAGTGAAGCTGGTGGAAGCTGAAGTAGTATGTCCTATCCGCTTGGTCCTACTGGGCCCACCTGGTCCCAGGACACCAAGTCTACCGTCAAAGCGTCTCTTAGTCTCTTCTCCCTGAGCACCCCCATCGAAACGTTGGTCGTCTACACCAGACAAAACACGTGCGGGCAAAGTCCATGCAGGGTGAGTAACATAGTACTCAGTTGGGACCTCAAAACAAAAAGGAAAGGCCACACAATAATTCCTCAAAGGAAAGAACGAAACATAAGACAACTCACACCATGTATATTCTAGAGTAGTAACAGTAACATTATCAGTCACATCGTCAAACACCTCAGCTGCTGGAGAACTCCTCTAACAAGTACAATGGACCTGCCAAATCATGAATAAATGATTCACACTAACCTTGGAATACTTAGGTACTCCTCCCCATTGCATACTTTGGGCCTGAAAAGTCACAGAGAGGTACTTCCCACTAGTCATGGCCTACTGAGGTACTCCTCCTCATCGCGTACCGTGGCCTGAAAAGTCACAGAGAAGTGCTACCCACCGTGGGCCTAAAAAGTAAAAGAGAAGTTCTTCCCACCGTGGGCCTAAAAATTCATAGAGAGGTGCTTCCCACTGGGCCAAAAGTCAGTAGTCTTCAGGTCTCAGCCAGTTGCAGGGTTCTGTATATAGCACACTTGGGAGAACTGCTCCTCAAGCCCTTCATCACATCTAAACTTCCATAAAAGTCACCATAGAAAATTAAAAAAGATTTTTCTCATCGAGAGGGTCCCAACGACACAAATGACTCATCAATCAGACTCACAATTTGCAAGATATGAGTATTTTAGTAACCAGGGGACTGGTTGCGATGGGGTCCAGTCCGACCTGGTCAGACCACCTCGACCAACCCAGCCCAGGGTCCCACATACCCTGGTTCATTTATACGGACTTGATCCGACCTAGTGTGGGTCAAGGTTGGTCTGGTTCGGCCTGACCAATGGTCCAGGCCCAATAGACCTTATTGGACCCGACCCTGTTAGCTGAGGGTCCAGCTCGGTTGGCCGAGGGTCCAACCCTGCCGAGTCACCCTGCGACCAGGTCTAGTTCAGCCCGGCCCGAAGGGGCCCGAGCCCGACCTTCTGGTGTGGGCCTAGCCTGCTAGCATGGGTCCGGCCTGGTTAGCCGCAGGTCTGACTCGCTGGGTTGTTCACACCCCACCCGGTCTGTAAGAGGTGGACTAGTCCGCCTCACTGGATGCGGCCAGATGCCACATTCGTCCACTACCATCACCCCGCGGGTTGTCATGGGGAGCCTCCTATGCCACGGTCAAGCGACTATGGCTCATCACACAGGACATGGCTTGTTGCCGCATCCGTGGCCCTCCGACGTGGTTGAGAGACCGCTTTCACCGCCTCTAGACACCGGCCCAGCTGGTGGCTTCTTCCACTGTGCCATGACCCTTCCTTCGGTGTAACGTCCCGGTTCCAGAAGCCACCTAGAGGCGCACTGTACCCAGTTGGTCACATGGCCTCAAGTTCATTTCCCCAAATGCCAGAGGCTGCCGACTAGCAGCGTGGGCCTTAGGTGTGATAGTGGGGAAACTATGCCCTCATTGACAGAGTATACAGTAGAAGTAAACAAATACATACAATAGCAGAAGCAATAAATACCAAGAATAGTAACAGCAGAAAACTGATAAAGGAAACAACTGGAGCATATATATATAAATGATGCATGATACATATATGTCTAAAAAAACAGCCAAACAAGTCACAATGCTGGAATACAACAGTGCTAAACCAAAGTGAAAAAGAAAACAGATAAAATCCTCAGCATCGCAAGCCATAGCTTGGTCCCATGATCTCTAGCTCCACAACAATCAAGAACCTGAAGTCGAAGGGCGATTGCCCTTGTCTATACCTGCAACAATATAATTTTCTTGGGCCCAAAAGCATGACCCAAATAGGGTATGAGACTAAATCCCAGTAGGCAACCACCTGAAGATCTCTGCCTAGCAGTCAGTGAATATATGGCAGGAAAAAGTATAGAAATCAGTAAAATAGGAAAGTAATTAGCAACAAACAATCCACAATCCAATTATCAAGAAACAACTAAACAAAGTAGATAACACAGATAGGTAACCCTCTCGGAAGTACTCACAACCTATCCTCTCTGGTCATAACTAACAGATACAAGCAACCCTCTAGGAAGCACACACAGTCTCACCCCTTTGTTTCAGTTAAAGTATAGAATCTCTAAGGAAACACTCACCGTCAATTACCTCTATAGTCTCATATCGGCACTAAAGGCACTCTAGGGAAGCACTTATATCACATTCCCTCTGTGGCCCACGTCAAAGAACTAAAGACTCTCTGAGGAAGCACTCAACGTCAATTCCCCATGTGGTCTCACATCATAAATTATAAAGACACTCTGGAGAAGCCCTTATGTCCATTCTCCCTATGGTCTATTACACTAGGTTCTCACAGACCTGTGTAAAAATCAGCAAGAATAGCATCGTGTAACGACCAAAGTAAACCTCAAGAACTACTTATCTAGTAGTCTACAACATAACATCATGTCATAACAAAAGTCAGACCATCCTACAATACTAGGCATGGAAACTGGCAAGAGCCCAATAGGCAAAACTAGACCAAACGGTCATAAATAGGCAAAACATGCATGGGTAATACATCGAAATCACAACAGATTACCCTATTCACAAACAATAACCTATACTCAGGCATAAAACAGGGGAAAAACAATAAACATGCAATACCCCGTTCAAGGGTATTGGTGGAATTTGCACATAATACTCAAAGAATTTCTACAGAAAGGCACAAACCACCTACCTTGGCCTTAGGAGATCAATATAATTGAACCACGAGGCTTGAATCCCCTTAGAACGCCATAGATCTATGAAAATTCATAAAACGTTCAACCCACAATAACTTGGAAAAGAGAAGAAATCATGAAACAAGGTTCCATTAGAAGAGAGAACTCACTTGTACAATTCCAACGCAATCGATGAAGTTCGATTTGGAGGACAGACGATCGCTTGGGGGTTCATCGAAGATCCATGACCATTCAGGAGCTCTCAGCCAAACGAGACCTAAAAGGAGATGTTTCTGGAGATTAGACGTGACCTCGGTGCGTTTAATGAAAAAAACAAAGTACATGATGTGTACTTTTGGAGTACACGGCGTGTACTCACCTTTTCTGTACTCCGCTTTAAGCGGCCTCCAAACACCCTTACACGACCGTGTGTGTGTCCCCTACACGGCCAGCACAAGTCCTTCAGCAACAAGGAAGTACACGATGTGTAATCATAAAGTACATGACGTGTACTTCAAAAATTTACAAAAACTCCTCTTTTCTCAAAAACTCCAGAAAAAGGAAAAACATACCTGAAAAGAAGGTCCGGGTTCTTACATCCAACGTGCTACCACGTGCCTGTGGCCACCACCGTGGTCCACCTCCAACAGTCATCAGGACCCCCACCAGTGCCAATGCGCCAGAGGACTCTTTCGCAGACCACTGGGTTCGCACCTGTGGTCTGTTTTTCGCACCGCTTGCGACTGTGTTCTCTAAGGAGCGTTCTCTCCACCACGAAGGTCTCAAATCTGTCTTGGTATCGATTTGAGAGTTTGGTCACAAAGAACACCCACAAATGAGGGGCTCGGGCCTTGTTCATGTCGACCCGCACCCTAGGTGTTAGAAGTTTACAAACAAGGGAGGTCCAAGGATTTCAATTCAAACAATAATGATAATTCAATCTAGGATAAAGAAATCCCAAAGAATTCACCCTCCCATAAGAACGCACGGTCCGCATATTAACCTGTTCATGGGTTAATTTTCATTATTCATTTTTAAATATGAACAAGGAAAATTTAAAATCAAATAACCCCTACCTCTTACGATGTTTGATGCTGCGGCGTTCGTCCTCGAGGGATTAAGACGTCAAAGTTTCTTTCTGGCTCCGATCTTCAAAAGGCACCGAAGATGATGAAGCTCCACCGGTTTTCATCATTCTTTGCTGGGTAGAAGTTCATGATAAGTTTTCCAGAGAATCCTCCAAATTTTAATCCTTATTTCCCCAGCATTTTGAACTATAAATAGGATCATGTCACAACGTTTCCATTATGATGCGACTTCACATCGTTTCGTTGTTTTATTTAAGAAACAACTTCACTGTTGCGCATCATAAAAGCGTCGTTACGCTATGAGTTAATAAGCCATTAATAATCCTTATTAATGCACATCATCACTGCCTTGTTTCTGCCCTGCAGCGTCACTATCTGCCACTCAAAAGTGATAATGTAAATAAAATAATTATTTTAAATTATTTTATTATTTTTCTCGAAAAGTCCAGAAAATTAACTTTTTCATCCAACCCTTGCTAGACGAAGTTAAGTCATTTCTAAGAGAATCTGAGTGTTCTAAATTCAATGGAACCCTTATATTTTTAATCTGAGCACTAGTTAAAAATATAGAAAATCCTGCTCGAATGTTCACTAAACGTACCTTAAAAAAAGATCATAAATCCGTTCCGGGATCTCTGGGCCTCAGAACCATGTGCCGTTGAATTTTGCGGTCTCGAAATAATTCCATATTAATAAACAAAATTTACATAGAAATTTTGAGATGTTACATTATACAGGTCTCAAATGAATCATGGATCGTTGTTATAAAGTATCAAAACAATTAGAATATATTTCCTTTATTTTGAGTACGTCACTTGTGTCTTTTTACTAAAATGTCATTTTAAACTAGAAACATGCACTTTGAACCATATAGGTTGAATCATATGTGATATTGACATAATACAGATTCATAAACATCAAAAATGAATTACAAATTTTTTTCCTAAATTATCAAGACAATCCAAGTGGGTTTTCTCAATTTTTAGTGAGTGGAACTTTTTTTATTGAAATGTCAATTTTAAACTGATAATGAATAGTTAGAGTCATACCAGTCACACCATGCATCATATTGAGATGTGGCTAATTCCTACACCTAAAAAATGAATTATGGATCATTTTCCTAAAGTATCAAAACAATCCAAATGTGTTTGCTCAGTTTTGAGTACACCAGTTTTTTTCTACTAAAATTAATGTCAATTTTGAATAAAAAGATGCACTTGGAGTCATACTGGTCACACCATGAATCATATTAAGGTGTGAATAATTTATACATGTCCCAAATTACTCATGGATAATTTTCCTAAATTACCAAAACAACCATAATGTGTTTCCTTTGTTTTGAGTATGCCACTTTTGTTTTTTTACTAAAATGTCATTTTAAACTGGAAACATGTACTTTGATCCATATAGGTGGTATCGTGTATGGGTTTGACATGAGACTGATTCATACATGTCAAAAATTAATTAAAAATCATTATCCAAAATTATCAGGACAATCCGAGCATGTTTTCTCAGTTTTCAGTGAGTGACACTTTTTTCTATTAAAATGTCAATTTTAAACTGATAACAGACACTTGGAGTCATACTGGTCACACTGTCTGTTAAGGAATATCCATATATTTCTTATTCATATTCAATGTAAGACATAATTTTATCTTTAAATGTGGTCTCTGTATGAAGTTTTAATGACAATAAATGTTTCTCTGGAAATAGTGGGGAGAAGGTACTCTTGGAAGGCCATTTTGTTTTCTTGGTCGATTCGCTAGATTTTCTTAAATTTTCCTTCCGTTTCCCCACCGATTTATCTATATTTAATATCATACCTCACTTCAAACCTTTTATCATAAACTATTACATGTTTTTAATATGATTTTTTTAAATATTTACCACATGTATCTTTATAAGATTGGACGGTCATGCTTTGAAATCTCTACTAGCACCTTTGACTGTTGTGATATTCAGACCATCAAGTAGAACATGAAACTTAGCAGTCGGATCATAAGCTACCTCAATACCCACTCTCATGTTATCTTTTGTGAGGTCTTTATTGCATAGTTGGTCTCCTAGGATATTATACACTGTAACCATCACAACACGGAGTTATGTGGGTGTTGAAAGATACAAATCACATACAACTATACCCAGTAGAATTTTAGCAATATCAAGTTATTGGAAGTTGTTTGATTCACATTTAGGAGAAATATTAATGAAAAAATTGATTTCCTTGGGTAAGGCATGTGGTTGGGGGGAATGACTAGCCTCAAATATAGTGGGATCATTTGGTTCATGGGAAGATCTTTGCTCCACCGCCGGTTCACTTTGATCATTTCTTATACATTAGTCTACCAAACCAAACCAAAAAATAATATCTTGTAGTGAGTATATTTGTGTTTTCAATCATCTCATCATATTATATGTATCTTCATATGGTTTAATCTTATCGAAATATGTTCATGGAGAGACTCCAAAACCTAATCCTCTAACACAATCATATTGTTTAGGCTGCTTCAAAGCTACTGAAAGTAGCTTTTCTTTTGGCACATGCGTTACTGATTCTTGTGTCTAAATAATATAAAAAAATATGAACAAATAATAGATTTTTTATGTAATTTTTTAATAAAGAAGAATTAATTACAATTATGTCATACTTACACATGCTTCCCATATTTTTTGTGTGTTTTCATTAACTAATTTACCCTCTTTATTTACATGAGCCTCCTTCCATAAAACATGACGTGGGATGGAAGTGGCTTCAGATTTTGATTCATTAATATGAATATAAATAAAGGAATATATGTTGTTTCATATCACATAATTAAACTTTTATTGTTTATTTAAAATACACACCAATTTCTTCTCTAATGAAACGTACCCCATCCTTGCTTTGTGATAGGGGTATGTTGATTTTGATGCACATTATTTATTTTCAACACTCATTTTCTATTTCATAAATTAATAAATTTGAATCAAGTTGGATAAAATAAATAATGTCAAATAATATATTATAGACTGAAAAGAACCTAAAATTATTTCTCATTGTGATGAAATATTAAATTAGTCCATGTTTCCTTCTTTATAATGTGTGCATAACTAAGTGGTGGGTGTGACTTTATTTTCCCCTCAGCATCCTTATGATGTAACTTTGTAAGAAGATTTCAGAAGCCACTATGGGATTTTCCAGAGGCCATTAAGAAAATTTTCTTGTAGAAATATTATAAAATAAATGAAATCTACAAGGAATAATGAAAATTAAATCATCTTTTCATTATATAGTTTTTCATTAAAATAGAGAAAGTATATTATAACATTAATTTTATATATTTCCAAAGGATTTCCTTTATTACAGGATGGACATGGCGCCATGAATCAATATAAATTGACACATTCATCCTCATTGCAACCCCAATATATCTAATGAGCATTGACTTTTTGGGGTCAATAGGTTGGCCGCATTGATTCTAACAAACATCAAATTTTATACCTTTAACTCTTACCTTGATAATTTTATTCAGCAGTGTGATGCTACATTTTTGTTGTTTTTTTCAACATGTTATTGATCTCCTAATAATTATATAGTTTCATCATCAACAGTATGTTCTTCCTTGGGATTGGTAACATCATCGTGTGCAGAAGACATTATCTGCATGAGTAGTCAAACATTTAATTTGTCATAAATAACAAAAATACAATAAACTCCATGCATAAAAGTCCACAATTGCATGCATCTTGTATGAAAATTGTTATCGTATTGAACAAAGTTATAATACTTCAATACTAAAGTACAACTAACCTTAACTACCATTATTTAATCTGTCCTTAGACATTGATTTTATTACATCTCTTGATGATATATTGGACTCCCTTTTTCAAACTATCCTTCCTCCCATCATTGTGATTTCAATATTCCTTGATGACTTACCTCCCGAATAGTTATTATTTCATTTTTTTGTTTGATATTTATCTCCCATATTTTATGTACATCCACCTTATTTCTTGAACTAATCTAGCCAAATGTCATTCCATGATCATTTTGGATGACTAATGCTCAGAGTAGTTCAAGGAACATAGAAGATATGGGGGATGAGTCTCAAGAAAAAAAATTCAATAACTGCTTAGGAGATGAAAGTCAAGTTTCCACTGCGGTTAAAAGATAACTTAAATTCAATTTTAATTATTACTTATAACATATTACATTACAAAAATGAAGTAATGAACATTCAAATCCACATGAATTCCACTCACAATCATTTACTTCCACTCACAAAAATTTATTATTTTCTACTTCCTCTAAAATGTTTCTTTTTTTGGTAGGGATTAGAGGAGACACAAAATTGTGGTGGTATTGATGCGAGGCGGATAGGAGAGCTTGATAATTTTCCATTTCTCCAAGACTCCAAGAGAAAGTATCCTGAAGATAAATCCAAAAACAGGTCCAGAGAGCTCTGCTCATTTGTGAGAGGAATACCTTCAAGAGTCAGATTAGATGACTCATCGTAGTAGTATTCTTGTCCAAGTATTCTTAACTACAGATTTTTAATAGGATCCAATGTGACCGCAGTCAAAATAAAAGTAATTTTTGATGAAGTGTTGTCAAAAGTAACCGAGTGAGTCATATAATAAAATGAATATCAAGAAACCAAAAAAATCCATTCATTATGTTTTGATTAATTTTTCAGTGCCATTTTTTATGTTCCTAGGAGAGAGAAAATGTGGTGGATGAAAGGATGAAAGAGTTGATGAATGAGTTGGACGATGAGTAATAAAATCCATGGAAGCAGCTTTGATGAAGATTAACAAATACAATTTGAGTGAGAGGTATTTCATCAAGGAACTTTTGAACCACAATGATGGGAGGAAGGATAGTTTGAAATAGGGAGTCCAATCCATCATCAAGATATGGAAGAAAATCAATCATATTAAAACAGATTAAATAAAGGTAGTGAAGGTTAGTTGTACTATAGTATTGAAGTATTATATATCTGTTTAAGACAGTAACAATCTTCACGCAGGATGCATACAATTGTAGACTTTTATTCATGGAGTGTATTATATTGTATATCTATCTTACCAAAATTAATCCTTATTTAGACAACCCTATCTTTGAAACCTACGGTCCTTTTTTATAAAAATTTATTTATGTTGCTCATAACTATTATGTGTTGTATGCTTCTTTCACAATAAAGGATGGAGATGCAGTTTACAGTGGTCTTGTATGAAGCTAGAATGAGTTTATAGAGTGGGGGTGGCCTTGTGTAGGTATAGGTAAGGGAGGGAGAGAAAGATTAGATACTCACAAATAAAATTAATAGTGATTACTCTTTTTCAATATGTTTAATTATATAGAATATTGATGTTAATAACATTATTAATAAGTTATAATCTCAATCCCAGATGAAATATAAGACAATCATAAATAAATAATGGGAAGCTTCTATGTCATAAGACCATTGATAAGAGTATAATATACTAGGATTGTACCTATCACTATAGAAGAACCCTATATAGCATCATCCATAGACTAATCATCCATAAATAATATACCAACCATATCTAATGACCCCAACTAGAAGGAATAGCTTGAAATTACCAGGTTCCCCAACTAACAACACCGATATAAATGTTTCCTATCAAAGAGTCAATAAGGATTAAAGTGTTCTAGGAACCTACACTGATGGAATCACTCAAAAAAGTCTCCTCAATTGAAGAGGAATTGTAATACCTCCACTCTAATGGTCTTGAAGAAATGAATCTCACCCCACCTACATTCGACATCACTTTTGTTTACTCAAGGATTCCTCACCTTCTAATTTTGGATGTTTTTTCAATCCACTATAGTCCCAAAAAATAGTACCAATAGTCCCATTGTGCCTGAATTCACATCCCAATACCCTTTAAAGTGATTTTAGACACCATTTAAATATTTGAAACTAAATTACTGGGTATAAAAATTTATGCACATCTTGAAGGATGTTAACCAATGCATTTCCAAAATCAGGTCGAAGATATCCATCTCAAGAATATAGAAATCCTAGAAACATTTAGCCTCAATGAAAATTATAGATTTTTTTATAGTTAAATTCTAGAAATTATATTTATCCAAGAGGTGTTCAAAGATTTAATACATGAGGTTTCATTTTAACATGTAATCCCATATAATCCACAACACGATAAACAATAAAATAGTGAGATGTTTTAGTATCAAACAAAGATTGCATGAGAGTAGTATTTAAGAGAATCATATCACGCACTATCAAAGGACCATATTTATCCTCTGTGAGCATCGGTTCAACACTATACAATTATTTAATAGTTTTTCATGACAATTCTATATTGGTTTATTATGGCTGCAATGACTGCTGGGGTATCAATGTTACACGAGAGTCACCCTGCGTCACTCGTTGTATTTCAATGGTGAGGAGATGAGATGTAGGGTTTTTCATTGTTAAGAACAACATAAAAACACAAAAACACAAAACGCGAAACTAAAAAAATCAAACAACGATAGAGAAAAAGTAGAAAATAACATACATTAGATTATAGCCTTGATTTGTATGAGGTAACGTTTAGGAGTCCTGCCGATAGCAGAGGAGTTCTACAAGAGCTTGAGAATAGCGAGTGACTAAGTTGCAGTTAGGGTTATTTTAAATAGATCAAAGACATTTTTAATAGTGACTTCATAAAAGTGCTGATAAAGATCACTTTTATCAGTGCTAAAATGATAAGCACTAATAAAAGGGATATTTATCAGCACTTTTTTAGCACCGATAAAGCTCGGGATTTATCAGCGCTAAAAAAATGATGATAAAAAACATCTTTATTAGTGCTAAAGCTTTAGTGCTAATAAATATTCCTTTTATCAGTGCTAAAATTTTAGTGCTGATAAAAGATTTATACTTATAAATTTTTAAATAAATTTATTATAATTTGATAATTATTTAAATATATATAATTAATTATTTATAATTATATAAATACCAATTTAAAAAATAATAATTATAAATATATAAATATATAAATATATATCGTAAATATACATTTATAAATATATTTATTTATAAATATTTATTTAAAAATATATTTATTTATAAATATTTATTTAAAAATATATTTTTAACATTATTAGTCGATATATAATCTTAAATACATGCATTTTAAAAATGAGTGAAATTGAATAATTCAAAATGAATACACTTTAAAAATATTGAAAAAATGGATAAGTTTTATTAATTAAATATAAATTATTTAAAAAATATTGATATATATATATATATATTGAAAAAACTAAAACATAGTAAATAAATAAATATAAATAAATAATAGAAACTAATCAAATTCAAAAATAAAAAAATATTAAAAATGAATACCCTAAAAGTAATAGTATTAAAAATAAATAAACAAAACTGACTGATTAAAAACATAATATATCATGTTATAATAAAAATTATAAAATATACAAAAATTTGAATAAATTACATAAATATTTGGTGTGTGTGTTTCTATATATTGTGTAAATATATTTATGTGTGCGTTTGTATATAAAAATGAATTAATCACACACACACACACATGTGAAATCAATGTAACACACGACGTTTAATATATATTAAATTGAAAAATCAATCAATATTAAAATAAAATAAGCCATTAATATGTTTTTAATTAACATTTTATTCATTATATATATATATATATTATACTTATTCATTTTTATTAATAATTGTTTCATTAATAAATTTATAAATAAATTTTTAATTTATTCATTTGTAATTTTTTTATTTAATCATTACAATCTATTCATTTTATATATCTATATTTAATATATACTATTTATTAATATTTATAATCTATATATATGTACATTAAATTTATTCATTTTTATCAATAATTATTTAATTAATAAAATATTCAATATATTTCTTAATTTAGTCATTTTAAAATTTTATTTATTTAATTATTTCATTTTATTCATTTTACATATCTATATATTTAATATATATTATTTATTAATTTTTAATATATATATATATGTATATTCAATTTATTCATTTTCAACAACAATGATTTAATTAATGAAATCATTAATTTTTTTTATTTGTTTACTTATTTCATTTTATTGTGGACCTTTATCAACACTAAAATAAAGCGCTGCTAAAGATTCCATTTTATCAGTGTTAAAAAAAGTGCCAATAAAGGCTACCCTTTATCAGTGTTTTTTCAGCATTGATAAAGGTCTCCCTTTATCAACACTTATTTTAGCACTGATAAAGATAAACTTTATCAGTGCATTTTTTTTATTGCTGCTAAATGCCAGTGCTATTTAAGGCGTGTTTTGCAGTAGTGTTTGTCACAATAAATGATTAATCTGAGATGTACGTCGATGATAAAAATAGTGGCTAATGGAATTTAATCAAATATTAATTGATGAGTGAACACTGAAACCAAAACGCATGATCATCACATATTATTTATAATTAATTTAAACAATTAAAGAATTATCTTGTGATGAATTCTTTCTTAGTTGATGAATCTGACATTTCTACATCATAGCACTGTTACATTATAGGAATCAAGAGTAGATCTCCTCCAGCAGGGATCCACATATGCTCCACTAACCTTTGAACATCGCAGTAGGAATCTCCAGAATCTAGTGTAGTAGATCCTAATACTTGCATCATTCGTATTTGATTGCTCCGAGAATCTATTCAAGAAAGGGATCTCTTTGATCTCTCAATAATTGAGAGTGGTGGTGGAGGAGAATCGCTCACCATTCTAGTGAGTGTTTTTTGAGAGGGATCTCTCTAGGGTTTTGGGAGAATTTTTTGGATGTCGTTTTACACGACAAATGAAAATGGACACTCTTTAATAAATAATATAATTGAGTTTATGTTGGGCAAAAATCCCTCAAGGTATCATTGAATCATTTTTGAGGTGATTGTGTTTGTTGACAAAGTGGACATCTGAGTAGTGATTGTTGACAAAGTAAAACAATGACATACAAATTTGTTGACAAAGAGGATTTTATGGTGGAATGTCGAGTTCAAGAGCTGAGGTCAACGATCCATGTTTGATTCAAGAACATCGATAAAAGGAATGGATGATCTGGAGGCGGTTCAAAAGAACAGATACAAGGTGGCGCCGTTTTCCAGTGTTTGCCAAATTTTAGGGCCTGAAAATCGGCAAATGAAGAAAAGTGTTTTTGGCAAAGGGACTTGCGCCCCGCGAACTTGGAGTATAGGAAACTTGCGCGCCATATGTTTTTCAAGATCAGAAGATCAAAATATGGCAAAGTAAAGAGGTTCGCGCAAGTTTGGGATTTGGTCGCGCAAGTGTCTAAAATGACAGGGGACTTGCGCGCCGAAATTGGGTCGCGTAGGTGACTTGCGCGCCGTCGCGCAGGGTGGTCAGATTGCCTATAAATACTGGACCACCCCTCCTCATTTTCAACGGAGTTCAACTCTTTGAGAAATCAGATATCCCGTTGCGCAGGTGTGGTGGTCGCGCAGGTGGTGTGTGTGGTCACGCAGGTAGGACGTGCGCGCCAGAGGTTGAAGTTGTGCGCCGGTGTTAGAAGTTGCGCGCCGGTTGGCAGTTGCGCGCCAATATTGGTTTGGGCGTAAAAGAAAGAGAGTCGCGCAAGTTTGGAGTTGAGGAAGCTTGAGTCACGCAAGTGTATGAGGAGGACTTGCGCGCCCGTTGTGACTTGCGCGCCGATACTTGCTCGCCGAGATTGACTTGCGCGCCAAGTAAGGTTTTGTTCCAGCAGTGATTCTTGGACTCCGTGGAAGCTGGTAAGTTGCCCGATACCTTCGGTGCAAAGAGATATTCATCTACGGGTGAAATTTGTACTTCAACAGAGCATCTACACACAGAGGAAGATGCATTCATTCATGCAAATGAAGAGACCTACAGGTCTATAAACTGTGAGTGGATTCCTTCCAAGAGCAGTGAGCTTAGGAAGAGGAAGAAGGTGATCCTCTCCACCGGCAGTGATCTAGAGAGAGAGAAATAGGGAGTGACCCTTGGGAAAGCAGTGAACTGACCCTAAACTTGTAAAGGCAGTGAGCCTGGGCATAGAAGTGATCTAGCCCGAACATTGTATCCACAGCTAGTGAAGATTAGTGGAATTTGGTACGACCGGCAACTTGTCGGCGTATGCTCCTTGGACTTAGCCCAGTGAGGGTGAACCAAGTAAAAATCTCTGTGTCTATCTGTTTTCTTCCCTGCATTGCATTCAAAGCATCATCATTAGATAAAGAAGTAAAGAAGTGATCACAGTTTACACACAAGAGCAAACAAAGTGACCCTTGTAATAAAGAGGTCAAGATCTAGTGGGGTAGGAAGAACTTTGAAAAAGAATATCCATACCCTGATTCACCCCCCCTCTCAGGGTATATAGGCCCCTATTGGCCCTAACAGTTTATCTACTACCAGGGTTAGAAAATAAAAATTGCACATTCACCCTTATTATTTCTTTAATCCTTATAGAACCCCATGTCTATAATGATAATGATAATAACAATAATATTTCTTGACATGCGCTAAACTCATGAAATAATTAAATAATATTTATTCAAATAATATTCAATATATATTATTTTTCACCAGACCATTGAACCTAGTCCGCCATTCCTCCATAATATTTATCAAAACTTGAATAAAGACTAATTAATTAATAAATAAATATAACTACATTGTTTTCCAATAAATAAATAAATATTATATTCACTAAATAAAAAATAAATAATTATTACATACTCTACTTACAAAATATTCTCTTGAATAACTAGTGACAGAATGCAACACCCCAAGACTTTACGATATTTTTCTTTTAGAATAAATTTAATTTTATTCCTAGATTGCTTTTTACAAAACACAAAGTTATGATTATGTTACAAAAAACATTTAGTTTATCTTTAATTACATACAACATAAATTTTAGATTTTTCTACATGGAACACCAATGTTAGGTTGTGTTACACGCAACAATGACTTTCTTCGATGACTTGCATTACACGCAAGATCGAGTTTTAACAAACAATATATTATTAAAATATTATTATTATAAGATATAAAATATTTATTAAATTATTGGTTATGAATAATATTAACTAACTTATAAAATTATAAGTTTGAATTTATTGGTTATCAATTAATTATAAATGAATATAGAATCCAATTGAATATAATGGAAATGTTTTTATAAAAAACATCTCTTATGCGCCAAAGGCAATTTGTACAAATAAATTAAATGAATTAATATTAGTGAATGATATTAGTGAAATTAATATATTATATATTCAATAAAATATTTTACACTCATAAAATATATTTAATAGGCATAATATAAGAACAAATCCAATTTTATGCATAAAAAACTATATTTTTCTAAATGCAGTTTTGTCGTATTTTGATGGTGCACCTATTTTAAAAATAAATATTAGAACTTTTATAAATTTTACATGAAAAAATAAATTTCATTTTCAAAATATGAATATAAAAATTATATTAGTGTGAAATTTTGGTATTTTTCTATGAAGTTTCATTTTTTGATGAATAGTGAAAAATACTGAATTTTAATTGAAAACTAATTTTTTATCTAAATAATTTATAGTTATAAATTATATTTTTAATTGGTTTTAAAGTATTATTAGATTAATTTTATATCTATTAATACAATTTAATTAATGATAATCATTTTTATATTGTATTTAGATAATTAAACTCACTGAAGTGAATATTTTTATTTTAAAAACCCGTTTTTCTGTTTTGTCTGCAGGATTAATTTTAAATTAATTTTTTCCACTTATGGGATTTCAATTTAAAAAATGGATTCCATATTTGGAATAATAATTATTTATAATTTATATTATGGTCAACTTATTTTTTGAACAAAAAAATCAGTGAAAGCAATTAAAATTAATTATAGCGATTAAGGTGAAAATGAGTTCACTTAGTGGTTAAAATTTAATCTTAAGGGTCCAAATGACAAATAAACTTGTAAAAAACCCATTATATGTAAATATTTATACCATATACTCCCTTGGATCCAATTTTATTCATTATTTTAGGCACATGATGTAAGGGAGACCTCCCAATAGTGTTTACCTTTTTATATTTACAAGAATGTCACTCCTCCATTATAAAAAGGTACTCACCACCTCACTAATTCACACATATAAATCCATTTGGATCATAAAAAATATGAAAAAAATAAAATCCTAAAATCTATCCCCTAATCCTATAATACTTGTAACGACCCGAAATTTTGAATAAATCTTGTTTCCTAATTTTGTGTGTTATTTTATTTTTTATACTCAATAAAACTATTTCATTTGATAACATGAGTATAATTAAAATGAGACCATTGGGTTTTGACTATTATATGACCATTGGTCAATATGACCGCTGGAAACTAAATGTTTTAATTATTATCTTTAAATACAAGTAATCTTGGTTAATTAATATAGAAAGAAGATTTGATGGGCTCACCCTGTAGTCTTGGACCGATCGAAGCCCATCTAACAGAACTTGGGAAGAAGGTAGCACCACTGGCCTTTGCTCTGGACCAAACCCAAGCCGAACTTCATCGTGTAAAGCTAGAACGGAATCTCCCTCACGAGAAGTTCAAACTGATAGAAATTACTACTCGTACGATGTTGGCCGAGCCTCCCTCAGATTCTCTCACCTTAGCACACCTTACACTTAGGTCCTATGCTGGTGTGATAAGGGGCTATGTAAGGAGACCGTAACTACCTTGTGTAATCCTTTGTTTTAAATAAAAATTGGGATTTCTTCTTATGATGAAGTTTATGAATTTTCAAATGTCCGGATAAATATAGTATGCATATTTTTGGTGAATTTTAGAAAAAGGATATTTTAAATTTTTTTTATGTAAACCTTAAATAATTAAAAATGTGTACTGATTTTCAAAAAATAGTCTTCTACAATTATCTTCAGTACGAAATTTAGAGTCTAATAAGGTCAACTTGATTTTTGATGAATAGTAAATTATGAATAGTGATTTTATTCTTAGGATTAGTAATGTGACCAAATGGATTAGTAATCTCACTTAAAGAAATTATTAATATAATCTAGGCACCTTGATTAAGTAATGTGATTCAATAAAATGGTTAAATAACGATTTCATAAATTATTAGTCAAGTATTAGTTTTTTCGAGTGAATAGTGTTTTTTAATTAAAAATTAAATTAAAAATATTTAGAAAATTATTTTTATAAAATGTATTTCATTTTTGAACTCAGAGCATCAATATTATATTAAGGTAATTTTTGGGGATTTTTCTGAAAAAAATGAATTTTCGGTGAATAGTGTATTTATTTAAAAATTAAATTAAAAATATTTAGAAAATTATTTTTTATAAAATGGAGTTCATTTTTGAAATCAGAGCATCTATATTTGGTTAAGGTGAAATTTTGAGATTTTTTTTCTGAGAAAGTCGAATTTTCGATGAATAGTGAAAATACAGTTTTTAAGTTACGGGTGTGTAATGACATCATGACTGCATCATGATGATGTCATGAGATATTTTAATGGATGGTCGACTAAAGGGGATGAATTATTGTATGAGGTGTCCCAAGTGACCAATACCATGGGCAAGCCCATGGTTTTGCCAAAACCACCCATGAGGCGTCCCTTTGCCATTAATCCCTTGTCTCCTCACTTTCCCTATAAATACCAAGCCATCCTCTCATCCATTTGACTCCAAAATCATCCTCAACGAAGTTCTGGTCTCCTTACCTCCCTAGGAGTCCTCCCAAGGTGCCCCAAGCCCTCAAGTTCCCAACCTTTGAGTTTTAAGAGTGACGTTTAAGGTAAGGGATCCGACCTCTCTCTTTCTTTTCAAGTAATATCTTTTATGTCATTTCTTTTATGCTCCATGTTCTTATGTTGGAGGATGTTATTTTATATTCATCTTACTGCCCTTTTCATGTTCACATGATGAGATACCCCATCTTGCTCCCATCAATCCGTTTTAGGAAAGTTTAAGTGACGCCGTTAGGCTGCCGAATTTTTAAGGGATTCTTTCACCCTTCTCATTTTTCAAAGTTCTAATTTCATGTCAAATATTTCAAGTTCATTTTTATTATGTTGGGGTATGATCTCTATATCTTTATGTTAATATTATGAGATACCCTATTTGATCTCGTCAATTCAGTTTTGTTGAAGTTTAAGTGACGCCGTTAGGCTGCCGAATTTTTAAGGGATTCTTTCACCCTTCTCATTTTTAAAAGTTCTAATTTCATGTCAAGTCTTTCAAGTTCCTTTTTATTATATTGGGGTATGATCTCTATATCTATAATACTGAAATTTTATGTTCATATGATGATAGACCCTATTTGATCTCGTCAATTCATTTTTGTTGAAGTTTAAATGACACCGTTAGGCTGCCAGATTTTTAAGGGATTCTTTCACCCTTCTCATTTTTCAAAGTTCTACTTTCATGTAAAGTCTTTCAAGTTCCTTTTTATTATGTTGGTGTATGATCTCTATATCTATAATACTTATATTTTATGTTCATATTATTATAGACCCTATTTTATCTCGTCAATTCATTTTTTTGAAGTTTAAGTGACGCCATTAGGCTGCCAATTTTTTAAGGGATTCGTTCACCCTTCTCATTTTCAAGTTCTATTTTCTGGTCAAGTATTTCAAGTTCCTTTTTATTATTTTGGGGCTATGATATCTATATATATCATACTGATATTTTATGTTCATATGATTAGATACCCTATTTGATCTCGTCAATTCATTTTTTTTGAAGTTTAAGTGACGTCGTTAGGCTACCGAATTTTTAAGGGATTCGTTCACCCTTCTCATTTTCAAGTTCTATTTTCTGGTCAAGTCTTTCAAGTTCCTTTTTATTATGTTGGGGTATAATATCTATATCTATCATTCTTATCTTTTATGTTCATATGATGAGAGACCCTATTTGATATCATCAATTCTTTTTTTTGAAGTTTAAGTGACGCCGTTAGGCTGCCGAATTTTTAAGGGATTCGTTCACCCTTCTCATTTTCAAGTTCTATAATCTGGTCAAGTCTTTCAAGTTCCTTTTTATTATGTTGGGGAATTATCTCTATATATATCATACTGATCGTTTATGTTAATATGATGAGAGACCCTATTTGATGTTGTCAATCCATTTTTGGAAGTTGTAAGTGACCCCGTTAGGCTGCCGAATTCTCATAAGAGAAATCTTATATTTTTGTCTTCCTTTCAAGTTCTTCGTTTCATATGGTATATTATTCAAATTTCATTACCATGTTCTTAAATCCTTTATATTCTGTTTCTATAATGTTTTATGGGTCATTTATGAATGTTTGACCCATGTCCCCTCTCTTTTCAATGTTTTCTAAAACCCCGAAACATAGCCGTTATGCTGCAGAATTTCCGTCTCAAAATGTCTCTCTCTTTTTCTAAAGTTATTTTATTTTAATAAGTGAATACTCAAATATCTCTCTTATATATGGGTATTCACATATATACCAAGTTGTTCTATTTTAAATTCTGGGATTTACATACATGAGACCCGCTCTCCCTTTCCGTGGGTTTAAAGTGACGTAAAGATCATGTCTTTAAAGCAGTTTTTAAACATTATGATTATGAAATGAAACCCATTATTTTTTTTGCTATATGGGTTGTTTATGAAATGATTGATGATGATATATGTGTCTCACATGATAATAAATACATGTCAAGGGTGGGCCCTGATATCACTCCAATGCATTGGGTAAAGACTTAATCTCTAGAGATGACTATTTTTATCGACGCCTTGGTGAATAACCTTGGTAATTTTTAATGACACCTTGGGGATGGACCTTGGTGAAACAGAAATGATTGTCAATATTAAATATTTTAGCCACATCTTCAAGTTATGAAAAACGTTATTTTTATTATGATATGCCTCATGATTTCTTTCTCATGCCTTAAAGTTCTTTTTCATGACATTGTAGATGTATCTCAAGTTCACATGTTAAATGTTTCCCCCTGTTTCCCTTACTGGGCCTTTTGCTCACCCTTTCTTTTGATGTATGTCCCTAGGTTATGAGATTCAGTAATTAACCTAGGATGAACATAAGGAGAATACTTTCAAGTGTTTAATAAGAATGTTTTATGTTTTCATGTTTTAAGTTCCTGGTTTCCAAGACACTAAACCTTAAAGATCCTCAGTTTTGTAAAATGTAATGAAAGTTTATGTGATACAAATTCGGGATGCTATAGTTGGTATCAAAGGATGGTTTAGTTATTTCTGGAAATTAGGATATAAAAACTTTAGGAATAACCCTATATAAAAGTTTAAATATAGGAAATATTCCTGGTATTTTGGTGAGTATTGAGTAAGGGGTTTCCAAGAAAATACATCCTTGTTTGGATACGAGCAGGTAGAGGTGGCTCTGGCACAGATGTACATAGGGGTAAAACACAAAAATACCGCTTTGAGCTAGACTCTAACGAGAACTGGTACATGACAATGGGCCTTGCTGCACTCTTGGTTACGGCACTCCTGGGGGATATGCTTTGGTAAATTCATAAGATTAGTATGAACCATTATTAAAGGAACAAAGATAAAATAAAATAAAGATTTACATAAGAATATATGATCATGGATAACCTAGTTTGAAACCTAGGGGATGACAAGTTAGGGTATACTTTTCTTCTACAAGTTATCCTTATATGCTTTAAGTTCCTTTTCATGATTATTGGCAAGTATTTAAGCCCCTATTTATACTTTCTCTTCTTAGTTAATGGTGGGAAATGGAAGAACATGTCCCAACAACCAATGTGATAGGAAATGCGACGATTTTCATATTAATATGACAGAGATGATTAGGGGATTAAAAGATGATTATTATTTTGGAAGACGTTCACTATTTTGGGGACCCTATATGATCGAGGTAAATAGATTACTACGGTATTTTCATTGAGGAGTAAGGTTGACTTATATTTTGAAGAATCGGTGAATTTAAGGTGGACTTATAGTAATTTAGGTTACTTATGGAAATGATTAACCTATCTTGGGTGAAATATGTTTAGGTTAGCTAATTTTTTTATAAGATGTTATGAGTGGTTGATGTTGTTCAGAGATGAACAATGAAGTTTATTTTGGAAGACTATGTTATCAAATCCTTCTGGTATTTGGGTTTCAATCTTAGTTTGGTTTATTTTGAGGAATTTTAAGGATCGTTATTTATGGAATGGTCTTTGATGAACTTTGGGTAGTACCATGGAACTTTGAAGATTTAAAATTAGTTTTCATTCCTATGAGAATCCTTCTTTTTGAAGAGTTGTTTTACCTTACCCTTTCTGTTTTTGGGATAATATTTAAAGATAAAAGAAATAGATAGTTAATCTTTTGTGGATTATGTGATTCTCTAGAAGATGATTCTTGTGCTTTTGATGAGACCAAGTGTTTTTGAATTCTCATCATTTGTAGAAAAGATTAGTTTTGGTAGAGACTTATTAAAGGATGAAACTCTACTTGATGGTAGGTATATTTCCTTTTGATTTTGTTCTATGTAGTAAATGAATTCCTCAAAATTATGAAAAGGAACGTAAAACAAAAATTTTGTTGGTTTACGTTTCCTACTGGGTAATCGAAGACCGTTTACACATATCATAAGTTTGTGATTTTCTCGTGGTTAACTTTCTCCTAATCATGTTTTCTATCACTCTACCTCAGAACTTGACCCTTTTTTTTCTTCCATATCCATGTTTTCCTACATGGAATCCTAATATGGGTTAACTCGGGTGACCTTTGTAATTCCCTTTCTTTCTTTTAAATTAATAGTTTTACTGACCCCTTTTCCGATGTGGGACTTTCAATGAAATTTCAAAACCCAATTTTAAAAATTGCGAGGACGCAATTTCTTAAGGGGGGAAGATTGTAACGACCCAAAATTTTGAATAAATCTTGTTTCCTAATTTTGTGTGTTATTTTATTTTTTATACTCAACAAAAATGTTTCATTTGATAACATGAGTATAATTAAAATGAGACCGTTGGGTTTTGACTATTATATGACCATTGGTCAATATGACCACTGGAAACTAAACGTTTCGATTATTGTCTCTAAATACAAGTAATCTTGGTTAATTAATATAGAAAGAAGATTCGATGGCCTCACCCAGTAGTCTTGGACCAATCAAATCCCATCTAACAGAAATTAGGAAGGAGGTAGCACCACTCGGCTTTGCTCTGGACCAAACCCAAGCCGAACTTCATCGTGTGAAGCTAGAACGGAATCACCTTCGCGAGAAGTTCAAACTGATAGAAATTACTCTTCGTATGATGTTGGCCAAGCCTCCCTCAGATTCTATCACCTTAGCACACCTTACACTTAGGTCCTATGCTGGTGTGATAAGGGGATATGTAAGGAGACCGTAACTGCCTTGTGTAATCCTTTGCTTTAAATAAAAATTGGGATTTCTTCTTATGATGAAGTTTATGAATTTTCAAATGTCCGGATAAATATAGTATGCATATTTTTGATGAATTTTAGAAAAAGGATATTTTAAAAATGTTTTATGTAAACCTTAAATAATTAAAAATGTGTAATGATTTTCAAAAAATGGTCTTCTACAATTATGTTCAGTACGAAATTTAGAGTCTAATAATATCAACTTGATTTTTGATGAATAGTAAATTATGAATAGTTATTTTATGCTTAGGATTAGTAATGTGAACAAATGGATTAGTAATCTCACTTAAAGAAATTATTAATATAATCTAGGCACCTTGATTAAGTAATGTGATTCAATAAAATGGTTAAATAACGGTTTCATAAATTATTAGTCAAGTATTAGTTTTTTTGAGTGAATAGTGTTTTTTAATTAAAAATTAAATTAAAAATATTTAGAAAATTATTTTTATAAAATGGATTTCATTTTTGAACTCAGAGCATCAATATTATGTTAAGGTAATTTTTGGGGATTTTTCTGAAAAAAATGAATTTTTGGTGAATAGTGTATTTATTTAAAAATTAAATTAAAAATATTTAGAAAATTATTTTTATAAAATGGAGTTCATTTTTTAAATCAGAGCATCTATATTTGGTTACGATGAAATTTTGAGATTTTTTTTTCTGAGAAAGTTGAATTTTCGATGAATAGTGAAAATACAGTTTTTAAGTTACGGGTGTGTAATGACATCATGACTGCATCATGATGATGTCATGAGATATTTTAATGTATGGTCGACTAAAGGGGAAGAATTATTGTATGAGGTGTCCCAAGTGACCAATACCATGGGCAAATACCATAGGCAAACCCATGGTTTTGCCAAAACCACCCATGAAGTGTCCCTTGACCATTAATGCCTTGTCCCCTCACTTTCCCTATAAATACCAAGCGATCCTCTCATCCATTTGACTCAAAAATCACCCTCAACAATGTTATGGTTTCCTTACTTCCCAAGGATTCCTCCCAAGGTGCCCCCAATCCCTCAAGGTCCCAACCTTTGAGTTTTAAGAGTTACGTTTAAGGAAAGGGATCCGACCTCTCTCTTTCTTTTCAAGTAATCTATTTTATGTCATTTATTTTATGATCCATATTCTTATGTTGGAGGATGTTATTTTATATTCATATTACTTCCCTTTTCATGTTCACATGATGAGATACCCCCTCTTTCTCAGATCAATTCGTTTTAAGAAAGTTTAAGTGACTCCGTTAGGCTGCCGAATTTTTAAGGGATTCTTTCACCCTTCTCATTTTTCAAAGTTCTAATTTCATGTCAAGTATTTAAAGTTCCTTTTTATTATGTTGGGGAATGATCTATATATCTATAATACTGAAATTTTATGTTCATATTATGAGAGAACATATTTGATCTCGTTAATTCATTTTTGTTGAAGTTTAAGTGACGTCGTTAGGCTGCCGAATTTTTAAGGGATTCTTTCACCCTTCTCATTTTTCAAAGTTCTAATTTCATGTCAAGTATTTCAAGTTACTTTTTATTATGTTGGGGTATGATATATATATATATCATACTGAAATTTTATGTTCATATGATGAGAGACCCTATTTTATTTCGTCAATTCATTTTTGTTGAAGTTTAAATGACGCCGTTAGGCTGCCGAATTTTTAAGGGATTCTTTCACCCTTCTCATTTTTCAAAGTTCTACTTTCATGTCAAGTCTTTCAAGTTTCTTTTTATTATGTTGTGGTATGATATCTATATCTATCATAATTATCTTTTATGTTCATATTATGAGAGACCCTATTTGATCTCGTCAATTCATTTTTTTTAAGTTTAAGTGACGCCGTTAGGCTACCGAATTTTTAAGGAATTCGTTCACCCTTCTCATTTTCAAGTTCTATTTTCTGGTCAAGTATTTCAAGTTACTTTTTATTATGTATGGGTATGATCTCTATATCTATCATACTGATATTTTATGTTCATATTATGAGATACCCTATTTTATCTCATCAATTCATTTTTTTTGAAGTTTAAGTGACGCTGTTAGGCTGCCGAATTTTAAAGGGATTCATTCACCCTTCTCATTTTCAAGTTCTATTTTCTGGTCAAGTCTTTCAAGTTCCTTTTTATTATGTTGGGGTATGATATATATATCTATAATACTTATATTTTATGTTCATATGATGAGATACCCTATTTTATCTCATCAATTAATTTTTTTTAAAGTTTAAGTGACGCCGTTAGGCTGCCGAATTTTTAAGGGATTCGTTCACCCTTCTCATTTTCAAGTTCTATTATCTGGTCAAGTCTTTCAAGTTCCTTTTTATTATGTTGGGGAATGATCTCTATATCTATCATACTTATCGTTTATGTTCATATTATGAGAGACCCTATTTGATCTTGTCAATCAATTTTTGGAAGTTTTAAGTGACGCCGTTAGGCTGCTGAATTCTCATAAGAGAAATCTTATATTTTTGTCTTCCTTTAAAGTTCTTCGTTTCATATGGTATATCATTCAAATTTCATTACCATGTTCTTAGATCCTTTATATTCTGTTTATCTACTGTTTTATGTGTCATTTATGAATTTTTGAACCGTGTCCCCTCTCTTTTCAATGTTTTCTAAAACCCCGAAACATAGCCGTTATGCTGCAGAATTTCCGTCTCAAAATGTCTCTATATTTTTCTAAAGTTCTTTTATTTTAATAAGTGAATACTAAAATCTCTCTCTTATATAGGGGTATTCACATATATAACAAGTTGTTCTATTTTAAATTCTGGGATTTACATACATGAGACCCGCTCTCACTTTCCGTGGGTTTAAAGTGACGTAAAGATCATGTCTTTAAAGCAGTTTTTAAACATTATGATTATGAAATGAAACCCATTATTTTATTTCTATATGGGTTGTTTATGAAATTATTTATGATGATATATGTGTCTCACATGATAATAAAGAAATTTCAAGGGTGCGCCCTGATAGCGCTCCAATGCATTGGGTAAAGAATTAATCTCTAGAGATGACTATTTTTAACGATGCCTTGGTGAATAACCTTGGTAATTTTTAATGAAACCTTGGGGATGGACCTTGGTGAAACAGAAATGATTGTCAGTATTAAATGTTGTAGCCACATCTTTAAGTTATGAAAAATGTTATTTTTATTATGATATGCCTCATGATTTCTTTCTCATGCCTTAAAGTTCTTTTTCATGACATTGTTGATGTATCTCAAGTTCACATGTTAAATGTTTCCCCTTGTTTCCCTTACTGGGCCTTTTGCTCACCATTTCTTTTGATGTATTTCCCCAGGTTATGATATGCAGTAATGAACCTAGGATGAACATAAGTAGAAGACTTTCAATTGTTTAATAAGAATGTTTTATGTTTTCATGTTTTAAGTTCCTGGTTTCCAAGACACTAAACCTTAAAGATCCCCAGTTTTGTAAAATGTAATGAAAGTTTATGTGATAAAAATTCGGGATGCTATAATACTCACTTTGGGTATAAATCCAACCATGGAATTCTTTTTGGTATAAACCAAAAAGAGTTACCCGAAAAAGAGGCAACGCTCTTCAATGAGCACTTATTTTATTTATTTATCCACCCATTAAATTATTTTTATATCTTTATTATGTAATAAAATAAATATAATAAAAATATTTAGATATTTTTATCTTAATGGTATAACCTAAACCTACACACACTTCCATAAAATGGGATACACAATCATCATTCGTGTGTATGGCGGACTACCGTCTCGTGAACTGATGTCGTTCATTCTTCTATTACCTCCTTTCATGGTTGGGAATAATGATTAATTTATTGTTTATATATTATATATATGATATTTATAATGTTTTTATGCTATTTTAATTATTCCATAGCATATACCTTCATGCTTTACATTTTGTGGGAATATGATAACATTGTTTGTGGACGTGTGGACTGCCTCCTCCTCCCAATGATGTGATTCGTTTATGCTATACGTGGAATGTATTAAGGATGAGTTTAATAAAAATATGTGGTATATATGAAATAAAAATTATATTGAAATTTTAAAATACATATATTCCGTTTACTTTTATTTCTTTTAATATGACAAGAAAATGGAAACAATGTTCATGCATACGTATGAGCTACCGTCTCCTTGATTAATGTATTCTATTTACTATCACTAAATATTATAGATTAATATAAATAAATATATACTTAATATATATAATATTTAAATCATGGTTTAAATTTTTTAGATGATTAAATCATGATCTATTTAATATGAACAAAAAAATTCAAAACATACACAAAAAACAAGGCAATTAACACCTGAAACAATGAATGAAATGGAGGATTATTAATGAAAGAGTAATAATATTTTATAAAATGATCATATATGATATAATAAATATTAAAATGGTTGTTTTATAAGTTAATAACATGATTAAACCATTATATAAGAGGTTAAATGGTGTTCAACCAAAAGGGAGCATAAGGTGAGGGGATTTTTAATCTCACTTTTATTTTTGCAAGACTTTTGCCATATTCACCACTCATTTATTCTGTGTGGTGTATATACTACCCTATGAAATTTTATACCATGAATTTATTTTATTTCATGATAATAAAAGTTTCAATTGATGTTATGCTCTCATGGGGCTCACAATTTAAAAGTTACTCAAGTAGTAAGGGATTTCATCTCAATTCACATTCCATTGAGACTTATTTATTATTATAAAGAAATTCACATTAATATAGTGTATATACAGATAATTTTTCATTTTAATATCATTATTAACTCATAATTCATGGTATTTTAAGTTTCACTTTGAATTATCTCATCCAAGGGGTTTGACTTGAGAATTATCAAGTGGTAAAAGTTGTCTTTGCGATCTCACTTTCTTTTATGATTATTAAATTTCTCTTGAAACAATCAATTTTTTATGATCATTTTTTGTTTTAAATTAAATTTATATTAAATTTACATATTCTTTTATGACTAATATGATTATTTCCTAAATATTATACCATTTTTACATATGGGGTTCATTTTGAAAGTTATATGATTTATTGGGGAAATATTGATAAATCTCTATCCTTAACTCCATATGGGTATTTTATAAGGAACATTTTTTATGATTTAAATTGATTATTCAATATATGAGTAATATTTTGGACATGAATTACATGGGTTGGGGACTGGTTAATGCAATCCCCTCGATGTATCGATAGTCTCATGGGACGAAATCAATTAGTGGCAAACCCTTCACATTTGTTTCTAAGAAGTTTAAATATGTCTGGAGGATTGATCTCAAGATTAACTATCTTGAGGATTGATCTTGATAATTAAGATGAGTTTATACCCATATAATTAAACTATCTTGAGGACATATCTTAACAATAACTATCTTGAAGATATATCTTTTTAGTTCATATGTTCAATATTATTCATTCATCATTATTGTAATTCCATGTGATTATTTGATTAGTTAGATTATCCATGGTTGAGTTTCAATATCATGTGATTATTTATATGGAATTATTTGATCACCTTTTATTCTTTCCATATTTATTATGCTCTATCTAGTTATTTAATGTAATGTGTGCTCATTTATTTACCTTATAATGTTTATTATGCTTATTGATTCATTATTTCTTCTATTGTACTTAACCCTTATTAAGAATTTGATCTCACCCTTATTTTGTTTCCCTTCCCTATGACATGAAGATGAATTCTTTGAATAATTTTTCAAGGATGCAGTTTATTATCTTTTTTCTTGTATTATGTTTTATTTTCTATTACCAATGTAAAATCGGTTTCATGTATGTAATATGGTTTTCCAAAACTGCTAAATTGATTGGTCATTCAAGATTTGATTCCTTGTAATCATTCCATGTAATAAAGTAGGAACCAAATATGGGATAATAGGGTCGGGGAGTTACAGTTGGTAGTATAGGAAGTTTGGTAGAAAACTTAGGAACTAGATTTAGGAAAATATAGATTAGCGAACAAAACCATATGATATAATTTGAGGATAAGTATATGTGAAAATCCCAAAGATACCATATTTATGAATATGAGATTATATATGAATAAATTTTTCAATTTTTTATGCATTTCACTAATTTTGGGATTATACATTAATTTTCATAATAATATGATCTAATCCAGTATATTTTATTGTTTAGAAATGAATTGTGGAAGGAAGAATGGTATCAATACTTATGGCCAATGCAGAGGTTTCTATGATGAGGATGTTGATATGGTTAGTATTGTAACTGATAATGTTATGGATATATTAGGGCGGTTTAATTAGGTTTTGAAAAATAACCTCTCCTAGATAGAGAAACCTGTTCCATAGTGATATTCTCATATGCTGGATCACTTTATGTGACAAAGATCCCCATAATTTAGTGGGACCACTAATCCAATAGAGGCAGATAAATGGATTATGTCTCTGGAGAAGATCTTTATGGACTTAGGATGGAGTGAAAAGGAAAATTTTACATTTGTAGTGTATTATCTCAAAGGTGATGTTAATCAATGGTGGTTGTTGATCCAGAATACTAGGGAGGAAGGGAAAATAAAACCCATTAAATGGAAATATTTTAAGGATACATTCTTCGATAAGTATTTAACCAGTGGGAAAAAATTAAATGAAAAGAAATTTCCTTAGATTAAAGAAAAATGAAGAAGAAAGTGTTACAGAGTATGAGGCTACCTTTACAAGGTTAGCTATGTATGCTACGGATTACATACACAACAGGGAGTGAATTATTGAACACTTATTTTAAGTACTTAAGTCAAGTATCTGAATGGCATTGGTATCTCAAAAATTTTCTTCATACGGTGAAATAGTTTTATGTGTAATCAAGACAGATAAATAATTCTAAAAGTCTTATATATTTAAATAGAATCAAGAGAAGAATAGGAAAACAATGTAAATAATGGATAAAGAGAATAATTCAAAGAATAATTTTAGCACATGTGATAAATGTAGAAATAATCATACTAGGAAATTCTTAAAAAGATTGTGAGTATGTTATAAAAAATGGAGAAAATGGTTACTAGGAAAAAGACTACAAATGGAAGAAACAAGAAACTAATATTCAGTGTCTTAACTCTAGTGAAATGGGGAACTATGAAAATAAATTCCCCAAGTTTCAAGGGAAGCTAAGGGATCAAATTCAAGCTTATATTATTGATGCAACCAAAGTGGAATGATTAATGTTCTTGTATTTGGATTCAAGAATTATGTTATTTGAGTATTTTATCAATGATGTATTGGTTATGATAATCTTAATATATATATATATATAAGGATTGTACTACAATACTATTTCATTAAGGATTTGAGAGAAATGTTGAATGGTTCCAAGAAAATTGATTCAATGGTAAGTTAATTTATTTGGAAAGCACATGATTTCAGGAAAGATAATCCTTAATTTGTTCCTGATGTTGAGATAATGCTGGTTGGATAAAGATATGATTGATGTGGATAAAGTAAATTGGATATTACCGACCACCTTGGAACTGATTAATGAATTATTATCAAAGTAGTTATGCTATTGTTGATGGAGTCTAAAACATTTTGGATTTAAGAAATATATCCAATATCCTATATTTTATATAAGGAATAAAGAATAATGTATATTTTCAATAAGGCTACATGCTAATTTAGGTTGTCACCATGTTTCATGAAAATACATGATGAAAGTATTCAAATATTTGGTATGTGACAATTCAGGGCTACTTTTTGAAGATTATTAAGTTAATTTTGGAAATATAGTGATATTATTTATTAGTGTTGGATCATAATACTTTGTAAAAGATAACCATTTATGAAATGGTTTATGTTGATATTTGGATGAGGTTCTAGAGATTAGTGTACTACTTCACCATATGATACAATCCGTGCTAAGAGATGAAGTATAAATAGTTCAAAGGAAAAACTGAAGGATAATATTATGATTATGAAATAGAAATGTATGAAGTAATTATATTTCCTAATATTATTATAGAGATAAATAATTACTCAACTCTTGTAATAGGGTCTTGAGAAAAAAATGTTGTCCTATTATCATCATTTTTGATGATATCAATGACCTGTATTCACACGTATGGTTTATCGATTTGTGGTCAACAACTTTCTTCTGAAAAAAATTATCTATCTCTCCACCTCAGTATTTGAGTGTTTGTTTTCTCTTCTATTTCCATGTTTTTATTTCCCAACTATGTTCTTATATCTGGAAACCTAATTATGTAATTATTCTAAATGACTATTGTACTTTATTTTCTCTCTTATTAAGAGGACATTTTATTAACTCTTTTATGATGTTAGTTTTTCAATAATGGTATTTCCAAATGTCAAGACTTGTTTACCGATATCATGTTTAAATTTTAAGGATATAATTTAATTAATTTGAGGATAATGCAACACCCCAAGACTTTATGATATTTTCCTTATAGAATAAATTTAATTTTGTTCCTATATTTCTTTATATGAAACACCAAGTTAAGCATATATTGCCTGAAACATGGAGTTTATCTTTAATTACACACAAAATAATGTTTATATTTCTCTACACCAAACACCAAAGTTATCTTTTGTTCCATGGAAAAATGACTTTCTTTGATGGCTTGCGTTACACGCAAGACCCAATTTTACCGAACAACAATATATTATTAAAAAATTATTATAATAAGATATAATCTAGCCGTTAAATTTGAGGTTATGAATATGATTAAATAACATATAAAATTATATGGTTTAATTCATTAGTTTCCAATTAATTAGAAATGAATATATAAACCAATTAAATATAATGTAAATGTTTTTATAAAAAAACAATTATTATGCACCAAAGGTGATTTATCCTAATACATTAAATTAATTATTATTAGTGAATGATATTAATGAAAAAAATTAGAATAATTACTTCTATTTCCATACATATTCTTAGGGGGAGTAAGTTATTTTCTTTTTGTAATAACTATTAAATTTATATTACTATTATTTTTGTTCAATATATATTATTATCTTATTTTTAGATTATCAAAATGGGGAGATTATTGAGTCATTTATCCAAAAATTCATCTTCGAGGTCTGTGATTTAATGAATCACAATGCACTATATATTTCATTATTTTTTACTTAAATAATTATTTAATTTTATGTAGATTTTATCTTCAAATTAATATATTCTGATGTAGCTAATTCTGAACATTAATATTCATGAACATCTAGTGAATTCATATAAATATATGTGTTAATGTATTATCTTGTCGATTCTTTTTATATTATTGAAAGTGATATATATGAAAAAGATCTCAAGGAATCGATTTCAATTTTATTACATCTATTATCTATAAATAGAAGATAGGGGGATTGATATTCGGATAACAGATCACACTGAATCATTCTCATTTACTGAATTTTAAGATATTTTCACTAACTTATTTATAAGGGATTATGACAGATTTAGTTTTTAGGTTGATCCAAGTGATTTAATTATAAGAGGTTTCATTATACATGATCTTAGTTTTTTGTTGAATTATTTTTCTTTTTATTTTATAGAAGAAAAGAACTTCTAATGAGAAGAACGTATTCTTTTAATCAATGATTGATGAAGTTAGGTGATAATACTTCCTACTAACAAAAGGGGTTATATGATAGGATCTTGATGTCCAAATTTTAAAATAATCTATGGGGTAATAATATATTCTTCTGATAAACTAATCAAAGAGGTCCCCATTCTAGAACACCATTACCTTTATATATGGGTATTGATCCCCCTAATTCTTCTAATAGAAATTGATGTATTTCAGGGATAATTACTATTATGTTATTAAATAAACATTTTTTTTATATTTTAAATATTTTTTTTCTAAAACCCCATTAAGATTTGTTACATTATGTTTTTTCATTATATTAATGTTTTCTTTGAATTTTTTTGATTTATTTATATTATATCATCCCCTTCCTCTATATTCTACTAAATATACTTATTATTGTTACTCTAACATTAAAAAACTTGTACCATAAAAACTATTTATTGTTTAAGAAGGATTAATTTTTTATTGTTATAAAAACTTCAATTTACCCTCCATATTGATGTTGGTATATTAGGACAAATGATAACTACCTCTACTAACAACATATCATAGAAAGGCGTGCATCCCACACTATGGTTATAAAGAGATGGAATAGATTTTATATAATTTGGTTAGCTTTAACTATTAAGAATCATAAACTTTATTAGATATCCAATTTTTTGGATGAGATTCAAGAATAGTAGAGCTGTGTTTTAATAATCAGGGACTCCCTACATCCCCATATTCCCTATCTGTATTACATGTCGTTGTTTTTCTATGGGATTATTTATTTCCTCCCCTATCATGGGTATAAATATTAATTATAATTTCCTTATTTTATTTTTGATTTTGGTACATCCTATTATTAGTTTTTATACTCTCTCATTTATAGTCATTTATTCCAACATGTGTTGTGTCTATGAAAATAATAAGTTTTGAGGTACATTCAACTGATACAATGCTAGTAGAGCTTGTTCATAGCAGTTATTGGTGGTGATAGTAACTATTGGATATCATTACATGAATCGTTTTATGGAGGATGTGTTTTATTTAGTTATAATTCTATAAGACATTCAGAAATTTATTTATTTAGTCCTTTATTCTTTTATAATAACATTTAAATTATAGTAATAGAAAAATAATTATTACAAAATATATACTATAAATAAATGATAAAAATTTACTAATGCATTTAAAAATAATTATAGAACATATATAAAAATAATGAATACATGTACAAGGTATATTTATCCTAGAAAAAATTACCTAATGAACATTTTTGAAATAATAATAACTATAGAAAATAAGAATTATACATACCAAGGAATAAAAATATTTAAAGACCTAAAAAAATTAGTAAAATATTTTAGGGGGTTGATTTTAAAGAATTTATAGGATGTATATATGTTTATTACATGACCGTTGATCGTTATGACTTTTTGAATTATAACTATTGGTCATTATGATAGTTGGTAATATAGACATTTTAAAGTTGCAGTTAGAATTAGTGAATATCAAGGCTAATGAAAAGAGTAAATGTATTAAAAATGGAGAAATAAGGGAATAAACTAGTGGTTAAATCCCTCATGAATCTCATTTATCATATCTTGGTAAAGAGGTAGAATACCTGGGGTTTTTCCTTGATCATCCTCAAGTATAACTTCAACAAATGAGGTTCAAGTGAAATCATACAATAGATAAGTTCAAGTTTGTAGGAGTCACTACCAAATAAATTTTGGATGAAACACTCCATTACTATGCCACTATTTCACCCCTAAAACTTAGGGATTATTCTCATGTCATATTGGGTTATATATCTGTTGGTTAAAGAGTATTAAGGTATAAACTCCTTTTGAAATTATACGGTGTGTACTCCGAAGTGACATTTTTATCAACCGTATCACCCATATATAAAAGTTAAAATGTAAATAATTATAGTATAAATTTGATAAAAATATATTTATTATTTGGAATCAGGATATTACAATTACCCATGTTTTGGAATTTGGTATTTTTTTGGTAAAAATAGTAAAGTTCAGTTAGAATTGGTGAAATACAGTAAATGTGACATCAAATATATGTAAGCATGACATAGTGTTTCTATGTTACTAATATTTGCCTAATTTTGGAACTAAAAATCATATTAAATAACTAAGGGAGGTAATAATTCACTATATAAGGTAGTGGAGCACATAATATAATGTAATAATACAATATTCATTACTTTATTGCATAAAATTCAACTCAGCACAACTACAAATACCCACACCACTTCTCATTTATCCAATGATAAATTTGAAGTTTCCTGCTCATAAATATTTCATATACTCTCTGACATGGCTCTATATTAAATCATAAAGAGTTTTGTTGGTTCTATAGGTCATCTCTATGATAGGAAGCTCAAGAGAGGTAAGGATTACTATTTTACCCTCTTTATTTCCTATTTGAATTTATTTCATTGTAACCTACTTTAAACATCCACTTCATATTATTCCATGCTTACATATCCATGTTATTATCACCACTATGATCTATTATCAAAGTTGGAATACCCAAATCTCTCTCATATTTCCCTTTTTGTAGCCGTTATGGGTGACCTCTTGGGAAGTTTCCCAAGGTGTGTGCAAGTGGGGAAAAAACACTAAAAAGAACATGTGTTGGAATGTGGGAACATTCATTTTTTTGACGACCCATTTGGGCATGTAGGTGGACCCCATAGAGGGTAAAACATGTGTCTACGAGGTAACTGGGGTGCCCATGGGGTGCATTCGTTACATCGGTATCAGAGGAGGAACCTGACCAAGAGTGCAGTGGCACTACCTGTGTTGAGATGTTGGGTCTATAATGAGGATGTTGTTCCCTAAAGTGTATTGGTTCTGGGCACAACATAAGCATGCAGTGGTGGGTGATATATTAAAATTTAGTTTAATAATCATTTTTCAAAACCAAGAGTGAGGATATTGCACGTTAAATTTATAATTAATTTATTTAATATTTGAAGAAATAAATACTTAAGCTTAGGAAAATTATTTATTGATGATTATTGATTGTCTGAAAAGGCCCTTCTAGATTTCATTTATTGATATTGTGAGGATCCAAGGGTTGAATCCCTCTAGGGGTTATACACACATTTTTTAATGCTCTCTGAGAAACACCACTCATTCTCTAAGTGATAGCATGAAAAATCAAATGTCTTGTGTTGTTTGTTCTTAATCACTCATTCTTCGGTCTTGAAGAAATTCTCTCTTAGGTTTCTTATTCTTGATATGGAGAGAGGAGGATTCAAGATAGAACTCGTTGTGCACAACAATTCTCTATTCCCAAACTAGGAATTGTTTTTTTTGAATTACACAATAGATGTAGCCATCTATTTATAGAGCTGAGATTTCAGTTACAAAATTTAATTGCATAACAGCCATTAAATATAATTATAACCATTAATGAAATCCCATGCCACATAATAATAATAACGATATTTTTTTTGGTGTTACAACTTGCAAAAAATGGATAAATAATATTTACCAACTCGTAAATAATTATTTTATCCCCAGACACGGTCTTGGTCCATTCGAAATCCTCTTGTATTTATTGAACACCTAAATAAATATTTTTTTCTATTAAAGAAATATTTTATTCACAATATAGTAAATAAATACTTATTAAATATTCAATAAAATAAATAAATATATTTTATTCACAATCTGGTGAATAAATATTTATTTAATTTATGCGATCAATATAACTTAAATAAAATTATTACTCAGTCTTGAGAATAAAATTTATATGATTAATTAAATTCAAATAGAATTTAATTGATACCACTAGAAATACTTAGTGTGTGACCCTATAGGATTCTTTCTCATTGGCATTATGCGGGCTTGCCTAAAGTCTAAGATTACTATCTAGAAATGGGTCAAGACACCCAAGAGAAAGAACTTAAAGTCACAACGATGACAACCACATACAAACGATCATTGTGTCATATAATCCCTTTGTCACACAATCTCATCAACCAGGTTTCACGGTAGTGTCATCAACCTATATGCTTGATACATCATTCTTTGACTATCAGAAATAAAATCATCATTACACCATGGATATGGAATTTAGGATGAAAGTTCTATTTCAATCAAAGGGATGAGATATCAACTTCTATAAATATGGAAGGGACAAATCCTTTCTTGACTTATCTTTTAATAACATGTCATTTGTGACGCACCCAATATACCCTACTTCCCACCAACATATGGCATGGTGGTTTTTGTCATAAAATCTAAGTGCGCGAGTTATGATATGCATTAATGATAATCATAAAGTCTAAGGATCATTACAAATGCTCGCAGATTGGAATATCAGATAAAACCAAAACATATGAAATTCCTGTTAGTGGGTCTGTTCTCATAATCTCTCATCTTAGAGATTACAAGTGTGAGATTCATGAGAAGAAATCTCATATACTTATGAGAAGTCACACCTGACAGTCTATATACTATGTGTCTCATCATATTATGTTATCCAACTTCATAACTATGTTAAGAATATTACCATAGAACTTCAAGGTTTTCATCATAGCAGGGAACTACTATGAACTTATTAATGCGACAAATACTCTAGGATATTATTACATTATGGTCATGCAGAAAAAATAGCAATATGTAATAATATGTTTAATTTAATTTTTAATACATCAAATATTCTTGTAATCAAAGTAAAAATAGTTGGTTCTAGGATGACAACTCTAACAAAATCCCACTTGGACTAGAGATAACTTCCTATAACTTTCAGTTCGCTAGACCTCACATGATAATCATGTTTTTTCTTAGTCAAGGCTTTAGTTAAGGGGTATGCCATGCTATTTTCCATGGAAATAATGCTCACTGAAATTTCACATCTCTGATAAAAATCCCTCAAGAGATGATACTTCTGAAGTATGTGCTTCATCCGCTGATGTGACCTTGGATATTTTGTGAGATCCACCACTACAAAATTATCACAATAGATTGTGATGAGATTTTTACTGCCAGGTACCACATAAATCTCTTGGATGAAATTTCACATCCAAACTAATTCTTTAGCTACCTTAGAATCTTCATTATACTCAAACTCTATTGTAGATTCTGTAACCACAAATTGATTTGATATCTTCCATGTCAAAACACCTCTATTCGAAGTGAAGATGTATCTCGTTTGTGACTTCATGTCATCTTGATAAATCTGGAAACTATAACTTGCATATCCTCTGATGACTAGTTCTTCATCTCCTCTAAAAACTAGGAACATATCCGTAGTATGCCTAAGATACTTACGGATTTTCTTGACTTCTATACAATGACGGTCACCTGGATCAACTTGATATCTTCCTACAACACTTAATGCATAGGCAACATCTAGAATATTACATAGCATACCATACATGACTGACCCAATCACTGATGCATATGAAAACCCTACCTATCTATTTATTTCCTCATGGTTATGAGGACACATTTTCTTTTAAAGATGAATTCCATGTGACTCTAGAAATAATCCCCTCTTGGATTATTCAAAACTTAATCTCTTTAGTATTTTATCAATGTATGTACTTTGACTTAGGCCAAGAAACCTCTTGGATCTATCATGATAGATATTGATCCCAAGAATATATGCTACCTCGCCCAATTCTTTCATGGAAAAACATTTATTTAACCATACCTTAACAGATTGTAAGACTAGTATTTCATTTCCAATAAGTAATATGTCATCAACATATAATATTAAGAAAATGACTTCACTCTCACTAAACTATTTGTAGACATAATAATCAAATTCGTTCTTTATAAAAACCAATTCCATTATGCCTTCATCAAAATGAATGTTCCATGACCTGAATGTTTACCTTAATCCATAAATGGATTTTTGAAACTTGATTATCTTACTGGAATCATTTGGAGTCACAAACCCTTCAGGTTGTTTCATGTAGACATCTTCCTGAAGGTTCTCATTAAGGAAGGCTATTTTGATTACCATTTTACAAATCTCATAGTCATTGTAAGCCATAATGGAAAGTAGAATTCTGATAGATTTCAGCATTGTAACTAGTGAAAAAGGTTTCATCGTAGTCAATACCTTCATGCTATTTAAACACTTTTTCTACTAGTCACGCCTTATATGTACTAATTTGTCCTTCCATATCCAGTTTCTTCTTTAATACCCATTTTTAACCAATAGGATTTACATCCACTGGAGGATCTACCAAAATCCACACTTGGTTTTGGTATATGGAATCGATTTCAAAATTCATGGCTTCTTGTCACTTGGAAACATCTGTGCAACTTAATGCTTTCTTGTAGGTCATATGATCGTTATTATCAACTAATAATGAGTCATCGTCCTCAGTAACTAGAAAATCATAATTTTCTAGTTTTCTAACCTCTCTTGTACTCCTACGCAGTTCTTGTGTCTCTAGAATAGTTTCTTCTTCCATGGGGATTTGTGGAATATGATCCTGTACCAACTCTTATGTGCCTTGAACATCGAAGTCATTGAAGTTTATCTATACATCTAAGTAATCTTATTATTATAACCACAAACCTTTTTATTATATTCGGGTTAATTCATAGCCATTATTTTATCAAATGTATCTTGGCCTCAAACAAAGACAGATAAAATTTCCTTTAAACCAGTGATTTCCTTTTTAATATTTTCATTATATTTATAAATAACATCAAGGTCATCACATATTTTCACATTAGAGCATGAACCATAATTTTTCAATTTATTATTTTCATAGTTAAGATGCTTACATTCCTTTTCACGTTTATCTAAATTATCACAGACCAATTTAAATATTATGTGTTGGTATTTATCATTTTTATACAATAAATATTTTATTTTAGCATTCTCATCTTTTAATTTTATCAATTTATAATATACAACCTTTTTTCTATATTACTTAGAACAAAATCATTCAGTTTTTTTATGTTATTCTTTAATCATTTTATTTTCTATTTGAAGTTCTCTATAAATTTCAACCATTCTTAATATGTCACTTTGAAATTTTTAATTTTGAGTAGTTTATTATTTAAGTTCATTTTCCATATCAATTTCATATCCAAAACTATAATTTTAGTTAAAATGGACCTCATTTATAGTAGTATCCATCAAATATAGATTTTTATATTATTTTTCCTTTTGAGAACTAGTATCACTTCAGTCTGGCTCTTCTATACAACTCCATCCAGCATGATAATCCTTTATTTGTTCCTTATTGTATTTATGATCCTTTACTTATTATTTTAATTTGGTAAAGTCTAATTTTATTTTCCCCCTTTTCCTTCACTCATAACATATCAATTCAAAAACATCATATTTACCAGTCTTACCTATTTTACTACTTATTCTATCATCATTTGGATAATCTCTTCTAGAAAGTTTCTTAAATCCTCTCTTACCCTTCATATACTTATAAACACATTTGGTGAAATTTTTTATTTCATCCTTCTCACTTTACTGTAACTCAGAATTAGAAGAATAAGAAATAATATTTATATTTTATTTAAATTCTATACCTTTACTTTTATCACGATCATCAGTATTTTCATTCTTCATTTCTATCTCATATTGAAGAAGTGATCCCATCAACTCATCCAAATAATATTCAGTTAAATCCTTAATTTCTTCAATAGAAACCTTCTTTGAATGCCATATTTTGGGTAGAGATTGAATTATTCTTTCAATGATAGCTTCAATTCTATTTACAATTTTGGTGAATTTGTTTTTGATCGCATTTATGCTTTCTTAATTAGTCATCCCGAATTCTTGAAATTCAGCTCCGTGCATACCTATCTTAGTTCTCTACAACTTATCAGTTCCTTAATGAGTAACTTTTAAAGTCCTCCAAATTTCAGAAGAAATTTTACAAGATGAAATATGGCTAAATATATTTCTACTTAAATAACAATATAATTAATTCATAAATTTTTAATTTAAAACACATTTTGCAGTATCATTTCCATTAAGGGTTTCTAAATCAACTTCAGGAAATTTATATGGTTTTGATATTATTGCCTAGTAATCAAGACCAATGTTTTTAAGAAATACCTCCATTATGTATTTCCAATAGACATAATCACTTCTATTAAAGTGAGGTGGTATGATAAGATTCAACATCTCAAAATCCTGATCAGTCATAACATAGTAGTGAATCGTTTTCCTTATAATTTTAAATCTAGGATAATGGTTAGTTGATAAATAGATAATGAAATAATTAAAACTAAATCCTTAAAAATAGAACCATTCTCTAATACCAACTGTTAGGTAACTTGGTATGAAAGAGGTGACTTGAGGGGGTGAATAGTCCTATTTGATTTATTATTACAGATACAAATTTATAAGAGTTATATTAGTGTTAAATGATGCAGTAGAAAGAAAATAGATAACACATTAAATTTTTATAGAGGTTACGATCACCAAGATCCTAGTCCTATCTTCAATATCCTCTACTCCTCAAGGAGACTCGTATGCACTATATCCTCACTTTTTACTAAGAGTGATAACCCGATTACAAACAAATAAAGACTTACCTTTTTCACACCTAGTGGTATAACCCCTGAATTTTGATGGAGTCACAACCAATATTCATTTTTTCTGGGAGGAATAACCTGACCTTCCTTTTATATGGGAGGAATAACCCAATGACATATTTTGGAAGGGAAAAGATTAACCAGGATTCTAGAGTAAAAATAGGTGATAGGAAGAATTACCATGGAGGAATAACATAAAAACAAATGAAATAATAGTTGAGAAGATGATGAAGAAATTCAGTGCAACTCATATTATTTTATCACATCAGTGGAGGAAGATGAAGAAGATGAAGATCCTCAGTGATCACATCATAATAGAAGATGTCAAAGAAGTTTCTTGATCAACTTGATAGCAGTAGGAAAAATGTGTTATTGTATCATTGTAGAAATTTTCAACTGCATCAGTACATTTTTTTATCCTTGAATAAATCTCCCAATGAATTAAAATATATATCTTTAGGTGCGTGTCCATTTCCAATCTAGGAACGATACATGTTAGTGTTTAATAATAAATTAATATGACTATTACCTTATTCTGTTGAATCCACGTTGAAAACAAAAACACACTCAGACAAATATATATTCCTGAAATATTAAAAGGGATATTTAATATAGTAATAATAATAACTCTTAAACAAAACACAATTAAAAAAAAATGAATTAATAATAAAATTTAGAGTAATATACATGTAGTAGAATATTGTCAAAAAATAGAGCATCGTAAAAAATATTTTTCATGTGCATATGTAACAAAAAAATGCTATAATTTTTTAATACAAATTTTCAATTGAATTTTGAAATAAAATATTAAACATTTGATACTATAATTAATTTTAACAATATTAAATAAAATTAAGAAAATAAAAATTTTGAAATAAAATTTTAACTAACGGTGAGTCATGAATCACCATTGAGAGAAGAGATTGGTGATACATTTCTCACCGTTAGAAATGTCTAGCGGTGAGACATTACTTAGCATTGGAAATTTCTGGTAGTGAGACATTACTCACCATTGGAAATGTATAGTGGTGAGACATTAATCACTGTTGGAAGAGTCTGGCAGTGACAAGAAGAAGTATTACATACTGTTTCATTTTTTAGAAAAAATAAAATGATTTATTCAAAACTAAAAACATATCCATGCATCTTATAACCAAATATTTCATTGAGAATAATAAAAAATTACCCACCATTGGGTTTCTAAGGGTGACTAATGAATCGTAATTGGGTTCTATCAGTGACTCATGTCTCACCATTGGGTTCCAATGGCGACTTGTTGAAAAATTAAAAAAATAAATAGAATGAAATTAAAATTTAAAAACTTAACTTTGGTTTATCATAAATCATAAAAAAAAATCGAACATGATCAATTTGAAAAAAAATATATTAAAATAAACTTACTATCATGTATTTGAAGAAATAAAAACCACCTAACATGATGTTCAAAACTAGGATTAAAAACTTATTAAAGGAGTAAGTTAATAAGACTAAAACAACTAATCAAAACAAGTGAAGCAACACATGAAGAAAAATGGACATAAATATTATCTTGATGAAATATACTATCCAAGACAAAATGAAAAAAATAGATTTTTTTTTCAGCATGAAAAAATAATAGAGAAGCTCAACTAAAGATGTGCACCAAATAGAAAAAGAAACAGAGGGAACTCGGCCATGGAAAAGAGTAGTAAAAATCCTAGGAGTGAGTCAAGGACCCACTTTTTGGTATTTTTCCAACAATGTCAAGGTCTCCCCATTGTTTAGAAAAATCCAATGGTGTAAAAACTATCTCACCATTTGTCACACCCCAGCTGCCGGGTACCTGGAGCTAGTTCCATACAGAGGATCGAATTCGGTTCAGGCTTTGGGAAACCACCTACTACTGAAATGTTTCATCTGCTAAAAGCTGTTACTGGAAAATTTTAAATAAAAAATATTGGGTGAGCATATTAATGCCTAGTAAGGGGTTTTAAAATAAACCAAAATAACTTTGAAAACATTATTTAAACCATTTCATAAAACGATATTCTTAAATAAAAGCTGTAACACATGTACACATCATAAAGGTGCTCAATTAAAAACATGCTAACAGATTTGAAAGGATACACGATTCGAATATAGGCATGCTGAATAAAAGAAATTCAAAACATTTATGACATAAGAATATGTAAGCGCAAATTAAATAGCTAAGTCTAATAAATAATCAGAGTTGCACATAAAGATAATAACTTTAATTTCATACACTGAATACTAAATTACTGAGTGCTAAACATATGTCATACCATAAGAATTTACTATTCTGATACTCACAACTACTGGATCTTAACCATGGATATTATACTAGTTAAATATCCATTTGGTTAATTAATTATCATACACATAATGAGGGAAGTGAATATGCAGAACATTCTAAAGCATTTTTTCAAGGCCTTGGCCAAGACGTCTAATGATTTAAGGCCTCGGCCGAAAATCCATAAACTCTTTTAACCAAATATTCTACTAGTCGAATATTTTTCTGGTTAATTAAATTACATAGTCATAATGAGGGAAGTGCATATGTCAGACCATGTCAAGGCCTTATGCCAAGACCTAGGGGCTATCTCTGACCGGACCCCAACCCGGAGAGCCTCTGTAACCGGAATCCAACCCGGAGTGCCTCTAATAACCGAACACCAACCCTGAGTGCCTCTGTAACCAGACACTAACCCGGAGGGTCTGCTGTAATCGAACCCCAACCCGGAGGGATTACTTTTACCAGTCCCCAACCTAGAACATACGGGGTCCAATGCATTCCTCATATTTCTAAATCAAAGTGCACGTACCACTTTGATTTATTAAATCACTTATCATTTCAAGTACACATATCACATGGCTTCATAAATCACATTATTCAAAGTGTCCCATACCACCTTGAATAAATAAATGTTTGTCTCATAAATTATTAATAATAAATTGTTTGATTATCACATAGAATAATGACTTTACAACTCTTCTATAGTAATAAAATTTTAATGCATTAAGTTACATGCTCATTATTTACACTCAATTCATGTGCTGATAAATAGAAATGACGTTGGACTAAATTATAATGTGTCAGTTATCATTTAGGTAATAAATTTCTCAGCAACATGCATAATACAGTAAATGTTATTTGCACATGTGATATTGATTTAAAACACATAAGTAAGGAATGGATGGGGTTTCCACATAAAATGATAGTTCCTTAATTTTCATAATCCTTGGTTTATGGAAATAAATATTTATAGTTTTAAATGACTAATTTTGAAATAAGACAAATGTCATTTGTACACAAAACATGCGCTGATGAATAGTCATGTCTTATTAAATGGCTATGCCTTATGTTTCATAACATATAAGGCCAATTGTTTTGTAGCGCATCATTTGTTTAAATTAAACATATCAAAAAAATACTTTAACCACCGAAGTTTATTTAGGCCAGGTTAATTTGGATTATGATTATAACTTATAGGTGCATACACATAACTATATATATATATACATACATAAAATATGTACATGTCACACCCTTACATTATTTAAAGATTTTAAATCATCTTTAATATCATAAAATAGAATTATATTGAATTATGTATGTATGTATGATTATACCCTAAGTGTACAAAGAAAAAATAATTATAAATTAAAATAAACCTTAACTCATGTACACATAATAAGACATATTTTTGTATATATATAAACATATACACACACATATAACAAACGTAATGTGGCCAAATTATACCCTTATGTATACATATACTGAAAATTAAGGTTATTTATATGATATATATATATATATATATATATATTTAAGAACATACATTATCAAGTATTACATTTTCTTTACAAAATGAATCCATGCATTTTGGCTTTTCATTAACTCAACCTTGGAAAATCTTTATCCCAAGCATATGATGTTTATTCAACCCAAGGGTTGTGTATATTACACTTATATATTTTCATATATATACGTATATGTATATAACTGTATATGTGTTTAAGGAAACAGAAACAAAATTAATAAATTTTCATGGGATGTCCATGCTTAGGGTTATTAATACATTGTAATTCAAGATCCTGCAACTTTAAAGAATTAATTTCTAGCCATATGATGATGTATATTGATTTACATGTATATGTATGTATATATTTTGATACAACTTAAAAACCGAAAGAAAGACAAAGGCTAATCCCTTACAAATCATATGATTTAAAAATAAATTTTTAGTACGAGAACATAGTTCATATATGCATTTTAAAATAGAGATATATGAACTTACATAAATATATATATTTATATGTATACATATTTTTTGCAAAGTATATAATAAAAAATAAATAGAATCCTTATAAATAAAAATTAGACAAATTATAATAAACCCTTATTGAAGGAATTAACCTCAAACCGTGAGGTGATGTATCTTATATCAAAAATGTATATACATATATATACAAAAATTAAAACCAGAATAACAAGACAAAATAACCCTTACTTGGCTTGGATGAGAGGCTCGGACTAGAGAGGGCTTACTGGAGATTTGAGGAAGGGAACCCGAGAGGTTAAGGGTGAAAAGTTTTTTTTTCATTTGCGCTTTCATTTCAGGGTTTTTATAAACAAAATACCCACATCATAATTAGTGACACCAAAATAAGATTGTTGTGCAAGCTGTGAAAAAAATGGCTATAATAATAATAATAATAATAATAATAATAATAATAACAACAACAACAAAAACAACAACAACAACAAAACATTCACAGACCAAAACTGTTTACCCACATAACAAAGACCAAACTATAAAGAATTTCCGCAACAGGGTCTTCTGCGGACAACATCAATCATATATAAATTTAAAACCAAATTGTAAATAGGAAGTCAGAAGAAATTAATGCATCAACTGTTCAAAAATTGACAAAAGGTATGTGGACAGATTGAGTATGACTAAAAAAAAGATATTTGGATAACAAAATAAAATAAACTAAACCTTATTGCGGATTTGATAAAATATAACTAGGATGGAACCCTAACCCAAACCGGCACCAGAACCGGACGAAACCCGACTCACCAGCTCTGGCCTCATCAGCGCCTCATGAAACCAAGGCCGAGCCTCCCATGGCTCGTGACCTGACACTAACGTCAGACCCTGATTGAAGCCACCCTCGAGCGCGACCAACCCCGAAGGAGACCCACAAGCCTGCTTGACCCGCGACCTGCAGCCGAAGCGTGACACACCTCTGAGGCCAAACCTCCTTTCTAGTTTTACGAGATCCGACCCAACGACTAGCACCCGAATCATGATGCACCTCGAGCACGGACTGACTCTCCCTCTATCCCTCTTCATGTCGCGACACTCCCCTGAAAAATGTCTCCAAAATCTCATTACAGGATTCTCTCTTTTTTTATTTATTTTGTCCGATTTCTCCTCTATTATTGCTATTATTATATTTTTATTCTTATTTTATCATATCATACTCTATTATTATCTTATATTTTATTATCAACAACTTTTAGAAAAGTCAAAAGTTTAAAGCTGATAATCTATTAGAATTATTTAATCAATCATGTGTTCCATTTGTTTCTTTTACAAAACACACTTTTCTTATTTTAGGATATAAATCATAATTTCATTTTTATATATAACATGTTATTACATAATATCATTTATTCATTTTTTAGTATATAAATTTAAACCGTTTTTATGGTAAAATTATATATACTTAAATCAAAAAAAATGTTATAAATTAAATTTATAATTGGAATTATATTACAATAATAATTATCCTAATTTGTATTATATATTTGTAATTTGAAACTTTTAAAAAAATGCTAATATGTTATGATTCAAATTAACCATATTTTTATTGAAAGTTCATATGTACCATTTAAATCATTCTATTAAAATAATTTTATTATATATTCAAAATGTTACTAATGTTATGAAACATTAATCCAATTTATAATCTAATAATTGTCATATTTTCAAATATATTTAAAACCCATATAATTATTAATATAACTGTTTAAATAGATATCTACATAGAAAATAGTGCAATAACGTTATTAAAATATTTTAAAATAACAATCTTCGATGTCATTTATAACCGCATTACAAAATTGTAATTATATAATTCCAATCAAATATACACACTCACACACACACACAAACAGATATATATATATATATATATTTGAAAATATATAAAACCCATATAATAGATTAAGTAATTGTTCGCATAATTAAAACAGTTCACTTTTACAGAGTAATGGCGTTAAAATATTTTAAAGAAAAAATTCCCAATGTTATTTATAAAATTATAGTATTAGTTTTATATAATTTTAATTAAAATCTTGTTTACATATGAATATATATATGTATATATCATATTTGGAAATGAGAAAAAAATTATTTGTATTCCTATAGTAGTATAATAATTATTTAAAATATTTTATTAAATAATTATTTGATTTAGAATAAATTATATTTGAATGAAATAGTTATTCTTAAATTATTCTTTAAATAAGGTGAGATAATATTTACTCTAACAATCGCACTAGTTAATATGATAATTAAAACATAAAATTATTATTATTACACATAAAAAGGTTGGGGTGTTACATTATTCCCCCCTTTGAAGAATTGTGTCCCCGCAATTCTAAAATATTTGTACATAAACCACAACAACACCAGACACACGTCACTCCCGAAGTCCCTTTACCGGGAACACCACCGATGGTAGGGTGTTGACGACCTCATGTGGATTCTTAAGGTAGTATTCAGCTGCTCGATTTCCTTGGCCCAGACACATTGCGAACAACTAGGGTCGAATCTGTGCCTAAAGCAGTCAACCTTCCATAAAGAGCCACGAGAAGTGTGGAGGTCAGAAATTTCAGAGTGGACTAAATCTCTATAAGTCCTACGCACCATGTCGCACTTGAAAATATTAATATTGTAGAGTTCTCCATACATACTAAAACTCAGGACCTGGAATAGGTAGGCCGCTCGATGGTCACTATCCAAAGCAGCTTCTAGAAATTTACCGACAGCTCGGTAGTTATCAGTCAATGTGAAACATAGAAAAAGAGCTTCATGAAACTTCCCTCTTCGCCTATATGCTGCAAATTGTGCAATTGCTATGCGGTAATAGACAAGATTGCTTCCTTGGTAAATATGAAGAATATTTGGGCAGTTTGACACTCGATGTAGTTGTTTACAGGACAACCTAAGGTTTTTGAAAGTGTCATAGTCTCCTGAACATGACTTGGTCACTATAGTTTCTACTATCTCCGTTGGGAGAGACAGAAGGTGTGATGCTTCAACCATCTGGAAATTTAAGGAAACTACCACTTATTAACACATAACCAAGTTTTCAGTATTGGTATAATTTTATCAGATGTCTCCTAAGAGACATAAGACTATATATATATATATATTTCAAGAAACATCATAATTAGTATTGATTAAATAAAATTTTCTTTGTTCAGTTTTGGTTTTCCAGAGTTAACTAAACCGAATCCTCGGATACCAACTGTCACGCCCCAGCTCCCGAGTACCCAGAGCTGGTGCCATACAGAGGATCAAATTCGGTTCAGGATCTCAGAAACTAGCTAATGCTGAAATGTTTAATCTGCTAAAAGCTATTACCTGAATTTTTTTAATAAAAAATGTAGGGTGAACATACAAATGACCAACAAGGGGTTTTAAAATAAACCAATATAACTTTGAAAACATTATTTAAACCATTTCATAAAACAATCTTCTTAAATAAAAGCTGTAACACATGTACACATCATAAAAGTGCTCAATTAAAAACATGCTAACAGATTTGCAAGGATACACGATTAGAATATAGGCATGCTGAATAAAATAAATTCAAAACATGTATGACATTAGAATATGTAAGCACAAATTAAACATCTAAGTGTAATAAATAATCATAGTTGCACATAAAGATAATAACTTTAATTTCATACACTGAATACTAAATTACTGAGTGCTAAACATATGTCACACCATAAGCATTTACTATTCTGATACTCACAACTACTGGCTCTTAACCATGTATTTTCTACTAGTCGAATATCCATTTAGTTAATTAATTATCATACACACAATGAGGGAAGTGAATATGTAGGACATTCTGAAGCATTCTGTCAAGGCCTTGGCCAAGATGTCTAATGATTTAAGGCCTCGGCAGAAAATCCATAAACTCTTTTAACCAAATATTCTTCTAGTTGAATATTTTTATGGTTAATTAAATTACATAGTCATAATGAGGGAAGTGCATATGCCAGACCGTGTCAAGGCATCGTGCCAAGACCTAGGGGCTAACTGTAACCAGACCCCAACCCGAAGAGCCACTGTAACTGGACTCCAACCCGGAGTGCCTCTAATAACCGGACACCAACCCGGAGTGCCTCTGTAACCGGACACCAACTCGGAGGGTCTGCTATAACCGGACCCCAACTCGGAGGGCATACTTTTACCGATCTCCAACCCAGAACATACTGGGTCCAATGCATTCCTCATATTTCTAAATCAAAGTGCACATACCACTTTGATTTATTAAATAACTTATCATTTCAAGTACGCATATTACATGGCTTCATAATTTACATTATTCAAAGTGTCCCATACCACCTTGAATAATTAAATGTTTATCTCATAAATTATTAATAATAAATTGTTTGATTATCACATAAAATAATGAATTTACAACTCTTCCATAGTAATCAACTTTTAATACATTAAATTAAATGCTCATTATTTACGCTCAATTCATGTGCTGATAAATAGAAATAATGTTGGAATAAATTATAATGTGTCAGTTATCATTTAGGTAATAAATTTCTCAGTGACATGCATAATAAAGTAAACGTTATTTGCACACGTGATATTGATTTAAAACACACAAGTAATGAATGGATGGGGTTACCACATAAAATTACAGTTCTTTAATTTTCATAATCCTTGGTTTATGGAAATAAATATTTATAGTTTTAAATGACTAATTTTTAAATAAGACAGATGTCATTTGTACAAAAAACTTGTGCTGATGAATAGTCATGTCTTTTTAAGTGGCTATGCCTTATGTTGCATAGAATATAAGGCCAATTGTTTTATAGAAAATAATTTGTTTAAATTAAACATATCAAAAACAAACTTTAACCACCAAAGTTTATTTAGGGCAAGTTAGTTCAGATTATGATTATAACTTATAGGTGCATACACATAACTATATATATATACACACACACACACACACACACATACATAAAATATGTACATGGCACACCCTTACTTTATTTAAAGATTTTAAATCATCTTTAATATAATAAAATAGAATTATATTGAATTATGTATGTATGTCTGATTATACCCTAAGTGAACAACGAAAAAATAATTATAAATTAAAATAACCCTTAACTCATGTAAACATAATAAGACATATTTGTGTATATATATAAATATATACCCACACATATAACAACCGTAATGTGGCCAAATTATACCCTTATGTATACATATACTGAAAACTAAGGTTATTTATATAATATATATACATATTTAATAACATACATTATCAAGTATTAAAGTTTCTTTACAAAATGACTCCATGCATTTTGGATTTTCATTAACTCAACCTTGGAAAATATTTATCCCAGGCATATGATGTTTATTCAATCCAAAGGTTGTGTATATTACACTTATATATTTTCATATATATACATATATGTATATAATCGTATATGTGTTTAAGGCAACAGAAACAAAATTAATAAATTTTCATGAGATGTCCATGCTTAGGGTTATTAATACATTCTAATTCAAGATCCTGTAACTTTAAAGAATTAATTTATAACCATATGATGATGTATATTGATTTACATGTATATATATATATTTTGATACAACTTAAAAACCGAAAGCAAGAAAAAGGCTAATCCCTTACAAATCATATGATTTAGAAATAAATTTTTAGTACAAGAACATAGTTCATATATGCATTTTAAAATAGAGATATATGAACTTACATAAATATATATATTTATATGTATACATATTTTCTGCAAAGTATATAATAAAAAATAAATAGAATCCTTATAAATAAAAGTTAGACAAATTATAATAAACCCTTATTGAAGGAATTAACCTCAAACTGTGAGGTGATGTATCTTATATCACAAATGTATATACATATATATATAAAACTTAAAACTAGAATAGCAAGACAAAATAACCCTTACTTGGTTTGGATGAGAGGCTCAGACTACAGAGGGATTGCTGGAGATTTGAGGAAGGGAACCCGAGTGGTTAAGGGTGCGAAGTTTTTTTTTCATTTGTGCTTTCAATTCAGGGTTTCTATAAACAAAATACCTACTGTATAAATAGTGACACCAAAATAAGCATGCTGTGAAAGCTATGAACACAATGTTGGGAAATATGGGAAAATCGACGAATGTGCAAACAATTGAAAAGCGAATGCGCAACGGAAATAAATTCTTTCCCCCCAAATAAAACGGATGTGCAGCGACCCAAAATTAAATGTGCATAAAATATAGTTGACACTGGAAATTTTTACGTGGAAAACCCAAAAGGGAAAAACCACGAGATCTAGTCCAGAAGGAGGGATCCACTAAAATCAAGAGGTATATGGTAGAGACTCCCAAAAATGGAAGGGATCTCAAAAGTAATACTCAAGAATAAAAGTGTGGATCAAAAGGCAGAGAGAAAGAAAGATGATCATCGAAGAAAGGTGATCACCAAATGGAATTTTCTCTCGGTGTTGTTGCTACCGGTGATATTGAAATGCCTTGCCTTTGCCTCTTTATATATGAAAAAGAATCCACTTCAAATAATGTCACCGCGTCAAAAGAGTGTCACCACATGAATTAATTCACGCGGTCTTGGCCCGCATTAAAACATTACATTAAAGGAGAAACCACATGGGCACCATTTGAGGAGGCGTTACCGAGTGCGCCAACCCAGAAGGCACCCAAAAAACTCCCCCTCCAACTCAAGTGGGAATCCCTACCAACCCTTCAATCTGTTAGCATGTCTCAAATTTTCCTTTGGGTAAACTCTTAGTCAACATGTCTTACCTGTTGTCATTAGTGTGGATCTTCTCAAGCTCTAACTGTCTCAAATCAAGGACATTGCTGATCCAATGATATCGAAAATCGATATGTTTTGACCTGCCATGAAAAGTGGAATTCTTTCACAAAAAAATAGAACTATGACTATCACAAAATAAAACATACCTGCCTTGATTTAAACTGAGATCTCAAATAAAAGTTTTCATCTACAACAATTCTTTGCATGCCTCAGTAGCTGCAATAAACTATGACTCTATGGTAGATAAAGCAACACATCTCTACAATCTAGACTGCCAAGATACAGCTCCCCCTACAAAAGTGATCAAATAGCCTAAAGTAGACTTCCTCGAATCAATATCTCCTGCCATATCTGAATCTGTAAAGCAATAAAGCATATGTTACCCTTTTCCAAAATACAATCTCATATCAAAAGTATGATGAAGATAACGAAAAATTTACTTCACTGCTCTCCAATGCTCTCTACCTGGATTTGATAGAAAACGACTAACCACACCAACTACATGAGCTATATCAGGTCTAGTACATACCATTGCATACATAAAACAACCAATGACAGATGAATAAGGTATGTGATACATCTCCTCTCTCTCTTCATCAGTAGAAGGTGACTGACTGGTGATGAGCTTAAAATGTAAAGCAAGAGGAGTACTTACCACTTTAGCTCTATCCATAGAAAATCTCTGAAGAACCTTATCAATGTATCTATCCTGAGATAACCAAAATTTCTTGGCCTTCCTGTCACGGGAGATCGTCATTCCAAGAATCTGTCATGCTGGCCCCAAGTCTTTCATCACAAAAGACTGAAAAAGATCCTTCTTCAATCTATCAATTCTAGAAGTATCATGGCCAACAATGAGCATATCATCAACATAAAGCAACAGTATAATAAAATCATCATCATTAAATCTTTGAACAAAAAAACAATGATTAGAAGATGTCTTCCTGAAACCCTGATGAGAAATGACAGATTCAAACTTCTTATACCAATGCCTCAGAGCTTGCTTCAAACCATACAAGCTCTTATTCAACTTGCAGACATGATTTTCTTTACCTGTTTCAACAAAACCCTCTGGTTTCTCCATATAAATCTCCTCCTCTAAATCTCCATGGAGGAAAGATGTATTCACATCCATCTTCTCAATCTACAGATCTAAACTGGAAGTCAAACCAAGAACAACCCGAATGGAAGACATTTTGACAACAGGTGAGAAAATCTCATCAAAATCAATACCTTTCTTCTAACAGAATCCTTTGACAACTAAGCTTGCCTTGTATCGTGGAATGGAACTAGATTCTTCATTTTTAATCTGATAAATCCACCGATTTTGCAAATCTCTCTTCCCTGTCGACAACTTCACCAGCTCAAAAGTGTGGTTGTCGTGCAATGATGTCATCTCATCATCCATTGCCACAACCCATCTGTCTTTTTGTTCGCACTCTATTTCCTCATCAAACGATTCTAGTTCTCCCCCTTCAGTGAGGAGAACATACTCATCTGGTGAATATCGAGTAGAAGTGGTGCGATGCCGAGATGACCTCCGGAGTGGAACTACAAGTTCATTAATAACCCCTGGAACCGGATCATTAGAAACAAAAGGTGCATCAGAAACATCAACTCCAACCTATTCACCTTGAGCATCATTCTGTACATCAAAATGATCATCATAATCAACAATATGAGGTAAATGTGAATCAGAACCTGGCTCAATACTGAAAAAACCATCATAAGTTGGAGAATCATCTTTTTCTCCCTTATCAATGTCTGCAATAGTTTGATCCTCCTTAAACACTGCATCATGGCTTCTGACAAGTTTCTTTAAAACAGGATCATAAAACCTGTACCCAAACTCATCGTGTCCATAGCCAATAAAAATACACTAGCGTGTCTTACCATCCAGCTTGGATCTCTCATCTCTAGGCACATGAACAAAAGCCTTACAAACAAAAATACGAAAGTGATCGTACCTGATCTCTTTTCCATACCAAAACTTGTTGGGAGTGTCTGTCTGTAAAGAAACAACATGTGACAAATTGATAATATAAGTAGCAGTAAGTAAAGCCTCACCCCGAAAATGTCCAGGAAACTTTTCTTCTGAAAGAAAACAACAAACTCTTTCCAGCAAAGTCATGTTCATCCTTTCAGCTACACCATTCAGCTGAGGTGTCTTAGGTGGCGTCTTTTGATGCCGAATACCTTCCTACCTACAATACTGATCAAAAGTACCACAATACTCTCCTACATTTTCAATGAGAATACATTTCAATTTCTTTCCTGATTCCCTCTCAATAGAAACAAGAAATTTCTTAAAAACACTAAGCACCTGACTTTTGGCATTCAAAACATAAACCCAGAGCTTTCGTGAGTAGTCATCAATAAATGTAACAAAATAAAGACCACCACTAAAGGTATTAGATTTCAAAGGACCACAAACTTCGGAATGTACCAATTCAAGTACCTGTGACTTCTTGTGTGGAGGATGATTTCTGAAACTCAATTTACTCTGTTTTCCGTCCATGAAATGATCACATTTGTCCAATTTGACACTCTTCAAATCTAGAAGAATATTTCTCCCAGATAAACAACCAAGAACTTTCTCACTGATGTGACTGAGCCTCTTATTCCACAACTTGGATGAAACACTGCACTCAATAATGCAAGCAGTATCACAAGAAATAGAAGCTCTAGTCCAGTACAAATCTGATTGCTTCTTCCCTCGAGCCACAATCAAAGAGCCCTTGGAAAGATTCCATAGGAAATCACCAAAAGTGATGATAAACCCTTCATCATCAAGAACGATGTTAGAGATAAGATTCAAACAAACCTCGGGTGCATGTCAGACATTCTTCAAAATTAGCTTACTTCCTGTACTGGTCTTTAAAAAAATAGTCCTGATGCCTACAACGTCAGCATGACCATCATTGCCCATCTTCAAAATCCAAAAATTACCTGGGTTGTAAGATGTAAAGAACTCCTTCTTCGATGTCATGTGAAAATTGGCACCACTGTAAACAACCCAACAAGAATCATCAGAAGCAATGTTAATGGAGTCATAAACAATAACAAGATCACCCCCTTTAGCAGCGACGACATGATCATATCCATCACAATTTTTCTTCTGTGGATTTTCCTTGAATATGTTCTCTCTTTTTCAGTTGATAACAAAATTTCTTAACATGCCCCTTCTTACCACAATGATGACATTCGAAATCTCTCTGCTTCGGTCTGGATTTGCTGCTACCTCTGCTCTTACCTCGACTGCTCTACCCCCGATCCTGGCTTCTCCCCTTGTTCTCTGTGACTAAAAGCTCTGAAGAAGATTTCTCCTGAGTGTGTCTCCTGACCTCTTCATTAAAAATAGCAGACTTGACAAAACTAAATGTCACAACACCATTAGGAGTAGAACCGGTTAGAGTAACACGTAAATTCTCCCATGAATCAGGTAAAGTGTTAATCAACAAAAGAGTTAAAACCTCATCTTCAAAATTGATACCCATGCCAGACAACTAATAAAAACATCCTTGATATTCAATTAAATAATCAGAAATAGATGTACCTTCTCTGTACCTAAAGTTCATCATTTTCATGAGAAGAAACAGTTTATTGTTTTCCATCTTTTAAGTGTAGGTTGTCTCAATCTTCTCCCACAAAGTTCTGGCGTGAGAGATGTTGACAATGTGGTTCATCATGTTGTATTCAACCCATTGAAGAATAAAGCCGCAAACCATATCATGCTCAAATGCCCATTATTCTTCTGACATCCTCTCTGTCTTCTAGGCACTAAACACTGGAAGATGCATTCACTTGACAAAAAGAAGATCCTTCATTTGAAGTCACCACATATGGTAGTTGGTACCATTTAACAAAATCATCCAACTGTAGTTGGCCTCCATAATAAAAATGAAATAAAACCAAACCCTCTAATACCAGATGTTGGGAAAGACAGGAAAATCAACGAATGCACAAACAATTGAAAATCGAACATGCAGCGGAAATAAATTCTTTCCCCCAAATAAAACGGATGCGCAACGACCCGAAATTAAATGTGTAGAAAATAAAGCTGACATCGGAAATTTTTATGTGGAAAACCTGAAAGGGAAAAACCACGAGACTTAGTCTAGAAAGAGGGATACACTAAAATCAAGAGGTACACGGTATAGACTCCCAAAAATGGAAGGGATCTCAAAAGTAATACTCAAGAATAAAAGTGTGGATCAAAAGGCGGAGAGAAAGAAAGATGATCGTCGAAGAAAGGCGATCACCAACTGAGATTTTCTCTCGGTGTTGTTGCTTCCGGTGATATTGAAATGCCTTACCTCTGCCTCCTTATATAAGAAAAAGAATCAGCGTCACATAATGTCTCCACATCAAAAGAGTGTCACTGCGTGAATTTATTCCCGCGGTCTTGGCCCGCATTAAAACACCACATTAAAGGAGAAACCACATGGTCACCATTTGAGGAGGCGTTACCCACTGTGCCAACCCGGAAGGTGGCCAACACACAATGGATAAAATAATAATAATAATAATAATAATAATAACAATAATAACAACAACAACAACAACAAAACATTCATGGACCAAAACTGTTTACCCACATAACAAAGACCAAACAATAACGAATTGCTGCAACATGGTCTTCTGTGGACAACAAAAATTATACATAAATTTAAAACCAAATTGTAAATAGGAAGTCCGAAGAAATTAATGTATCAACTGTTCAGAAATTGAAAAAAGGTATGTGGACAGAATGAGTATGACTAAAAAAATGATGATTCAGATAACAAAATAAAATAAACTAAACCTTATTGCAGATTTTATAAAATTTAACTAGGATGGAACCCTAACCTGAACCGGTGCCAGAACCGGATGAAACCCGACTCACAAGCTCCGACCTCATCAGCGCCTCATGAAACCAAGGCCGTGACTCCCATGCCTTGCGACCCAAAACTGATGTCAGACCCTACTTGAAGCCACCCTCTAGTGCGACACACCCCAAAGGAGACCCGCAGGCCTGCTCGACCCGTGACCTGCAGCCGAAGCACGACACACCCCTGAGGCTGAACCTCCTTCTTGGCTACGCGACATCCGACCCGATGACCAGCACCCGAAGCACGACGCACCCCCGAGCACGACCCGCCTCTCCCTCTCTCCCTCTTCACGTCGCGACACTCCCCTAAAAAACGACCCCCAAATCCCATTATGGGATTCTCTTTTTTTTATTTCTTTTTTCCGATTTATCCTTTATTATTGCTATTATTATATTTTTATTCTTATTTTATCATATCATACTCTATTATTATCATATATTTTATTATCAACAACTTTAGGAAAAGTCAAAAGTTTAAACCTAATAATCTATTAGAATTATTTAATCAATCATGTTTTCCATTTGTTTGTTTTACACAACACACTATTCTCATTTTAGGATATAAATCATCATGTCATTTTTATATATAACATGTTATTACATAATATCATTTATTCATTTTTTACCATATAAATTTAAATTGTTTTTTATGGTAAAATTATATATACTTAAAACAAAAAAATGTTATAAATTAAATTGATAATTGGAATTATATTACAATAATAATTATCCTAATTTGTACTATATATTTTTAATTTGAAACTTTTAAAACAAATGTTAATATGTTATGATTCAAATTAACCATATTTTTATTTAAAGTTTATATGTACCATTTAAATCATTCTATTAAAATAATATTATTATATATTCAATATGTTAACAATGTTATGAAACATTAATCTAATTTATAATCTAATAATTTTCATATTTTTCAATATATTTAAAACCCATATAATTATTCATATAACTGTTTAAATATCTATCTGCATAGAAAATAACGCAATAATGTTATTAAAATATTTTAAAATAACAATCTTCTATGTCTTGTATTACCGCATTACAAAATTATAATTATATAATTCTAATCAAATATTCACACACACATATATATATTCTAAAATATATAAAACCCATATAATAGATTAAGTAATTGTTCTCATAATTAAAATAATTAACTTTTACAAAATAATGGCATTAAAATATTTTAAAGCAATAATTCCCAATGTTATTTATAAAATTATAGTATTAGTTTTATATAATTTTAATTAAAATCTTGTTTACATATGAATATATATATATATATATATATATATATGTATATATCATATTTGGAAATGAGAAACAATTTATTTGTATTCCTATAGTAGTATAATTATTATTTAAAATATTTTATTAAATAATTATTTTATTTAGAATAAATTATATTTGATTGAAATAGTTATTCTTAAATTATTCTTTAAACAAGGTGAGATAATATTTACACTGACAACTGCACTATTTAATATGATAATTAAAAGATAAAATTATTATTATTATACATAAAAAGGTCGGGGCGTTACACCGTTGGTTAATATACCAACAGTGTCAGAAGACTCACTGTTGGTTTTTACCAATGGTGAAAAGTTTACCCACCATTGGTTTTTTACCAATGGTTACTTGTTACTGATGAGAAACCAAGATAGGGTATAACTAAATAGTTTAAACAAATCAAGATAAATAAAACCAGGATAAAGATCGAGGAAGAAGAAACAACAATTGAAAAAATGAGAACCTTCGAACCAAAAAGCAACTTAACTAGAAATGATTTGAACACTTACTTGAAGAAAAAAAGGGAGTAAATATGTTTGAAGAAATTGATGAATAAGAGAGCCACTGGTTGGCTCAAAAAATTAAAATAAAACAAACCAAAAGAAGAGAAAGGTAGACGAATGTGAAATGAGATGGAATAAAAAAAGCTTGAGATGAAGAAGAAATGTTGATGCCCATGCCGGAGAAGAAATTTCTCCAAAAAAGAGAAATGCCAGTCGGTCTAATTGAGGAGGAAAGAGATGAGTGAGAGATGAAATTAAAGTGTGGGAGAGGAAAAAGAAAACATAGGAATTATAATTGATCTTGCACGAGATATATAGTAAGATCAAACAAATTAGGAAAATCAAGTGGTGATCCAAAGTCCAAATAAAATGTTAGGTTTTAACCTTGTCCCACATCGAATCCAATACATGGAGGCCATGTGGTATATAAGTCAGGATGCGATGGATGATGTCCAGAACTAAAATGACCGTACACAACACACATAGGGCCTATGGGACACTTGGGCACTCCATGCCCAACCTATGAAGGTAACACTCCTTAGGCCTTAGACACATGCCCGATTAGGCTCTACGAGCACTATGCTCAACCACGTCCAATACAGCTAGAACCTCCCATAAGGGTTAAACCATTTAGGTCCTATTAAGGATGATAGAAGGTATGTATTTAGTGGTCAATACAAAGGTCATATTTTTTACACAACTTAAAAAAAATACAAGTATAAAGATATAAAAAATAATTGTATATCATAATAAAATATGGATATATGTTAATAAGAAACAATTTTTTCAACAAAATGAATTTTAATTAAATATTATATAAGTGAAATTTATCAAAACAAAGAGAGAATTAAATTAGTAAATACTCAATTACAAATATATATTTATTCCCATTTTACACGAATTTCCATACATGTATACATGTGAACCAATCATGAAAACCAAGAAAACAAATACTCCCAAATGATGAAATTAAACTCTATAAATCATCATAATTTCTATAAATAAACTTAATAAAATTATAACAAATCAAATAAATGTATAAGAGGTTTTTTATTTATTAATTAATTAATCTAATTTTATTGTTCATTTTTCAAGATATTAATGTGAAGAAATCATCCAGACATAAGGTAAGGGGATTCTCGAACCTAATTTCCTTTCATCGGGTTATTCCTCTTTCATGCCAAATTTCAGTGTGGATGTTATTTTAATATTAATAAAATATAATTTATTTGTTCTTACCTTTTCTTTTCTGGGATAAAAATTCTTCTAATATGATTTTATGACAAATGAAAAGATTTCTCCAAAATAATTCTTCTTTCTAAAAATACATGTTTTACTTCTCTTGAGATTGTTTCTTCTTCACTCAAGATTGATGATTCCTATACCAAGTATGTTATTCCATTTTTATTTTATAGAAACCATTGTTTATTCATAAAATTATGATTTATGAAATTCTCATGAAATCGATTTTCTTTCCATGGTTTATTTTATGGTGAGGATTGTTATACGTTCTATGTGGCATGTATGATTATGTAAATGTTACGATGTAGCGGGTGCACGTAGAATTATATAGAGCTCTAATACACTGAGTAATATGATGTTTCTCATGAGATAATTTGAAATATGTATAAAAATTATGCTATATTTGTTCACAATGATGATGTTATGATGATGCACATATTTTATGCGTGAACATGATGCTAGATTTTTTCACAACTATGTGTGGTAGTTGACCAATAAAACATAGTGTTTCATTTTTATACATTTCCACATTCTATGCCTTAATATAATTCTTCTTATCATTATTTTGATGATGATCCTATTATTATGTTATGATAATGATGATCATGTTCAACCTATGTTATATTGATTCATGTTCTTATCTATCCTCTTACTGAGATTTTATCTCACCCCTTTATTTGATGTATATCCTCAGGTGACTACTTGTAAAAAGGAGAAAACAAGGGCCACTAAGAAGCTAAATATGAAATAATTAAATAAGTTTATTGTTTTATTATGTAAATTTTATGAATGGTCCTAATTTTTCCAAAACACTAAACCTTTGGATCCTAATTTTATAATTCTATTATGTTTTTTATCTTTAAAATGATGTAATAGTTATGTATGAAAAGTAGGGTTTCTATACTTTGTATTATAGAGTGGTTTAGTTAATTTGGGAATTAGGATTAGAGAACTTTTCTGAAAAAATTTAAGTATGAGGCTAAGTATATGTAAGCACCCAAGAATCTTTGTTTTAGAAAAATTCTAAACATAAGGATACCATAAGAAATGCCTTTAGAGTTAATTTCATAAAGGAATAAATTATTTATTAATGAATTGTTTACTTATGTTTTGGTCAAACTTTTCTATTTTAGCAAATGGTGGGAACTAGGAGAAACCAAGCCAACAATCTGTGTGAGGGATAATGCAATGATTTCCTGAATGACATCCCCAATTCATTGGGAGGTGGAGTTAAAAATTTCATGGCGATGATTACCCAACTATCTATGGATATGAACAATAACCAGAATAATTTGGAACATACTCATTCAACTAAGAGGGAGCAACTGTATATCGAGTCTTTTATGTGACAACGACTGACAATGTTTAGTTGATATTTTGATCCACTAGTCGTAGAATAGTGGGTCAACTCAATGGAGAATATATTTTCATTGCTTCACTATTTTGAGACAGAGAAAGTGACTCTAGCTATTTATTATTTATATAGAGAGGCTGATCAATGGTGGACATTGATTAAGAACACCAATCCAAAGGATGAAATTGAAGAGATGGATTGGGATTACTTTAATAAAATATTTATAACAAGTATTTCTCTTGAACTCTTTGTACAAATATAGGGATATAATTCTTAGAGGTAAAGAAAAATGAAGGTAAATATATCATGGATTATGAATAAAAGTTCACAAGTCTTTCAAGTTATTCCTCAAGTTTTGTTATCAATAATGATAGAAAAATAGATAGATTCTTTAGTGGTTTAAAACAATTTCTTAGAAAGGCTCTAACTATTTGGGACTTTGAAAGTTATGAAGATTTTTTTCAATGTGCTCTTAAAGTTGAGATGAAATTTTGAGAATAGTCCCATGTCTATGGAGATAAGAAATGAAATATGGAATTTCAAGATGGAATATCTAATGGAAAAGGTGGAAAGAAAACTCAGCCACTAACATGTCAATAATGTGGGAAGAAGCATCATGGGAATTTCCTTAAAGGTATGGAGAAACGATTCAAGTGTGGGAGAGAAGACCACCAAGCTCCTAAATGTCAAAGAGACTTGAGGAAGCTGGAAAACATGGTGGATGAAAGGTGATAACCACCCTTGGGTCAATGTGTCAACTATAGGGAGAAAGGGTAATATGGAAGCTAGTGCACTAAACCTCGACTCTTGAGGGTAATCAACTTCCACAATCACTACATCCAGAAGATCAAGGGAAATATTATTCCATCACTATTTCTAAGGTTGATCCCAATAATGATGTGGCGATAGGTACCCTAGTTATTCATTCAAGAATAACAAATTCACCTTTTGATCATAGTTCTATGCATTCTTTCATATCTTTCAAGTTTAGTAGAACTATTCAAACACCACCTCAAAATATGGAGGTTGAGTTATTTATGAAAAAAATGGGGAAATTATTGTATCCAAAGTATATAAATCCTCCATGGTTAATGTTTGTGAACTGAACCTCCCAGAAATTTGGTCTTACTTTCTTTGGTGGAGTTTGGTGCTATATTGGGCATGGGTTGACTATCTTTATAAAAATCCAACATCAATTGTCAGGAAAGAGAGATCACTCTTCACATTCCTTGATGTTTTGCAATTTTTTGAAAGTGTAATTATGAGGATGAATCTCCTTTAGAATCATTGCCTCAATTTAGGATAATATTTCCTTATGAGCAAAAGTATCTAGATCAAATGATTGAGACAAATGAGAGAATCAAGATCGAAGACATTCCCATTGCAAGGGACTGCAATGATGTGTCCCCTGAAGAATTGTTTGGTCTTCCTTCTGAATGAGAGGTTGAGTTCTTAATTGAACTTATTCCTGGATCTCTTCCTATATCAAAGACACCTTATATAATTCCCACCATTGATTTGGAGGAACTGAAGAAGCAACTGCAAGAGAATCTAGACAAGGGTTTTATAAGCCCGAGTGCTTCAATATGGGGTACACCAGTTCTCTTCATTGAAAATATGGATGGATCAATGTTACTCTACATTTATTAGAATGAGCTCAATAAAATCATGATAAATAACTTGTATCCCCTTCCATGGATATATGACTTGTTTGATCAACTACATGGAGACAAGTATTTCTCTAACGCAGATCTTCGAACGAGATATAACTAATTAAAGGTGAGAAAAGAAGATATTACCAAGACTGCCTTTCGAATGAGGTATGAGAACTATGAGTTCATATTGTTTCCTTTCAGACCCACTAATGCTCCAAAATTATTCATGGACTTAATGAATAAAGTCTTTAGATATTACCTCGACAAATTTCTGGTAGTCTTTACTAATGATATTCTGATATAATCTAAGAGCAAGGGGGGACATGAGAAGAATTTGAATAATGTGTTAAATAATTTGTGAAGGGAGAAAATTTATGAAAATTATAGTAAATGTGATTTCTAGATGTAGGAAGTATCATTATTGTGGTATGTTATCACCAGCAAAGTAATATCCGTAGACCCTTCCAAGACAAAGGCAATCGAAGAGTGGTCCAGGACAACATCAGTAATGGAGATCCATAGTTTCATTTGTCCAGTTAGATATTACCAAAGATTTGTGAATAATTTCTCATGATTTTAAAACACACTAACCATGTTAAATTGGAATGGTGTAAATTTTTTCTAGACCAATGAATGTGAATACTATTTCAAATAGTTTAAAAAAATGCTTATCACTGCACATGTACTCACATTACCGACAAGTGGGGAACTATTTGTGGTATACAATGATGCTTCAAAGAAGGGATTAGGTTGTATAATAATGGAAAATGATAAAGTGATAGCCTAAGACTCAAGGAAGTTTAATATTCATGAGGAAAACTGTCCTATGCTTGATTTGGAGTTGGCTATTGTGATCCTCACGTTAAAAATATGGTGGCATTATCTCATTGGGGAGAAGTGTGAGATATATACTGATCATAAGAGACCCAAATATATATATATATATATATTCACACATAAGGAGATTAATATGCACCAATAAAGATGGTTAAAGATCCTCAAGGATTACAACTACTCAATCCACTACCATCTTATTAAATAAAATAAGGTGGAAGATGCTCTAAGTAGAAAGTATCCTACATCTTTATCAATGATGAGAATTGAGAAGGATCCAATATTCTTAGACTTACCAAGGATGGACATGGAAATCATTAAGGAAGGAACATCATTAATCCTTTCTTAAATTATTACTCAACCACCCATCATGGAGAAAATAAATGATTCTTAAAGAAATGATGTGGAAATTCAGAAAAAGGTGGAAGTTATCATAAATGGGAAATCCATAGAGTTCAAAATAGATGAGGAAGGATTCATGAGATTTGGGTCATGACTATGTATACCATACAATACAGTGATAAAGAACGATCTTTTGAGTGACACACATAGATCAACCTTCTTTATTCACCTAGTAAGCACAAAGATATATCAAGATCTTCAAGAGCACTTTTGGTGGGACAATATGAAGAAAGAGATCCCTGAATATACATCAAAGTTCCTGGTATGTCAACATGTGAAGTCTAAAAGGAAAAATTCTAAAGGGATGATGCAACAATTACCCGTACTAACATGGAAGTAGGAAAAAATTGATATGAAATTTGTCACTAGACTTCTAAAGGCATCTAGAGGAAACAATGCTATATGGGTTTTTGTGGATTGTCTTACAAAGACAACTCACTTTATCACAATTCAAGAGGACTTATCACTGGATCATATATCATGGATATGCATCAATGAGGTGGTAAGGATGCATGTATTACCACTTTCAATTGTATCCAATCGAGATATGAGATTCACCTCTAAGTTCTAGAAAAGTTTCCAACATTCTATAAACATTGAGATGAGCTTAAGAACAACCTATCATCCTAAAACTGATGGAAAATATGATTAGACTATTTAGACATTGAAAGAAATGTTGAGAGCATGTTCTATGGACTTCAAGGGAGAATGGGACTAACATCTATCTATGGCCGAGTTCTCTGACAGGAATAGTTTCCACTCAAACATCCAAATGGCACCATATGAATCCATTTATTGGAAAAGATGCATAACATTGGTATGCTGGGATAAAGTTGGAAAAACTAAGCTGCCAGGACCTGAAATAGTTGAAGAAATAGTAGATAAGGTGAAAACCATTCAGCATCACATCAAGGATGCCCAAAGTTGATAAAAGTGCTATGCATAAAATCATCAATGAGAGCTGTAGTTTAAGCTTGGAGACATGGTATTCCTCTATATATCTCCATGGAAGAGGATCATAATATTTGGGAAGAAAGGAACACAAAGTCCCAAGTACATCGGCCCCTCCAAGATTCTTGATCATGTTAGAGCTGTGGCCTATTGACTAGCACTTCCACCAACCATGTCTCAAGTACACAATGTATTCCATGTATCCCTATTAATGTAGTACATACCAGATCCCTAACATGTTTTGAATTCAGAGGTGGTACAATTGGAAAATGATCTCTTTTATGAAAAGCATCCAAAGAAGATCTTAGACCGTAGAGATGAAGTTATACACAACAAGACTACTCACCTAGTCAAGGTACTATGGTGGAACCATATGTATGAAGATGAAACATGGGAACCAAAGGAAGTAATTAAGGATAAGTTCCCTCACCTATTCTCATATTATTTTGAAAAAAAAAATTTCGAGGGTGATATTTCATAAGGGGGAAGAATGTAACAACCTAGAATTATATCAATGGAAATTTCCTTCTTATAATTATTTCAAATAGCATAAATCATATAGAATTACTTTGATAACACAATACAAACTTTATAATTGAAGAATGAATGAAATAAGAGAAATTTTTATAAGTTAAGAAACCTATACCAATGGAACAATAACATGACCTTTGAAATTTTAATATCAACATTAGGAATAGTAATCCCTCTAATAGAATAGTAACCTCACATATGAGAGTATAAATAAAATTTATCTATCTTATAAATTAAAATATGATAGAATTATATCATAGTATGAGTAAATAAATGTTTTAAAAATGATAAATTAAGTGTTGGTATTTTTATAAAACATAAATGCTTATTTACAATTTTATAATTAATATAATGATTTAAAAGAAAATTTATTTCCATAAAATATATTCATAAATTAATGATTTTTTTCTTATGATTATAAGATAATTTTACAATATCTTAACTACCTTTTCAAATTGTCATAAAATCAGTTATAATTTTAAAATTAGTATTTTTCAAATAAATGATAATTTTAATTAAAAATTAAATTTCTCATATTTAGGAAATTATTTTCACAAAATGGAGTTTGTTTTTTAATTATACATGTATATAAATAGTTATGGTGAATTCTTGAGATTTTTCTAAAATAGTTGAATTTTTGGTAAATAGTGAAATATGATAATTTAAAGTATTTAAAAAATACATGAATTTTTGAGTCATGGATGAGTCATAGATGATGTAAGTACCCATTATATCGAAATATATTTCATTATTTAGTATATTTAGTGATAATTTTCAAACTATTCATAGTCTTGAGCCAATAATAATAAACTAATTAATTATATAATAAAAAACACCCCTCTCCTCCCCTATAAATACCACCCCTCACCACCTCTTCTCCTCACACCCCTAAAGATTTTAAGATTGTAAAATTTCTACCCAATAATATTCCAAATCCTACCCCATTTCCATGATTATTTGTTCTCAATAAAATATAAAAACCAATTTCCCTAAGGAGGTTCTCAAAGAGGAGAATTCAAGAGGAAAAACCCTCTTTCATTTTCTTTTAATTTATTTTCAATTTATTTCTTTTTATTATTCTCTAGACACCTCCCTTTATCCAAGTGGGATGATAAATCCATAATCTTATATATAATATAATTTTATTATGTGAATGGAATAATCTATCATCAAACCTCTTCTCCTCTTCCTTTTATTTTAAAAATGAAAACATCGTTCGTGAGGTGTTGATTTATCACCTTCATGGACGATGGGTTTTCATTTTCCAATACCGCCTTCCAGGATGGTCATAAAACCATTATAAGTATTGAAAAAGATTATAAAGTTTATTTTATAACCCTTTTTATGTTCATGAACAAACATATATATATAATATTAAATAATAAAACAAAACCGGTTTTGATAATCGAAAAACTGCCAAATTAATCTAAATAATTATCATTAACATTTTATTTAATGAATCATCCTCATATCTAGAAAAATAATAATAAACAAGACCATTTAAACTTATTTAACTATATTAATCACATATAATTCCAATTCTTGATATTTATTTTCATTTTAAAAAAACTTCCATACATGTATATAAACGAACTGATCACAAAAACCAAGAAAATAAACACTCCTAAATGATGAAATTGAACTATACAACTCATCATAATGGATATCAATTAACTTAATAAAATTATAATAATTAAAATAAATTTATAAGAGGTTATTTATTTATTAATAAATAAATCTAATTTTATTATCCAAGATATTAAAGTGAATAAATCATTCGGACATAAGGTAAGGGGATTCTCGAACCTAATTTCCTTTCTTTGGGTTATTCCTCTTTCATGCCAAATTTAAGTGTGGATTTTATTTTCATATTAATTAAATATAATTTCTTTTTTTATCTTTTCTTTTCTAGGAGATACATGATTCCAATATGATTTTATGAAAAATGCAAATATTTTTCCAAAATAAATCTTCTTTCTAAAAACACATGTTTTACTTCTCTTGAGATTGTTTATTATTAACTAAATATTGATGATTCTTACACCAAGTATGTTATTACATTTTTATTTTTGGAACCCCAATGTTAATTCATGAATGTATGCTTTATTAAATTCTTATGAAACCAATTTCCATTCCATGGGTTATTTTATGAAAAATATTGTTACACATTCTATGTGGCATGCTTGATTACGTAAATGTTATGATGTGACAGATGCAATTGGAATTATATATAACTCAAATTCATTGGGTAATGTAATACATATCATGATATAATGTGAAATATTCATGAAAATTATGCTATATTTGTTTATAATGATGATGTTTTGATGATTCACATATGTTATGCATGAACAAGATGCTAGCTTTGTTCACAATTATGCATGGTAGTTGACCACTAAGTCATGATGTTTCATTTTTATGCATTTACACATTACATGACTTTATCTAATTCTTCCTCCCATTATTATGTTGATTATTATATGCTTATTTTATGTTTATAATGATTATACTCACACCATGTTATATTTATTTGTGTTCTTATTTATCCTCTTACTGAGATTTTAGCTCACCCCTTTCTTTGATGAATATCCTAAGATGATTACTTGTAATAAAGAGAAATATAGGGCCACTAAGAAGCTAGATAATAAGTAATTAAATAATATTTTTGTATTCTTATGTAAATTTTATGAATGGTCCTAATTTTCCCAAGACACTAAACCCTTGGATCTTAGTTTTATAACACTAGTATATTTTTTTTCTTTAAAATGATGTAATAGTTATGTAAGAAAATTAAGGTCATTATACTTTATTATTATATAATTATTTCATAAAAAATTCCTTCATGCTTTCCATTTTGTGGGAATATGATAACATCGTTTTTGGACGTGTGAACTACCGCCTCCTCAAAGCGATGTGATTCGTTCACGATTTACATGGAATGTATTAAGGATGAGTTTAATAAAAATATGTGATATATATGAAATAAAAATTATACTAAAATTATAATATACTTATATATCCTTTAATTTTCTTTCTTTTATATAACAAGAAAATGTAAATAATGTTCATGTATACCTACGACCTACCGTCTGCATGAACGATGTATTCCGTTTCCAATAACTAAATATTATGGATTACTATAAATACATATATAATGAATATATATAATATTTATATCATGGTTTACATTATGGATATTATTAATTCATTATCTATGTAATAGGAACAAAAAAATAACAAGTCAAAACATACTCAAAAAAATAAGGAAATTAACACTTGAAATGATGAAAACAATAAAAGATTATTAATGAAAGGGTAATGATATGTTATAAAATATCATATATGATATCATAAATATTAATACGGTTATATTATAAGTTAATAACATGCTTAAAACCATTATATAGGAGGTTAAAGAGCGTTCAACCAAAAAGGAACTTAAGGTACGGGGGTTTCTAGTCTCACTTTAATTTCTTCGAGACTTATGTCATATTCACCACTCGTTTCTTTTGTGTGATGAAAATACCACCCTATGGAACTTTATAGAATGAATTTATTTTATTTCCTGATATTAAAAGTTTCAATTTATGTTATTATTTCATGGGGCTCACGATTCAAAATTTACTCAAGTAGTAAGAGATTTCGTCTCAGTTCACATTCAATTGAGACTTATTTGTTATTATTAACAAAATCAAATTAATGTGGTGTATATACTACCCATTTTTCATTTAATGTAATTATTCACTCATAATTCATGGTATTTTATGTTTCAATTTGAATTATCACATCCAAGGGGTTTTTACTTGCAAATCACCAAGTGGTAAAAGTTATCTTTGCAATATCACTTTCTTTTGTGATTGTTAACTTTCTCTTGAAACAATGACTTCATTATGATCATTTTTTCTGTACATTAAATTTATCTTAAATATCCATATTGTTGTATGATTTATATTATTGTTTCCTAAATCACATACCATTTTTATATATGGTTTTTACTTTGAATGTTATATGATTTATTAGAGAAATACTGATAAATCTGTATCCTTAAATCCACATGGGTATTTGATAAAGAACATTGTTTACAATTTAAATTGATTATTAAATATATGAGTAATGTTTTGGATATTTAGTACATGGGTTGGGGACTGGTTAATGAAATCCCCTCAATGTATCAATAGTCTCATGGGATGAAATCAGTTGGCGACAAACCCTTCATGTTTTTTTTCAAGAAGTTTAAATTTGTATGGAGGATTGATCTTGAGAGTAACTATCTTGAGGATAGATCTTGATAGTTCATATGGGTTTCTACCCACATACTTAAACTATATTGAGAATAGATCTTAACAGTAATTATCTTGAGGATATATATTGATAGTTTTTATGTCCAACATTATACATTCCATCATTATTGTTATTCCATGTGATTATTTGATTAGTTAGATTATCAATGGTCATGTTTCAATAGGATGTGATTATTTATATGGAATTATTCGATCACCTTTTATTCTTTCCATATTTATTATGCTCTATCCATTTATTTAATGTCATGTGTGCTCATTAATTTAGATTTCCATTTTTATTATGATTATTGATTTATTATTTCTTATGCTGTACATAACACTTACTGAGTATTTGAGATCACCATTATTTTTTTATTTTCCCCAAGATATGAAGATGAATTATTTGAATGGTTTTTGAATGATTTAGTTTATTATATTTTTTCATTTATTATTTTTTATTAAATATTAACAATCTAAAATGGGTTTCCTATATGTAATATGGTTTTCCAAAGCTACTAAACTGATCAGTCCTTCGAGATTTGATTCCTTGTAATCATGCCATGTAATAAAGTAAGTCCCCAACTCTGAGATACTTAGATTGGGGTGTTACATTGGGTATAAAATGAAGCTTATTAGAAAACTTGGGAACTAGATTTTGGAAAATATAGATTAGTGAACACAACCATATGATATACTTTGAGGATAAGTATAGAAGAACATCCAAAAGATACCATGTTTATGAATATGAGATTAGATATGAATAAAATTTTCAATTTATGTTAATTATTTCACTAGTTTTGGGATTATACATTATGTTTCATAATGATATGATCTAATTCAGTATATACCATTGTTTAGAAATGAATCATGGGAGAAATAATGGTATCAATACTTGTGGCCAATGTAGAGGTTTACCTACCAAGGAAGCCGATATGGATGGTTTTGGAATTGAGAAAGTTATGGATATATTAGGGAAGATTAATCAAGTTATGAAAAATAACCTCACCCAGATGGATCAACCTCTTCCATAATGAGATACTATTATACTGGATCAATTTATGCGAGAGAGGCCCCCATAATTTAATGGGACTACTAATCCAATGGAGGTAGAGTAATGGATCAAGTCTCTAGAGAAGATATTTATAGACCTGGGATTTGGTGAAAAGGAAAAGGTTACATTTGTAGTGTATTGTATCAAAGGTTATGTTGATCAATGGTGGTATTTGATCTAGAATACTAGGGAGGAATAGAAAATAGAACTCAAGTAATGGACAACTTTTAAGGATACATTCTTTGAAAAATATTTCCCTCATGAGAAAAAAACCGAGATGAAGAGAAAGTTACTTAGATTAAAGTAGAAGGAATAATAAAGTGTTTTGTAGTTTGAGGATAGCTTTAAAAGGTTAGCTAGGTATTATACTGATTACATACATAATAAGGAGTTTATGATTGACCACTTATTTGAAGGACTTAAGCCAAGTCTCTGAATGCCACTAGTATCTCATAATTTTCCTTTATGTGATGAAATAATTTTATGTGCTATCAAGATAGAGAAATAATTCTATAAGTTTTATGAATTTAAAGTGAATCAAGATAAGAAGAGGATGATGAAGAAAATAATGGATATATGGAAGAAGGGAAAGAATGATTTTCCACATGTGACCCATCCCTTGGGGTTCATGCCGTGACTACCCCAAGCCCGCCTTCCAGAGGCCAAAGGTTGGTGACTAGCATCGAGTAGAAATATCCATAAAAGGGAAGGCATTGCCTTTAAACCTGTACACATGTACAAAGCTTAAACTACAGAAATTAAACACAAATTAGACCACAACTGTCATTGAGACAACTATTGAGAGTAAAGTACAAATTGAAAGTAAAAAGGGCCTGGAATACAAGCCCAAAACCACAAAGGAAAGTACAAATACCATGGTACATTTACTCGGGACCCTACCTAAAGTGTAGGTGAAGGGTAGCTACCTGTATCCATAGAAGTACACCCATCCTTCCTGTCTCATTGAGCACTACCTGGTCCTAGACCACCAAGGTCTTCATCAAAGCGTCGATCACCTGAATAAGACATTACACATGTGGGTGAAACCCGTGTAGGTGTTAGTAACACAATACATAGTAGGGAACCCAAAACACAAAGGAAATATCACAAAGCAAGACCACAAAGAAATACCACAAAGAAAGAATACAACTAAACACAGATCACACTTGGTATTACTCAAATTATAGAGAGTCAGATTATCAGTCGTAAAACTGAAACATATTCTATTATTGTGGGACTCATCCCTAATGAATCACTGAGGTTCGCTAGGATACTGGACCACTGAGGTCTGATTAGCTACTGGACCACTGAGGTCTACTCAGCTACTGGACCACTGAGGTCTACTTGGGTACTGGACCACTGAGATCTGCTACGCTACTAGACCACTGAGGTCCTCTCCTATTTTGAACCATTGAGGTCGGATGAGCTACTGGAACACTAAGGTCCGCTCAGGTACTGGACCATTGAGGTCTTCTCGGACACTGGACCACTGAGGTCTACTCGGCTACTGGAACACTGAGGTCCACTCGGTTACTCGACCACTGAGGTCCACTCGGCTACTAGATCACTAAGGTCTGCTTGTCATATCCATCGTGTCACAGCCAGCCGCAGGATTCCCGCTCTCCAGTGTACTTTATTTCAGGAGAATCTATACCCAAATCCATCAGTCATATCTCGACTGCCATGAAAACTAACTTAGAGTATACCCAAAGGACCATCTCGTCGTAAGGGTCCCAACACCATAGACACTGTTTCAATCAAACAAACGATCTGAAAGATTTTGTAATTTTAATAAACAAGGACCAGTTGAGTCCGAGCTTAGTCCGACTTGGTTGGACTAACCAGACCCACCCACCTTGGGGTTCCCACATAACCTGGACCATTTTGGTCTACCTAAACTGATCCGGTTGGATCTGGAATGACTCGATCTGGCCTGGCCCATTAGCTGGGCCTATTGGGCCTTGATGGACCCGACCCGGTTCAGCCGTGGGTCTAGCCTGCCAGGTTGCCCAGCGACCCAGTTCACATCCATTTCAATCCGACTTTGTCAGACCTGTTCTAACCAGCCAGTCCACCCGCGACTCGATTTACCATCCGGCCTAGCCCGCATTGGTGGGCTGGCTTGGGTACATCCCGGATGCACGTTGGCATCTAGTTTGTGAAAAAACGCGGCAGGATGAGGCCAACCGCCTCCCTCTGCACATGGTCCAGCGTAGAACGCATGACAGTGCACGCCGTGGCCTGCCCCACAGGCCACTCCCCTTAATGTGGCGGCTGAGTGGAGCTGCCACCCTGCACCGCCTCGACTTGCTTCTGGACGCGGCCTTCGCCACCTCAGTGTGCCATTGGGGTGTGCTGCCTCCTGCACTTCCATAGTTTGTTGGCCACAACCTTCTTCGCCCGACATGTTGCCCCACCGACATCAGGATCCCATATCGCTGTGGATGTTCCATTCCTTCATTGTATCACCACCCCGTTGTCATCAAAGGGTCGGATCTTTGGTCTTATGTCATTGCACTGTGGATCAAAGGTGCAACAAACACTCGTTCATAATCCACAAATACACAAAGAAATAGTCAGGGATAAGAAAACATAAAGAAAGCACAAAGGATAGATCATAGCTGTTGTTTGTGTCTGTATGGATTCATCCTTGTTATATGGTTTAATGAGGAAGAACAATTCACATGAATCCCACTCCCTTAAATTCCTACAATTCAAAACCAATCCCACAAGAAAAGATAACCCACATATCAACCTGTTAGTGGGTTGATCCATGTTTGTTATTTGGAAAGAAAAATGTGGAAACAAATTCAACAAGAAAAAACCCCTAATTGGTAAAAAGGGGATTGGTTGAGGATGATTTTATGTCATCATTCGTCAATATATGGTCCCGAATCTAATCTCCAAGGATGTCTTTTCTTCTTTTCGATTCGTCAGTGTTTGTCGTTGGAGAGGTTTCCTTCATCGTTTGTTAGATGAATTTCAGGGCTGTTTGTCAACCCTAAATCCCTGTTTAATTAAATAAGGAAGACGCACTACGCTTTGTAGTGTTTCCACACTGATTCATTAATGTATTTACATAACGAGTTTTAGCATCATCACGTCGCCGCATTGCAGCGATGCTGTGTCACTGCAAAAAAATTAAAAGAAATAAAACAAACATTTTCTAAGATTATTTTATTTTCGTTTAAAATGTACAAAAATTAACATTCACACTCGACCTGTGCCGGTCAAGGTTAGGTACCACTTAAGGAGAACATCTCATTACGAACTCAACAGTGGTCATGGTTTTTTAATCCGAGTTACCATTTGTGAGTTATGAGGATTCAAAAATAAAATAATTTTTATTTAAATTATTTTATTTACAATTATATCCCCAAAACCAACTTTCACAGCTGGACCACACCGGCCAATGTTAGGCTTCTTCTAAGGGTATAACACCCTCATGAGCTCAATGGTACTCTCACATTTTCAATCTGAGTTACCATTTATGAGTTATAAGGATTTTAAAATAAAATATTCTTTATTCAATTATTTTATTTATGACCAAAAACTACTTTCCACTGTTGGCCCACGCCAGACAATCTTAGGCTCTCCATAAGGAAATAACACACTCACAAGCTCAACGGTGATATTAGATTTTCAATTCAAGTCACCGTTCGTGTGTTATAAGGATTTAAAAAATAAAATAATTTTATTTAATTATTTTATTTACGGTTATTCCATTTTCAGGTTTTCTCACTAGTGGCCTGCACCAACTAAAATTAAGTCATGCCTAAGGTAAACCTTCCATCCTGAATGCAATGGTTCCCTCATATTTCTGATCTAGTCACTTGTTTAAGAGTTATTCCACTTTTTTCTAGAAAATAGTTCATGCACACTATTTAAAACTTAATATTTTTTTATAGTTAATTACAGGCATACCGAGCCTCAGAATCAGACGCCGTCTCAGCTCATAGCCTCAGAATAATCCCCAAAAATTAAAAAAAATCATGGAATTCTGGTACATTACATTACACCCACATTTCGGTATTTACATCCTCATAAGCCAAAACAAGGGCTACACAAACAATTGGGGATACTGAGCACGGATCAGAGCCTCCCGCTCTCATGTGCTCTCTTAGAGATTCCTATGCTGCCACCAAATGCACACTAGAGGAATCGATCACCCATGGAGGGTCCTCACCTTTCAATCCTCGAACTCTACTAGAAACTTTGAAAAAGTCACCCCGTTGTCAGATCTCCAATAAGTAGAGGAATCCCGAGCCCTCTACTAAACTTTTATCTTAGGTAGTTAAGAAGTGGGTCGACTCAGTGAGTCAGTCAATGATCACCCAGATGGTATCGTGTCACCTAGACATACGTGGTAAACCTGTCACAAATTCCATCGATATACCATCCCACTTTCACTCCAGTACCTCTAGGGGTTGTGTAAAACCTGATGGAACCTGGTGTTCAACCTTCACTTGTTGACTAGTGAGGCATCTCCAGATAAACTTTTCCACTGTCTTCTTCATCCCCAACCACCAGTACTGATGTTAGAGGTCCTGCTACATCTTCACCACACCTAGATGTACCACCCAAGGGGGTGTATAGAACTCCCTCAACACTACCTCTTGCAATTCCACTGGTACTATGGTGCATCCTCTAAAAAGGATGACATTCCCCCCACCTTTCAAATATCCATTAGGGGCATGCCTTGTTGACATCTGGGCATGCGTAGTATCAAAATTGGAATCTCCAAGTTACACCTCCCTAAATCGCTATAATATTGGAGGGGAAACTACCATCAACTAAAGAAAATATATCTCCTATCTATCCAAAAAGGATATCTGAAGTGAGGTTAACTACTCTGAGGCCTCGTTCAGTAGCTGTGAACTCGATCTCTTACTGAGAGAATCTACCACCATGTTCACCTTCCTAGGAGTATAGAATATATCAAAGTCATAGTCCTAGATGAACTCTAGACAACTTCAATGTCTCATATTTAGATCCTTTTGAGAAAATATATACTTGAGACTCTTGTGGTCATAGGATACGATGAATCATTCTCCCATAAGGTAGTGTCGCCACATATTTAGTGCGAATATTACTGCTACCAAATCAAGGTCCTGGGTCATATAGTTCTTCTCATGCAGTCTCAATTATTGTGAGACATAAGAAATCATTGCTTTCCCCTACATTAGGACACAACAATGACTGGTTCCTAATGTGTCACAGAACACCACATAGTCAGTGACCTCCTCTAGCAGCCTTAGGATAGGAGGTCAAGCTCTGCCTTAGCTTCTGAAAGCTCTACTATCATCCTTTTGTCCACATGAAGGATTTTCCCTACTTCTCCAACATCATCATGGGTGCTTCAACTTTGGAGAAGTCGGGTGAAAACCTTCGATAGTACCCAACCAACCCAAGGAAACTCTTCACCTCTATAATGATCTTGGGTGGCCCCCAAGAAAGCACCGCCTCAATCTTCATTGGATCCATCACAACTCCAGCCTCTGAGATGACATGTCCTAGGAAGTGGACCTTTTCCTATCAAAAAATCACACTTTGAGATATTTCCATAAAGATGGTGCTCTCGGAGTGTGTCCAGAACCATCCTCAGTTGTATCGCGTGCTCCTCCTCGGATGCTGAATACACTAAGATGTTATCAATGAAGACCACTGCAAATTGGTCTAAGTATGGATGAACAATCCTCTTCATGAGTCCCATGAACACTACTGGGGTGTTTTTTATTCCAAACAAAATCACTAAGTACTTGTAGTGGTTTTAGTGACATCTGAAAGACATCTTCGATATTTCCTCATCTCATACTCGAAGCTGGTGATAGTATAATATAAGGTTTATCTTTGAGAACCATATCGCTCCCTTTAGATGATCGAAGATGTCATCAATCATTGGTAGAAGATACTTATTCTTCATGGTCACTAGGTTTAGGCATCAGAAGTCCATTCATAACCTCAAGCTTTTGTATAAATTTTTGGAAAACAACACTGGGGATACCCATGGTCAAAAACTAGGCCTTACAAACCCCTTCATATGCTAGTCCTCCAACTGTACCCTCAGCTCCCGAATCTCTGTGGGAGCCATCTGTTATGCAGGTGTAGATACTGGTGTCATCCCGGGGTATAGATCAATGCATAACTCTACCTCTTTGCGAGGAGGTAGTCCTAGACCATCCTCTGGAAAGATGTCCTCGTACTTGGTCACCACTGTAGAGAACTAAAAACTCAAAACATCCACTGCTACACGGGCAAGGATGGTCGCATGCAGCTACCCTCTCATCCTATCCTCTATCTCCCTGAGCTTAGTGTGGACAACATTGGTGTGGTGGTTGTAACATGCTAAAATGTATACCACATCCTCCTACTCTCCTAGCTCCTCTTCGACATCTGCCGCCCTCCAGATTAATCTGTTCCTTTCACTATCTCTGCCTCAATGTCCCATCTACCATTTCACTGTCAGTATGATGGGCTGGACAATCTATAGCAAGATGTCCCATGCTGTCTCTTGAAAATCATCACCTCTTTCTAGGACAATTTGACTCACCCTATGAGCCTTGAGCTGTAGATCCCATGTCTTGGGATCTTTTCTCGGAATGTCTCACACATCCAAGTACTTGAGACTAATGTTGGCTTCCTACTCCTATGGTCTTTTCTTCTGCTTGCCCACTACTGATATCCACTGGCTGTTTCTACTCAACCAATGAAATTTCAACCACAAAGGTTCTCTCTATCACCCTAGCATAAGTAGGAGTGCACAGAGTAAATAACACTGATTTGGATGTCCCTTAACACACCTTTCTTGGAGGTCTGAGCACTGAAGCATTGGTCAAATCAAATTCATCGTGTACCTATAAATGTTGGTACACCTCAATGAATACTCAGCTACCGACACATCATCCTGCCAATGCTGTAGAATCTATTGGGAACACATAAACCTTATCTTTTATGGAGAGATCCCCTTATAGGAGGAAGTTTATCAAGATCTATCCGTGGAAGAGTCACCTCATCGTAAGATCGGGTAATCTAAACCCCACCATCACCCTGCTGAGCCACATAGAAGGCTCACTGCTAGGACCACCATATGATCTAATGGTGTCCTAAATTGATGGAAAACTCAGTCACCACCTCAAGATAGTTCTTAACCGCCCGTGATTTGGGATTTCCTCAGAACCCGAGGGGTCTCTTTCACTAAAACCTGTAAAGTGTGTTCAGCATGCGCATCTCATCTGCTGGTACTATGAGTACCATGTGCTACTCCACAGGTGGTGGTATAGATGCTACACCACCCTATGTTGTTGTCTCTGGTATAAACCCTTGTACCCATCTCATCACCCCATAGATCATCCTCATGATCACGCGGTGGAATCCTGGATGGCTTTCTACATGGAAGCATCTTGAAACAAAACAAGATGTACCATGATCAATAGAGTATACCTGGTGAGATGACTCAAGAAGGACATATAAAACTCAACCCATTTCTATATGATTCATGTACCAACATTTTTTTACCTGCAACTAGTGTTTTCATGTACCGAGTTAAAAAGTTGAATTTAGGGTCCTGGTGTATGGATGCGTCATCCGCCGCACCAATAATGGATTCTGTAACCTGAAATCCAAACTCAAAACACTTAACACTATTTCCCCAAGCCAAACTCATAGACTCTGGGTTCTTAAGGCAGAACCGACCTCCTCTGATACCCCTCTATCACAACTCGTCCCCCGAGTCCCATGCCATGACTACCTTAAGCTCTCCCTTCATAGGTTAGGGGATGACGACTAGAACCGAGTAGGCATATCCAAAAAGGGAGGGAATTTCCTTTAAACCTATAAACGCACACAAATCTCAAACTGAGGAAAGTAAACACAAAGTAAACCACAACTTTCATTGAGAAAACTACTAAGAGTACATTACAAAATTGAAAGTACAAAGGGGCCAGAATACAAGACCAAAAACATAAAGCAAAGTACAACTATCATGGTCTATCCGCTTATGACCCTAACTGAAGGGTAGGTGAAGGGTAGCTGCCTATATCCGTAGAAGTATGCCCCTCCACCCCGTATCACTGAGCACCACCTAGTCCCGGGCCAACAAGGTCTCTATCAAAGTGTCGATCACCTACAAGAGACACAAAACATGTGGGAGAAACTCGTGTAGGGGTGAGTAACATGATACTCATTAGGAACCCCAAACTACAAATGAAAGACCACAAAGCAATACCACAAAGAAAGACCACAAATCAAGACCACAAAGTTAATACATTTCACACTAGGTATAACTCAAAGAATAGAGAGTAATATTATTAGCCGTAAAGTTGAATCATATTGTACTGCTGAGGAAATTATCCCTGATGATTCACTGAGGTTCACTCAGCTATTAGACCACTAAGATCTGCTCTGATATTGAACTAGTGAGGTCTGCTTGGCTACTAGACCACTGAGGTCCACTCGTCTACTGGACCACTGAGTTTCTATTCACGATTGTACCACTGAGGTCAACTAAGCTACTGGACCACTGCGATGCGCTCGGCTACTGGACCACTGAGGTCCATTCCACTACTGGACCATTGAGGTCTGCTTAGCTACTAGACCACTGAGTTTCGCTCTGCTAATGGACCACTGAGGTTCTCTCGGCTACTAAAACACTGAGGTACACTCAGATACTGGACCACTAAGGTCCACTTTTCATATACTTCGTGTCACAACCATCCATAGGATTCCTGCTCTCCAGCGCACTTGATTCAGGGAGAATATACTCTTCAAGCCATCGGTAGTATCCCGACTACCACAAAAACTCAATTAGAGTATACCCAAAAGAACATCTCCTCGCAAGGGTACCAAAGATGTCGACAACACATCAATCAGACACTCGATCTGAAAGATATTGGCGTTTTAGTAAACCGGGGCTGGTTGGGTCTGGGCCCAGTCTGACTTGGTCAGATCGACCCGACCAACCCAGACCGAGGGTCCTGCATGACCTGAACCGTTTCAGCTGACCCGACCTGACCAGTCCGTTATGACCCAGTGGCTATGCCCATTGGGACTTGTTGGACCCAACCTGGTTTACCCGTGGGTCCAGACTACTGGGTCACCCAGCAACCCAATTCTCATCTGGTCTAGTTTGACTTAGTCAGACTCGTTCTGACTAGCCGAGCCACCCAACGGCCTGGTTTCCCATCCAGCCTGGACTGCACAAGCGGGACATCTCTTCTCCAGATCCGGACGCCCAACTACACAGTTTACTACACCAGACCAACCCATATTGGTGGGTCAGATTGGGTCCAGCTCAGACACCCACTAGCATTTGGTTCATGCAGAAACGTAGCCGACTGATGCCGGTCACCTCCCTCCGCACGCTGTCCAACGCGGACTGCATTCCATCGAACTCCACAGCCCACCCCACAGGCCACTCCCCTTAACACGACACCCAAACGATTCCTCCACCTTGCACCATTGTAGCCTGCTTCTAGCCGCAGACTCCGTCGCCCTGGCGTGCCGCCTCCCACACACCCGCGACTTGCTTGCCGTGGTCTTTTTCACCCGACATGGTGCCCCGCCGGCACCGAGATCCCGTACTACCATTGATTTTCCATTCCTTCATCATCTCAATACCATAGGGTTGAATCTTCAATCCTGGGTCATTGTACTATGGATACAAGGTGCAATGACCACTCGTTCAAAATCCACAAATACGTGAATAAATAGCGGGGAAGAAGAACACACAAGGAAAGCACAAATGAAATATTGTAGCCGTTGTTTTTGTTAGCGTGGTTTATTCCTTATTATAGGGTTTAACAAGGAAGAAAAAATAACATGAATCCCACTCCCATAAATTCCTACAAGTCAAAACTGATCCCGTAAGAACAGACGACCCACAGATCAACCTGTTAGTGGGATGATCCGCATTCGTTGTTTAGAAAGAAAAATGGGGAAAAAAATTCAATGAGAACAAACCCCTACTTGGAAAAAATGGGATTGGTAGAGGATGATCATCCATCATCATCTGTTCATATCTGGTCCTGAATCCGCTCTCCAAGGATGTCATCGCTGCTTTTCGATTTGCCAGCGTTCGTTGTTGGAGAGGATTCCTTCATCATTTGTCAGAGGAATTCCAGGGTTGTTTGTCAACTATGAATCCCTATTTAATTAAATAAGGAAGACACATTGCACATTTCAGTGTCACCACAATAATTCATTAATGTATTGAATTAATGAGATTTAGTGTCATCGCATCACCACATTGCAGCGATGTTGTGTCACCGAAAAAAGTTAAAAGAAATAAAATAAACCTTTTCTATGTTTATTTTATTTTCCTTTAAAACTTCCAAAAATTAACTTTCACCCTCAAACCATACTAGTCGAGGTTAGACCCCTCTTAAGGAGAACATATCATTACAAACTCAACAGTGGTCATTGATTTTTAATCCGAGTTACCTTTTGTGAGTTATGAGGATTTAAAAGTAAAATAATTTTTATTTAAATTATTTTATTTACTATTACGTCCCAAAAAACCGACTTTCACAGCCATCCCAAGCCAGCTGATGTTAGGCTCCGTCTAAGGGAAAAACACTCTCATGATCTCAACAGTACTCTCAGATTTCCAATTTCAGTTACCATTTTTGAGTTATAATGATTTGAAAATAAAATAATCTTTATTCAATTATTTTATTTACAGAAAAAACTACTTTCCATGGTTGGCCCACGCTGACCAATGTTAGGCACTTCCTGAGGAAATTACACCCTCACGAGTTAAAAAATGGTCTCATATTTTCAATCTGATTCACCATTAGTGAGTTATAAGTATTTGATAAATAAAATAATTTTATTTAATAATTTTATTTAATGTTCTGTCATTTTCATGTGTTCTCACTAGAGGCCTGCACCGACTAAACTTAAGTCACGACTAGGGTAAAACTTCCATCCTGAACACAATGGTGCCCCCATATTTTTGATTCGGGAACCCATTTAATATTTATTCCACTTTTTCAGGAAAACTGTTCACGTGTGCTATTTAAAACTTGACATTTTTTTACAGACAATTCCAGGCACACCGGGTCTCAGAATTGCACGCCGTCTCAGTACCTTGTCTTAGAATAATCCCCAAAAATTAAAAAAAAACATTGAATTCTGGGACATTACAAAAAGAATTACCCAGGGAAATTATTGAAGGGATTTGGAGTATGTTATAAATGTGGAGAAAAGGGTCACCAAGAAAAAGAGTGCAAGGGGAAGAAAAAAAATATTATTTAGTGTCTCAACTGTACTGAAATGGGGCACTAAGAAAATAAATTTCCCAAGCATCAAGGGAATCTAAGGTATCAATGTCAAGATTATGTTATTGTTACAACTGAAGTGGAATTAATGTTCTTATATTTGAATTCAAGAATTATGTTATTTAATTATTTTATCAATAATGAACTCATTATAATAATCATGATATATATATATATATAAGGATTGTAATAAAATACTATTTTATTAAGAATTTAGAGCTATATTGAATGGTACTATGAAAAGTGATTCAGTAGAAAGTTAAACTTTTTTGGAAAACACAAGATTGATGAAAAAATACACCTTAATTTGTTCCTGATTTTGAGATAATGATGGTTCGATAAAGAGATGATTGATATAGATAAAGTAAATTGGATATTACTCACTACCTTGGAATTGATTAATTATTTATTATAGAAGTGGTTATTCTATCATTTATGGAGTCTAAAACATTTCATATTTAAGTAATATATCCAATAAACTATATTTTAAATAAGGAATAAGGAAGAATGTATGTTTTCAATAAGGCTACATGGTAATTTAGGTTATCACCATGTTTCATGAAAATACATAATGAAAGTATTCAAATGTTTGGTATGTGAAAATTAAGAGACACTACATGAATATTAGTAAGTTAATTTTTTAAATTCAGTGACATTTTTTATAAGTTTTGGGACATAATACTTTGGAAAATTTAACCATTTATGAAAAGGTTTATGTTGATCTTTGGAATAGGTTATAGAGATTAGTGTAAAACTTAACAATATGATATAATCTATGCTATGAGATGACGTAAAAATAGTTAAAAGGGACAACCAAAGGATAATATTATTCTTATGAAACAAAAATGTATCAAGTATTTATATTTTCTATTATTCTTAGAGAGTGAAATAATTCATCAACCCTCGGAAAAGGGTCTTAAAATAAAAATGTTGTCCTATTATCATCATTTTTTATGATATTAATGACCTTTATTCACACCTCTGGTTTATAGATTTGTGGTTAACAACTTTCTATTGAAAAAGTTCCCTATCTCTCTAACTTGGTATTTGAGTGTTAGTTTTTTCTTACATTTCCATATTTTCATTTCCCAATGATGTTATTCTATATGGAAACCTAGTTATTTTATTATTCAATATGACTATTGTACTTTATTTTCTTTCTTATTAAGAGGATAATTTATTAAATATTTTATAATGTGGATTTTTTAATAATGGTATTTCCAAATGTCAAGCATTATTTACCAAGATAAAGTTTAAATTTCAAGGACACACTTTAATTAAGGGGAGGAGAATGTAACACCCCAAGAATTTACAATATTTTCCTTTTATAATAAATTTAATTTCATTCTTATATTTCTTTATACAAAACAAAAGGTCAAGTATATGTTACACAAATCATGTAGTTTATCATGCACTACACACAACATAAAGTTTAGATTTCTCTATATGAAACACCAAGTCCATCTTGAATTACACACAACAATGAATTTATTCGATGGCTTACATTATATGCAAGACCAAGTTTTAATGAACAAAAATATATTATTAAAATATTATTATAATAATATATAACCTAGCTGTTAAATTGGAGGTTATGAGTAGGATTAAATAATTTATAAAATTATATGGTTGAATTCATTGGTTACTAATTAATTAGAAATGAATATATAATCCAATTAAATAAAATAGAAATGTTTTTATAAAAAAATAATTATTATGCGCCAAAGGTGATTTATCCTAATAAATTAAATTAATTACTATTAGTGAATGATATTAATGAAATTTATATATTATATATTCAATAAAATTTTAATAGTAATCCAATATATTTTATAGTTATAAGATATGAACAAATCCAATTTTATGCATAAAAGCTATATTTTTCTAAAGGTAGCTGTGCTGCCTTTATTAGAAAACCTATTTTAAACCTAAATATTGAAAATTTTAAAAAATTTATATGAAAAAATAAACTTAATTTTATATGTTTAATATAAAAATTATCTTAGTCTAAAATTTTGATAGTTTTATGTGAAGTTTCTTTTTTAATGAATAGTGAAAAATACTGAATTTTAATTGAAAACGAAATTTTCGTCTAAATAATTTATAGTGATAAATTATATTTTTATTTGGTTTTAAACTATTATTAGATAAATGTTACATATATTAATACAATTTATTTATTTTGAATCATTTTTATATTGAATTTAGATATGAAAACTTAGTGAACTTTTGAACATTTTTTACTTTAAGAACCCGTTTCCCATCCCATTTGTGGGAATAATATAAAATTAATTTCCACCACTTATGTGATTGGAATTTGGAATTAAATATTTAGAATCATAATAATTTATAATTTCTAGTAATTTCAACTTAGTTTTTTACCAAAAAATTAGTGCAATCAAATAAAATTAATTAGAGAGATTAAAGTGAAAATGAGTTCACATAGTGGTTAAAATTTAATATTAAGGGTCCAAAAGTCCTATTAAATTTTAAAAGACACAGTCTATGGACATATTTATAACATAACCTATATTTTATCTTATTTTATTCATTATTGGTGTAACGACCCGGACCCGATCAGCCACCCGAACAGTGCTAAACGGATCGGGTTCTACTACCTTAGGCGCACCTCCCCGAATGCCAAAGGCTCTCAACTAGCAGTGAGGGTCTGATAGGTATAGTGGGGAGGATATACCCTCTCGGAGGATAATAATAATGGTACTGGTCCAAGTATAACAGTAGAGATGCAGCGGAATAAAATACTCAGCAGACTCGAATCAGACCCACAGAGCGGAAGAACATTCAATATAAATAAACAGAAAAAGCAATAAATATAAACAAAAACAGCCAAAAGTAAACACAACAGCATGCTAATGACTGGTAACTACTAAAAAAACAAAACATCCATCCATAACAAGTCACTAAACAAAAGGGGTGCCAATGGCTAACCAACAGTAGCTAAAACAAGTAAGCATGCTGAAACAGAATAAAGAAAAACATAGTAACTCCATCTAGGTAAGACCTTAAGGTCCATACCATCTCTATGAAACAACTAACACAACCTAGATCCTGAAACTGGCCTCATTCCTGCACGCAAATCCATAAAGTCTGCATGCGTCCCGGAGGGCCCGTGCAGGGTGTGAGACAAATCTCAGTAGGATACCACCCAACGGTGCATACCTAATATAAGTGTGAACAGAACAATGCACAATAACACTAACTCCACTGGTGCTCAACAGCCACCCTGGAGTGTCACCTACTTCGTCCATCGTCGACATCTCTATCATATAACCCGACACCATGTGCCCCCCTGACACCACGTGTCTCAAGTACCGACGTCCTGAAGGCACACCCAACAGTAGTAACCTAGAGGAACAACGATGTATGTCCTTAAATAAATAATCGAAGGGACAACAATGTCTACCCTAAAAATAGGTATCCAGAGGGAAAACGATGTCTGTCCTCAAACAAAGTATCCATAGGGACAACGATATCTGCCCTCAAATAATGGTGAGCCTCGGCCCCCAACCCGATAGCCTCAACACTGTCCCCTGAAGGCTCCTCACCTCCCACGTGTCTTCCTACGGCAAGCACCCCCAACCAAAAGTACCTAAACTGTAACTAACGGGGGCCTCTACCCACACGAGTGGTCAAAAACACCTCATCACAGAGTATCTCTGTGTGCACACTACTCAAAGTTCCAAGTGAGCAGTAATCAAAAAAAAAAATAGTACCCAAGCCACCACATCTCTAACACTTCGTATCCCTACGACCATGTCACTCAAGTCTGATGGCATCTCCATCCTAGTAACTCGGGCCATGCCCACCCTGACAGTCATCCTGCCTCAAACCGACGTCCATGATGCCCAATCCCATGGTCAAAACAACCCAAAGTAACATGAGACATGCCCAACCTGTGATCCGCATCACTCAAGAATATCCGGGCCATGCCCAACACCACCCAAAGGGTCCAGCAGATGCAATTCAGCAATTGCATATGTAACATATTTAAATAGAAAACATAAAAAGGAAAAACATTCTAAGCAGTTGAATTGCCCTACACAAGGTGTTGTCCCATACTAACACTAATGTATTGAAAGCCTCTAACAAGTCGTATCAGGCTTAATAAACTAAACTCAATAGTCTATAGCAATATGAAACAAATATAACCATTTTGTCATCCCCCATCCAAAATGCCCTGATGAGCTACGACCCCTCGCCCATCCCCGCTCAAGAAAAACTGGTAACAGGTATACCCAAAGGTATCCTGTAGGTCCAACAATCAATTAAATATGAAACAGCAGATAAAACGGGTCCTGCTCAAAATACCCGAAAATGCCTTGAAGGTCGTGTTACCCAAATGACCACAAAAACACAAAAAGAGGTATGCACCAGCTACCTGAGACTCATACGATGCTACTCCTCCGGTAACAGCCTCTAATTTGGGCTAAAACGTGGTAGATCTAAAAAAAGAATCCAAACTTCTCAAACCCCTATAACTCGTTTTAGAATAGAAATAAAAAAAACGGCTCAAGAGGAATCGGGGTCTTACCGATGGGGTTCCAATGCATCCAACCATGATCAAATCCGACTTCGAATGATGAACCAGGAGAAGAAACAAGGTTTGGCTGGCTTGGTTTGCGAAACCTGGCGGAGCTAATGTGTTTCTGCCTCAAAACAAGGCTACTGCCCATTTTAGAAAAAAAAGTAAATGGAATGTACTTCATGAATACACGCCATGTATATCGTTTAACTGTTCATTTGTCGGCTAGAATTATGCAGACTTAATTTCCAGAGCCTGCCGACGTGAGTGCACGACGTGTACTTGGTTTCCATTCTCTTCCTCACCGACTTACCCACATGCCATGTATATCCCTCATACACAGATTGACTACACGACGTGTCCAAGGAGAACACGACGTGTATCTAGTTTCAGTGATTCTCCCCGACCAACATGCCAATACACCATGTATAACCGCCACACGGTAGCGGGTACATGACATGTCTATAACTACATGCCATTTAGTAATAAATTTTTACACGGTCAACACATGACATGTACTTGGTGAGCACACGGTTGGTCACTCGCTTAACATATACATGACGTGTACTTAAAGTACAAAGCGTGTAGTCTGAAAATTTCCAGAAACTACCCATTTCCTCCAGTTTCCTCAGAAACCAGTCAAAAATTTAAACAGGGTCAAAATTTTGAGTCATTCTAAAAACCCAGGTTCTTAAAATCTCCCCACCTTAACATAGCTTATCCCCGAGCTATCAAACGAAAGTCAGAGATGGCACCAAACATACCACCTTGAACAAAGCATCCCGGACTTCCCGGTCTCAAAGGTCCCGACTAAATTTTTCAAGGGGGATCCCCACCTTAGGAATCTCTTAACTTGATCTCAACCCAATAAAACTCAAAGAAAATAATGTTTACTAACCTATTTTCCTAGATGCATAGTCCTTCTATGAAGTATCTTCACCCCTACGCCTCATTAACCCTCCACCCTGGAGGCATCTCGAGCTGCTCGAAGATCATCTTCATGCTCTTGATCCAGTTCTCAACCTCCTATGGACCACCCTCACCCTATAAAAGTGATGGGAGCTGCGATTGGAACTGCTACGTTAGATATTCCATAGATGGATCTGTACCCTGCGCGTCTCTATCGATCCCCTACAGGACGCGTACCAGGCTCGCTCGAAGCTGCTCGTCGAGCCATGGTCTGAATGCTACTAAACCCGACTGCTATCTTGCCTGCACTGGATCCTGAACCTAATCCTATCCCTGAGCCTGTACCTTCAGCTCATGCTCTACCTGTACCAAATCCTGAACCTAATCCTGTACCCGGAACACTGTATCCTCACTTTCCTGACGCTCCATCAAGACGTGCAAGAGGAACCCGCTGAATACCATAAATGGTCAGACATCCCATATATATATATATATAACAATATATATACAATGAAGATAAGAAAGCAGTAAAAGGCAGTGCATAACTACTACCCTTACTCTCCCCCACTGCAACCCATGCCCCACGGCATCCCGACCCCATGGCCTCCTTACCCGCCCCTATCAGGGCTAATTATCAAAAGTACCTCGGGCCATGCCTGTCCTGACAACCAACATTGCCTTAAATTGACGAACGAGTCACCCAATCCTGGTGATCAAAATCACCTCAACTGATAGTACCAACCTCCTCTCATAAGAGTCAGACCCAAATATCCTGCCACATGCAATTCTACAAAAATAAATAATGGCATACACATTGTAACAACAAAAAATTCTATCAGGAATTTCACCTATTCACATTTTAGAGAATATAAAGCATGGCAATTGATTTTTTTATTCACATGGTATTATCAATTCATAAATAATAGGTGCAATTATGAAATTGAAATACCCTAAAAATGTTCCAATAAAAAGCCAAACAATAAGCCTTTCCATACTAGGCCAAGGTCCAATTCTCCCTTACCACACCGGGTCAAGGGTCACATATCACAATAAAAAACCTCACACACCAAGTGAGCCACCAAGGTGGAAATCGTATAAACTGTAATCTGAGAAAAAAGAAAACAACAATTCCCACCCAAGGTACTTGGTCCATCCCTCGTACCTGGGGCTGTAGGCACCCACACACAAGCTAGAAAACCCAATTCCACTAAAAACCTATATCTCCAGTCGACCATATCCCAAATAGTAAAACCAGCAGAAATAAAAGAGAAGTATCAATATCATTAGTATCCAGTAAAACGCTGCTACTAAATCCCTGTTAAGAACCCCTATGATACCACTTTGTAACGACCCAGACCTAAGCCGTCACCCGAATAATGTGAAATGGGTCGGGTGCTACTACCTTAGGCACACCTCCCTGAATGCCAAAGGCTGCTGACTAGGAGTGAGGGTCTGATAGGTATAGTGGGGAGGCTATACCCTCTCAGAGGATAATAATAATGGTACTAGTCCAAGTATAACAGTAGAGATATAGTGGAATAAAAGACTCAGCAGACTCGAACCAGACCCGTAGAGTGGAATCACATTCAATATCAATAAACAGCAGAAGCAATAAATACAAAAAATAACAATCGAAAGTAAACACAATAGAATTCTAATCACTGGTAACTACTAAAAAAACTAAACATGCATCCATAGAAAGTCACTAAACAAAAGGGGCGCCAATGGATAACCAACAGTAGCTACAACAAGTAAGCGTACTGAAACTGAATAAAGAAAAACATGGTAACTCCAGCTAGGTAAGACCACAAGGTCCACACTATCTCCATGCAACAACTAACACAGCCCAACTCCTAAAGTTGGCCTCATTCCTACACGCAAATCCATAAAGTCTGTATGCATCCTGAAGGGCCTGTGTAGTGTGTGAGACAAATCTCAGTAGGATACCACCCAACAGTGCGTACCTAATATAAGTGTTTGAGCATGCATGCATTTCTAAGGAAAGCAGTAAATAGAACAATGCACAAAAACACTAAATCCACTGGTGCTCAGCAGCCACCATGGAGTGTCACCTGCTTTAGCCAACGCCAAAATCTCTGTCATGTAACCTGGCACCATGTGCCCCCCTGACACCACGTGTCTCAAGTACCGACATCCCGAAGGCACGCCCAATAGTAGTAACCCAAAGGAACAATGATGTATGTCCTCAAATAAATAACTGGAGGGACAACGATGTCTGCCCTCAAAATAGGTAGCTAGAGGGACAATGATGTCTTCCCTCATACAAAGTATCCAGAGGGACAATGATATCTGCCCTCAAATAATGGCGAGCCTCGACCCTTAACTAGATAGCCTCAACGATATCCCCTGAAGTCTCCTCACATCCCACGTGGCTTCCTATGGTAAGCACCCCCAACCAAAAGTACCTAAACGGCAACTAACGAGGGCCTCTACCCACACGAGTGGTCAAACCCACCTCATCACATAGTATCAATGTGTGTACACTGCTCATAGTTTCGAGTGAGCAGTAATCACCAAAAATAGTACCCAATCCACCACATCTCTGACACCTCGTGTCCCTGCGACCATGTCTCTCAAGTATGATGGCATCGCCATCCTAGTAACCCGGGCCATGCCCACCCTGACAGTCATCCTGCCTCAAATCGACATCCATGATGCCCAATCCCATGGTCAAAACTACCCAAAGTAACCCGGGCCATTCCCAACCTGTGATCCGCATCACTCAAGAATATCCGGGCCATGCCCAACACCACCCAAAGGGTCTAGCAGATGCAATTCTACAATTCCATATATAACATATTTATACAAAAAACATAAACAAGCAAAACATTCTAAGCAGTTGAATTTCCCTACACAAGGTATTGTCCCATACCAGCACTGAGGTCTTGAAAACCTCTAACAAGTCATATCAGGCTTAATAAAATAAACTCAATAGTCTATAGCAATATAAAACAAATATAACCATTTTGGAATCCCCCGACCAAAATTCCCCGATGAGCTATGACCCCTCGCCCGACCCCGCTCAAGAAAAACTGGTAACATGCATACCCAAAGACATCTCATAGGTCCAACAATCAATTCAATATGAAATAGAAGATAAAATTGGTCCCGCTCAAAATACCCAGAAACGAACTGAAGGCCGCTTTACCCAAATGACCATGAAAATACAAAAAGAGGTATGCACCACCTATCCGAGACTCGTACGATACTAATCCTCCAATAACAGCCTCCATTTTGGGATAAAACGTGGTAGATCTACAAAAGAATCCAAACCACTCAAACCTCTATAACTCGTTTTAGAACAGAAATCAAACAAAATGGCTCAAGCGGAATCGAGGTCTTACCGATGGGATTCCAACATATCCAACCATGATTGAATCTGACTTCGGATGAAGAACTGAGAGAAGAAACAAGGTTTGATTGACTTGGTTCATGAAAACCTATGGGGATAATGTGTTTTTGCCTCAAAACGAGGCTACTACCCATTTTAGTGAAAAAAATTTACACGGTGTGTACTTCATGACTACACGCCGTGTATATCATTTAAATGTTCATTTGGATGTTGGAATCCCGCCAACTTACTTTCCAGAACCTACCGACATGAGTACATGGTGTGTATCTATGGGTTCACAGTGTGTACTTGGTTTCCCTTCTCTTCCTCACCGACTTACCCACATGCCATGTATATCCCTCATACACAGCTTGACTACACGACGTTTCCAAGGAGAACACGACGTGTATCTGGTTTCAACGATTCTCCCCAGCCAATATTCCTACACACCATGTATAGCCACCACACGATCGTGGGTACATGACATGTTTATAACTACATGCTGTGTAGTAAGAAATTTCTACATAGTTAACACATGACATGTACTCGGTGAGCACACGATCGGTCACTCGCTTAATATATACATGGCGTGTACTTAAAGTACATGGTGTGTAGTCTGAAAATTTCAAGAAACTTCCCATTTCCTCTAGTTTCCTCATAAAATAGTCAAAAATTCAAACCAGTTTGGAATTTTGACCCGTTCTAAAAACCCGGGTTCTTACAATTGGAGGCACATGATGTAAGAGAGGCCTCTAAATAGTTTTTTTTATATTTCCAAGAATGCCGCTCATCCTCAAATATAAAAAGGGACTCATCCCCTCAATTATTCACACCTCTAATGACTTTTTTATCATTAATACTATGAAAATATAAACTACCAAAATCCCTCCCCTAATCCTATAATCCTAAATTTGGTAATAAATCCAACCAAGGAAGTCTTTTGTCATAAACAAAAACGAGTTACCTGAAAAAGAGGCAACATTCTTCAACAAGCATTTTTGTTTTATTTATTTACCCAACCATTAAATTATTCTTATATTTAATTATATAATAATATTATTATCCTAAATATATTGGGATTTTATCTTAAAGTTTTTTTGTACAGCTACAAATACTTTCATCAAATGAGATACACAATCATCATTCGTGTGTACGGTGGACTACCGCCCCATGAACTGATGTCTTTCATTTTTCCATTACCACCTTTCATGGTTGGGAATAATAATAGATTTATTATTTATATATGATATATGTGTTATTTATACTTTATTTATGGTTTTTTAATTATTTCATAATAGATACCATCATGGTTTTCATTTTTTTGAATATGATAATATCATTTTTGGACGTGTGGACTACCGCCTCCTCAAAGCGATGTGATTCATTCACGCTTTACATGGAATATATTAAGAATGAGTTTAATAAAAATATATGATATATATGAAATAAAAATTATACTATAATTATAATATACATATATATCATTTAATTTTCTTTCTTTTAATACAATAAGAGAATATAAATAACGTTCATGCATATGTACAACTTACCATCTCCACAAATAGTGTATTCCATTTCCTCTCAATAGATATTTTGGATTAATATAAATAAATATATACTAGATATATATAATATTTACATCATTATTTAAATTCTGGATATAATGAAATCATGATATATGTATTAGGAAAAAAATAACATGTCAAAACGTACTCGAAAAACAAGGCAATTAACACCCGAAAAGATGAAAACAATGAAAGATTATTAATGAATGAGTAATAATATGTTATAAAAGGATCATATATGATATAATAAATATTAATATGGTTATATTATAAGTTAATAACATGATTAAAACCATTATACATGAGTTTAAAGAGTATTCAACCTAATAGGAGCGTATGATAAGGGGGTTTCTAGTCTCACTTTTATTTTTATGAGACTTATACCATATTCACCAATCATTTATTTTGTGTGATGTATATAATAACATATGAAATTTTATATTATGGATTTATTTTATTTTATGATATTAAAAGTTTCAATTGATTTTATTCTTTCATGGGGCTCATGATCCAAAAGTTACTCAAGTAGTAAGGGATTTCATCTCAATTTACATTCCATTGAGAATTATTTGTTATTATACACCAATTAAAATTAATGAGGTGTATATACTACCCCTTTTTAATTTAATATCATTATTAACTAATAATTCATGGTATTTTAAGTTTTAATTTGAATTGTCTCATCAAAGGGGTTTTTATTGGGAAATTCCCAAGTGGTAAAATTTATCTTTTCAATCTCACTTTCTTTTGTGATTGTTAACTTTCACTTGAAACAATCAATTCCTTATGATAATTTTTTATTGTACATTAAATTTATCTTAAATATACATATTCTTGTATGATGAATATGATTAATTCCAAAAATGTATACCATTTTTATATACGGTGTTTACTTTGAATGTTTTATGACTTATTGGGGAAATATTGATAAATCCGTATCCTTTACTCCATATGGAGATTTGATAAGGAACATTGTTTATGATTTAAATTTATTATTCAATATATGAAGAATGTTTTCAAAACGAATTACACAAGTTGGATACTGGTTAATGAAATCCCCTCAATGCATCGGTAGTCTAATGGGATAAAATTAGTTGGTGAAAAACACATTGTGTTTGTTTCCAAGTAGTTTAAATATATATGGAGGATAGATATTGACAGTAAATATCTTGAGGATATAACTTTTTGTTTTAGATGGGTTTCTACCCATATACTTAAACTATCTTGAGGATAGATATTGATAGTAACTATCTTGAGGATAGATCTTGATAGTTCATATGTCCAACATTATGCATTCCATCATTATTGTTATTCCATGTAATTATTTTATTAGTTAGATTATCTATAGTCAAGTTTCAAGATCATGTGATTATTTATATGACATTATTCGATCACCTTTTATTCTTTCCATATTTAATATTCTCTATATAGTTATTTAATGGCATGCATGCTCATTTATTTACTTTTCTATGTTTATTATGTCTATTTATTCATTATTGGTTCTGTTGTAATTAACCCTTACCGAGTATTTGACCTCACCATTATTTTGTTTCCTTTCCCCAGGATATGAAGATGAATTCTTTAAATGAGTTTTCAGGGATGCAGTTAATTATATTTTTTCATGTATTATGTTTTATTTTATATTCCCAATGTAAAATGGGATTCATGTATGTAATCAAGTTTTCCAAAACTGCTAAACTCATAAGTCCTATGGGATTTGATTCCTTGTATTCACGCCATGTAATAAAGTAAGGCACTAGATTCAACTTTCTAGGGTTAGGGTGTTACACAAAATATATGTGATCAAACAAACATGAATAATTATTAAACCACATGTGAAAATAATATTTATTCAACATGTTAAATTATAAATAATAATATTATTTAACCGAGGTTCTGGATACACTTAGCATGTGACCCTATAAGACTCTTTCTTAGTGTCATTAGGTGAAGAAACCCAATTTCTAAGATTATAATCTAGAAAAATGTCAAGTAACCCACAGAGAAATAAGTTAATGTCCCAATAAAATAAAACCTCATACTAAAACTAATTGTGTAATATAACCCCTTTATCATGATATCTATAATTAATTAGGTTGTATGCTGGGGTCATCAAACTATGTTCTTGATGTCTCTTTATTTGACTTTTTATAAATGAACTTTCCTATAGAACACCATGGAAATGAATTTATTCGGGCTATATAATTTCATTAAAGGTCTTGTGGTATCAACTTCCATTAATGAATGGAAGGAAAAAATCCTCATCGCATTATCCATTAAAGAAATATTACTCAAGATGCACCCAACGTATTCTACTTCACCGCAAATATAAATTAACAAATTTTTCATCAATACATCAAAGAATGTGACTCATAACTTCCATTAATAACAATCTTAAAGTCTAAAGATCAATACACACATCCTTGGATAAGAACATCTAATGAAACATATAAATGTGGATTTATTAGTGGCAGGACTCCTTATCATAATATCCTATACTAGAAATTTCCATGGGATTACACTATGAGGAGGTGTCTCAATTTACTATGATTATCCACCCCTAATACCCTGTATCATTTGTATCCCTCAAATGATTTCATCTATATAGACCATATATTTAAGAATAATTTCATAGCACTTCTGGGAGCTCATCATAGCGGGGAACTGAGTCAGGTATCATTTCAATTTGGAACCCAAAATAAGGCCCAGTTATTCGATACTATAAATAGTAGATGTTACTACAACACCATCCCCACTGGATATATGGTGTCCTCAGAGTGAAAATACCAAACTCCTTACATTCCCTCCTCATTCCATTAACATTACTACTTCCTCAAGAACAATTTACACCCAAACTAACACTGATGTAAATGGAAATTAAAGATAATTACATACTAGAAAGATGATGATAATTACATACCAAGATAAATAACATGATTCAAATGTTGTAATACTTATATAACTATATTTATGAAAGTGGAGGAAAATAATACCTAGTTTTCGAACATGGGATTTTATTTGTGTTATAGTTTATATCTATTAACTATATCTCTATAGTATAAGTGGTCACTCATCCCCTTATATCTAGAATTGGATACTCATCCCACATTATTATATCCCATAATATCAGTGTTTAAATTTAATCAATATAACATGGTAAAAAAAAATTATAGTATAAAATCTAGGTGAATTTTAGAATTCATACTTGATTTTCCCTAATTTATGTTTTCTCTATATAATATTTTCAAATAAAATATGATCAATTTACGTTCTTAAATGGTATTTTGGGATATATTATGGGAAATTCATGAAGAAATTTTAAATTTGGAGTTCTTGAATAGTTATTAATGATTAATAATAATATGTAAATAAAGGAAATAATGATAAAAACCCATAAATTAAATACCCACCATTTACTTCCATAATAAAAAAATAATGGAATTTTCATTACTACACCTAGTTAGAAGGCACAAATTTGGTCAGAAAAAACTATACAATATATTTTTGTGGGTAAAAACACATCATTCCATTCCAAAATCTACATTTAGTGGATAATTAAGACACTATACATCATATTGGTGGTGGTAGATATCATTTTCCCATCATTGAGGTGTTTAAAAAATAAATATTTATATTCCTTCAATGGACCTAATTATATAATATATTAATGATGGTTAATATCTATAAGTAATGATTATAGTTTTTTCTAGGAAGAAATTATATCGCAACAATGAATAAAATAATAAATAAGATTATATTGTGTGATGGACTAATTATAAGTGGATAAATATAATTTAAAGTTTATTACATGGATTAAAATTGAAAGGAATATAGATGAAAAGACATGGTAAAAAATTGTGAATCATTAACATAGTAGGGAATTCTTGATTAATCTGATTTAGGATAAAAAAATGTTTGTTATTAATCTATTACAAATAATTTCTATATAATTAAATTTGTAATATTGAAGTAGAATCACCAAAATTTCACTCGATTATCAATTTAGTTCTATTGAAATTCTATAAAGAAAGAATTTATAACTAAACATAGAGAAAAATAGTCATTCAATATTATGGAAAATATTAAATAACAATTTCTATATTGAGTAGCTCATTTATCTCTTTTATGTAAAAGGTTATATAGTTTATCACACTCTTTTATCAAAAGTAGCATATAATAGATAATAAAAGTGGATATAAATAGAAAAATTGAATAAAAATGTTGACAATATTTTTCCTTAAATAAAACCCTCATCAATCTCTCAATATATTAGTGTAGAATTAATTAATTTATCACGGTAAGGAAATATATATTCTATCACTAAAATTGATTGGTTTATTATCAGATTAGAGGGAATGAAAAATACTAATGAACCCCCACAATGAGAAATAGGAAAAAATGAGATGTAAGTGAAATAAGTGTTAAATGTATCCATTTAATTTCAATCTGACATCCCTAAAGGAATTAATAAATACATGTACAAATATGAAATGATATCAATGGAATATATGTTTTAAAAAGGTAGAAAGAAAAAATAAAATAAAGGATACATGACTTTATCTCTAGCACTCTTTCCACCCTCCAACTATATCTCATTTTGAATACTTGCCCATAATCACCCCAAATTTTTTTGAATGCCACTATATAACTTTCAACCTACTCTAAAATGAAGTATCCCAACCAATCGGAGTATACCCCATCTCTTTATTCATAGATATCAACTCAATACCTCTTCCCAGAATTGTGAACATTACTATAATAAATATTAATCATCTTATGGAAGTGATTCAATAAAATTCTTCTAACTTACTGTGATCCTATGATGTTTTATTGATTTTGTATCCATGTAATTCATAACTTAATTAATTTCCATGTTGATTCATTCCTCTGAGGATTCATGTAAATTCTTCATGATTTTCAAGTACATGTCCTCGTTTGGATGAGGTCACCTTCTCCTTGACTTTCATTTTTTTTAATTATGGTTCCATTTGTATTCATTATATTTTATCAGGGATTATCCCATATAATTCTTATATTCGGAAAATTATGGAAACCAAAAAATAAGTTACTTGTATGAAATGGCCAATTATCCGTATGAAATTTCCATCTATAAATTCACATGTCTTGGACCTCTTACCTAATTTCCACTGAGATAAATGACTCTTATGTATTTGGTGCTCATTAGGAGTTTTAAAAAATTTATTCTATCTGAGGAAAATAACCATTGGAAAATACATATTCCACTAAGAGAAATTAATTTTACACCTTTTAGACATAGTGAAAACTCATTATCAAATAATTAGAATGACCCTTACATAGGAATCTTTTACTTTTAACTAATTGAATTATATAAATAGAAATACACACTTTAAGGAAATTAATTTATATAAAAAAAAGACAAATCTACTGACATTCAAAAATGAATTTCTAGAATTAAAAAATACAAAAATAATTATTTCTAAGAATATATTTTTAATAAAAACATTGAACATTGAAATCATTAATTCCAAAATCTAACTATATTTTATTCATCTAAAAATATTAAATAAATTAGAATTTCAAAAAAAAGTCCAAATAAATATATGATAAAAAACACTCATTTCCACATGAAAAGTGAAAAATTATATTTTCATCCAAAGAAACCCAAGAATAAATTATTTTCCAAAAAAACATTTATTAATGAAATTTGAATAAGAAACGTGATTATAAATTTTCAATGAAAATTGAAAAAAAATTAACTGACACAAAATAAATTTCATGTCCCCATGAAATCAATTCATCAAACACAATGAATGCAAATTAGTCACTAAAAAGAAAGAAAAAAATTTGGTCCTAGTGAACTGATTATCAAAAGTCATTTCACCTATGGAATTTATCATTTTAAAATGAGTTATTACTCTCTTAAATAGAAATAGTCATTTAAATGGGTGTTTTTTAGTTTTGAAATGATGATTAAATTGGAAAATATTTGATAGGATCATTACCATCCTCATTTTTCATTTAATGGATCATTCAAAAATAAATTTTTCTACATATTGAACACATAAACAACACATATTTAACACATAAAATAGAAACTAAATATAAAAAAATGTTGACAATATTGGAAGAGTATAAAGGAATAATAATTAATTTCTCATAATAATTAAACTCATGCACCCGTTTCAACACACCCAACCCAACCAATATTAAATAATTAGATTTATCCTACTTAAATTCATAATTTACGAGTTAAATCTATTTAAAAAAATTAAATTGGTTTAAAATTGAAAAATATTTTCCAAAAATCTATCCAAAAACATCATTTTTAGGACAGAAATGAAAAGTTTTTACTAGAATGAATCCATGCGGAAAAAAATTATTAATCACTAAAAATATCATGAAAATATAAAACTTTTATAAAAACAATCAGTCAATAAATTTGAATAGTGATGGTAAAAAACATTCAATTTTAAAAAATGGGTATTTTGATGTGTACTCCATGAAATTCTATTTATAATAGAGATAGTATACCCCACCATTATGTATTTTAAACCTAGAATTATTCACAATATTGGACTCCATTGAGGAGGAAGGAAACAATATTGTTTATATTAAATAATATTTTAAAATACATCAGCTCATATCATGTTTTATGGTCATAGTAAATCTTAAAAACACGTTTTGCAACATGAAATAACCATGAAATAACTCACAAAAAAAGAAAAAAATATAGCTAACTACTACATATAAAATTTCAATACATATGAACAAATTATAGAAATTTTAATTTTTTAAACTTAGAGTTGGAAAATATTTTTAATGTTTCACCAAAAAATAAATTACACCCATTATTTGAACAAACATTGATGTAATAATAATAGAATTATCTTTATTGAATTTTTTTGGTTATTAAATAATAGTATATTACAAATTCCAAATGATTTTGTGCAACAAAGATTTAAGAAATCATAACACACATTATATACCTAATTGATTCAATATTAACTGATATTAAAATATTAGGGTAATTAAATTAAATCCATCAATCTGATAATAATTTTGAAAAAAATACATTCCACTATACATTTTTTAAATAGATTTTAATACATTTTTGAACTAAATTTTCAGTTTAATTATATAAAATATAAATGAAACTTGAAAATAATTCTACTATTAAAATTTAATAATAAATGAATGGTCTTATTACCCTAAAAGTTATTTTACCATTTTTTCATAGCCAAGTTATTAGTCATCTTTATAAAACATCAAGATAATCTTGGTTTTTATATTAAATAAATAACAGGAGTATAATAAACCTATAATAAAATCTAAACATTCAAAATCTATAAAATGAAACCATGTAAAATGAGATAGGTCACATGAGTGAATCTTAAATCAATTCAAAAAATGAGATGTTTTGGTTCCCTAGTATACAAGCTGGGTAAAATTTTAACTCTGAGAAGATGTCATAAATGATACTCCTTCGATAATGAAATATGGCTAAAAAATAATAATAGGTTTTTTATTTTAAATTTAAAACACACAAACAACTATTTATTAAACTATATCTTTCCTCACATGTAATACTTGATTTAATGACCCCATATAAATATCCACTCAAAATTTATACCCAATATCACATGGAAGTATTGATTTTTTATTGAGTGTTACTTTATTATTTTATACAGATACATCATCATGATAAAATATAATTTAATAAAAATATTCACATAATGAATCCATGATATCCTTTAAGACCATAGTACTGTGTCTGTTATTCATCATATTTTATAAACCTAAAACTTCATGAACTGCTCTAAAAATATATGACATCAGTCATGTAAAATCACCAATTTTTTATGAAATATCTACATGGTTTCCCCCACCTCACATAAATCTAAACCCTTAAATAAGTTCTAAACTACCAAAAATCATCTCACTAAATAAATAACATGACTTTATGTTATCTACCTCAAAAATAATAACTCCAAATTTTTCATTACTTTTTGAATGAAAAAGACACATCCAAAATGTCTCCCAAAAACACCATATGTTCTGTAACTAAAATCACAACCAATGAATAAATTTCATTTCTAAAAAACATCAACAATAACCTATAATTTTTCATTATCTATAGAGGCATTGAAATTACATGATTTTGGAAATTAACCTAATGTAACAAAAAAATCACTAGAGTAAGGAAAAGAGAGTCTAAATCCATGTTAGGTTCATGGTAATGATTTTTATTACAAATAATGAGTGGTAAATATTAATTAATATCATGAGAAATATTTTAAAAATAGCATATTTGTAAAATTTAAACTATATAATAAATCATATAAATTATTTATCTAATTTTCCCTCAATTATCCATAAACAATTTTTATTTTAGTTTATTTATGTAAAACAACAAGTATTCAATAATATAATTATGTTCAGAAACATGTATAACACACAAAACTAGTCTTAAATAAACAATTTTTTTTAATAATTGTGTATTATAGAATACGCAATGATTTTCAATGTATGAATTGTATAAATTACTTTTTGAATTATATATTAAGGTACTACTAAATATAAATTGATTTATAACTACTTACTATGAAATCTCTCTATTTTTTTGACACCATTTTATTAATAAAAAAAAGTTTTCTTTAAAAAAATGATTTAATATCTTTTTGTGAGAAATTATTGTATATAATTCTTTAATTTTTTTATAATTTATTTCATAAGATAAAATTAATTTCTAAAATCATCATATTAAAAAAATTGGGGATATTTTTTGTATTTCTCATAAAAGGTTGATTTCCAAATGAATCACGAGTAATCATTATTTTTATTGAAATCTATATTATTATTTCAATAATTTAACAAATAAAATATAGTTTAAAATTATTTTAAAGTAAAATTTGTTTTATTATACCATTTACAATAAAATTTCATTATTTTGAATCAATTTTACTATTTAATTTTGTTTAAACATATTTTTATACATAAAACCACATTTTTCTAAAAACACATTTTTGGGACGTTTTGTGGGTCTATTTTTAAATTAATTATTTCCAATTATATGAATTTAAATTGATAGATTGGATTTTATATTTAATATAATAATTAATATTATTATAAAATATTTTTTTCTCCATCATTGGTGATAATTAATAGTAAAAACTGTAAAAATATATTACCATGGTTAATGTTAGAATGTGTTTACCATAAGATTAATATGTAGTGACAAGGATTAAAAGGGCCTCTAATTTGGTATAATTTCTATTTCATTGACATATATATATAGTATAATGTAAAATCTTCTACAATGGTCCATTTTGAAAAAAAATTGTTAATAAAACATTTATATATTTTATTCATTTCATAAAATCCAACTGTGTACTCTCCCCCACTTATAAAATGAATCCCCTTTCCTCTCTACTACACACATAATGATCCTTTTTATTCATCCAATTAAAACCAATATAACATCCTTAAGTCCCTACACATGACTTATAGTTTCTTTTTTATCATAAAACCATATTATGAAGGCTTCAGGTATAAACCTAAAGAGGTTTTCTGAAGATCTCTAATTCATTACCAAGAATATTCATGTTATTTCTCTTACCACCTCCTAAAAATATTCTTCAAGCATACAAAAATAATAACAACACTATATTCCATATAATTATATATTATTACATAAATTAAATAACATATATCCATCTCTTCTTTCATGAAATGGTAAATTAAATCACCATTCATGTGTACGATGAACTACCGCCTCGCAAACTGATGCCATTATTTTTCCATCACCACCTCTCACAGTTGGATAAGATGATGGATTTAATATATATATATATATATATTATATTTATGAAATATTTTTCATTATTTAAATTATATATATAATATATTTTCTTAACGTTGGATTCATTGAAAAAGGATATCACATTTTGTTTGTATGTGTAGATGACCACCTCCATGAACGGATGTGAATTTGTTTTCATTACCACATCACATGTATAGTATATAAAGATTTATTTAAATGAATAATATGATATTTTTGTTAAACATATAATTATTTAATGTTAAATTTATACTTAACTGCATTCCAAAATGATTGTTTAATAATAGAAATGTTACTTATGCCTAAGTATGGCATATCATCTCCATGATTGTAATTTATTTCATTTTTCATAACAATATTTCCTATTTTTTTTTTAAAAGTTATTTTTTTTGTGTAAATATGATAATAATTTCATGATAATAATTTTGAAGATGATTAAATAATGGTCTCTCTTACCATTTTCAACCCTCTGAATCCATTTCAAACATTTTAGCTGAATATCATAAAAACACCCGATGTGAAATAAATTGACTATGTAATTGAATATAACAAGATAATAAATAAAATAAAAGAAATAATAAAAATAAAAAATATTATTATTCATGTAAATAATTAACATATGTTTTTTTATTAATGAATATATATAATTTATGTGATTATTTGGACTCAATGTAAGGGATTTCATTAAACCACCATTTTTATCGGGTTAACACAATTCTCTCCCATAATCACTTTAAAAATCCTTAATATTTTTGATTTATTATAAATTATATATATATATACTCATCTCTAATAGATATAAATAACATAATCACCATTTATTTGATAGGTAAACACATCCCGTATGTTCATTTCTCAAAATCCTTCATTAATAAATCTCCTTTGATTATGATAAGAGGTAAGATTATTGAATGCATATTATATCCTTGTATAATTATTATGTTTATACATTATGATTTATTTCCATTTTTTGGAACACATAATAATGATTATTATATGATGGTTTCACCCATATTTCACTCTATTGCATTGGGTAAATCTTTTTTCTCATTAGTTAATATGTATGGAATTATACAGTAAACCTAATCCACTATGGGACTCTATCCACCATGTGATATTTTCCAAGAAGTTATCCTTCTCAAATTATTATCTTGATATTAAATTTGATATGATTCATTCATATTTTGATACCATTTTAATTATTTTATTATCTAACTTGATTATTCATGATCCTTCTCTTTTATGATATCATTTGAAACATTTGACTAGTGTGTTATGTTCTTATATCATGTTTATTCCCATGCTCGTATTTTTAGCACACCCCTATTGTATATGTATTACCAATGTTATCCCATATGGTTTTTAGAGAATAAAGTTATTTAGGATCACATTATAATGAATAAAATAAAGATTATTTATTCTCATACTGATGTTATATATACCTATTATTCCAAAGAAACTAGGCCTTTTCGTTCCTATTATGTATTAATTGTTATTTAAGATAAAACCCATTTAATAGTAATTATAAAAATCCTTTGGTCAGTATATCTAGTATTAGATGATGGTCTAGTTATTTTTTGGTGATAAGGACAAAAATACATTATTCAGAAGACTAGGGGCAAGTCAAATATTGGAGAATAGATCAAAATTTTACTGAATTATAGAGATAGTAGTTTCCATGAAACAAAATTCCCATGTAGATTCTATATTTATATTTTACTTTGAAACAGTTTTTAAAAAGGTTAATTAATCCAAAAAGGGATAGTTGGGAATTGAATCAATCGACACCTGGTATGGGATAATGTCCCCTTGTTGCACACTTTTTTTGACAATCCTTGGGGATATGCTTTGGAAAATTCAAAAACTCTTTATTATCAATTATAAAGGACATTAATAAACTTCCATGCTAGAAAACATAATAGGGACACTACCATAGATAGAAAACATTGATACATAAAGACTCATAATATAGGGTATATATTTTATTTCTAATTTAGTATTTATATGTTTATAAGTTTCACATTTGTATGTTTATCAGTTAATGTATTCTCATCTTTTTTTTCTATTTTAGATAATGGTAGATAATAGTATAAATAGATCCAAAAACCAATGTGATAGGAAATGGCATTATTTCCAAAATGATATTCCTGACATTGTGAGAGTGGAAGCTGAGTACTTCATGGATTTAAAATCTCAAATGGATCAAGTTATGAATAATTACATGAATCTTGTGGTGGTCCCTCCTTATCCTATGAGAGATCATGTTGCAATTGAGTCTTTTATATGAAAAAATCATCATTTATTTGGTTGATATTCTAATTCCAAAAACACAAAAAAATTGATTAACTCCTTTTAAAAGACATTATATGTCCTCTAATTATTAGAATAAGTTAATTTTTTATTGGTCATTTATCGTATGGAGGGGGAAACTGGTTTTTTGTGGATGTTGATAAAGAAAAATATGTCCAATGTAGATATTTATTCCATGGAATGGTAATAATTCAATAAAATATTATTCAATATATATTTTACCTGAACCCTCCATCGTTAAATAGAGAGAGTTCCATGTATTGATGAAAAATGAATATGGGTCTATTGGGGCATATGAGGTAAACATCACAAGGCTTGAATGGAATGCTTCCTACTTTTTCAAAAACTTTTAAAGTATGGTTGAATATATATATAGTGGTTTAAAGTATATTCTATTTAAATATTTTTGATTCATGACTTTGATTGATATGAAGAGATTATATTTTGTTCCTCAAAGAGGAGATAGAGATTGGTGACTCATAGTGGTATCATGATAATTTAGATAAAATAATGAAATATATTTTTCACCTAGAGGATTAATAGATAAATCCCATGGAGGAATGAAAAAGACACATCCCAAATGTTAACTGTGTGGAATGATTCATTTTGGAAACTATATCAAGGGAATCAAATGACACTTTAAATGTGAAAAATATGAGTATTAGGCTAATCAATGTTAAAAGGATAAGATGTATCCTAGTAATAAAATTAAGGAAAAAAAGTTTTAGGTTGACACCCATCCTAAATTAAGTTTTTCAGCAACATGAAACATGTTTATTATTCAATCCAATTACCTTACCGATTTTTTTTAGAGAAAATAAATGAAAAAACCTTTAGGGAATATAGAGAATGAAAGATCATACATTTTTAATACTGAAGAGGTGGATCCAAATGATGATGTGGAGATAGGTACACTAGTTATTCATTTATGAATAGTGAATTTACATTTTGATTTTAGATCGATAAATTCTTTCAAATATTGAATTTTTAGTAAAATTATTCAAATACCACCTAAAAATTGGGATTTCTCTATTAGTGAGAATATAAAATTATTAAATTGTTATGTACCATGTTTATAACTCCTCCACCGTCAATATTTTTGGAATGAATCATCATGAAAATATATTCTTACTTTATATATTAGACTTTGTCAATATATTTGGCATGTATTGGTTTTACATATAAAAATATAACATCAACTGACTAGATATGGAGATCACTCTTCAAATACCAAGTCATCCTCCCATTATGTAAAACTGTATAGAGGAAGATAAATATCCCATGTAATATTATACTGAATAGTATATATTATTTCTTTATGAGAAATAAAATGTAGATTATGTTATTGATAAATATAATGGAATCATTATTTACAAAATTTACATTTTATGGTATTATACTAATTTATTCCTCATATAGTTATCTAATATTCATCTAGACTGGGTGGTTTAGTTCTCAATCAAACATGAACTTGGATATCTACACATATTGAAGATACCTTATAGAATAGCCACCGTTTAGTTGGAAGAGCTAAACTAAAAGTTGCAAGAGAATATGTAAAAGGGGTTTATACATCATAGTGCTTCACTGAGGGGGTTCTAGTCCTCTTTATCCTAAAAAATTATGTATAAAGGTTCTTTTATTTTTATTATCATGAACATAACAAAATAATGATAAAGAACAATTATCTCATCCCAAGGTTAAATGACTTGTTCAATAAACTAATTTTGGCCCCATATGTATCAAAGGTGGTCCTTCAGTTGGGATATCACCAATTAAGGACGAAGAAGTAAGATATGATGAAAAATCCATTTCAAATAATGTCTGGACATTGTGAGTTCATAATGATTCTGTTTATATACACTATTGATTTAGTAGTATTTATGGAAATAATGAATATAGACTTTATATACTACCTAAATATTTTTTTTATATTTAATGATGATTTACCAATATACACTAAATATATGGAGGATAATGAAAGGAATTTGAATATTGTGCTATAGAAATTGAAAAATGAGAAGATATATGAGAAGTGTAGTAGATGTGACTTATGGATGAAAGAAGTTCCATTCATGGGGGAATATTATCACCATTAAAGAGATATATTTGGACCCTTGTAAGAAAAAGGTAGGTGAGAAGTATCTTATACCAATATCTATTACATATATCCACAGTTCCCATGGAATTGGTGGATATTATCTATGTTTTTTTTATGAAACTTATCATTCTTTTCAAACCCTCTAACCAAGATAACTCATGAGGGGGTAAAGTTTGTTTGCACTACTTAATGCACAGAGTGCAATAAAAATATGAAAAGAGGATTATCACTATACCCATCATCATGATACCCACAAGTGAGGAAAATTTTATTTGATATAGTGAATTTTAAAAAGGGTTTGAGAAGTTTAATTAAGAAAAATGAAAAAGTTATAGCCTAAGATTCATTAGAGCTGAAATTTCAAGAGCAAAACTATCCAACACTGGATATATATTTGGCTGTAGTGATCTTTGTGTTGAAAATCAGGTGACATTTTCTCTATGGGGAGTAGTGTGAAATATATATATATATATATATTATAAGATCGTAAAATAAATATTCACACATTTGGAGTGTAATATACTCTATTGAAGTTAGTGTTGAGCATGGTGTTGCATTTTTTTTCAATAAGTTGTCAATAAGTTTTCAATGAGACGTCAATATGTGAATGAAAGTTATTGATGAAGAAGTTGGTGAAGCCTTGGAGAATTGTTGTTTATTCAAAGCATTGAATACCACACTTGATCATTTCTCCAAGATGATACAAATATGATGATTGTAGAACTGGTATTAAGTTCCATATCTTGTATCAAGTCGATACATGTTTACACCATCATAATAAGACCATGCAATAGTCAATTGCCTGAGGAGAATGAAGATCCATACAATGGCTTCTAATTGGGTGAAGGTTGTGAATAAATTCAGACGATTGTTGAGTTGATCTTCAAAGTTCCAAGACGTGTTTAAAGGATAACACATCACTCATTACCACATTTAAGGCCATACATTATGATTTAATGCATGATGAATGAAGAAATGATCAATGCGTTATCCGTGATTGGATCAAAGGAATGTATTAAAGATGTTTGGGATTCATGATCTAAAAATAAAGGAATGAATGATGGTGGATGAAGAAAAAGGGAAAAAGGATAGGCCTTGACACATTTAAAGGTGGCCATGCATCTTAATTCATGTGGGACCCAATGATCACGGGGATCCGGTAGTGGTGAACCTGTGCGGCACCCATTAGTGCATCCGAGGAGGCGAGAGTGGGTGCTAACGCTCCTGACGAGGCGAGAGTGGGCGTTAAGAGAATGCCCTGCAAAACACTATTATAGGGTGGCGCCCGTACACGGGGAGGAGAAATATGCGTTATGCCGTCATCGCTTGTTATTTAAAGAAATCGAAAATATCACGGAGTTTCAATGTGGGATGTAATTTTAAAAACCCGAACGTGATCCGTGCCGTCCATATGATCTCACGCCCAATCTTAGCCACACGCTCCATACCATGTCCCACATTCTAATCAAGGTCGTCCATCTGATCTCCACGGTTCGAGATTGAACTATGGTCGTCCGATCTTATCACCGAGGTTGTCTTCAACCTCTGGACATCCACAGCCACCCGACATGAAACAGTGCACCGGAGAAGCCCCCGCACCTCCTTGATCAAACTCCAGCCACCGTTGAAGCTCTTACTTCCTTGAATTATGATCGACTGATCTACACGACGCCATACATGCAACTACGTTTGCATGCATGCATCAATATAAAGAATTCTAATGTGGCCGAAGAAAAAGAATTTGAAAGTTCATGTCAGGATGCTCGATGAATTCAGGAGATGATTTGCATGCATTTGAAAATGCATGCACTTGAGGATAATACTCACCGGGAAAGATGGTGCCCACGGTTGAAAAGTAAACAACCGAGATTTGCGCATATCTCTATCCTGCGTTTGAAAATATTCAAAGCTGAAGATCTCAGCTATTGAATGCTTTGAATCCCATGACATATCACACGGATTTGAATGGTGATCCATGCCTATAAATACAGATACCTCGACCGAGGCCCAGGTGTCGAGAAAATTGAGAAAGATATCGTTCACAATAAAATAGAGCACTGTGAAGAGAAAGTTTCTGCGCAACCCTTGAATGAAAGAGATCTATGCATCACTTTCACGAAAGAGTCCCCCACATCCCTTGAATGAAGAAAATAACTGCGAACCCCCTGTTTCACAAAATAACTCACACCTCTATGCAAAGTTCCCACAAACACGTGATAGGTTCTTTGAACCCTCTTTGTGTCTTTGTGAGGAGTATCCCGCGAGTAAAACAACCGATGCCTACACACCCCTTTTGTTCTCTTGCGAAGATAGAACCAATATCCATTCGTGGTTCTATGAAGAAGAACCCATGAGCCCCCAAGGTTTTCACAAATAGGAAGAATCCTAAGGCTGTGTGTGTGTGTATGAAAAGGAGAAAATAAATAAGAATAGTATGCATGAGACGGTTTAACCAAACAGTTAATCTCAAAAGAATAAAACACAATCATAACACACTACCTATTTAGAAGAAGAAATTCAGCGCACACTAAACATATACCCATTTGGGTTTTGTGTGAAAGAAGAAGAAAAATGCAAGAACACCTTCTACCCATTTAGGTTGTGTACAAAGAGGCATAAGGGCATTCACCTGTGCAATCCATTATTGGATTCATGCCTAAGATACTCTAACTAAACAATGGGTGTAAAAAGAAGAGAAGTAAGGATATTGGGGCTACAAAAAATCATAAGGACATGCACATACATGACACACATTAAAGCCAAATTAAAAGAAAAAGTGTGTGTGCGCTAAGAACCAAAAGGGAAGAAGAAAAATGGAAAATAAGAAAGAGGAAGTTTGTGTGTGTGCATATTGAGAAAGAAGAGTCCAAGAAGACTGTGCATGTGAAAAATATGGAGACGTGTGCCTGAAATCATGCATGAATACATGCACGTGTGAAATTAATTGAGATATCCAAAACAAGAAGTTTTGATTCCATGCAATCCCTGAATGAAGTGAATGAGTATTGCCACTTAAGCCAAACAGAGTTAAAGAAGATCTTTCATTTGAGTTTACAGTGCATGAGAATCCCAGAAGGCAAACTAAGATGATATTGTTAAGAATCACTCTTTCATTCCTTAAGAGGTTGTGTGCACCAATTGCACACATATTAGTGAGGCTGGGTCTTCACCAGAAGAATGAATAATTGCCCGAGCATTGTTGAATTGAGGACTGATCAAGAAAATTGATCAGCATTATTGAGCAAGGCCAAAAAACCTTACCAAAGGCTGTTGAATATTCTTGAATAGATTCACGAGAAAGTGTGATTCAGAAAGATCGTGAGGGAAGATCATAAGATCCATCCACAGTGAATCAATAATCATCTCTTGTGAATGCCAAGAGGAAGAATTCTTCAGTGGGACTCTGAAGTAGGCCAGTGGGACTCTCGTAATACTATGGGAAGTAGTATAAATAACCTCCTATGGGACTCAAGAGAGATATAGTGGGACTTTATATCAACCATTATATTTACTAACCAAATTATAGAGGAGAATATATGTTGGGATGAATAGAAAACACAACAAGAAGTGGTTCTTTGAACCAAACCATATAAATCATTGTGTTCATTGCCTTTACATTTACAACATCATTCAAGGTAAGGTTGAGAGAGACAAGAAGAGTGGATCAAGGATTTAACCATACATATTGGTTTAATTTAAATGAATCAATTAGTTAAAATATTTAAAGGGATTACTAATTCACCCCTACCCTATTAGTGATTCACACTGATCTGGGCACTTCAATTGGTATCAGAAAAAGGTAAATCTAAAATATCCAAGGGATTCTATATAAAGTGCAGATTTGAGGAGATGAGTGAATAACCTCAAATGAAGATATCTTCTAAGACTAAGAAGAATAAAAAGAATAAACATGCAAGGAAGATAAAGAATAAGCATACTACTAATTGGGAGACACCTTCTACTGAATGTAATCAGAAAGGTAAAACATGTGATAATTACTTTTATTATTATAACTATTCTGATGAAGCATGATCAAGCTATGATGATGATAGATCAATTAGTGATCTTAAGACTACACTCAAAGATCGTTGGAAGAAATTCCCTAGAGAAGTGGAAAGATACATTTCTGCATGTATTTGTACTCTTTAAGATGAAAATTTATCGCTGGAAGAAGAAGCTTATGCCATGGAAGAGGCATTGGCTAAAAGGGTTTTCGTATCCAACACTCTCACAAAACTAGTGATGGAAAAGGAAGAAAAAATTTCTCATTTCAATGAAAGACATTCTCAAGATACTGAAGAATTTCACAGAAGTGTTTTTGAGAAATAATTCTTTAAAATGGTATTTGTAGAATCTTTTAATGATTTTGAAAAAGTTCACACAATCTCTATTGTAACGTCCCGAAATTTTGAATAAATCTTGTTTCCTAATTTTATATGTTATTTTATTTTGTTTTTTTATACTCAACAAAAATGTTTCATTTGATAACATGAGTATAATTAAAATGAGACCATTGGGTTTTGACTGTTATATGACCATTGGTCAATATGACCCCTGGAAACAAAACGTTTTGATTATTGTCTCTAAATACAAGTAATCTTGGTTAATTATTATAGAAAGAAGATTCGATGGCCTCACCCAGTAGTCTTGGACCGATCGAATCCCATCTAACAGAACTTGGGAAGGAGGTAGCACCACTGGGCTTTGCTCTGGACGAAACCCAAGCCGAACTTCATTGTGTGAAGCTAGAACGAAATCGCCTTTGCGAGAAGTTCAAACTGATAGAAATTACTACTCGTGCGATGTTAGCCGAGCCTCCCTCAGATTCTCTCACCTTAGCACACCTTACACTTAGGTCCTATGCTGGTGTGATAAGGGGCTATGTAAGGAGACCGTAACTGCCTTGTGTAATCCTTTGTTTTAAATAAAAATTGGGATTTTTTCTTATGATGAAGTTTATGAATTTTCAAATGACTGGATAAATATAGTATGCATATTTTTGATGAATTTTAGAAAAAGGATATTTTAAAAATATTTATGTAAACCTTAAATAATTAAAAATGTGTAATGATATTCAAAAAATGGTCTTCTACAATTATGCTCATTACGAAATTTAGAGTCTAATAGGATCAACTTAATTTTTGATGAATAGTAAATTATGAATAGTGATTTTATAATTAGGATTAGTAATGTGTCCAAATGGATTAGTAATCTCACTTAAAGAAAGTATTAATATAATCTAGGCACCTTGATTAAGTAATGTGATTCAATAAAATGGTTAAATAACGATTTCATAAATTATTATTCAAGTATTAGTTTTTTCGAGTGAATAGTGTTTTTTAATTAAAAATTAAATTAAAAATATTTAAAAAATTATTTTTATAAAATGAATTTCATTTTTGAACTCAGAGCACTGATATTATGTTATGGTAATTTTTGGGGTTTTTTTTGAAAAAATGAATTTTCGGTGAATAGTGTATTTATTTAAAAAAATAAATTAAAAATATTTAGAAAATTATTTTTATAAAATGGAGTTCATTTTTGAAATCAGAGCATTGATATTTGGTTATGGTGAAATTTTGGGATTATTCTGAGAAAGTTGAATTTTCGATGAATAGTGAAAGTACAGTTTTTAAGTTACGGGTGTTTAATGACATCATTAAATGACGTATTAAGTATGTAATAAATATGGTCGACTTATGAATAGTAAGATAAGGTATGAGGTGTCCCAAGTGGCCAATACGATGGGCAAATACCATGGGCAAGCCCATGGTTTTGCCAAAACCACTAATGAGGTGTCCCTTGGCCATTAATGCCTTGTCCCCTCACTTTTCCTATAAATACCAAGCCATCCTCTCATCCATTCGACTCCCCACTCTCCCCCAACGAAGTTATGGTCTCATTACCTCCCAAGGAGTCCTCCCAAGGTGCCCCCAAGCCCTCAAGGTCCCAACCTTTGAGTTTTAAGAGTTACGTTTTAAGGTAAGGGATCCGACCTCTCTCTTTCTTTTCAAGTAATCTCTTTTATGTCATTCCTTTTATGATCCATGTTCTTATGTTGGAGGATGTTATTTTATATTCATTATAATGTCCTTTTTATGTTAATATTATGAAAGACCCCATTTTACTCTCATCATTTCATTTTATGAAAGTTTAAGTGGCGTCGTTAGGCTGCCGAAATTTTTGTAACAGATTCTTTCACCCTTCTCATTTTCAAGTTCTATTTTCTTGTCAAGTCTTTCAAGTTCCTTTTTATTATGTTGGGGTATGATCTCTATATCTATCATACTGATCTTTTATTATCATATGATGAGAGACCCCATTTGATCTCTTCAATTCAGTATTTTGAAGTTTTAAGTGGCGCCGTTAGGCTTCCTAATTTTTAAGGGATTCTTTCACCCTTCTCATTTTCAAGATCTATTTTCATGTCAAGTCTTTCAAGTTCTTTTTTATTATGTTGGGGTATGATCTCTATATCTATATTACTTAACCCTTATGTTCATATGATGAGATATCCTATTTTGATCTTGTCAATTCATTTTTGGTTGAAGTTTAAGTGACACCGTTAGGTTGCCGAATTTTTAAGGGATTCTTTCACCCTTCTCGTTTTCAAGATCTATTTTCATTTCAAGTCTTTCAAGTTCATTTTTATTATGTTGGGGTATTATGTCTATATCTATCACACTGAAACCTTATGTTCATATTATGAGAGACCCTATTTTGATCTTGTCAATTCATTTTTGGTTGAAGTTTAAGTGATGCCGTTAGGCTGCCGAATTTTTAAGGGATTTGTTCGCCTTTCTCATTTTTCAAAGATCTACTTTCATGTCAAGTATTTAAAGTTCCTTTTGTATTATGTTGGGGTATGATATATATATCTATCATACTTATCTTTTATGTTCATATGATGAGAGACCCTATTTTATCTCGTCAATTCATTTTTGTTGAAGTTTAAGTGACGTCGTTGGGCTGCCGAATTTTAATAAGAGAAATCTTATTTTTTTCTTCCTTTCATGTTCTTCATTTCATATGGTATATCTTTCAAATTTCATTACCATGTTCTCAAATACTTTATATTCTATCCCTATACTATTTTATGGGTCATTTATGAGTGTTTGACCCATGTCCCCTCTCTTTTCAATGTTTTCTAAAACCCCGAAACATAGCCGTTATGCTGCAAAATTTCCATCTCAAAATGCCTATCTCTTTTTATAAAGTAATTTTATTTTATTAAGTGAATACTCAAAGATCTTTCTTCAAAAGGGTTATTCACATATATACCAAAATGTTTTATTTTAAATTCTGGGATTTACATACATGAGACCCGATCTCCCCTTCCGTGGGTTTAAAGTGACGTAAAGATCATGTCTTTAAAGCAGTTTTTAAAACGTTATGATTATGAAATGAAACCCATTTCTTTTATGATATATGGGTTGTTTATGAAATGATTTATGATGATATATGTGTCTCACATGATAAAAAATGTAAATTTAAGGGTGCGCCCTGATAGCGCTCCAATGCATTGGGTAATGATGTAACCACTAGAGATTACAATTTTCACGATATCTTGGTGAATAACCTTGATAATTTTCAAATGACACCTTGGGGATGGACCTTGGTGATATGTTCATGATTGTCTAAGTTAAATTTTGTAGCCACATATTCAAGTTATGAAAAATGTTATTTTTATTATGATATTTCTCATGATTTATTTCTCATGCCTTAAAGTTCTTTTAATGACCTTATTGAAGTATCTCAAGTTCACATGTAAAATGTTTCTCTTGTTTCCCTTACTGGGCCTTCTGCTCACCCTTTCTTTTGATGTATGTCCCCAGGTTATGAGATGCAGTAATGAACCTAGGATGAACATGATGAGAAGCCTTTCAAGTGTTTAAGAAGAATCTTTTATGTTTTCATGTTTAAAGTTCCTGGTTTCCAAGACACTAAACCTTAAAGATCCTCAATTTTGTAAAATGTAATGAAAGTTTATGTGATAAAAAGGCGGGATGCTATAGTTTTTATCAAAGGATGGTTTAGTTATTTGTGGAAATTAGGATATGAAAACTCTAGGAAGAACCCTATAGAAAAGTTTAAATATAGGAAATCTTCCTGGAATTTTGGTGAGTATTGAGTAAGGGGTTGCCAAGAAAATACATCCCTGTCTGGATACGAGCAGGTAGAGGTGGCTTTGGCACAGATGTACATAGGGGTAAAACCCAAAAACACCGCTTTGAGTTAGACTCGAACGGGAACTGGTACACGAAAACGGGCCTTGCTGCACTCTTGGTTACGACACTCCCGGGGGATATGCTTTGGTAAATTCATAAGCTTAGTATGAACCATTGTTAAAGGAACAAAGATAAAATAAAATAAAGATTCACATAAGAATATATGATCATGGATAACCTAGATGGGAACCTAGGGGATCACAAGTTAGGGTATAATTTTCTTCTACAAGTTATCCTTATATGATTTTAGTTCCTTTTCATGATTATTGGCTAAGTACTTAAGCCCCTAATTATGCTTTCTCTTCTTAGTTAATGGTGGGAAATGGAAGAACATGTCCCAACAACCAATGTGATAGGAAATGAGACGATTGTCGTATTAATATGACAGGGATGATTAGGGGATTAAAATATGATTATTATTTTGGAAGACGTTCACTATTTTGGGGACCTTATATGATCGAGGTAAATAGATTACTACGGTATTTTCATTGAGGAGTAAGGTTGACTTATATTTTGAAGAATCGATGAATTTAAGGCGGACTTATAGTAATTTAGGTTACTTATGGGAATGATTAACCTATCTTGGGTAAAATATGTTTAGGTTAGATACTTTTGTTATAAGATGTTAGGATTGGTTGATGTTTTCTATAGATGAATGATAAAGTTTACCTTGGAAGACTATGTTATCAAATCCTTCTTGTATTTGGGTTTCAATCTTAGTTTGGTTTATTTTGAGGAATTTTAAGGACCGTTATTTATGGAATGAACTATGATGAACTTTGGGTAGTACCATGGAACTTTGACGATTTAAAAGTAGTTTCCATTCCTATGGGATTATTTCTTTTTGAAGAGTTGTTTTACATTACCCTTTCTGTTTTTGGGATAATGTTTAAAGATAGAAAAAATAGATAGTTAATCTTTTGTGGATTATGTGATTCTCTAGAAGATGATTCTTGTGTTTTGATGAGACCAAGTAGTTTTGAATGCTCATAATTTGGAGAAAAGATTAGTTTTGGGTAGAAAATTATTAAAGGATGAAACTCTACATGAAGATAGGTATATTTTCTTATGTTTTTGTTTTATTTTGTAAATGAATTCCTCAAAATTATGAAGAGGAACAAAAAACAAAAATGTTGTTGGTTTACATTTCCTACGGGGTAATCAAAGACCGTTTACAAACATCATAAGTTTGGTATTTTCTTATGGTTAACTTTCTCCTAATCATGTTTTCTATCACTCTCCCTCAGAACTTGACCCTTTGTTTTCTCCTCCATGTCCATGTTTTCGTACATGGAATCCTAGTGTGGGCTAACTCGGGTGACCTTTGTACTTACCTTTTTTTCTTTTAAAGTAATAGTTTTACTGACTCCTTTTCTGATGTGGTACTTTCAATGAAATTTCAAAACCCAATTTTAAAAATTGCGAGGACGCAATTTCTTAAGGGGGGAAGATTGTAACGACCCGAAATTTTGAATAAATCTTGTTTCCTAATTTTATGTGTTATTTTTTTTGTTTTTTTATACTCAACAAAAATGTTTCTTTTGATAACATGAGTATAATTAAAATGAGACCATTGGGTTTTGACTGTTATATGACCATTGGTCAATATAACCCCTAAAAACAAAACGTTTTGATTATTGTCTCTAGATACAAGTAATCTTGGTTAATTATTATAGAAATAAGATTCGATGGCCTCACCCAGTAGTCTTGGACCGATCGAAGCCCATCTAACAAAACTTGGGAAGGAGGTAACACCACTAGGCTTTGCTCTGGACCAAACCCAAGCCGAACTTCATTGTGTGAAGCTAGAACGGAATTGCCTTTGCGAGAAGTTTAAACTGATAGAAATTACTACTCGTGCGATGTTAGCCGAGCCTCCCTCAGATTCTCTCACCTTAGCACACCTTACATTTAGGTCCTATGCTGGTGTGATAAGGGGCTATGTAAGGAGACCATAACCGCCTTGTGTAATCCTTTGTTTTAAATAAAAATTTGTATTTCTTCATATGATGAAGTTTATGAATTTTCAAATGACCGGATAAATATAGTATGCATATTTTTGATGAATTTTAGAAAAAGGATATTTTAAAAATGTTTATGTAAACCTTAAATAATTAAAAATGTGTAATGATATTCAAAAAATGGTCTTCTACAATTATGCCCATTACGAAATTTAGAGTCTAAAAAGATCAACTTAATTTTTGATGAATAGTAAATTATGAATAGTGATTTTATGATTAGGATTAGTAATGTGTCCAAATGGATTAGTAATCTCACTTAAAGAAAGTATTAATATAATCTAGGCACCTTGATTAAGTAATGCGATTCAATAAAATAGTTAAATAACGATTTCATAAATTATTATTCAAGTATTAGATTTTTTGAGTGAATAGTGTTTTTTAATTAAAAATTAAATTAAAAATATTTAAAAAATTATTTTTATAAAATGGATTTCATTTTTGAACTCAGAGCACTGATATTATGTTATGGTAATTTTTGGGGTTTTTTCTGAAAAAATGAATTTTCGGTGAATAGTGTATTTATTTAAAAAAATAAATTAAAATTATTTAGAAAATTATTTTTATAAAATGGAGTTCATTTTTGAAATCAGAGCATTGATATTTGGTTAAGGTGAAATTTTCGGATTATTCTGAGAAAGTTGAATTTTCGATGAATAGTGAAAATACAGTTTTTAAGTTACGGGTGTTTAATGACATCATTAAATGATGTATTAAGTATGTAATCAATATGGTCGACTTATGAATAGTAATATAAGGTATGAGGTGTCCCAAGTGGCCAATACCATGGGCAAATACCATGGGCAAGCCCATGGTTTTTTCAAAACCACTAATGAGGTGTCCCTTGGCCATTAATGCCTTGTCCCCTCACTTTCCTTATAAATACCAAGCCATCCTCTCATCCATTCGACTCCCCACTCTCCCCCAACGAAGTTCGGGTCTCATTACCTCCCAAGGAGTCCTCCCAAGGTGCCCCCAATCCCTTAAGGTCCCAACCTTTGAGTTTTAAGAGTTACATTTTAAGGTAAGGGATCCGACCTCTCTCTTTCTTTTCAAGTAATCTCTTTTATGTCATTCCTTTTATGCTCCATGTTATTATGTTGGAGGATGTTCTTTTATATTCATTATACTGTCCTTTTTATGTTTATATGATGAGATACCCCCTATTACTCTCATCATTTAATTTTATGAAAGTTTAAGTGGCGCCGTTAGGCTGTCGAAATTTTTGTAACGGATTCTTTCACATTTCTCATTTTCAAGTTCTATTTTCTTGTCAAGTCTTTCAAGTTCCTTTTTATTATGTTGGGGTATGATATCTATATCTATCATACTGATCTTTTATGATCATATGATGAGAGACCCCATTTGATCTCTTCAATTCAGTATTTTGAAGTTTTAAGTGGTGTCGTTAGGCTGCTAAATTTTTAAGGGATTCTTTCACCCTTCTCATTTTCAAGATCTATTTTCATGTCAAGTCTTTCAAGTTCCTTTTTATTATGTTGGGGTATGATCTCTATATCTATCATACTGAACCCTTATGTTCATATTATGAGAGATCCTATTTTTATCTTGTCAATTCATTTTTGGTTGAAGTTTAAGTGACGCCGTTAAACTGCTGAATTTTTAAGGGATTCTTTCACCCTTCTCATTTTCAAGATCTATTTTCATGTCAAGTCTTTCAAGTTACTTTTTATTATGTTGGGGTATGATCTCTATATCTATAATACTGAACACTTATGTTAATATTATGAGAGACCCTATTTTGATCTTGTCAATTCATTTTTGGTTGAAGTTTAAGTGACGTCGTTAGGCTGCCGAATTTTTAAGGGATTTGTTCGCCTTTCTCATTTTTCAAAGATCTACTTTCATGTCAGGTATTTCAAGTTCCTTTTGTATTATGTTGGGGTATGATCTCTATATCTATCATACTTATCTTTTATGTTCATATGATGAGAGACCCTATTTTATCTCGTCAATTCATTTTTGTTGAAGTTTAAGTGACGCCGTTGGGCTGCCGAATTTTCATAAGCGAAATCTTATTTTTGTCTTCCTTTAATGTTCTTCATTTCATATGGTATATCTTTCAAATTTCATTACCATGTTCTCAAATCCTTTATATTCTATCCCTCTACTGTTTTATGGGTCATTTATGAGTGTTTGACCCATGTCCCCTCTCTTTTCAATGTTTTCTAAAACCCCGAAACATAGCCGTTATGCTGCAGAATTTCCATCTCAAAATGCCCCTCTCTTTTTCTAAAGTACTTTTATTTTATTAAGTGAATAATCAAAGATATTTCTTCAAAAGGGGTATTCACATATATACCAAAATTTTTTATTTTAAATTCTGGGATTTACATACATGAGACCCGATCTCCCCTTCCGTGGGTTTAAAGTGACGTAAAGATCATGTCTTTAAAGTAGTTTTTAAAACGTTATGATTATGAAATGAAAACCATTTCTTCTATGCTATATGGGTTGTTTATGAAATGATTTATGATGATATATGTGGCTCACATGATAATAAAGGCAAATTTAAGGGTGCGCCCTGATAGTGCTCCAATGCATTGGGTAATGATGTAACCACTAGAGATTACAATTTTCATGATATCTTGGTGAATAACCTTGATAATTTTCAAATGACACCTTGGGGATGGACCTTGGTGATATGTTCATGATTTTCTATGTTAAATGTTGTAGCCACATATTCAAGTTATGAAAAATGTTATTTTTATTATGATATATCTCATGATTTATTTCTCATGCCTTAAAGTTCTTTTCATGACCTTATTGAAGTATCTCAAGTTCACATGTAAAATGTTTCTCTTATTTCCCTTACTGGGCCTTCTGCTCACCCTTTCTTTTGATGTATGTCCCCAGGTTATGAGATGTAGTAATGAACCTAGGATGAACATGAGGAGAATCCTTTCAAGTGTTTAAGAAGAATATTTTATGTTTTCATATTTAAAGTTCCTGGTTTCCAAGACACTAAACCTTAAAGATCCTCGGTTTTGTAAAATGTAATGAAAGTTTATGTGATAAAAAGGCGGGATGCTATATATATGGTTGTCAAAGCTGCTCGACTATAAGATATATCCAACAAGGTAACAAAGATTCATATCTCTTCTCAAAAATTAATAAATATACATGATGAAAAAATGATAAAGTTGAAGGATAATTGGGAAAGCTAGCTGATATCAGTTGAGGTTGAGATACACTCCCTCAACATTAAGTGTTTAGAGATGGAGGTGAATTTGAAGAATCATCAATCACTCCAAGTTGGAACCTCCCAAACCGCTGAAATAATATATGTTTCCACTCATGTTTTTATTGTGGAATATGATTCCAAAAGGAACATTAGACCATCCTCCAATCTAGTGGAAACATCCTCTAAGAAAAAGGTATTACATAATCTAGTTATTTATGTTTCTACTAATGCAGTTTCATCTGCATGTATAGGTTCAAAGATAAAATATGGGAAGATGTGGATTGATAAAAATGTTGATACATCACCCAAAACATCAAGGGTGGATACTGGAATGATTAATAAGAGAAAATCCCAAAAGGATGATCCAAAGAAAGAAATAAAATTTCAGAAAAAAATGCACTTAATCTAGCCAGACTAATACTACAAGTAAAAGAAGGAGATTTTTTTGGCTATTTTTGGTGTTATTGGAAGCTTGGGCATCACGACAATGGTTGATGGAATAATTTTTCATTATATGAAAACTTTGAAAGGCCTATATTCAGGGAAAGTATATGTAAAGAAATGAAGCATCCTGCAAAGCAAAGGCAGAAAACATAGATGTAGAAGAATCTGTCTATCAAGAACAAATTTGAGTATGTTGAAGACTTATGTGATAACTACAACAGAAGTGGTCATAGTTATGATGAGTTCTGGTTTATTCCAACCATTCCTCAATAATATGTTGATAATAATCATAGATGACAACAAAGGTAGGATAAAGGAAAAATATTTGAAACGTCTTCCATTGGAAATATGCAAAATAATGGAGTCAAGAATACAATGAAAGAAACTATTCCCAAGAAGAAGATGAATAAGGATTCCAATAATGTCATCTAAACCAAAAAAATATTTTTCTATTGTGGAAAGAAAGGTCATACCATGGATCAATGCAAAAAATCCATGGAAATCAATTGAAGGAAGCTAAAACTAAAAGGACAATCAATCCAGAAGAAGATGGGATTAACTGAAGACATTACTAAAGATAATATTAATATGTTTCCTAAGAAAGGTAACATGAAGATAATGAATAAGCCATGTGGAAACTCCAAATCATAAAATTTTAAGGAGTGTTTAGTTATCTGGCCTAATCAACTGAAAATTTCTAGATAAATGCAAATATATAAAGATGAAGTACTAGCTAAAGAACATGAAAAGGGGAAAATTATCATTCCACCTGAAGGAAAATGGGAATTTCATGAGAGGTTGTCTGCACATGATAACCCAAGTGTATCAAAACTGTTGTGTGGAAGGTTAATGATGGATGGACATCATACAAATAAATGTATAGTTGTTTTACCAGGACAACTGAAGATGTTGAAAATTGAAAAACATGCCCCATTGGAAGGTACTTCACTACTGGCATAAGTAAATATAAGTAACCCACAGAAGATAAAGGTGAATGGTAGTAAAGGGTCCATGTTAACAATGAAAGATCAAAATTTCAAATGGAGAGGAAACACCAGTATGAAGAGTACCATACACATTAGAGCTACAAGGAAAGGAGTTCTTAGGTTGAGAGAAAATTCTCAGCCCCACTTCTTCTATTAAGAAGATCATAAGTGTAACATCTTATTCCCTTATATTTTTGTTGTATATGTGTACTTACATTGCATGGAATTGAAGATGAAGTTCATTCGCAATATGAAAGTTGAATGAGAAAAGTGGATAACAACAAGTTGAACTCATTGTTATTGATTTGATTATAACTTGAAGTGTTCCAAAGTGGAAGATTATCATCATGAATATATTGAATATTATTTGATGATATTTTCCACCAAGGAAAATCAAAAGGAGTTTAACCATTTATGTGGAGAAAAAAAATGAAGGATATGATATCAAGGATTATTTCATAACCAATTTTGGAATTCATATCATCTCAAGAATCTAAAACTGAGGTATTTCAATCACACTTTGATCCCTTATTCTTAAGTGTATTTATCATGTCAATTAAGGGGGATTTCTTTTTTCATGACAAGATGAGATGAAAGGGGGAGATTTATCTTTTCACTTGATCTTTTTTATATGTTTGGTGAAGTATGTGCAGGATTTAGTATTTCATTGATAAATTAGATTATCTCCAATCCCTTGGTCAAGAATTGAACCATTATGAGCATGATATCACATGTATGGTTGTTTATGGAAATTACTGAAAACCTTTTTCATATCTCTCTTGTTTTCTACACTTGGTTATCCCAAAGTAGAGTTAGAGATGATTTACTAAAGACTCTTTTCTAAGTGAAGCATGTGAAATCATCCCTCTCATAGAAATATTCCAAAAGATATTATTCAATGGGAGGATGACATGTTGTTGAAGAGACCCACTAACATCTTTGCATTTGGTTTCCAATACGGGGGAGTAATGTTTGAGACACATATTAACCCATTCAGAGTGTGTTTAAGTAATACTAACAAAAAAATAAAAGGGGGGATATTATTGAGAATGGTGTTTCATTTTTTGTCAATAATATGTCAATAAGTTTTCAATTATAAGTAAATATGTGAATGAAAGGTATTGAAGAAGAAGTTGGTGAAGCCTTAGAGAATTTTTGTTGATTCAAGGCATTGAATACTACACTTGATCAATTATCTAAGAGGATACAAATATGAAAATTTGTAGAACTGGTATTATGTTCCAAGACATTTATCAAGGTGATAAATGTTTACGCCATCATAAAGACGACCATGCAATACTAAATTGCATGAGGAGAAAGAAGATGCATCCAATGGATTCTAATTGGATGAAGGTTGTGAATAAATTCAGACTATTGTTGATATGATATTCAAAGTTCCAAGACACGTGTTTAAAGGATAACACATCACTCATTACAACATCGAAGGCCATGAATTATGATTTAATTAATGAGGAATGAAGAAATGATCCCTAAATTATCCATGATTGGATAAAAGGAACATATTGAATATGTTTGGGATTCATGATCTAAAATAAAGGAATAAATTATGGTGGATCAAGAAAAAGAGAAAAGGGATAGGCCTTGACACATTTAAAGGTGGACATGAATCTTACTTCATGTTAGCAATTGTGTTTAACATTTTTGTGGTCATTTTTCAAAAAATTTGAAAACTAAGGAGGCCAGCCGAGGTCCTCATCCTCAGGCACATGCAAGACCTGAGGGTCAACCGCGCCTAAGGGAAGCCCTCAAGGCTAGCCCCACATGAGGCAGGGTGTGAAGGCCGTGTATAAGCCCAAAGGTGCATGAACGGTGGTGAACCCATGTGACACATGCATAGTGGGAACCAGTAGCACGCCCAAGGAGGCGAGAGTGGCTGCTAAGGTTCCCTAGGAGATGAGAGTGGGTGCTAAGAGTGCACCCACAGAACACCGGTGCGGGGAGATGCCAGGAGAGGGGGGAGGAGAATTCTGACATTCTTCCATCGTGGATTGTTATTTAAAGAAACTGAAAACATCATGACATTTCGATGTTGCATGTAATTTTAAAAACACAAAAGCCATCCACTCCATCCATCTGATATCACGCCCGATCTCAGACGCACGCTCCATCCCATATACCACGTTCTAATCAAGGTCGTCCCTCTGATCTCCACAGTTCAGGATTGAACTATGACCATCTGATCTCATCACCAAGGATTTCTTCCACCTATGGACACTCGGGGCCACCTGACATGAACCAGTGCACCGGAGAATCCCTTACACCTCCTTGATTGAACTCCAGACACCGTTGAAGCTAGTACATCCACGAATTATGATCTATTGAGCTAAACGACATGATGCATGAAACTACATTTTCAAGAATTCATATATATAATGAATTAAAATGTTGCTAAAGCAAAAAAAGTTGCAAGGCCACGTCAAGATTCTTGACGCATTTGGGAGATGATTTTTATGCGTTCGAAAACGCATGCATGTGAGGATAATACTCACTGAGAAAGAAGGAGAACATAGAAGAAAAGAAAACAACCAATATTTGTGCATATCTCTATCCCGCATTTGAAAATATTCAAAGATGAAGATCTCGACTATTGAAAGCTTTTAATCCCATGACATCTCACATAGATTTGAATGGCGGTCCTTTCCTATAAATATAGAGCCCTCAACCGAGGCTTAGGTGTCGAGAAAATTGAGAAATATCTCATTCTTGAAAGAACATAACACTGTGAAGAGAAAGTATCTGCGCATCCCCTGCCCAAAGGAGAGCCACCAATACTAAAAATTCGACCTATAGTGACCGCCATTGGTGATTGCTATAGGCCTCTAGAGACCGCACAGCGACCCCCAATGATGGTCGCTTTAGTCCCGACACTGTAGGCCTACAGCGACCGCCAATGGCGGTCGATGAAGCTGGCCGAAATGCCGGCCTACAGCGACCGCCATTGGAGATCGCTGAAGCGGGCCGAAATACCAACCTACAGGGACCATCATTGGCAGTCACTAAAGCCAGACGAAATGCCGGCCTACATCGACCACCATTGGCGGTCGCTAAACTGGAAATATTCTTTTTTAAAAAAATTTCATGGTACAGAATAAAAAAACAGCATATAAATCATAAAAAATGAAAAAAAATCCAAACACCATAAACATCAAGATCAACATAAATAATAAATTCTAGATGTGCTTCAACGATCCACAACCATCTACTTTAGAAACCTACAATAAGATAAAAATAAAACAACTAAACAAAAAAAACGTAAATTTGAAATATTTATTCAGTTATTATATACATATAATAAAATGAAATATGATATCTCATGTGTTCTATAATAATTTTAAACCCCCAATTTAGGAAATGTAATCATTTTAGAATTTTTTTTCTTGTTTTGGAGTCTTTGCTTCAGTTTCTGAAAGTGTTTTGCTGTCTAAAAAGGAATATTTTCCACGTGCACCATATGTCTGATGAACGTGCCATATCCTCCTACATGTCACAAATAACATTCCTATCCTTTTCGTGTGGTTTCAGGTCATTCTGATCTTGTTTGCTCTGAATTTGATCGTGACATGCCATTTTGGTCTTTTATGACTCTGGAAATGCGTTTCTGGTCACCGAGGTCAAAAGACACCTCCGAATGATGTGTTGTCTACCAGACGATTTTAAAATTGACATCACGGTTGTTTTTTTATGATTTCATGGCATTTCGATGTCGTTTAGGTGGTTTTGACCACCCAACACGCCCTTTTAGAGCGCGCTGAACTGCTGAAAACGACACATTCGGTCGTATCGCATGAACTTCACGTCTTATGGATGTGCCTTCTCCTCCTACATTTCACGAATAATATTAATATTTTTTTTCGTGTGGTTTTAGGTCATTCGAAGCACGTTTTCTCTGAATTCGACCGTGACAAGCCGTTTTGGTCTTTTATGACTCCAGAAACGCGTTTTCGGTCGCCGCAGTCAAACGGCTCCTCCAATTGACGTACCGTCTACCCGACCATTTCAAAATACACACCACAGTTGTTTTCGTATGATTTTATGGCATTCTAAGGTTGTTTGGGTGGTTTTGACCACCCAACACGCCCTTTTAGAGTGCACCGAACTGCTGAAAACGACACATTCGGTCGTACTGTGTGCACCGCATGTCCGATGGACATGTCGTATCCTCCTACATATCAAGAATAATATTTATCTATTTTTCGTGTGTTTTCATGTCATTCGGAGCACGTTTGCTCTGAATTCGACCGTGAAATGCCATTTTGGTCTTTTATGACTCCAGAAACGTGTTTCCGGTCACCACTGTCAAACGGCACCTCTGAATGACATGCCATCTACCCGACCATTTCAAAATTCACACCGCAGTTGTTTTTGTATGATTTCATGGCATTACGAGGTTGTTCGGGTGGTTTTGACCACCCAACGCACCCTTTTAGAGCGCGCCGAACTGTTGAAAACGACACATTTGGTCGTACCGCGCGCACCGCATGTCCGATGGATGTGCCGTCTTCTCCTACATGTCAATAATAATGTTCCTATTGTTTTTGTGTAGTTTCAGGTCATTCAGAGCACGTTTTCTCTGAATTCGACCGTGACACACCGTTTTGGTCTTTTATGACTCCGGAAACGCGTTTCCGGTAACCGCGGTCAAACGGCACCTACGATTGACGTTCCTTCTACCCAAAAATTTCAAAATTCACACCGTGGTTGTTTTTTTATGATTTCATGGCATTACTAGGTCGTTCAAAAGGTTTTGACCACCCAACGCACCCTTTTAGAGCGCACCGAACTGCTGAAAAGGACACATTCAGTCGTACCACGTGCACCGCACGTCTGATGGATGTTCCGTCTCTCTCTACATGTTACGAATAATATTTCTATTGTTTTTGTGTGGTTTCAGGTGATTCAGATCACATTTTCTCTGAATTCGACCGTGACACGCCGTTTTGGTCTTTTATGACTCTAGAAACGTGTTTCTGGTCACCGCGGTCAAACAGAACCTCTGATTGACATTCCATCTACCTGAAAATTTCACAACTAACACCACGGTTGTTGTCGTATGATTTCATGGCATTCTGATGTTTTTTGGGTGGTTTTGACCACCCAACGTGCCCTTTTAGAGCTCCTCAAACTGCTGAAAATAACACATTCGGTCGTACCGTGAGCACCGCATGTCCGATGGACATGCCGTCTCCTCCTTCATGTCACGAATAATATTCCTATCATTTTCGTGTGGTTTCAGGTCATTTGGAGAAGGTTTTCTCTGAATTCGACCGTGACACGGTGTTTTGGTCTTTTATGACTCCAGAAACGCGTTTCCGGTCACCGCGGTAAAACGGAACCTCCGATTGACATTCCATCTACCCAACCATTTAAAAATTAATACCACTATTGTTGGTGTATGTTTTCATGGAATTATGAGGTCGTTCGGGTGGTTTTGACCACCCAACGCGCCCGTTTAGAGCGCGCCAAACTGCGGAAAACGACACATTCGGTCGTACCGTGCACACTGCATGTATGATGGACGTTCCATCTCCTCCTACATTTCACGAATAATATTCCTATCATTTTCGTGTGGTTTCAGGTCATTCGGAGCATGTTTGCTCTGAATTCGGCTGTGACACGCCGTTTTGGTCTTTTATGACTTCGGAAACGCGTTTCCGGTCACCACGGTCAAACGATACCTCCGATTGACGTTCTGTCTACCCGACCATTTCAGAATTCACACTGCAGTTGTTTTCCTATGATTTCATGGCATTCCGAGGTCGTTCGGGTGATTTTGACCACCCAACGCGCCCTTTTAGAGCGCATCGAACTGCTGAAAAAGACACATTTGGTCGTACCACATTCACCGCACATCTAATGGATATGCTATCTCCTCCTACATGTCACGAATAGTATTCCTATTTTTTTGTGTGGTTTCAGGTCATTCAGAGCACGTTTTCTCTAAATTCGGCCGCGATATGCTGTTTTGGTCTTTTTTGACAACGAAAACGCGTTTCCAGTCAATGTGGTCAAACGACACCTCTGATTGACGTTCTGTCTACCCGAACATTTCACAATTCACACTACGGTTGTTTTCGTATGATTTTATGTCATTCTGAGGTCATTCGGGTGGTTTTGACCACCCAACGCACCCTTTTAGAGCGCGCTGAACTGCTAAAAACGACACATTTGGTTGTACCGCGTGCACCGCACGTCCGATGGACATGACATCACCTCCTACATGTCAAGAATAATATTACTATTGTTTTCATGTGGTTTCAGTTCATTTGGAGCACGTTTTTTCAGAATTCGACCGTGACACACCATTTTGGTCTTTTCTGACTCCAGAAACGCATTTCTGGTCACTATGGTCAAACGACACCTTCGATTGATGTGCCGTCTACCCGACCATTTCACAATTCACACCGCGGTTGTTGTCGTATAATTTCTTAGCATTCTGAGGTTGTTCGGGTGATTTTGACCACCCAACGCGCCCTTTTAGAGCGCGCCGAACTGCTGAAAATGACACATTTGGTCGTACCACGTGCACCGCACATCCGATGGACATTCAGTATTCACCTACATGTCAAGAATAATATTCATATCGTTTTTGTGTGGTTTCAGGTCATTCGGAGAACATTTGCTCTGAATTCGATCGTGACACGCCGTTTTGGTCTTTTATGACTCCATAAACGCGTTTCCGGTCACTGCGGTCAAACGACACCTCCAATTGACGTGATGTCTACCTGAACATTTCAAAATTCACACCATGGTTGTTTTCGTATGATTTCATGGCATTCAGAAGTCATTCGGGTGGTTTTGACCACCCAATACGCCTTTTTAGAGCGCGCCGAACTGCTGAAAACGACACATTCGGTCGTACCGCACACCGCATGTCCGATGGACATTCCGTCTCCATATACATGTCTCGAATAATATTTCTATCATTTTCGTGTAGTTTCAGGTCATTCGGAGCACGTTTTCTCTGAATTCGACCGTGACATGCCGTTTTGGTCTTTTATGACTCCGGAAACGCGTTTCTGGTCACTACGGTCAGAAGACATCTCTGATTGACGTGCCATATACCCAACCATTTCAAAATTCACACTGAGGTTTTTTTCGTATGATTTCATGGCATTACTAGGTCGTTCGGGGGGTTTTGACCACCCAATGCGCCCTTTTAGAGCGCGCTGAACTGCTGAAAACGACACATTCGGTCGTACCGTGCGCACCGCACGTCTGATGGACATGCTGTCTCCTCTTACATGTCACGAATTATATTACTATAGTTTTTGTGTGGGTTTAGGTCATTTGGAGCAAGTTTTCTCTGAATTCGACCGGGACACGCCGCTTTGGTCTTTTGTGACACTGGAAACGCGTTTCCGGTCACCGCTATCAAAAAGCACCTCCGATTGACGCGTCGTCTACCCGACCATTTCAAAATACACTCCGCGGTTGTTTTCATATGATTTCATGGAATTCCGAGGTCGTTCAAGTGGTTTTGACCACCCAACATGCCCTTTTAGAGCGCGCTGAACTGCTGAAAACGACACATTCATTCGTACCGCGCGCACCGCACGTCCGATGGGCGTTCCGTCTCCTTCTACATGTTATGAATAATATTCCTATTGTTTTTGTGTAGTTTTAGGTCATTCGGATCACATTTTATCTGAATTCGACCGTGACACGCCGTTTTGGTCTTTTGTGACTCCGAAAACGCGTTTCCGGTCACCGCAGTCAAACGACACCTCTAATTGATGTGCCCTCTACCCGAACATTTCACAATTCACACCGTAGTTTTTTTCGTATGATTTAATGGAATTTCAAGGTCATTCGGGTGGTTTTGACCACCCAACATGCCCTTTTGGACCGCGTCGAACTAATTGGCCTAAAGGCCAATTAGCCTATTGTAGAGTTGTACAATTGGAATAATGGTATAATGGACTAATAGCCATTTGTTCGAACATCCTACTGAACAATTGGCCAATTTCCCTAATGGCCTAATAGCCTAACAGCCAATTGGTCTATTGTATAGTAGCACAATTGGGGGGGGGGGGTGTTGTCCATGGTGGGGGGTGCTGTCCGTGGTGGGGGGGGGGCTGTCCGGGGTAGGGGGTGTCCGGGGTGGGGGGTGCTGTCCGGGGGTGGGGGGGGGATGTCTGGGGGTGAGGTGGGCTAGCCGGGGTGTGGGGGGGGGGGGGGGGGGGCTATCCAGGGTGCGAGTGGGGGGGGGGGGGGGCTGTCCGGGGTGCGGGGTGCTTTCCGGGGGTGGGGGGTGCTGTCCGGGGGTGGGGCGAGCTATCCGGGGTGCGGGGGGGGGGGGGGGGTGGGGGGGGGGGGGGGGCTGTTCGGGGGTGTGGGGGATGGGGGGGGGTTGTCCGGGGACTAAAAATAGTGAACCTGAGCTCAGTCATCAAAAACAAGTTTCATGGTTTATATTAGGAATCACATGGTTTTTTCAAAACTATTACAGAACATGCAATTTAAAACATTAAAGAATTAAATGAACAAAAAATATCCAAATCATTAATTAGTTTCATGGTTACTTCTCAATTCGTGACCACAAACATTTCATCAGGCCAAAACACACATGATACCTCCAAATCACAAAAAAATCTCACTAGAAACCCAACCTAAACATCAATAACAGCCCCACCAGTAAAAACAGAAACACACCTCGTGAATATGTTGTGTCGTGCGTGATCATGACTGCTACCTCCATCCGGTGGGCCAAGGGCCTACAAAAAATAAACATTATGAATATTTTCATAACAAAAATAATATAAATTAAATAAATAAATAAATTATAAACCTGTGTCGTATGATCCCCTGCACCATCACCTGGACACACATATTCCTGCAGTGCTCTAACCACAGTAGTCAATTGCGCATTTACCTCCTCAGAAGCATGCAGCCGTGCCTCGAAATTTGACAACTGCTATGTCATCTCAGCAACAGAAAGACCGAAAACTGTAGTGCATGACACTATAGAACGATGAATTCTTGTTCCATCGGTCAAACTATACCCATGCCTATCCCGACCAATAATGCAATGAAAGATCTCATCCCTTCGCATGGGAAGCTGTCGCTGGTCCTCTGGAAAATGTTCTAACTCAGCTTCAAATTGAGCCTGTGAAATATTTAAATATATATACATATATATGTTAATATACTGATTTATGTAAGTATTGGTAAGTACAAGCACTTACTATCAATGCTGTAGCCTCTGGATCATTGCGATCATGAGTCCTCATCCACACCAATATTTTATTAGTCAGTGCACCTTTCTCCCGCAACTGTATATGAATAGAATATACAAACAAAACCATATTAATTAATAAATTAAAAAATGAATAATAAATACCTCATGTCAAATCTGAGACAGGTGACGAGTCCCGAGCCTGTGAGGTGGTCCTTGCAACGCTCGATTCTCAGAATGGCATGCTAACACCCCCTACATTCAATTCATTCAAATTTCAAACAAATCACACATTTTTGAAAATATATATACCAAAATAAATATACAAACCTCAACATCCTCAGTAGGACAATATGCAACTATTTCATGCCACTGAACCAGGAGGACACCTCTCGGGACTTTTTCCAGAATGTCTGGGGTACCCACATTTGGTACCCATTGGTCCCTCTTCACTTTGCCTTTATAGTCTTTCCACGTAATATGAAATTTTCTCATACACACGGGCCAAAACTCATCAGGGCATACTTTCAAATTTTTCTATTAAATAAAAAAATCACACAAATTAGTATTGTTTATACATAGAGAATAAAGTAAAATGGTCTTCTTACCTGAACCTCCCTCCAAATATGATCTAATGTGTCCTGAGGGATAGAAGCCCAATCACGCGTGGTCAATGAAAATAGATGTGGGTCACATATGATATGACCCATATGATTAATAAATGCAGGTGAATTAGGACCACAGGATGAAATACCTCATCATTGGAAACATAAAACGTCGTGTCGGAATTCCATGATAAAATTCCAAGACTAGGGCCTCTCTTGCGAGAGGAAGAAGCAATCAAGTCTGATCCTATTGAAAACAATTTTTTATATAATTTGACAGATGTTATAAATAAATAAATAAATAAATAAATATATATGTTTATCAATTACATAAAAAATAGAGACAATGACATTCAAACATACCTCGACCCTGAGACATAGATGCCTCAGGTGGATGATGTGGATCTGCTGCCTCTTCCCCTGACATGCCTGTAGTCATAGAAAACATTAGTAAGGGGACTATTCAAAGTGTCCAAAAGATAAATTGGATTGTTCTTAAAAAAATAAAACTTGTACAATTGTTAATCAAACAAAAAGGGATTGAATAATTAGTTGTGAATGAATTTTAAAAAATCAGAAAGCTAACAAAACAGATATACAAATTATGTACAAAACCAATCAATTCATAGCCAAATTTCAGATTGAATTAATAAAAATTCAATCAGCACATGAACCATATGAAGAATACCTCAATGTTAAGATACACTGACAATAACATCAATATACTAAGAGTTAAATCACCCTAAATATTTATAACTGAATAATCTTCCAAAAATGAGGATTAAAACTTCCAAGGATTTATAAAATGGTTAGATAATTTATGATATCCTAGGACATTCAATACTGAATAGTGGGGAAAACAATTATACCTTTCATTAAGCATAAAAATTGACCTTTTTTCCTTCAACAGCCGCTCTGACCCAATAAATATCTTCTTCACGTTGAACTACGGTATGTTGATCAAGCTGTTGGGAAAAAAATGGAATAGTCTTGGGTTTATCTTCTTCAAATAAAAACACTCCTCACCGAGACATTTTGACAACAACTTGCCAACTTGGATTCGAAGTCAAAGTAATGAAGAATACTTGTTCCACTTGTGATGTCAAAATGATTTGTTCATTCTCAACTCGTTCATTTTTGTATAACATATAATTAAAATTCACCAATGAAAACTGATATTGATCGACTTTACATCCACGCACTGGATTAACCCAATTACACTTTAACAATATGTACTTCAACCCGTGTGTGTATAAAACTTCAATGATGTCTATCAATTGACCATAGTAATAACTAGAATTGAGAAATGGACAACCGATGCCACTATTTTGTGTTGCTCGTTTTTGTCAACATCTTTAATGAAAAATCGAAAACCGTTAGCATCTATAGATTTATAATGACGAGCCGTTATAGATGGACCCTCAGCCAGTTGGATAAATTCTTCAGTTAGCATGGGGTCCCCTAACTCCCTCAGCTTATGAACCTACATAATTTATAAAATTCAATACTGATATATGCAGAAAGAAATTAGTATAATACTTTACTCGTAATGAAAATCAATTTATACGTACATAATCCTTGAACCAACCATGAAATGACGCATAATGAGATTTTTGAATTTGCAACTCATTCACACGATACATCCCTTCTTTTATATCATTAATGTGTTTCCTGCAAATGATAACACAATATTTAAATCATCAAATTATTCAAACAAAATATGAAAAAGTTAAACAATAAAAGTGATAAGATACTTACTGCATTAATGGTGTAACTGATGGAGTATTGAACAAGATATATTGACGTTCTTGTATCCACTCGATGTTGTCCATATCAAATGTGGTTCCTTCTCCAACTTGACCATCATGAATATGAGAGGTCTTATCTAATTTTGTTTCAACATCTGTATGATATTATGCACAAAAAGTAGTACACTCATTTATCAAATAACCATTAGCTATTGATGCCTCTGGACAAGCTCTGTTGCATACAAATCGTTTCAATGTACTCAAATACCACTCAATAGGATACATCCACCTGAATTGCACTGGACCAGAAGCCATTACTTCATCATTTAGGTGCAATGTCAAGTAGGCCATAACATTGAAAAATGATGGGGGAAAAAGCTTCTCAAAGTGAAAAAGCGTAAGTACAATTCGGTCCTGCAAACTTTTTAAATCACTCATTCGTTGATTTCTTAAACAAAGCTGTCTAAAAATATTACTCATCTCAATCAACAGCTGAACAAAGTTGGTGTATAAATAATCACAAATTGCAATTGGAATCAACTGCTAAAGTAGTATGTGATTGTCATGACTTTTCAACCCTTGTAATGTCTAGGTCGTCAGACTCACACACTTTGAAATATTAGAAGAGTAACCATCAGGCACCTTGAACATCTTCAAAATAGAAAGAAATGTGTCTTTCTCCTTTGTAGTCATCATATACTGTGCAACAGATATATATGCCTTGTTTCCCTCAACTAACTGTAAATGAAACTGTTTCCTTAAACCAGTTTATTCCAAATCACGACATGCATTAACATGGTCCTTTTATTTTCCACTAACACCTAAAATGGTCCACAATATGATATCACAAACATTTTCTTCAATGTGAATGAAATAAAAATTATGCCTCAGTATGTTAGTTTTCCAATACAGAAGACTATAAAAAATACTTTTTTTCCAATTGTGACTGCGCTGCCCACCCGCAGCATGAATATTACGTACTGGAGGAGCCACTAAATCCTGAATTTCATATACCGTGCAGATGTTTTCTTCCTCAATATGCAATAACATTTCCACTCATGTCATGATATTTGGTGTTGGTCTGAACTCTCTAGAACCATCAAATGCCACTCTGTCCTTTCTAAAACTGTGCTGAGGGGGGATAAAATGTCTGTGACCCATGTATACCCATTTTTTGGAATGTTTAATCCATACATATTTTTTACTTTTATTGCCACAAGGGAAAGAAAATTCACCTTTCATACTCCAGCCTGATAAATTTTTAAAAGCTGGGAAGGCATTGATTTTCTACAATAAAGCAACCTGTAGTTTGAACATTTCATTCATTTCACAGTCATAAGTCATCACACCATCACCCCAAAATTCATTCAACTCATCAATCAATGGATTAAGGTAAACATCAATCTTATCCTCCAGACTTTTAGGTCCATCAATAAGAGTGGAAAGTAATACAAATTGTTTCTTTATAAAATGCCACAGAGGAAGATTATACGAAACTAACACCACGGGCCATGTGCTATGAGTTGCACCAACTATATACTTGAATGGATTGAAACCATCTGCTGCCAATCCCAATCGGACATTACGAACATCTTTAGCAAAGTTGGGATGTCTCTTATCAAAATCCTTCCATGCATGAGAGTCTGCCAGGTGGGTTAACATATCACTTTCATGAACTCTTTCTGCATTCCATCTCATTAAATTAGAATCTTTAAATGACATAAAAAATCTTTTCAACCTCTGTTTAAGGGGAAAGTAATTAATTTTCTTTACGACAATCGGTTTCCCCTGTATCACAATCTAACTTTGATGAGTTTGATTTCCCCTGTTCTCTTTCCACCTGGAAGCACTACAAACCATACAAATATCCAAATGGGTAGTTTCCTTTCTAAACAACATACATTTGTTTTCACATGTATCTATGGTCTCATATGTAAAACCTAAGTTCTCTATTAACTTAAGAGCATGGTAATACAACTTGGGAATCTTACCGTCGACAGGAAGAGCTTTTTTCAATAACACGAAAAGAATGTCGAATGATGTGTCTGACCAATTATTCAAAGTCTTAAAATGCAACAACTCCACGATAAACGACAGTTTACTGTAAGAAGTACATACAGGATATAATTCTATTTTCGCATCATCAAGTGCTTCATAAAACCTCCTCGAATCACGATCTGCACCAGAGCGAAGATTTATCTCACCGGTCTCAAGATTCTGGATGTCAATGCCTTCAGGATCCAACCCACATACCATTTCAGTAAGCATTTCATGTATCGGATCATTCATCCTCGCATCAACATCCATCTTAACTGCATCCGTATTTTGACAACGCACATATTATTTTCCATGACGAGTCCAACTCTTATTATTTTTTAGAAATCCATTAAAGAATAGGTGACCCCTCACAGTATCTCGTGTGAATTGATATCTGTTAGCACATTTTCTACATGGACAACTAATATAGTCACTTTCAAATCCTCTGGTGAAGTCAATAAACTACATAATTTCATTGAAATATTCTCTAGATGTTTGATTTGGAAGATCAATCCAACTCTTATCCATAATAATATCTCTATAACAAACATTTACACAATACTTATTACATTTTCATTTTTCAAATCAACTATATTTAAAATAAATACTAATCAATTTGATTGTGAACCATTGATAAAATAATAATGTAAGTGAAGGACCATGTCATACCTGATTGCGCTACAAACCTGGAAGGGAGGGGAGATGAAGGCGGTGCTGCGAGGGAGAGGAGAGGCAGCGAAGGGGAGTTGGAGCCAGAGGCGGTGCAGTGAGGGAGGGGATGGGCGGTGGCGGCGGTGGGGAGCTGGAGGAGAGGAGGCAGTGAGGGGACGAGGGACGACCAACGAGGGGGGGGGGGGTGTCCATGGTGGGGTGGATGTCCGGGGTGTGAGGAGCGATGTTCGGGGTGCGGGGGGGGGGGGGGGGGGGCTGTGGGTGGGTGGGGGGGGGGGGTCTCCGGGGTGTGGGGGGGCTGTCCGGGGTGCAGGGGGGGGGGGTGTCCAGGGTGTGGGGGGGATGTCCGTGGTGTGGGGGGGGGGTGGGGGGGGGGGGGCTGTCCGGGGTGTCGGGGTGCTGTACGGGGTGTTGGGGGGCTTTCTGGGGTGGGGTGGGGGGGTGTCCGGGGTGGGTGGGGGAGGGCCAAGGGTGGAGGCCAAAGGACAGAGGGCAGATGGACGCCAGAGGGGAGGAAGGGCAGGGCGGAGGATGGACGGAGGGCGGAGGGCGGCCGGAGGGTGGCCGGAGCCGGAGGGCAGAGGGTAGAGGGCGGAGGTCGACGAGGGCGGAGGGTGGAGGGTGATGAGGGTGGTGAGCGGTGGAGGGTGGCGAGGGCGTGTGATGACGGGGGAGGGTGCGCGGGGGAGGGCGGTGATGGGGGAGGGCATGCGGCTTGGTCGAGGGTGAGGGAGGAGGCGGGGGGGGGGGGGGGGGGGGCGAAGCCCCCTTTTTTTTGGCAAAGCTCAGCGACCGCTAGAGGAGGTCACCCGTGTCAGGGGGCTTCAAAGACCAATATTGTAGTAGTCATGCATCACTTTCATGAAGGAGTCTCGTGCATCCCTTGTATAAAGAAAAGAACTACAAACCCCCTATTTCATGAAATAACTCACGCCTCTTTGCGATGTTCCCAAAAGCAGACGATAAGTTCTTTAAACCCTCGTTGTGTCTTTGTGAGGAGTATCCCATGGTTAAAACAAGGTTCCTACACACCCTTACTGTGATCTTGGGAAGACAGAACCAAGATCTATTTGTGGTTCCATGAAGAACTTGTGAGCCCCCGTGGTTTTCATGTAGAGGAAGAAGCCCAAGTCAGTGTGAGTGCATGCAATGGAGAAAATAAATAAGAATAGTGTGCATGTGAAGGTTTAACCAAACTGTGAATATCTAAAGAAGAAAACACACTCACAACACACTACCTATTGAGAAGAAGAAATCCAGTTCACACCAAACATATACCCATATGGGTTTTGGGTTCAAGAGGAAGAAAACCCCAAGAACACCTTCTACCGATTTGAGTTGTGTGCAATGGGCCATAAGGACATTCACCTATGTAATCCATTCTTGGATTAATGCATAAAAAAATATAAAAAAAATGGTTCTAAAATGAAGATAAAAAAGGATATTCGGGCTATATAAAATCCTAAGGACCTACACATAAATGACACACATTGAAGAAAAATTAAAATAATAAGTGTGTGTGTGCTATGAACCAAAAAGGAAGATGAAAAATAAAAAAGAAGAATGAGTAATTGTGTGTGCTAAAAATATTACACCCATTGGGGTTTTCACACAAGAAAGAAGAAAAGAATCGTGCTTGCATGCATGTATTCATGCACATGCACATGCAGATAAACTTAAAGGAAGATATTGTGTGTGTTCTTATTGATAAATAAGAATCCAAAAGACAGTGCATGTGAAAAATCTTGAGACATATTCATGCAATCATGCATGAACACATGAACATGTGAAAGGAATTGAGATATCCAATACAAGAAGTTTTGAATCCATGAAATCCATGAATGAAGTGAATGAGTATTGAGAATAAAGCTAGACACTATTAGAAAAAATATTTCATCTAAGTTTGCAGTGCTTGAGAATCCAAGAATGCAGACTAAGATGATATTGTAAAGAATCACTCTTGCATTCTTGAAGAGGTTGTGTGCACCATTGCATAGATATTAGTGAGGCCATGTCTTCATCATAGGAGGGAATAATTTCCTGAGCATTGTTGAATTGAGGATTGATCATGAAAAATGATAAAAATTATTGAGCAAGTATAACAGAACTTACCAAAGGCTTTGGAAGATTCGCGAAGAGATTCACAAGAAAGTGTGATTCAACAAGCTCATGAGGGAAGATCAGAAGATCCATCCATAGTAAATCAAGAAGCATCTCTTGTGAAAGCTAAGAAGAATAAGATTTCTGTGGGTCTCTGAAGTAGGCCAGTGGGACTCTGATAACACTATGGGAAGTAGTATAAAAAACCTATTGTGGGACTCAGGAGAGATATAGTGGGACTCTGTATCAACCATTGTAATTAGTTACCGAATTATAGTGGGGAATCTGTGTTAGAGAGAATAACCAACATATTAAGAAGTTATTATTTGAACCAAACCTTGTAAATCCTTGTGTTCAGGGCCTTTACATTTAATGCATCATTCGATGTAAGGCTGAGAGACACAAGAAAATTGGATCAAGGCATTAACTAGCCATAGAGGTTTAATTGAAAATAATCAATTAGTAAAAAGATTTGAAGGGATCACTAATTAACCCTCTCCCCCTCTCTGTGATTCACACTGATCTGGGCACTTCTGTTGGTATGAGTTGGTTAAGGAAAATAAAAACTCAATCCATTTCCATCATGTGAAATAATAAAAAATTGTAGATTCTATGTGTATATAGGTTCCTGTGACATTATCAATGATGAGAATTTTGAAGGGTAAAATATTCTCAGACATGAGAATGCATGGAAATGAGATTCATAAAGGAGTAAATTTCATCATTCCGTCATCAAATTTTTTTTTACCCATACATTCTAGAAAATGAAAAATATTCTCAAAGATATTACATAGAAATTCAAAAGTTGGTGGAATCTATAATAAAATTAAAATACAAAAAATTTCTATATTTATAAATATGGAGTTGTAATATTTGTTTTTAGCTTATATACAGATAAAGAAAGTGATATTGAATGATTCACATAGTGAAACCTTTTGTATACACCCAAGGAGAATAAAGTTATATCAAGATCACTAAGAGAACTATAGGTGGGAAATATGAAGAAGGAGATTGTGAAATATATATCAATGTATTTGGTATGTCATAATGTGATGTCTGGATGGATAAGTCTAAGGGGACGATGAAACCCTTACCTATACCTACATAGGAATTGGAAAATATCATCATGGATTATGTCACCAATGTTCAAAAAACTTCAAGAGAAAATAATTTAATATGTATTGTGGTGGAATATATTTTAAATATTTCTCACTTAATTTCAATTTGATGGGTCTTCTGGCTTAATGAACATGAAAGGATTTACATTAGAGATGTGGTGAGGATACAAGTAACGTCAATATCAATTTAATATTACTAATATTTAATATTTACCTAACATGGTATAAATAATATATAAAACTTTTTTTGGATTATCATCCAAAAATTTATGTCCAAAAATGCAATACTATTCAAACACTATAGAAAATGTAGAGGGAATTCATGATGAACTTTAATGGAGGATGGGGTCTCTGTCTTCTTCCAACTGAGTTCTCGTACAATAATAGCTTCCAATCAAGAATCCAAATGGAACATTATGAAGAATATAATGTGATGAAATGTAATAAAATTGTGATTTTGGATGATGTTGGTGATCTCAAGTGATTGGAAACTAAACTGGTTCTAGAAATGGTAGAAAATGTCAAGACCAATTACCAAACCATCTGGGCTACTCATAGTGAACAATAGAGTTATAATAATAATCATTAAAAAGAACCAGTGTTTGAGGTTGGTGAAAAATTTGTTCTCATACTATCACCATATAATAGATCAATAATACATGGTCATAAGGGAATGCTAATCCCTAGGTATATTAGACTCTTTGTGATTCGATATCATGTTAGATTTTTGTCTTATCAACTAACAATGCAACCGACACTTTCTTAAGTACACAACATATTCAATATATTCCTATTAAATATGTACATTCCATAACCCATAAATGTACTAAATTTATAGGTTTTATAGCTATAAAATTATCTCTATAGTGCAGATAATAATTAGAATATATTTAAATGTTGTTAAAAACTTTTATAAAAAAAGACAACTCACATAGTCAAAGTACTATAGAGGAACCATAAATACAAAGAGGAAACCTGGGACCTGGTGTAACCCATGATGCAGAAGTATCCTCAACTATTTTAACATTATTATGTAATAATAAATTTTGATGTTAAAATTTTCTATGGTGGGAAGAATGCAACACCTTGATTTTCTAAATAAAAAATAATGTTTGATAGCGTATATGACACACAACTAAAAGCTCAAACAAACCTCGAAATATTATTATTTAAATATTAATATTATACCATATCCATATAATTAGATGGTATTAATGTGATTAAATATTTTCTAGAATATATATTGATTTATTAATAAATGTAAGGTTGTTTTTTAGGATTTTCAGAAAATCTTTATTTTCCAGTGAATGATAAAAAATACTTAAATTTTATTGAAAAATATATTTTTATTTCCATAATATAAAATGTAAAATTATTTTTTAATATTATATTAAATTAAAATTAGTTCTATTATATTATTATTAATGATATTATATAAATTTTAATAAATTTTATTATTTAATTTTCTATAAAAAATCTTTTATTATTAAAATTTCCATTTCAACCTATTTTTTTAATGTTTTTTGAGTTTCATTTTAACTTAATTAATTGTACATATATTAATTGGTTTTTTAAATTAGATCATTTATTTTAAATTATCATAATTAATATTTGGTAATAAGGAAAAGATAATTTTTTTCTTATCGAATAATAAAAAAGTCAAGATTTATTACTATGATTAATGTTAAAATATGTAAACCAAGGTTAAACTAAAGCAATAAATGAAAAAATGAAATATAATTTTTCTAAATTCCATTGGATTTAAATATTTAAAACATGTAAAATATAATATTCAAGAATATTTTTTTAATCATTTACTGTGAATAATACATTCGTATATTTTATTCTTTTTTTAAAATTCCATTTGTGTCCTCCCCACCACATATAAAAGAGAACACCCTCTCCTATTCCATCCAAACATGAAGATACATTTAGTTTATCAAATCAATGAAAAAAATTACCTAACTCTCTATAAACTACCTACAGTCCTAAGATATCATAGAAAACTATGCTTATAAAGAATTAGGTATTAACCTAATGTGGGTTTCCAATGAATATTTGCAATTCTTACCCATGCATTTTAAATTTATTTATTCATCCACCTCAATAAAATATTCTTCAACCATGATGAAAGTTTTAAAAATTATCTTAAATTAAATATATGTTGTTATGTTAATTTCATAACCAATATTCTTCACATATTTTATCAAATGGGAAAAAACCATCATTTGTGAGTATGATAGACTACCATATTATGATACATTATACTTATTTTTCTATCACCACCTCACAATGATGTATATAATGATTGATTTAATGTATATATATTATACATTTGACATATTTATCATTTTTAAAAATAAAAATATCATATATTTTAATGACATTACATTTTACGAAAAATGGTAATGGCATTCATTCGTATGTGTGGATTACCGCCTCCATAATGAGATTTAATTTGATTTAGATTGATGAATCCCATATATGGTCTATATATATATATATTTATTTGATATAGTAATATTATATTTATTATATATTTATCATTATGAAAATTTAAAATAATACTTACCACCATTCCATAATGATCTCTAAAAAATGGAAATGTTACTCATGTGTACGTTCGTACTACCATCTCTGTGAATTTAACATAGTTCATTTTTCATAAAACTATTTCATGTATGGTTTTAAATGTACTATTAATTTATAAATATGATTATAATTTCATGATTATTTTTTTGGTAACATAATAATGGTCTTGTTTACTATATTCATCCTTTTGAGGCCATTTTGTACATATGAGACAAATATAGTCAAAACACCTGACGTTAAATAGTCAGATAATGTAATTTAATATGACATGGTAATAAATAAAATATAATTAATAATAAACATGAAATTATTTTTCAAGAATGTAAATATTTAACATAACATTATTATTAACTAAGATAAATAACTTATGTGACGAGTCAAACACAATGTAAGGGATCTATCTAATACACCCTTTTTCAGGATACAAAAATTTTCTATCTAAATAAATTGATATCAAATTAAGGTGATAAAATTCATCTAAATTATATATATATATATATTCATATATATATATATATATATATATATATATCTCACATGTGTAAATTTAATTTTATCCCATTCTTTTGTTGGGTAATACCATCCATATGATTATTTCACAAATGCCACCATTATAGAATCTCTTTTGATTATGATATGATGCAAGATTATGGAACCCATTATGATTCCATTTTTAATTTATATGTTTATGAATTATTATAGATTTCATTTCTATAGAACACATAATTATGGACATTTAATAATTGTTGAACCTAGATAGATCTCAAATTAATTGGGCAAACTATTTTCTCCTGATATGTTCTGTGTGGAATTAGAGAGTAAACCTTACCCAATATGGGACTATGTCCACTATGTGATTTCATCTTGTTAGTTAGGATTGAACTATTATTACATATATTTTTTTCTAGTTTTCTACTTTTCAAATGTTTTTAAAATCTTATGATTCCATGTTCATTATGTTATGCTACAAAGTGATTACTCACGAGCCTTCTATTTTATAATATCATGTTATTCCTTTGAATCACACATTATGATTACTTTCCTTGGTTATCAATATACTGAGAATTTGAGGTCACCCATTTTATCTATGAAATACATATGTTATTCCATATAGTATTGAGAAATCAATGTAATTTAGGATCTCATTATGGAGACTAAAAAATGACTATTTATCCTCTTGTTGTTTTTTTACATACCTTATCTACCAATGATACCAGTAATTTTTGACAATTATTATATATTAAGGGTTATTTATATAAAAAATGTAACAATATTTTTAAAAGTAATGGTTCCCTATAATTTAGATTCTAAAAATTTTATCTTATAGGTCTTTTTAGGAGGACCATTAATTTTATATGCATAATAGACATGAGTATGATTCCTCATCTTAGAACTACCTGCTAATCATTTTTTTTTTCATTTCAAATGGCCAGTTTAAGGGGTTTTCGGTACCCAAACACTATTTCACCACATCCAGTAACTTCACCACATCCTAAACAGAACCGCATTTCAAATTTCATAACCAAATTCAAATCCCCGCCATCTGCCTCAAGCCACGACCCAAGCGTCAACGTACACAGACCTAGAGCTGCGCACCTGCCACAACAGTCCTTGTCTGCTCAGTCCACACACCTTCCGAAGACCACGCGATAGCCTGTCCTCGATCCACTGGACTACCTCGAGCCACACACCTACACTAGGTCAGAAACAAAAACCAGATCGCCAGCGAGCTTCTCCGGCCTCCATCGACACCGCAACGCCATCTTCCCTCCGACATCACCACTTAATCACCACTGGTGGAATCACAGTGGGAACTTTCACTCACAAACAATCAACAACATCACCGGAAAGAACCGTCCACGCCATCGCCATCGCCATCTCCAAATACATCGCCTCACCGAAGGCACCAAAAGACACATAAACGATTGAAAAAAAAATCCATAATACTTGAACAACCATACATCACATCACCAAGAAACGAGATGAAAGGAAGAATCAAAAACCATTTCTGAATGGTTAGAAATCACAGTAGCACCACCCAACTGCACCAGCAATACTCTGAATCTGAAGATCCCACCGCTACCGACCAAAATGACTGCTTTAGACACGATGAAACCCCACCACACTCACCTGAGAAAGGCCGGGACCCCAAGCACTGCCGACACAAGAGCGCGACCATCACACACTGAGAGGCACACCTCAGGACACCAGCAAGCTGTCGAGAACAAACCCAGGAATGCTCCGAAGAGTATGCCGTCGACGGTGACCGGTCTTACACCCGCAGGATTGAACCAGCAACCACCGAAGCCCAAAGAAAAGATCCGAGACAAGGGAAGACCACGAAACCGCACGGTGCCGCAGAGAACCTGGCCGAATCACTGAGCACGAGAGGAAGCACCGCGTCGTCTGCAGCGAAGGGGTAGCGGCAACGAGAGGGAAACCCTAGCTTGGGAGCCCTTTACGGGCGCATCAGGTTCTACTTAAAACGTGTGTTGCTAACACCGACTCCCAGAGGGGGGCCCCCACCAGCCCAAGTGCGCACCATGTTCCCCAGCTAAGAAATGGCTTTGAATCACCCTGTTCATAATACGAACAGTGTTTGAGCCTGGTGGGACTCGATCCTGCGCCAGTTCCCATGGAGAGCGAGGGGTACAACCAACGGGTACCACTCAGCTAACACCCCATGGGCTTGAAACGTGTGTTGCTAACACCGACTCCCAGAGGGGGCCCCCACCAGCCCAAGTGCGCGCCACGTTCCCCAGCTAAGAAATGGATTTGAATTGCCCTGTTCATAATACGAATAGTGTTCGAGCCTGGTGGGACTCGATCCTGCGCCAGTTCCCATGGAGAGCAAGGGGTACAACCAGTAGGTACCACTCGGATAACACCCCATGGGCTCCTCATCTTAGAACTAAATACCTATTAAACTACATCAATCATCTTAGAGCTACCCTATTATCTTTAATATCCATCATGATGGATCAATTTACTATAATTCAAATCATTCAAGACCCCAAATGTTCCTATAAAATAGCATATCAATGTTGGAAGAGAGAATTCATTCACACTCCACTTCAAGTACTAAAAATTGATTATTGTAGAGAACGTTTTCTTACATTGACAAACACTGAATCTAATTTATAATTTTTTTAGTGATTTTACTATATGTTATGTGAAGAGAAACAAAAGTTTATTTTAATTCCCTATGACACAATTATTGAAATATGGTGTAAGGAATAATTATATAAAAATATCCTATGTTGAATACAAAAAAAGCTACTCACAATATCTTATTTTACATTTAATAATGAAGATCCCATGGTATTTTTGAGGTATTTTTTATTATATAAAAACACTATATTTACTAATTATGTTTATCATGAAAACTTCCTCCATTTTCTATGTATTTTCTAAAAATATTTTTCACAAATTTCATATTTAATGGAATTTTATTCAAGGGATCAATAAAGGGAATATTCATGTTAAATGTATCAAACATATCTTGATACCTAAGATAGTGTGGTTTATTATATATTCCAACTAACCCCTTATGGAAATGAAATGGGTTGTTACAAATTGTAAAAAATATGTTGGTTCCAATATTTTTACTCTACCACTACTATCATAATTTCTAAATTTATTTTTCTTTATTTCAGATTCATTTTTTTTCATTTTTATTTTATGTGTAGAACATTTTTCATGTTCATTTTAGATAATGAAATTATCATTTAAAGACTTTATAGGTTCTATATTTCCAATATCATGTTTTATTAATACCTTTATATAATATCCCATAGCCTTTCCATAACATCATACTATCTTTTCAAACCATATATTATAGTAATAGTGATTGAATTTTCTCTAGGATTCCCTTCTATTATAGTGGTAAATTTACATTTTTATAAAATAGAAAAATTTCATTATGATTATCCCATTTATATTTGAATATATTTAATTTTATATTCAATGTTTAAAATTTGAAAATATATTTCATCTTTGTTCTATTATTCCTGAGAGTCTATTTGTTATTTAATTTGGCGTATCATAACCACTAGATTCACTTGAGAATTTGAGGGTGTTGTTCTATTATAGTTATTATATTAATAACATGGATGATTTGTTAACCTTGGTAAAATATGTTATTAAGAACTTCATGATCTCTCCATGACAGGTTTGGGTTATTCTTATATCCATGTTCATAACTACAAAAAAATGTATCATTATTACACTTATATATAGCCATAAATCCATAAACTATGTAATCTCATCAAGATAAATATACATATCAATGTTAAGATGGTTTTCCTTTTAATTAATAAACATTCCCCACTGTTGAATTTTATACATAAGTATATTTTCTAAATTATTATTACATATTGAATTATCTTACTCACTCCTATGAATTATTCTTATCCAAGAAAATTTTTATTTGTAGTATGGAGAGTTTATTAATGATTTGTTTCAACTACTCAATTTTTTATATACATAATCTCCACTACATGATTGATCAACTAAGGTTTGAATATAAGGAGTCCGAACAATCAACAAAGTGTCCATTTTTAAGTGAAGAAAACATGTATGGTTGATACAATACCTAATAATACCTTTAAATATTTCCCAAGACTCATCAATTAAATCACCTTAATCTTGAGTAAAATGGTAATTATATTCCTCCATTCAATTTTAATTCTCTAAGGAAATAATTTCATAAAAAAGGAATTCAAAATCTAGTCCCTTTTAAAAATATTTATTCATTTAACTACAGGAACTAGATCCTAGAATTTAAATTCATTTTTAAAGTAAGGATAATCAATTTAATCTCTTACCTTATAATTACATAAATTGCAATCAATTGAAAAAAATATAAATGAACATAATTGAGAATTATATTATCTAATTATTTAAAACAATATATGATAATATCATGAAGTGGTAAGATTTGTTCATATAATAATTTATGGGACATGGCCTCCACCAAATATAGGATGGGTAACAAGAAATAGTTGGTGGTTAAAACTACATAATCACAGGCCTCTTAAAAACATGTTTTATTTACTATAATGTAATGATTAATTCATTTGGGTTTAGAGGATTATCATTATCAATATTTACAATTATAGTTTTATTTTTCCTTTTTAGAGCACTAAATTATTATTTAATTTTTTTGTATAAAGGGATTCAAAATTTTATATTTTTATTTAGGGAGCATGAAAAACATATTTACTTTTTTTCATGAATAAGATCACTTGTTTTTCAATATTTAATTTTTTTAAACATATGTTTCCTTCCCTAGATATAGAGCCAAATTTTGACTTGAACACTTCATCAAGGGATATAAAAAATAAATTATTATATACTTAGACTCTACAAAACTAGCTAGTACAGTAGTGATGGGTTATCCCAATTGATATGGATTTTTATAATATCTGGATATTTCAAAATAATACTTTGTTCGATAGCATATATTGTAACACCCCAGGTAAATAATGAATATGAAATTTTCATATTTATCCAAATTTGTGAATAAAATATTAATATGACTTTAAAGGGGATGCTATGCTCGATGGCGTACCCAACACGCAACAACGAGTTTCTTGGGAATCTTACGTTGCACTCTAATAATAAAATAATATTATTTCAAATGATAGTTAACATGTAGCCGTTGTATTGGCGGGAATGGATAGAAATAACTAAAATATGATTATATATGTTTTTTTAAATGTTTTTACATTTATAAAATAAAAGATAAAGGCTTAAAATACAGAAAGAATTCAATTTTAGGCGTATATGCCCTAGTTTTCACTAAAGGTTCACTTATCACCTTTTGATGGAGAACCGTCATTAAATATAGTTTTGTTCACTCTTAAACATTCTTTTGGACCAAATAAAACTCTTATTAAGAATCGGGACATCAAAATTTACTTTGTGTAAATTTTTGGTATCTTTCCGATAAAGTTCATTTTTTTAATGAATAGTGTAAAATGTTGTATTTTAATTCAAAACTACTTTTTAATCTAATTTATTTATATGATTAGATTATATTTTGAATTTGTTTTAAAGTGAAATTAGAAAATATTTTTACCATTAAATCCAATAGTGGTCGTTGGAATCAATTTCACTTTGAAATCAGACTTAAACCAGTGTCAATCTTTTGATACTTATTGTTTCATAAAAACACGCTATTTGCTCTGACAACGGGAATTAATTATTAAATTAATTAATGTGACTTATATGTTTTGAATTTTGTAAAATATACTTCATTTTTTAATTCGTAATATCAAATATATCTTAGGGTGAATTTTTGGTAATTTTCTGAAAAACTTCAATTTTGGATGAATAGTGAAACCACTAAGTGGTAATCAAGCAAACTTATTTTTCAGTTAAATGAAAGTTTACCACTAATGTGTATTGAATTTTGAAAATCCGACATACATGGTTGTCATTAAGAAGTAAAATGTGGTTCAATGAGATTAAAATAATTTTTTGGTGAATAGTAACTTATTAAGTTTTTAATCGCGATTAGTGGTAACTAGTGTAGTTTAAGGTATAAATAATGCTTTAATGATATGAAATGACCTAGAAACATGTACCAACCTTATTGGTTGTGTCATGGCCGACCAAGACAAGCCATGGGTCAACTTGGGGACCCCATGGATCCACTTTGGTTGGGAAATGACATAAATAACATTTTATTTAATGTAAAAGTAAAATTGACACAAACATGATATGTTTTACTAAAACAAATTTTAAGTGGGGTTATACAAGTCATCCTTTTGATTATAAATATTCATTGGAAATATAAAAAGACTTCATACATCATAGTATTTTTTTTATAATTTTTAGACATTAAATAAATTAAATTATTTATGACATAATAATGATGCAGCGATGACATCATTATTTGACGATTTAAATAAAATGGAAAGATAATGTAAAATCTATGAACTACACATGTCCAAAACTTATTGGATGAGTGGATTTCGAAGCCTTATCACCTTATCCACGAATTATATCAATGTGGAACCTTTTAAAACAGAAACACATTTTCAAATAAAGTAATATTTATTTACTTTTCAAAAGTACCCCTCCTCTCCTCTTATAAAAGGCCCCCACCTCTACCTCATTTAACACACTCCTCAAGCCTTTGGCTCGGCCAACCCCTGCCCATTTACTCTCTCTCCATCCCTCTCCTCATCCTAGAGGATTCCCTTTGGGCATAATCCTTTCAAAGGAAGCCTTTAGGCTCAAATCAAAAGGAGTTACACTTTTAAAGGTAATTCATTCTCTCATGTTCATTTGTTTTATTTTGCTTCTCCAACCCCCTAAACTCTTTTTATTTACTTATTTTGTAACAACACCAATATATTAAATATACTAGGATGTTGTTATAAGATTTATTCGAGCTACACTCTCACACAACTACATCAAATGGTTAAAGAACATACGGTTTCCATGGATGGTGAAATTCTGCCTCCCGAAACGATGATTGTTCAATACTCATTTAACACATTCAAAGGTGGCCATTATGATGTCACTATTTTTATATGTGATATATAATATGTTTATGTTTTCCTTATTCTTCTGTATTTTTCATTTTTGTCTCACCTTTATGGCTTCCATTATGGGTATACGCGATATCTTCATTTAAGGAAGTGCGGACTACCGCCCCCTCAAAGTGATTTGATTCGTTAAATACCATATGTGGGATGTATAAAGGATGAAAATATGATATTATATATGATATTATACTGGAATTATAATATACCTTTATATCATTATTATTCCATTCTATAAAATACGAAATAGAATTGAAAGTAGCGTTCATGCGTACGTACGACTTACCGTCTCCATGAACGGTGCATTTCATTTCTTACCTCTAAATGATTATGTAATGTTATAAATGCATGCATGTACTGGATATATATGACATATATGATATCTACATCATGAATACAATTATGGATATAATAAACATTTGGCCACACGAACAACATGTAATTGTAAGAAGTCCACTTTCGACTTAAGAACCAAATATCGGCAAAACAAATATTATTAACTTAAATGATTAAATAATGTTTATGACATGGTAATAAGTGGTATAAAAGGAATAATGAACTTGAAAAAGGTTCTTAAGGAAGTATAAATTAACTCAAGTTTATTATTCAGGAGATTAAAGAACGATCGAGTCAAGTCGGACCCGAGGTAAGGGATCTTATTCTCTCTAAGTACACTCTTTTATGTCATTCCTTTTAAAATCATATTTCTTATGATTGGGATGTTCTTTTATATTACTCCTACTGTACTTATTATGTTTGTATTATGAGAGACCCTATTTCCTCTCATCAATCCATTTTGGAAGTTTTGAGTGGCGCCATTAGGCTGCCGAATTTTCGTAAGGGATTTTTCATCTCACTTTTATTCCCGTGAGATTTATGCTACATTTGCCACAATTTCCTTTGAGTGGTGTATGTACTGCCATTATTCTACTCTTTGTGTAATATACTTTCCTTTATGAGTATTTACATCAATGATTTATTGTCCTTCTTTCATGGGGTGTATGTTTTGAAAGATACCCAAGTCGGTAAGGGAACCTTTCACCCTCCTTTTTTTTCAAAAGACTTCTTTTGTTGGGTCTTTTAATTTACATATTGTTATGTTGGGATATGTTCTCATATATCCTTATTGATGTAAATTTTATGTCCAAGTGATGAGATACACTTTTTATCTCTCATCAACTCATTTTGATGTGATGTCGTTAGGCTGTCAAGGGAACTTTTTAACCCAATTTCGATTTTCTTTGGGTTCAACATGTAGTCATTGAATATGTCATCCATTGAATATGTGTGAATGACCTTTTATTGTTTTACACTTAATATCCACCTATATTGGGGGTATTTATATTTGGCACACATATTTTGAGATTGATTTGCCCTTAATTTAAGGATACCTTCTTTATAAGGGATTTCATCACATTTGACATTTCTATTGAGGGTTCATTGTTGTTATGCACCAATTCACTCTTATATGGTGTATATACTGTCCTTTGGAGTATTATATCATGAATCCTTTTATTCTCATGATATTATAAATTTTTTACTAAATGTTATTCCTCGATTATTGTATTCAAGTGTCTCTAATTTTGGTAAAACCCCTTTAACCAAAATATCATTTTAAATGTTTTAATTATTTGTTCTTATTAATATCCATGTTTTCAAAATGGTTTTAAGGATTTATTTATATGGATATTAATGGTTTAAAGTGTTAAAAGCTTCAAGGTGGTTTGGGACACTTTGATTCAAAAATCTCTTTATTAAATGTTTTAAATGGTTTTGGAAATGGTTTCTTTTTGAATGGATTCATTATTTCAATATCCTAAAATGTTATATTGTGATTGAAATGTGGAAATGTTATGTTTCCTTTATTCATGTTTTATGTGATACGATTATGTTATGGTTCTTGGGCATTGTTATGAAGAACGGGTGGTTCCGTGATAAACTAAGGGCGGGTGAGTCCGATATAGCTCTCCAATGCATTGGGTAACGCGAAGGAGTGAAACGTTAAGGTTTCTCCGAAGAGATTTAGGGAATATACTGTGATGGGTATTCCAAACGTAACCAAGAGGGTTACTCCCTACGTAAGAATGTTATGAATGCCTCAAGTTACCTTTTTTTCTTCTGATTTATTCATGGTTTGATGAGGTATGAAAGTGCCTTTGTTTTATGGGTAAAGTATGATTTTATTCTTATGTATATATGAACTCATGTTTCCTTTCCATATTTTTATAACCCTTACTGAGCTTTTTATGCTCATCCCAAGTTTTTGAAATGTTTTTCACAGGTCAAGGGAAAGGTGCGTGATGTGATGATAGTGTCAAGGATGTGTCAAGAAAGAATCTGTGTTTAATTTTAAATAGGTTTCCGTTGATGGGAAGAATGAATATTGTCTTTTATGTAACCACTTTGTTTAAATGTGGAATGTAATGAATGTTTCATGATCTAATTATCTAAAACTCTAAACCTAAAAAGATACTCAATGTGTAATCTTGTAATAACTCAAGATTAAGTAAGGTTTAAGGCTGGGGCCTTATAGTTGGTATCAAAGGTCGGTTTAGATAACTTTAGAGGTTAGGGTATTCCTTAAGCATAAGTGACATTACCATAATGGTTAGGATTTCAGAAAGAGTCCTAGTTTTAGATAAAGTGAATGAGTAAGTGTATCTTAGTGTTTACCTTCCTCATTAGTACATGATGGTTTTGTTGATATACTCACACTGACCTTTTTGGTTTTAGTAAATGGCTGGATCTAGCAGGCACCAAAGTGACAATGGATTTCAAGGAAACTGTGGTGGTTCTCTGATTAAGATACTGGATGAGATGGGGGATTCAATGAGGAATCTCATAGTTGTTCTAAACAAACTATCCAGGAGTCATGATCAACCACTTCAACCTTGGTGAGTTCTCTAATGCATCATGTACGAGATGGACAACTCGATGTGGAAATTCAGGTAATAATTATTAAGGTAACCATTAGGGTTTATATGATCCTTACTTTTTAGGTAATTGTGGGTTACTCTATGATATGATGGAAAATGAAAGGAATGAGATAAACTTGAGGTTAAAATATGTTATGATTATTCTTGAAGATTTTATCTCATTTTGGGGAACGTTTTAAGAATTATATAGTTTTGGAAAAAGGACAACACGCAGACCGTGTGACATCCCGTCGCATCGGACAAAGCTGCGGGAATCGAACCCACAACCAAAGTGCGACTGGTATTTATCGCCTACCACTGGACTATGTGAAGTCCCTAGTTAGTTTGAATGATTCTTTCTGGTTATATGATTTTATGAATTAAGAGTAAGATGATTTTGGGTTATTTATGAAAATTATTAACCTATCATTGAGGATATGTGATTAGGTTAATTACTTTTCAAAATGAGACTTTAGGAGCAACTGATATTGTTTGGAGATAAATGTTACGATTTATCTTGGAAGACTATGCGACTAAATCCTTCAAATATTTGGGTTTCAATATTATATTGGTTTACTTTGAAGAATTTTATGGACAAATTGATTATAGAATGGTCCTCGTTGAACTTTGGGTTTTGTTGGACAAATTTTGGAGATTAAGAATAAATTTTCTTTTTATAAAGTGCTATCCTTTTCTTGATTATTTGACCTTGTACTAGCCTTTTTGGTTTTGGATTTGGTTAAAGTATAAAGACATGGGAAGTATATAGTTCTATTTTGTGGATTAGGTGATTCTCTAGAAGTTGATTATAGTACTCTTAATGTGAACAAGTCTTCCTAAATACTCGTCTTTTGGAGAAAATATGAGTTTGTGTAAGGAATCTAATAAAAGTTGAAAGTAAATATGATAAGTGATTATGTTTCCTTATTAATAAATTCCTCAATAAAAAGTAACTTAAAACAAAAATGTTGTCTATTAACTTTTCCTACTGGGGAATCGAATACCGTTTAACCCATCACAAGTTTGTGATTTTCTCATGGTTAACTTTCTCCTAAACATGTTTTCTATCACTCTCCGTCAGAACATGACCCTTTTTTTTCCTCCATGTCCATATTTTCATACTTGGAATCCTAGTATGGGTTAACTCGGGTGACCTTTGTACTTATCTTTCTTTATTTTAAAGTGTTTGTTTTACCGACTTTTGTTCCGATGTGGGACTTTCAAGGATGTTTCCAAGCGCAATTTTAAAATTGCGAGGACGCAATTCCCAAAAGGGGGGAAGGATGTAACACCCCAGGTAAATAATGAATATGAAATTTTCATATTTATCCATATTTGTGAATAAAATATTAATATGACTTTAAAGGGGATGCTATGCTCGATGGCGTACCCAACACGCAACAACGAGTTTCTTGGGAATCTTACGTTGCACTCTAATAATAAAATAATATTATTTCAAATGATAGTTAACATGTAGCCATTGTATTGGCGGTAATGGATATAAATAACTAAAATATGATTATATATGTTTTTTTAAATGTTTTTACATTTATACAATAAAAGATAAAGGCTTAAAATACGGAAAGAATTCAATTTTAGGCGTATATGTCCTAGTTTTCACTAAAGGTTCACTTATCACCTTTTGATGGAGAACCGTCATTAAATATAGTTTTGTTCACTCTTAAACATTCTTTTGGACCAAATAAAACTCTTATTAATAATCGGGACATCAAAATTTACTTTGTGTAAATTTTTGGTATCTTTCCGATAAAGTTCATTTTTTTAATGAATAGTGTAAAATGTTGTATTTTAATTCAAAACCACTTTTTAATCTAATTTATTTTATGATTAGATTATATTTTGAATTGGTTTTAAAGTGAAATTAGAAAATATTTTTACCATTAAATCCAATAGTGGTCGTTGGAATCAATTTCACTTTGAAATCAGACTTAAACCAGTGTCAATCTTTTGATACTTATTGTTTCATAAAAACACGCTATTTGCTCTGACAGCGGGAATTAATTATTAAATTAATTAATGTGACTTATATGTTTTGAATTTTGTAAAATAGACTTCATTTTTGAATTCGTAATATCAAATATAGCTTAGGGTGAATTTTTGGTAATTTTCTGAAAAACTTCAATTTTTGATGAATAGTGAAACCACTAAGTGGTAATCAAGCAAACTGATTTTTCAGTTAAATGAAAGTTTACCACTAATGTGTATTGAATTTTAAAAATCCAACATACATGGTTGTCATTAAGAAGTAAAATGTGGTTCAATGAGATTAAAATAATTTTTTGGTGAATAGTAACTTATTAAGTTTTTAATCGCGATTAGTGGTAATTAGTGTAGTTTAAGGTATAAATAATGCTTTAATGATATGAAATGACCTAGAAATATGTACCAACCTTATTGGTTGTGTCATGGCCGACCAATACAAGCCATGGGTCAACTTGGGGACCCCATGGATCCACTTTGGTTGGGAAATGACATAAATAACATTTTATTTATTGTAAAAGTAAAATTGACACAAACATGATATGTTTTACTAAAACAAATTTTAAGTGGGGTTATACAAGTCATCCTTTTGATTATAAATATTCATTGGAAATATAAAAAGACTTCATACATCATAGTATTTTTTTTATAATTTTTAGACATTAAATAAATTAAATTATTTATGACATAATAATGATGCAGCGATGACATCATTATTTGACGATTTAAATAAAATGGAAAGATAATGTAAAATCTATGAACTGCACATGTCCAAAACTTATTGGATGAGTGTATTTCGAAGCCTTATCACCTTATCCATGAATTATATCAATGTGAGACCTTTTAAAACCGAAACACATTTTCAAATAAAGTAATATTTCTTTACTTTTCAAAAGTACCCCTCCTCTCCTCTTATAAAAGGCCCCCACCTGTACCTCATTTAACACACTCCTCAAGCCTTTGGATCGGCAAACCCCTGCCCATTTACTCTCTCTTTATCTCTCTCCTCATCCTAGAGGATTCCCTTTGGGCAGAATCCTTTCAAAGGAAGCCTTTAGGCTCAAATCAAAAGGAGTTACACTTTTAAAGGTAATTCATTCTCTCATGTTCATTTGTTTTATTTTGCTTCTCCAACCCCCTAAACTCTTTTTATTTACTTCTTTTGTAACAACAACAGTATCTTAAATATACTAGGATGTTGTTATAAGATTTATTCGAGCTACACTCTCACACAACTACATCAAATGGTTAAAGAACATACGGTTTCCGTGGATGGTGAAATTCTGCCTCCCGAAACGATGATTGTTCAATACTCATTTAACACCTTCAAAGGTGGACATTATGATGTCACTATTTTTATATGTGATATATAATATGTTTATGTTTTCCTTATGCTTCTGTATTTTTCATTTTTGTCTTACCTTTATGGATTCCATTATGGGTATATGCGATATCTTCATTTAAGGAAGTGCTGACTACCGCCCCCTCAAAGTGATTTGATTCGTTAAATACCATATGTGGGATGTATAAAGGATGGAAATATGATATTATATATGATATTATACTGGAATTATAATATACCTTTATATATTTATTATTCCATTCTATAAAATACGAAATAGAAATGAAAGTAGCGTTCATGCGTACGTACGGCTTACCGTCTCCATGAACGGTGCATTTCATTTCTTACCTCTAAATGATTATGTAATGTTATAAATGCATTCATGTACTGGATATATATGACATATATGATATCTACATCATGAATACCATTCTAGATATAATAAACATTTGTCCACACGAACAACATGTAATTGTAAGAAGTCCACTTTTGACTTAAGAACCAAATATCGGCAAAACAAATATTATTAACTTAAATGATTACATAATGTTTATGACATGGTAATAAGTGGTATAAAAGGAATAATGAACTTGAAAAAGGTTCTTAAGGAAGTAGAAATTAACTCAAGTTTATTATTCAGGAGATTAAAGAACGATCGAGTCAAGTCGGACCCGAGGTAAGGGATCTTATTCTCTCTAAGTACACTCTTTTATGTCATTCCTTTTAAAATCATATTTCTTATGATTGGGATGTTCTTTTATATTACTCCTACTGTACTTATTATGTTCATATGATGAGAGACCCTATTTCCTCTCATCAATCCATTTTGGAAGTTTTGAGTGGCGCCGTTAGGCTGCCGAATTTTCGTAAGGGATTTTTCATCTCACTTTTATTCCCGTGAGATTTATGCTACATTTGCCACAATTTCCTTTGAGTGGTGTATGTACTGCCATTATTCTACTCTTTGTGTAATATACTTTCCTTTATGAGTATTTACATCAATGATTTATTGTCCTTATTTCATGGGGTGTATGTTTTGAAAGATACCCAAGTCGGTAAGGGAACCTTTCACCCTCCTTTTTTTTAAAAAGACTTCTTTTGTTGGGTCTTTTAATTTACATATTGTTATGTTGGGATATGTTCTCATATATCCTTATTGATGTAAATTTTATGTCCAAGTTATGAGATACACTTTTTATCTCTCATCAACTCATTTTGATGTGATGTCGTTAGGCTGTCAAGGGAACTTTTTAACCCAATTTCGATTTTCTTTGGGTTCAACATGTAGTCATTGAATATGTCATCCATTGAATATGTGTGAATGACCTTTTATTGTTTTACACTTAATATCCACCTATATTGGGTGTATTTATATTTTTCACACATATTTTGAGATTGATTTTCCCTTAATTTAAGGATACCTTCTTTATAAGGGATTTCATCACATTTGACATTTCTATTGAGGGTTCATTGTTGTTATGCACCAATTCACTCTTATATGGTGTATATACTGTCCTTTAGAGTATTATATCATGAATCCTTTTATTCTCATGATATTATAAAGTTTTGACTAAATGTTATTCCTCGATTATTGTATTCAAGTGTCTCTAATTTTGGTAAAACCCCTTTAACCAAAATATCATTTTAAATGTTTTAATTATTTGTTCTTATTAATATCCATGTTTTCAAAATGGTTTTAAGGATTTATTTATATGGATATTAATGGTTTAAAGTGTTAAAAGATTCAAGGTGGTATGGGACACTTTGATTCAAAAATATCTTTATTAAATGTTTTAAATGGTTTTGGAAATGGTTTCTTTTTGAATGGATTCATTATTTCAATATCCTAAAATGTTATATTGTGATTGAAATGTGGAAATGTTATGTTTCCTTTATTCATGTTTTATGTGATACGATTATGTTATGGTTCTTGGGCATTGTTATGAAGAACGGGTGGTTCCGTGATAAACTAAGGGCGGGTGAGCCCGATATAGCTCTCCAATGCATTGGGTAACGCGAAGGAGTGAAACGTTAAGGTTTCTCCGAAGAGATTTAGGGAATATACTGTGATGGGTATTCCAAACGTAACTAAGAGGGTTACTCCCTACGTAAGAATGTTATGAATGCCTCAAGTTACCTTTTTGTCTTCTGATTTATTCATGGTTTGATGAGGTATGAAAGTGCCTTTGTTTTATGGGTAAAGTATGATTTCATTCTTATGTATATATGAACTCATGTTTCCTTTCCATATTTTTATAACCCTTACTGAGCTTTTTATGCTCATCCCAAGTTTTTGAAATGTTTTTCACAGGTCAAGGGAAAGGTGCATGATGTGATGATAGTGTCAAGGATGTGTCAAGAAAGAATCTGTGTTTAATTTTAAATAGGTTTCCGTTGATGGGAAGAATGAATATTGTCTTTTATGTAACCACTTTGTTTAAATGTGGAATGTAATGAATGTTTCATGATCTAATTCTCTAAAACTCTAAACCTGAAAAGATCCTCAATCTGTAATCTTGTAATAACTCAAGATTAAGTAAGGTTTAAGGCTGGGGCCTTATATATATGACACACAACATCTAGCTCACATAAATTAAGAAATAATATAATATTAAAAATTACCATTATAACCATGTCATTGAATTGGTGGGTTTAAATAAGAGTAACCATATTATGAAATATATATATAATTCTCCCAGTCAATACATATATATTGAATAATTTTTTTGAAATAAAAACTATTTTTTTATTAATTTTGTTTTATGCTCCAAAAAGTGATTTCATTAAAAAAAATATTTTCATTGACCTTCTTATAAAACATTTTAATTAATTTTTAAAAAAATTATAAAGACTATTTTATAAAAAATATTCACTTATTTAAATATAAATATAAAAAATACCAAAATGTTAAATTTTGGTATTTTTTTAAATAGATAATTTTCTCATTGAATATTGAAAATGTACTGATTTTATAGATAATGACCATTTCCATTCATGTATTTAAAAACAACCATTTTCTTTTGAATTTATTTTTAAATTTAATTATCTCTTTGATATTAAACCTAATTAAATTAATTTCAATAGTTTTGACATAATTATTATATTTGGGGTGAAAACATGTTTATACATAACAATGAATTTTCATGCAATATAGTTTTATGTCTCTTTTTGTTCATTTATTTTAAAAGAGATTTAGTAAAGTTATTTGAGTTTAATTTTATAATATGGATTTAATATTTTGAAGGATAATATCCAAATTTGGGGATTAAGTCAACATTAATTTTGGTCATAATGAATAGAATCCTTCTTAAAAATGTTTTAACCATGATATGGGTAAAATAGGAACAAAATAGTGAAAAATGTAAATTAATTATTTTAAAAAATCCATACACAATCCTATAATTTATTTTATGAGAGTAATTTTACCACCACTTCAAATATTTGAATGTATAGGATTTTGGATAAAGATAAGGAAAAAAACATAACATAAATAATAAAGTAATCTCATGATGGAAATAATAGATCTCATAATTGTTGAAAAACGTGAGGACTAAAAATAATTACTATCCTAAAAATTACCCACATGAAAATCTTACTTTATAAAACAAGAAAATATATATCTATAAAAATTAACCTCTACACCCATTTTCAAAATACCTCTGATGACATAAACTTATTAACAAATCATGGATTGGAAAAATAATAACTAGGTGACCTCAAAATCTCAATTAAGAAAAAATATCCCACAAATTATTAGATTATAAACATGAATGGGGATATTAGCGAGTGGATACATATATTTTTAAAAGATCATATTTCAATATATAATAATTATATATGATTTTAGACTAACATAAGTTCATAAATGAACTATTATGGATGCATAAAATAAAAATATATGACTTTTGAACATGAAATAAAACTGAAGAATACTTTACAACTAAGGCTTAATAATGTAAATAATGAATTTTTATGAAATTAACCGCACCGTGATTTTTTTATAAAATAATGAAATAATTAAAAACATGGGACAATAATAAGAATATGAAACACTTTATGATAAATTCAAATATTAAAATTCCTATGTGAACAAACTCATTATTTATAAGGATGGAAATGTGAGAAAACCCACCATTCCCAAAATTATGTTAAAAAACTCTTTATTTCCTTGTGAGACTATCTCTTGAAATATAATATTAAAAAATTAATTTGATGGTGATATAGTTACCCAAGAGTAATCAAACATGCATATTTATTCTACTTAATATCAATCATAAGCTTATCCAACTAAACCCATGAAAGGAGAATCTGTTTCTTAAACTCTAATAAAAATTATAATACAAAAGAAATATAAAAGGGAAAAAGGATATCAAGGTACACATATTTAAAAATTAATAATATAATAATAAATTATTAGGGATGATAAAAAAATCACATCATATGATATATACATTGGACGGAAAATTTAACTGAAATTGAATTTTTTTTCAAAAAACCATTCAAACATTACTATAAATTATTATCTAAAAAGTTTGTTTACAAACGTTTTTTAATGAGGGAAAGAGAATAAATTTTAAAAATTTATTATATAGAGTTAAAAATAAATTTAACATGAATTACATAAAGGTTGTAAAAAAGGTGGAGTGGAAGATAAATATTTTTTTTAAAATGGTTGTAAAACCTTATTTTTAAAATATTTTCAAAAACCATTACCTGTAAGCACATATCAGAAAAAGATTAAAAAAATTTCTTCTTAAATTTTTTTGATTATGATGTGAATCTTATAAAATAATCCATAATATCTTTCCAAAATATAGAGGTGAAAATTTGTAAGAGGTAAAATATGTTGTCAAATTAAAAAAATCAATTGTATAGATGGGAGTTACTCTTAGAACAAGTAGACTTTCATAATAGAAGATATATTTTCAAAGAACTAATTATTTATAATGATAAGTAATTTATATAGTTATAAATGGAAAAACAATTAAATTACTAATTTGGTAGGTTAAAAAATTATTTTAAATAATACTCACATAATAAAGGCTATGGCTCAAAGAATCAGAAATTGCAATGATGAAACCTTTACGTTGAATTCTCTCTTAGTTGATCACATTATAAAATCCTACATAAAAACAAAAAAAATCTTATTTAATTAATTCAGAACCATTTTCCCATCCATAAACTTTCATATACATCCTTTATATAAATACACTTGAATGGTATTATATATGAGTATTTATCACATAAAGATTGAAATTCAAGTAATGTTTTTTGAAATATGAAATCTATAAATGTATTGTGAAATGGATTAGTGAGAGGTAAAGATATTATATTATTAACATTTAATAATTATATAATTAAATTATTGGTTATAAATATTGTGAAATCATAATAAAATGGAAATATAATGGCTTAAAACAAAGGATTTTCTTGAATTGAAAACATGATAGAGAAAACTAATGAGTGATTTTTGTAGCTTAATGACTATAAAAACATATTTATAAAATGTTTTTATGAGAGGGAAGGGTAGTCTATCATAATTGGGGTTTAATTTTGAAATTAATATATTTATTATGAACATATAAAAGAAGGAAAAATTAACACATTAGTGGTTTATCAGAAAATATGTACATAAATCAAAAAGAAGGGGGAAACCCCCTTACATTTCCATGTAGAAAATTAATTCTTGGGAGGAATACTTATAACATTAGGAACATGATTTAGTGTATTTATATAGGTTTGTAGGTAAATTCATGATGTATTCTTTTAGGATGGATGAGAATAAGATAATAAGAGGCAGTGATAACCTTTTTCGTTTATAAGGAAGGGTTATTTCATGGAAAATTAGCGTGATATATGGTTACAAAATGAAATCAAATCATTATTTGATAGGTTATATTAGTTAGGTTGTTTTTGTGGTTAAATGGTATATGATACATGTGAGTGTTAATTTAATACCTAACAAGGATTTGTAAAAGTTTTATATTTCCTTTTAACCCTTAAAATTTTGGGATACTTTATCTTCTTATCTTACCCTTAATAATCTTTATCAAAAATTAATCAGGGAAATTATTTTGCCACAAAAAGTAAAATATGACCCATTTTCCATATTCTGATGTTATAAATCGAAATTTGGTATGTATTTATCCTATATTAATACATAAATATGATAAAATTACCTTTTAAATTAGTACATTCAATATTTTGAGGAACTATTTTTGTTAAAAAATGGTGTTTTATGCATTTAGTGTTCTTAATATTATTAAACATAAATATCTAATTAAAGGATTATTAATTGGTTTTTAAATATATTTAAAAATCATATTATATTATTAATATAAAAAATTATTTAATTTTTAAAATACACATTATTTATAAAGGTATAATTCATTGAAAAAATGGTTTTATCTTGGTATGTAATATTTACCATAAAAATATAACATTATTAAGAAAAATAGGTTGAACAGATTAGTAATTTTGATCATGATGACTAAAAATATGATATTAAATTTATTTTATTCTATTTATAAAATTTAAACCATTAATTTTAATGTTATCCTACAAATTTTTTTTATGAAATATATATCTATTAATAAAATGACCATTGTTATATTATAAACAATAATATAGTTCTTAGAAATTTCTTTCTAATAATGATATTTCCAATTTGGATAGCAATTACATAATGGTAACATTTAATAATTTTTTTAATGTAACATATATTTTTTAGTTTTATTTTTGTGTACATGATACACTATTCACATGAAATTTAATTATGGTGTAGAAATTACTGAAATTATGGATATTTAAATTCTATCATCATTAAAAATAATTACAACCACAAAATTTTATTACAATAATGAAATAAATTGAGGGTACTTATTTCTTATTATATCCTTAGGTTCACATATAGCCTCCTAAAATTTATGATTCAACCACACATCATTGACTATATGTGTGTTATTTTTACATATAAACTTACCTATTTGATCTAGAATTTTCTTTATTTTTTCCTCATATGAGATATCATGTTCCATTTGAAAATATCTACACATATTACATGTGAAGGGTTTGGTATGTACTTTATAAAAATGATACATTCAAAATAAGATGTATTTTGGAGAGGTGTGGTTGGAATGATAAAAAACATACTAAAATCCGCACATGATCATGAATATATAGGGGATTGATGTATCCCAGGGTTCATCTTCCCTTTATTCCAAAATAAAGTAACTTAATTTCATGGATATATTTTATAGAATATATTTTAAACTACTTCAAAACTTTATATCCCATACACAATTATCTAAATGATTCTTTTTTTTTCTTTTTACAACTGTCATATGTCCCTTAATTGTTTGAAACTTGTCAATTATTTTTTGGATATTGTCAGGACCTATCATCTTATTTTCTCTAAATTCATCCCACCATGTTCAATTCGTACATCTCTTCCTATATCAAGCATCATATGGTTCCTTCTGAGTGCTAGAATGGAAAATTTTGTTACATGAGAATTGTAAAAAGAGGATGTGATCATCCAAATATACATGGAAACCCACTAAATAAGATCTAATCATTTCTAAAAGTGTTTTAATTTTCATCTCTAAATGAATATATATCTAAAGTTGATAATAAGTGTTAATTCTCATATATTTATCCAATTAATTTAGCATACTTTTTCAATACCTTAAGTTTATCCTTGAATCATAATCAGTTTCAATAGATAGTGGTACTATTTTCTACCTCCCTACATCCCTTATATAAATACTTGAAATTTGTTATATGTAGAAATAATATTTGATGGAAATTAAATGTGCTAAAATTTTAAATATATTGACTAAAACACAAATATTTTTATGGTATTTATATATTTTTTGGAGTCCTATAAAAAACCATGGTGATGTTTTCCCATTTCCATACTTGTAAGGGTAATGGATTCAACATAAAATTATACATTTTTCATTCAGCCTCTTCTTGTTGAAATACAAATAATCATGATAAATACTCTGAAATTTTCCTCTATATGTAATATGACATGATGTTTTTCTTAATATTTATATATATCTTTGTGCTTCCTATATTGATAGATATGGATGAGCTATGTGTATCATCCAAAAATTTATTATAGAACACCACCATTCATGGGACACATATCTAGGTTCTGAACCATATAAATCCATCCTTATCAAGGTTAGACACTAGAATATTAACTACATCTTTCTATATCTCTACATTATTTTTTGGGGACTCATTGATTTAAATATGAATGGGTGGTTGAGAAATATGTGGGAAAAGATATGATTTTTAAACTCTCATTTTTATTTCAAGGGACATCCTTTTTAAATCCATGAGTATTAAGTCTTTCAAAATCCTCATAATTGATAGAGTATCCTAGCCATTTTTTATCCTAGAATCAACCACCTTATTTTCCATCCTTTGATGGTAATGTGTTAACCAGTCCTAATAATTTATCTAATCTAACAATATATTATGAAATATAATCAATATATTTTATATTAGTATATATTTTAGGATATTATGATATTTATATACATCACACTTTTCTAAACATAGATATTTTCTCAAAATATTTAATTAAAATAGACTGAAAATTTATTGTTATTGTTATTGAATGGGACAAAGAGACCATCAAAGTGAAAAAAATGAAATATTAAGGGGGTATAAAGTTATGAATTCCAAGTGGATATCCTTGAACAAAAATCATAAAATCAAGTGGATAAGAACCCCAAAAATTGTAAATGGTAAGATGATCCTCATCTCTTACAATACAGGAATGTGTGTCCACTGCAAATATATCTTCACTCCAATAATGGTGGGTGTTTCTCCCTTGATTAGTCTCTATTAAATAGAACTAAATGAGGTAGATCAGCTCCCATGGAGCAGAAAGTTTCCCTTGAAGAGTACACACCAACACCTCAGAGTATGACACAATTCAGTTATATGTAGCCCAAATCTCTTGCACAACATTATACTAGAATACATTTCCCTCACCTCCATGCTCATGGAATTCCTCAAACCGTATAAAGAATCAAAATAAATGGTAATCAATCCTCTTATGTATTTGAGTAGTCCGCCCCCTATCATTATCCCATTCATTTTGGATCCATCCACATTTATTTTATTTTTGTTTGTGGGTATTATCCCTCTAACCTAATGATCATGTGTGTTCTTTGAAACAATAGATCTATTGAGAAATTAACATAGTGTATGAGACCTTTGACATCCTTTATTCAATAAACCAAGTTCATTAACCAGATCCTTCACTCTTTCTTTCATGTAAGAAATCGAGTTATATATTCCCCTCCTCATATGATTCCTTTCCCACAAAGAGTATAACATATGGATGTGAAAATAAAAATGTCAATCTTAACTTCCATTTATTTATCCTTTGAACCTCAAAACCAATCGACAGAGAAGGATTGCAAGGAAATAACCTCACAATTAAAGAGATTTAGCTAACCCATGGATGACCAGAGACTAACCACGCAATCTATATTCACAAAAATATGAATAACTAACTCAATATATGATCACTAAAAACAAAATAAGTAAGAGTCCAAGTAAATTACATTCTTATGAATGTTATCATCCATTGATATCACCTGATTTTCCACCCTCCATACAAGGAAATTAAAACCCATGGGGATCTCAGTGCACCATAATATAGCATCCCACTCATCATGAAAAAACAATAAAATCATAGACATTGGATTTACATGAACATGAACATGTGAAAAAACCTTGACCTACTACTTCAATCATAGTAATGTCTTTCTAGAAATCTATCTGATCACAGTTCAGAAGCACCTACAATAGAGGAGTATAGTTAATCGCCTCCATAAATGAAATATTTGGGACCAAAAATCCCAGAAATAAAAGCTTCATTCCAGCCCAGTTGTCCTTCAATATATTTAGATCTTCTCTCTACACAATCCAACATGTTAAATCTTAAAGAACATCTAGTTGGTTGAGAAAACATCTCACCAGTTTTGAAAGTCTATATCTTCTTCTCTCCAAATCCTCCTAATTATTTTCATATATAATCCTCATGAAGTTGTCCTAAAGATAATCATATTTGATAAAATCCCAGGAAAGTCATGGTTGCATGGCCTCTATGGACTCTGTCATGTCCCATAAACCAATACCATCCTCCTCATCCGGTTTTTCCATGAGGTTCCAAGAAGCCTAGTGGAAATAGACCATATGATTGGATTCCCACAAAATAATTTTCATGATGTTCCCTATATTATTAATCATTCCTTTGGGAAGATTAATGGTTTCTACATTATTCATTAGTGTGGAGGATAGGATAATGTTGTTTAACGTTACACATCCTCCAAATTATAAGAATTTGTTCTTCGAGTTAAAAATCCTCCCCATAATTCTATTAAAAATATCATCAAATAAGGATTTCATGATGTTCCCATTGAATATTTGTATCCATAGATAAATCATTGGGATATGCTTCATTTTCATAACACGAATTCCATGTATATCCCTTATCATTCTACCTGATCATTTCTTGTAGATAAATAGGTTGGTTTTCCTTGGGTTAACAATTTTTCCTCTTTATTCAGCAAAAACAGAAATAACTTACATTAAGTTATGGAGAGATATCTTGATTCCATTAATGAAAATGAGAATTTTTCAGCTAACATGAGGTGTGATATGACAAAATCCCTAGTTTTCTTGTATGAAAGAATCCTTCTATCACCCAAATTTCTATTAAGATTCCTAGAAAGGGAATCCTGAGCCAAAATGAAGATCTTGGGAGACAAATGATCTCCTTGTCTAACACCCCACACACATTTTATGATGTTGAACCCCTTTTCCATAAGATGTATTCTAATCCCTTGAGATGTGAAATGCCTAAATCATTGCCTGCATAACCATTCATGGTATCCAAACACCATCATAGCTAGAATAATTAAACTCAATTCAAATTTATCATAGGATTTGTCCATATCTACTTGAATAATAAAATTGTATATGATTGATGTTTTATTGATATCTTCCTCCAACTCTTTTGCATTCCCAATTTCCTATTGAATGTTATGACCTTTCAAAAAACCAGGTTGTTCCTAATAAATGATTATTGGAATAATTCTATTCAATATTTTATCAAAAAGACATGCAAGGATCTCCTAAGAGACATTACATAAGAAAATAGGGAGATATAGGTTAATAATTGATAGGTCTGTGACCTTTGTAATAAGAACCACATTGGACGAACAAGTCCTTTTGTTAAGGGTATAACCCCGAAAATGTCTTGAATTGATTCAATCACGTGAACTCCCACAATGTCCCAAGCTTATACATAGAAAGACCCCAAAAATACATTGAGGCCCAAAGTGTTTTCTAGGGCCATGTAGTGAATAGTTTCCTAAATCTCTTCTCCATGAGACACAACCATTAAGGTTTCATTATTTTAACCTTCCACCAGCCCTAGTAAACATCCCTTAAAATCATCTTCTCCCTCAGTCATCCCAGTAACGTTATCACTATTGGGGTAAGCTCCCGCCAATACCTTTCCAAAATGCACTAGTTCCAAACTCTCATCCACATTCACATTCAAAGTGTAGGTCCCATTATCAAGTATGATATTTAATCTCATCTTATTTATTTATTTTATACAGTCCTAGAAATAGGAACTATTTTGGTCTCCCTATTTCATCCATTTTATTTTGGATCTCTGTTAATAATAATTCTCAATCATTGTAGGTTTCTCATCAAGAAAAGTGTGTTTATCATTGAGGATAGTGAAGCTTCCTTCATCTCATCTATTATAAATATTATCCTCCACTTTGTCGATATCCTCCAGAATAACCTCCACATTGTTATCCATGTTTGAATTTTTCAGTATCCAAACATGAATATCATTCTTTATATGCCTATACAACTTTAAAAGACTAACCATGGATCTCCTGTCATCTACTTGTTCCATATAATTATTCATAATTTGTAGAAAACCATCAATATAATTCTACTTATAAGAGTTTAGGAATAATTAATTCTCAGTTTCACCACTTCTTAACTCCACCATAAGTGAAGCATGATCATTCAAGGAGAGAGTCAAGTGGGGAATATATGTTTTTGAGAATGATTCTAATCCTTTAAGGATAGATAAAAACCTTTTAAGATAGCTACATATACAACTGATACCCTTGAGGTTATTGCACCAAGTATATTTGCACCCCTTAAACCCATGTCTAAGCGCCCCTTTTTTGTAAGAAAAACTTTACATTCTAGTATACCATTCTCATAGACACTTGAACCACCCATGTATTCATAAATAACAATTATAGTGCTGAAATCAACTCCAATTAACCAATCGAGGATGAGAAAATAAATGGAATCAAGAAAACTCCAAAAGAACTAGTCTTCCCTGTGGATCACCACTGGTGTAAATGAAAGAAAAAATAATAGAGTTAACTTTTAAAAATATCATCACAATAATACATTGAGACATTTCATTGATCAATTCTACATGTGTGTTTCTTTTAAAACAAATCCAGATGTATATGTTATCAGGATAATCATGAAATTTACTCTCGTTTCCCAATTTCATTGAAAAATACTTCATCTTTCTGAGAGCCTTCATCGGTCCCAAATGACCATGATCAAAGCATAATATTTCATGGAATTAGAAGCAATTAAGGCTCCCTTATTAGGTCCCACAATCCTTGGTAGTTATAAATGATCAATGAAAGCATTAAAAATAGATTTTTTGAACATCCGTCCAGACGTACCTACTTTTGAAAGTAATTTTCTCTTACAATCTTCCTTCGAGATAGATCAAGTATCAGGGCCGCAGAAACCCCATGTCAAAACAACCATATATGGGTAGAGGGATATCAATTTCAATGATCCATATGAATCATCTTAAAGAGATAATTTTTTAGAAGAAGGATTTGGGAATAAACTCAAATCTGACCCCTCTTGGAAAAGGGATACAAGTAACATTCTTTGAGGAGAGATCTAGGAGGATCGAATCTCTCTCACCAAACCTTCTGAAACTCCTTCCTCTAAGTAATACCTTGTTTATCCTTATAAATATTTGAGTTGGGGAGAAGAACATTTATTAATTAATTTGGAGAAAGGAGCACATAAATATTAAATCTAAGAGAAGAAGGTGTGAGATCAATTTGCAGAATCGGATGAAAATACGTAAGGTCACCCTATCCCAAAGGATATGTTGGTGAAAACTTTTTTATCTTAGGCTCATAATTTTTTTCATAGGGAGATAAATGAATAGAAATGTGAAATTTTTTCAAATGGGATGTGAGATATACCGAAAAAAAGTTTCCTGTAAACTCTATCCCAATAGGGTTAGATCCATTATCATTCCTCTATTACTACCTTATTTGGTGGAACTATTTTTACTCCCTCACTTATGATTACATTAAATATTAATGATACTTTCAGTAACCATAATTTAATATTTCTATATTTGGAATCTAGTTTCATATTTTTCATGTTCTATAAAAAAACATATAAATGATCTTCATGATCAAGATTTATATTTCAGTGTATAATTATATCATCTACAAATACAACCACAAAGTTAGTCTCTAAAGACTCTATCAATTAAATACATAAAGATTTTTTTTGGAAAATTGGTAAGTCTAAATGACATAAAAATAATCTCATAGTGTCCATATCTATTATGGAATGTTTTCATGGAAATAACCTTCCTTTTCACCATTAACTGTTCATATCCAAAATAGGGATTAATATTAATTAAGTATTCTGATTCTCTAACTTGATTAATTATATTATCGATATGGGGTATATGATACTTTATATTTATTATAATTATATTAATCCTATTATAATAAATTAAAAAAATACATTTACCAGCTCTTATTTTTAAAAATTAATGGGGAGAACCGTATAATAATGCACTGGGAATATAAAAACATTTTACAAAATGATTCATAGTTAATTTTTTTAAATCCCCTAATTGAATGTAAACCATTATATATGGAATCATTGATATATGAATGAATCCATATTTGATTTTGATTTATAAATCATCCTTATGCTTGGGGGGGGGCATTAGGATGTTCGTCCAAAAATACATCTACATATTACCATATAATATGCATTTCATAATTTTTGGCATCCTCCCTAATAATTTGATTGATTAGACTATCATAGTTTGGTATCATAACCAATATTATAAAATTTTCATTAAAAAGGATTTTATAAATCATTTATATAAACTAAACAATGAATCTATGTGTTTTAATAGGGGAGATCCACATTAATTTTCCTACTATATTCTCTATCCTAGTTAGAAAATAGCATACTTATAGCCTAAATTATGATTTGTAATGATCATTTGATAAAAAAAGTCATATCTGTTAGTATTGTCAATCTAGGTGTGGTGTTGGGCCTTTTTTCAATCATTGGGTCATGGGTGACTTAATACCCAACACACTCAATATGATTATTACCCTAAGTTATAACAACTCTAGAGTTTGAATGCACTTGTTGTATCTAGAAAGATAACCAATTACTTAAATATAATCTCAACATTAAAAAAAATTCTGAATGATATCCTAAAAGAATCAACTTTAGATATTTTGATATGGTTATCAAATATGTTCCCTAAAATTAATAAAATAATAATATAAAAATAATATAATATTTACTATAATTCAAATATAGAAACCTATGATAATTAAAAAATAAATATAAAAATAATTTTACGATTGAAATGAAAGATCTAATGATAGTCACACATTATGAGGAATGAAAATATTTAATATATTGGCTATTAGTTAGATAAAAACATTTTAAAAATAAACTTATGACCATTTTCCCATTAACGTGATCCTCAATATAATTTTTAGATATCTCACATAATAAAATCAACTTCATAACATAGGGACTGTAAATATAATAAAGTGATGATATCAAATGCTCGGATAGGAAAAAACTTATCATAATGTAATAGATCACGAACATGAAGGAGAAATTATGTGAGGGGATAAATATATTATTATAAGATCATAATTCAATATATGATAATCATAAATCATGTTATCAAATCATATAATCATAAAAGGATCATAAAGGATTCATAAAAGGCAAAACATATAACATATGAACATGAAAAGAAATACAGAATAGCAAAAACAATTATCTTAATCATGAAACTATCAAATTTTAAGAAAATTAAATGTATAATGAAAATTATCAATAACATGATAAACAATATTGGAATTTCGAATAACCATAATTATAGGAGTAACTAGGTGAAAAACCCATTATTCGTAGGCTAAATTTTAAAAAAATCATTATACCCACACCTAAAAATCCGAGAAAACACATCATTCCCATAACGATGTGAACAAACTCATTATGTACATGATTGAAAATGTCATGAAATATAATCATAAAAAAATCATCAAAGGGAAATATTGGTCCCCACCCATCATCATCCAAACATACCTGTACCAGATAAAATCAATCATATTCATATATTAATGAATCATTTAAAAATGATTGAGTTTATGAAACCTTCCTATGAACAATACATAACAAACACTGAAAAAGTAACTTGATACCAAATATATAATTTCATAAAATAAATCATATTATAATAAATTATTGATGATGATCAAAAAAAAACTTTATGAGAGACAATCCTTTGGGGAAAGATAGCTATGAAAATATAAAAATTTTCATACAATCATTTGAACATTGTTATAAAAGATGAACAACAAATTACATTCAAAAAAAATTTAAGGAGGGAATGTTAAGTCTTTTGAAAATAATTTTATAAATATATAAAAATAAATATTACATGAAAGGAAGAATGTTTATCAATAAAATTTAGTGGATGATATATATTTTTGAATTGAAAGGATTGAAAAACCTTTATCAAAATATTTTGAATGAACTTTTTTAAAAATCCACATCGTAAAAAGATTATAAAAATTAACATTTTGAAAGTGGTTTAAGAAATAAGTGAATCATATAAATTAATCCATATTATATTTTTAAAAATTAAAGGAGTAAAATCAAGGGGATGAAGATATGTTAATGGATGAAAATATTTTTTTAGAACGAGTGGGAGTTATTCTTAAAAATGATATACATTATTTTGGAAACCGTTTTATCAATGAATTGGTTATTGATAATGAGCAGTGATTTCCCCAAATAAATAATGGGAAGACCAAATAAAATATATAAATGGTAGAATCAAATAATGATTGAAATTTATATTAATAAAATAAGTTTCAGGACCTAATACATTAGAAATTGAGTCAATGAAACCCTTACCTTGAACTCTTCCACAATTGATTGCACACTAGAAAACATTATAAAAACCATAAATATCTTAGTCACATATTTGATAAATTATTACCTATATATAAACATTAATTAACATAATATATATAGATACACTTGAATGACATTTGGGTTGAGTATTCGTAGCATAAAGAATGAAAATCAACATATTATATTTAATAAATCAATACATTAAAAAAGGGATTAGAAATAGATTAGTGAGGGAGAATTACAATATTTCAATAGTAGAAAATAATTAGGATAGAAATTTATTGATTATAATCATGTGAAATCATAATCAAATGTAAAATAAAAATTATTATAACATAGTAAATGATTGAATTTAAAATATGAGTGAGAGAATGAAAGAGTTATTTCTCTATCCAAACGGCTATACAAAAAGTATTATATAATTGGATTAGAAAGAGTTAAGTTTAGTGTATCATCAATACATAATAAATTTTATAGTAAATGGTTTCTAATTAACCTATGGAAGGAAATTAACTGAAACCAAATAGGGTAATCACAAAAGAAGTACATGAATTAAAAAGACGAGGAGGAGGACTATTACCTTTCTATGTATCTTCTTAATGATCATGAGTGATCCACAGAACCATTGGAAATTATTTTTAGGTGTTTATATAGGGATATGTAAATAATATTCTTGGTTAGGGAATTATTTTTATATAGTAATGAAAAAATGGGTAGGGGTGGGATACTTTTATAGTTGAGAAAGAGGAGAATTTTCATGGAACAGTAAAGTTAAGTAACCGGTAATGAATGAATTACATGTGTGTTTGTTAGGTTATGTATATTATTAATATAAATGGTAGATGATATATATAGGTATGATAATAATACCTAACATGGATTTATATAGTTTATAAGTTACATTTTATCCATTAAAAATCATGATAATTTATTTACCCATTTTTAACCATATTAATCATGATAAAAAATTAATAATTGTAAATAGTTTATTATATAAAATATAGGATGAAACTTTTTAAAAAAATTTCACATATATAATATGAATTTAATCCCCATTTAAAATAATTAAATTTCTAAATATGGTAAAAAAAACTTTTAAATAAACATATATAATGTGTTGAAAACCTATTTTTGTAGAAAAATGTCCTTTTAATCAATTATTGTTATTAATATTATTTATCATCGATTATTAATTAAATAATTATAATTTAGTGTATATTTCATAGAAATAATATTAGAGTCATAATATTAAATTTACACATTTAATTTAAAAAATAAACAATATTTAGAACAATATCATTTAATAAAATTTACTGTTTGAATGTTTTGCTATCGAATCTTAATATTATTCCTAAAAAGTGATTGACTGCATTAAATAATTTGGTTATTAAAATAGAATATATATATATATATATATGTAATTTTACATGATAAAATTCCTAAAGGTGTAATATATTAATTTTAATATAATAACACAGATTTTTTTTTTAAGAAACATAAATTTTCTAATCTTAAAATAAACTCTACTTTAAGGAACTTTTATTTTGATTTTCAAAAGTGGACACTTCGGTTATACCTTCAAATTTAACTATAATAATATAAGGGTAACTGTCATGACCTTCCTTCACCAAGATAAGGTAAGGGACAAAAAACTTCCAGACCATTCCTACCTCTAGTCGAAGGAGAAATAATGTACCCCAAGTCCCACCTTAAATAGGCCCTAGAGTGGTGACTAGCACAAAGGTTATATAATCAAACATAATATGGAAGGTATTACCCTTATTATTTAGTAGTATTAGGAGATACAATAGTAAAAACCAAAAAGACTCCAAAACTAAAGGTTGAAGTAATGTAAAACCAAAAATCCATTCCCATATTCATTTTTCAAATAAAGTGCTACAAAGTACAAGAAAACTTAAAGGGAAGTTCAAAAAGAAAATAAAACTAGCAACATAAACAGTCCCATCATCCAAGCTAATAGGGTCTGGAACGGTCCTCAAAGTCCTCCTGAAAACTTGAAATAAGTTTTTATATACATAGGTTGATTATATAGGTTTACTCATTAGGGAAAACCAAAATCTCTCATGCACAAGTGGGGAGGCATTCTAATGCCCCTTGAGAAAAGGAGATAACCAAAGCACCTAGCAAGGAAACTATCCACCCAAACCTCACCAAGGAAAACTCCACAAATAATGAAAGTCACGTAAAGTAATATTAATAACTCATCAATGTTTAGGTACCCCACACCACTTTTCAATAGGTTATTGAAAACATCCTACACGTCATAACTCCCCTGCCATTCTCACCGTAGTCACACTACCACCCCAACAATAACCTTTTGGGCCACCAAAACCACAACTAAACCAAAAAACACTTTGGGCACCACAACCACAATTAACCACACCCACAAAAACATGTGATAGAATAACTACCGCCACACCCGAAGATACCTGGGCCCGAACAACTACTGCCAAGCCCGAAGACACCTGGGCCTCATCCCAAAGACACTTGGGAAACAACCTACCTGCACACACCTGGGTGAACCACCAAAACCTACCTTGTCTGAATAATCTTGGGCTATAATGGACCTCAGTCTATCACAACATGCCCAAAGAGTCTTAGGATACTCGAGAAAGAGAGGATAAGGAGATAATAACCAGCCACTCATATGAGTGTTGAGAAACCACCCCCATGAAATGGGGGTGTTCTGCACGAATTGCTCAACTTGGGTGTGGTAAAAATAAGAAACACAAAATGAAATTTATACATATAGGCAAACAAGCACTCATCCCAGCCTAGGGGTTCCATAATCATCCCATACACAAACACCCTAGTTATTATTCATTCATACAAAATCACAACAGCCACAACTAGAGTACAACTCATTCCTAGAAAAAAAATTCCCCATTAAACCCATTCTTGAAATCAAATTGAGTCCATTTAAAAAATTCTTCACTAACAAGAAACTAATAGGCATAATTACAGGCCAAGTAAGGTAAAAAATCCAAGAAACAATTTAAGCATTCTCACCCAGTTATCTTGTAAATTCACAACAAAAAAAGGGATCCGTGAGGTCCCTCGAAGTATTGGAACCAAACTAAGCCCCAACATACAACCCCACACAACCTAAAATCCACAAAAAAAACAACTTCACAATAGGGGATAACTTCCCCCTCTATGTCACCCCCAAGCTTCAATCAGAACAACCACACATATCACCAGAATAGAGCAAGGGAGTTTTCAGATTTAAACATTCCATTCCTTTAGTTTCGTATTTTTGTTTGTTTAACTGGGGTGAACACACAAGGATTATTATTAATTTTGAATCCATTTAATCAACCGAGTTTACATGAAAAACTAGTTTCCTTGTTACATCCATCCAATCATAGAATTATCTAGAAAATAGAGGTTCATCAGGGTGAAATAAAGGACCACCAACAGCTATGATTTTTAGTGTACATAAGCCCATAGAATTCAAAACATATAAGAAAAGGTAAAAGAGTACAAAAACATCATCAAACCCACCTCTTAATTCTTTAAAAACCATTTATTATATTCTTTAAGGTTTGGTTTAATCTATCCCCATAGGAATATTATTAAACCCACCCCGCATGATACACAATAAAGAGATACGAAGGAAAAACCCTACTTGGATGATCAAGGATCGACGTTTCCTCCTCGCGCCAAAAACTGTGGTGGCACGAGCAGTAAGAAAAACTCCACGAAGGCAGAGCAGGAAGGGCTCGAGCACAGGCTCATGACTCATCTCTAGAGTAAGGACATTAAGCATATCTAGAGGTAGCCATAGAGATTCTGGAAGAAGCTCTTAGTGATAAAGGCCCGACCCAAGAGTTACAAGATATGCCATTTTAAAACACTTGAAAAATGGGTTGTGGATTGACCACATAGGTGGGTAGTTTCACACGTTAGAAATTATTAATAATTAATAACTCTCCTGGAAGATGGTGGAGATAACGGTTGTGAGTTAAAGGGTTTCCTTTAAACAGAAAAACCACATAACATGGGAGGAGCTGAAAAGTACAGGAAAAAGGGTGACAATGAGTAAAAAGCCACACATTTTGGTAAGTCAAGGGTCGCCCGGATCTTGGGGGATTTTATATATTATTTATTGGATTTAAAAATGGCCTTGTACCACTTTAAAAGGTAAAAAACGACTTGAAAGTGGAATTACGGGAAAACTGGGGAAGGAAACCCCCAAAACCCTGTGGCATTGATCAGTGAGACTAATCAATGACACACCGACTGATGACTCACCAATTAGGGACGCACTAATTGGTGACTTAGTGATCGGAGACTCACCGATCGGTCAGACATATTAATGACTCACCGATTGGGGACACACCAAACGTTTTTACCATTCGAGGACACACTGATTAGTGTTACCGTTCGGGGATACACCGATCGATGAGATCGATTGGTGACACCAATGGGTGACACCACGGTGACACCCTACCACTGGCTCCACTGTTCTCATGACTCACCGAGGGGTCCAGGGCAATCCAACACCAGAAATTGAAAAAGTAATGGACCAAGAGTGTCCGGGCCATTACATAAGATACCTCTCCAACTATTCTCGTCCTTGAGAATTGAAACTAGACCCGAATAATAAAGAGGAGTATGAACAACCACCTTGAAGATACCCCTTAGGAGTAAACCTCCTTGACATTTAGGAACAATTATCCATTAAGTACACAAACATATAAAGGTCACACCGCCCATTCAAATGGATTAGGGAGTCCCTTCCTACATGTTAAGACACTATCCTCTTTGGGCGACACTAACTCGCCTGCACAGGTTTAATCACATCCACCCTAATGAGTCTTGATTAGGGATCAGGTCCCCCTTCCCACAGTCTGGACTCTTCATACACATTCAAATAACAAGGAAAAAAACCCATTTCAATGTTAACAAGGTAAAGCACTACATCACAAACTAGTCACAAAAACAAAATAGAAACAAACTCAAAGCAGCTCTGGTTACTGGCCGCTCATATGAGCTTCTCACTCCCAAGTACCCTCGTCGAGGTCACCATGCCTCCAAAACACATGAAACAAAGGGATGGTTCATCCCCAAAGAACTTTCTCCTTTCGATCTTCAATCCTCACTGGTCGCTCTAAGAATGTAGCATCATCCCCTATATCTAAATTTTCCCTGTTAATGACCTGGTAATCATCGTGTAGATATCAACGAAGCTGGGAGATGTGGAAAACATCATGGATACTTTCCAACTGAGGTGGGAACTCTAGATGATATTCCACCTCACTGACTCACCCCAATACTTAGAAAGGCCCAATGAACCTAGAAGAGATCTTTCTCCCCTTGTTGAACCTTCGTTGACCACGTCGAGTGGAGACCTTCAAGAAAATGTGGTACCTAACCTCAAACTCCAAGGGTCTCCTCCTATGATCAACATAAAATTTTTTCCGGTCCTGAGTCACCTTTATCCTCTCTTGTATGAGATGAAATTTCTATGTGGTGCTTTACAGCACCTTCGGGCTGAGAGCACCTGCATCCCTGACCTCTGTCAAGCACACGGGTGATCGACACGATCTCTAGTACAATGCTTCAAATGAATCCATGAAAATGGTAGAGTGATAGCTATTGTTGTAGGAAAACACTTCTAGAAGAAAGTTTCACACCCACGATCCCCTGAAGTCCAAAACACATGAACGTAGCATATCCTACAACGTCTAGATAGTCCTCTCTGTCTGCCCATATGTATGGGGGTAGAGAACAGTGATAAGACATAGATGGGTTCCAAAAGCATGCTACAATCCCCTTCAGACTCGTGAGGTAAACTTTTAATCCATATATAAGACTATGGACCTTGGAACTACATGAAACTGAACCACCTCATCCATGTATCTCCATGCTAAGGAATCTACCATACTCGACTCCTTAATCGCCAAGAAGTGACCTGATTGCATCAGCCGGTCTACCACTACCCAGATAGCATCACAACCTCCTAGAATGATGGATAGCCCTGTAAAGAAATTTATTGAGATTTCATCCCACTTCCAGTTGGGGAGATCTAAAGGCTGCAACAAAACCTCCTTGGACACGGTGTTTAGCCTTCACCTGCTGACACATAAGGCACCTTTCCACAAACTCTGTCACTTCCCGATTCACCCTGGGCCACAAAAACTTACCCCTCAAGCCCCGATACATCTTGGAAACTCCTGGGTGTACCGCCAAGGTGAGTTTTGGAACTCACCAAGAACTCTCCCACATATTTCCACTGGGACAAACTACTTTCCATGAAACAACATTCGATTATGTCCGTCTTCTTACCATCCTTCTAGAGCATTGCACTGGATAAAATGATTGCGTATCACTTCAGCCTCTACGTATCTACCCTGAGATTCATCCACCTCCTATGATAGGAAGGACTCTATTGTCATCTGAAATATATACCCTCAACCATCCTCCACCCTTGCATCCAGGTTTAGGGAAGCCAAATCTTCCATTTCTTTACAAGCATCTACCGATTCTCAAACAACATCCTTCTACGACTTTCTACTCAAGGCATAGACCACCACATTCCCCTTTCCTGAGGTGTAAGAAATCTCAATGTTGTAGTCCTGAAGAAACTCTACCAACCTCTGTTGCCGCAAGTTCAAGTCTCACTGAGAGAAGATATACCTCAAGCTCTTGTGATCCATGAAGACTACAAAGTTCACCCCTATAAGTTAGTGCACCACAACTTTAGTGCTAACACAAATGCTACAAGATATAGGTCGTGGGTGGCATAGTTACATTCATGGGGACATAATTTCCTAGTCCCATAAGAGGTCAATCCCCATTGCTGCATCAACACACACACTAGAAGAAGTCCAAAAGCATCAAAAAACACCTCAAACAACACCCCTTCCTCTGGAAACCTGAGAACTAGAGCACTGGCCATCCTTTCCTTCAGATATCTGAAATCTACCTGACACTGCTCACTCCACATGAAGGCCTAGTCCTTTTTGGTCAAAGATGTTAAAGGAGCTACAACTTGAGATAAGACAAGAAACAATTGCTTCAAACTTTGATGGATCAACCGCTACCATTTGATGAGACACTACGTGTCCAAGAAAATGCTCTCCTCATGTCAATAACTTGCACTTGGACAACTTCCCATAGAGTTGGTGATGTCTAAAGATCTCCAAGACCATCCTTAGGTTCTTAGCATGTTCCACCTATGATCTTGAGTAGATCAATATGTCATTGATGAACACAATGATGAACTGGTCCAAAAACTCATAAAAAACAGAGTTCATGAGCCCTATGAACACAGTAGGGGTGTTCGTAACACCGAATGACATGAATATGAACTCAATGTGCCCATACCTGCACCTGAAAGAAGTCTTCACAATGTCACTATCTTTCACCATTAATTGGTGATATCCAGACCACAAATCAATCTTAGATAACAAACCTGCTCCCATTAGCTGGTCAAAGAGATCATCTATCATTGGGAGAGAGTAAAAGTTATTGATTGTTACTTGATTCAGTCTCTGGAGTCTATGTACAGCCTGAGACCACCATATGGATTCTTTGTGAACAAGACCAAAGTACCCCATGGTGACATGCTGGGTCAGAAAAAACCCTTCTTCATCAGATCATCAATCTGTATCCACAAATCCCACAACTTTGAAGGCGCCATCCGATAAAGATCCATAAAGATTGGACGGGCACCGGGTTGTAAGTCTATACTAAACTCAACATCATGTCAAGGGGGTAGAGTCAAAAACCCCTAGGAAAAAATGTCTAGTAACTCTTTGAAAACTCCTAGAGCATCCATCATCTCATCATCCATTAATTCTTCTGAAAGCTCGGTCGACTTAGAAAGAAGAGGTTCCACACGCCGTCTCCCTACCTGACAACTCCGTTCACCAACAAAATCTGCACGATGGCCATATTCATCAGAGAACAAAACTATTCTCTATAAGCATCCAATAAAATAATTCATAGAAAATAGCTAGTTGATGACTACAATGGAATTTTATGGCTACATTTGCAGCAGAAGGCGATCCCCACTAGACAGATGTGGCCCCAACATCAGTCTGCATCCTTGAAAAACATCAAACACGCTAGTATGACCCCCCAACTAGCATACTCAGCACCTGGGGCATAGAGAGTCTCTCTATGTCTAGGTACAAGGAATGGGCTAGACCTAGTGTAACAAAGGATTGTGAATATACTAAATCAAACAAGGCACAAAGCAAGAATGCTAAAAAAATTTATCGTGCCTCGAATGACTTATGGCCCTGTTGGAACTACTGCCTCTACGGCGTACAACTTCCCACGCCCACCTTCTATGACCCTCATCTATCAGCCGCATCCCTAACCATACCCTGGTTGAGGTCCCTAAGGAGTGACATGAGGTCGGCCTCCTCTTACAACGTTTTCTCTTAGAAGAGCAGGAGCTCACTGTCCCTACTACTACTGCTGAAAGGGTCTGGCTAGAAAATGTTATGGATGAGGTGGGTGCTGAACCAACCCACCCCCACTATACTACACTCGGCCCGTTCACTGATTCTAATGGTTCCCACGACTACCCCAAATGAAGAAACTCGGTCCTAGGTCTATAAGGAAACAGAGAGGACCGGGATATCGAAACTGGAACTACTGGGGCCTTCTCCCCACTGGCTGAATCCTATAAGGCCCTAACACTGGAGAACAACTGCTGGAAGCCTTCGCTTTTGATGATCCAAACTGGCTCCCCTCTCATGGCACACCTCCCAGTGTGTGAATCCTCTCCACCACTTCAGCCTTCTTCTGGAACTCCTAGTACGTCGGTAGGGTGAAGGGAGTAATATAATAATGAAAAGAAGGATGGAGTGCCTCCTCTAAATGTCTAGCCTGAGACTCCTCATTCAGAAAAAGGTACGGAGAAAAAAAGTGGAGATCCTTGAACATGATCCCTAGATCCCGCACTGAAATACTCCCCTGATAAAGGGAGAGTAGTTCCCACCACTTCTCAGCCTTCATCGTAGAAGAAAGGAATTCCACCCAATACTCCTTCTCGAAGTCATACCACAATATCTCACTCTCCATACTCTCTCCGAGGTAGAGATTCCACCACTGATGCACTACCCCCTCATCTGAATGACTGACAATGGAACCTAGTACTCAACCAGAGTGCAGATCAAGCTGAAAGCTATCACTAACTCCTCAAACCAGCTTTCGGTCTCCATGCCGGAGACGCTACCCTCGTAATTCCTTAGGGTCTACCACTGAAAGGTATGAAGCATCCTCTGCCAATGGTAATCCTACTCCTCTTGATAAATCCTCCACTAATTAGCCAGATCATCCTCCTAGTCCCCAATCGCTCGCACAACTCGTAGATGTTGTCTGGGTGCCAGAGCTGCAATGTAAAAAAGGAATGCCTAAGATTGAGTAATGTAGAAGATTTATTTTAAATTTTTCTTAAACATGTTATTTACATAAATTCACAAAATACCCAGAACAAACTATAACACAAGTTATTATGATGAATGTACCGTTCCTAGGGTCTCTACCCTAAAATCATGGTAGCCTCACTTGGTCGTTCAATAGGTCCCAAGTCCTTGCGTCGGATCATGGGGCCCCTAAAATCCTGTGTCCTAGTTATTATTCCCTAGCATATTTCATGCACCAAGATTGTCTAACACTATTTCTAGACCATCTCATACAATCCTCACTATTCTTAACCCCGAGCTCCATATTATCTCTCAACCATTTCCTCTAATACCATTCTGTCACGACCCGCCTTCACTGAGACAAGGGAAGGGACAAAAAACTTCCAGACCCTTCTTTTCTCAAGTTGAAGGAGAGATAATGACTCCTCAAGTCCTGCCTTCAATTGGCCCTAGATTGGAGACTAGCACCCTGGGTATAGAATCACGTGTAATATGGATGGAATTACCATTTTTATTTAGTGGGATTAGGAGATACGATGGTAAAACCCAAAAAAATCCAAAACTAAAGGTAGAAGTAATGTAAAACCGAAAATTTATTCCCATATGCATGTTCCAAATAAAGTGATACAAAGTACAAGAAAACCCCAAATGGAAGTACCAAAAGAAAAAAAAGCAACAACAACAACGATCCCGATGTCTGAGCTAATAGGGTCTAACATGGTCCTCAAAGTCCTCCTAGAAACCTGAAAGAATTTTTTATATACGTAGGGTGAGTATATAGGTATACTCAGTAGGGGAAACCAAAATCTCTTGTGCACAAGTGGGGAGGTATTATAATGCCCCGTGAGAAAAAGAGATAACCAAATCCCCTAGAAAGGAAACAGTCCACCAAAACCTCACTAAGGTACAATCCCCAAATAACAAAAGTTAAGTAAAGTAATAGTAATAACACATCGATGTATGGTTACCCCACACCACTTTCCCATTGTTTATTCAAAATATCCTACATGTCAGACCTCCCCTGCCACTCACACAACAGTCCCACTTCCACCCCAACAATAACCTTTTGGGCTACCACAACCATAGATACACCTGGAAACACCTGTGCCACCACAACCACAAATAACCACGACCACAGACACTTGGTCCAGAACAACTACTGCCACGCTCGAAGACACCTGGGTCTAAACAACTACTGCCACTCCCAAATACACATGGGCCCCATTCCGAAGACACTTGTGAAACAAACATCCTGCAAAAACTTGGGCCAACCACCACAAAATATCCTTCCCAAATAATCCTGGGTTATAATGGACCTCAGGCCGTCACATACTCCCTGAAGAGTCATGAGATACTTGGGAAAGGGAGCAGAAAAAGTGCTAATAACCAACTACTCATAGGAGTGTTGTGAAAAACACCCTCCCCCATGAAATAGGGGTGTTCGGCACGAAGTGATCATCTTGAGTGGGGTACGAATAAGAAATACAAAAATAAATTTATACATGTAGGTAAAAAAGAACTCGTCCCAACCTAGGGTATTTGAAATCAACCCATACACAAACACCTTCATTACTATTCATTCATACAAAAGCACAACAACCACAACTAGAGAAAAAATCATTCATGGGAAACAATTCCCCACTAAAACCATTCTTGTTATAATATTGAAGTTATTCAATTTAAAAAAATTCTTCACTACCGGGCAACTAACAGGAATAGCCACAAGCCAAGGAAGGAAAAATATCCAAGCAACAATTTAAGTATTCACACACGGTTATCTTGTAAAGTCACCAAAACAAAAGGGATATGTGAGATCCCTCAAAGTACTGGAACCAAACCAAGCCCCATTATACATCCCCACACTTCTTCATATCCACAAACCAACAACTTCACAATAGGCAATCCCATCCCCATCCACGTCACCCCACAAGCATCAAGTAGAACAACCACACAAATCACCAGAATTGAGTAAGGGAGTTTTCAGATTTAAAAACACCATTCCTTTAGTTTCATATTTCCGTTTGGTTAACCAGGGTGACCACACAAGGATTATTATTTATTGGGAATCCATTTAATCAACCGATTTTACCTGATTAACAAGTTTCCATGTTACAACCATCCAATCACAGAATTATCCATAAAACATAGGTTCATTAGTGTGCAATAAAGGACCACCAATGACCATGGTTTTCAGTGGACATAATCCGATACAATTCAAAACATATAAGCAAAGGTAAAAGAGTACAGTAACATCATCAAACACACCCATTTATTATTTAAAAACCATTTATTATATCCGTTAAGGTTTGGTTTCATCCATCCGCATTGGAACATTATCATACCCACCCCGCATGATACACAATAAAGAGAGATGAAGTAAGAAACCCCACTTGGATGATCAAGGATTGATGTTTTCTCCTCGCACCAAAAACTGTGGTTGCACGAGTAGGAGGAAAGACTACATGAAGGCTGAGTAGGAAGGGATCAATCATGGGCACATGACTTGTCTCTTAATGAAGGAATTCAAGTGCATCCATAGGGAGCCATAGAGACTGTGGAAGAAGATCTTGGTGATAAAGGCCCGATCCAAGAGTTACGAGATATGCCATTTCAAAATGCTTTAAAAAAGGTTTTTTGCTTGACCATGCGGGTGGGGTGTTTCACACATTAGAAATTATTATGATTTTATAATTCTCCTCAGAGATGGTGTAGATAACGGTTGTGAATTAAAGGGTTTACTTTAAATGGAAAAACCATGTAATAGGGGAGGAGCTAAAAATTATGAGAAAAAGGGTGACACTAAGTAAAAAGCCACACGTTTTGGTAAGTCAAGGGTCGCCTGACTATTGGGGGATTTTAGATTTAATTTACGGGCATTAAAAACTACCTTGGACCACTTTAAAAGGTTAAAAAAGACTTAAAATTGGCATTACCATAAAAATGGGGAAGGAAACCCCGACAACCCCGTGGCACCGATCGATGACTCACCGATCGGGACACACCGATCGAGGACTCACCGATCGGTGAGACCGATCAGGGACAACGATGGGTGACACCACGGTGATACACTTCCACCAATACTACCACCCTCACAACTCACTTATGGGTCCAGGGTGCCCCAACACCATAAATTGACAATGCAATGGAGTAGGAGGGTCCGAGCCCTTACAATAATATTAAAAAAATTATTATACTAATTACATTTTTCTTTTTAGTTTATTTTTTCAATCAAGAAAAATTGATGAAATTTTATTTAATTAAGGGTATGTAGTTGTTAAAATTTTATGTATTTACATTACATCTATTTATCTTTGATAATGAGCTTTAAATTATTTTAAGTAATGTTAAATTCCAAAGTGTATCTTTATTTAATTTAATATCTATAATATTTTGTGATAAGTATAAAAAATGACATGGAAGGTTCTAAAAGGTTATTTTTATGATGAATAGTTTTTTTGAATGTAAATGATTTTCACTTTTGGGTGATTAAATAATTACATTATATTTTAATTCAATTACAACATGGTGATTTCCCAATTAGTAGAAAATTAAATTAAATAATTTTTAAAACATATGATGTAATTTTTTTCATATATTATGGTGTTCTAGTGATTTTTTGGATGAATTTACTTTCCTTGTGATTTTTGAAATTCATATATTATAATTATATTACTATCAATAACTCTTTACTGTAAAACTTTGTGTAGAGTCCAAAAATTAACTTTAATGGTATTTTATGTTAAATTTACTAAATGATTTTAAATTCATAAATATATAATGTCTTTGTATTTTAATGATACATGGTTGAGAATATCGTCCATTTTTAAATTCTAGGTCACTTGTCCTTATATTATAACATTCCTACCATTTAAAGAGTAAAATAAAATTATCATGTAAATCATTAAAAGTGATAACAAGGGGTATAAACTAATATATAATTATTGAAACATTATATAATCTTGTATATAATTTATTACATTTGGGGATTTATAATTATCTCCTTCCTATATTTAATGTATATCAATTTGGTTCTTCTTTAAAATGATAACTATTTTATGTAAACATAATGATTTAATTAATTACAAGGGTTATTTTCCGTCACATATCTTCTATATTCTTCTCACATATATATCCAATTATAATTAAAAATCCATGAAAAAACTATGTTTAACATAATTATTAAAATTATAGATGTTATAGTCTTCTTAAAATACTATCCTTTGGTCCCTTAGTGGGAGAACCAAATAAGGTTCTTTAAAGGGGATGTAGTCTTCATAACTGAGAATTTCTATTTGGCTTCTTCTTACATCTCCAAAAAATATATACTAACAAATTTTGTATAATAAAATTCATATATTCTATATAGTTTTGTATTATTATGTTAATGGAACAACCTTTATTCCTCACATAATCCATAAAATAGGAAACAAAATCATCATTCGCACATACATGTGGTATAACGCCTCACAAGCCACCGTATTTATTTTCACATAAACAACCTTCATTGATTTTAACTGTTATGGATTTAATTTGTATTTATTTTTGTACTATATTAGTGAAATTATTATTATCCAAAAAATATATTATTTCATAAATATTCGAACCATTTTAATTATTAAAAATGGGAACATTTCATGTGTGTATATAAAGACTACAATCTCCATGTAGTGGTTCAAATTGTTTTTAAATATCCACCTACATAGGATTGTCAGGAGGATTAATTAAATGAATTTATTTTATATTTATAACATTTAAATGAATTATTAAATATAATATTTTTTCTTATTTTTTCCATCTAATAAAAACTTAAAACATCACTCATGTGTATGTAATAATTACAACCTCATGAGCAGATATATTTGATGTTTCATCACCAATTTTCATAGATAACACTATAATTGTATTTAATTAGTAAATATGATAAATTTTTCATGATTTTTATTTTTTTTATTAATAAATAATTACCCATTTGTCTATGATCAACATATTATTTTTATTTTTCTATCTTGAAACGAATGACTTCAAAACACATGATATAGGCATAACAAATTATGTAGTTAAATAGTCCATTGAATAAAATAAAAGAAATGTTTTAAGGATAAAGTACTAAATATTAAAAAAGGTTATTAAATATGCAAATATTTATTATAATTTTACCATATATGTTCTAAAGGAAATATAAATCATGTCTTGACTCAATAAAATGGGTTTCTCAACTGAGCATCTTTTAATTGAGTTATAACACCTCTTCATTGACTTTGTTATTCAATGATAATGTGTAAATTTTTTCTAAAAAAATTTTATGTTATATTTAAAATGTTTCATGTTTCATGTTTATGTATATATGTCCAAATTAACACTTCAAGGATTTATTCCACTCCAGATTTTATGATCCATCTTGGTTTTTCTTTTTCTCAATCTCTTTTTCGGGAGACATGCTTCATATCGTGCACCATGATTTGTTTATATTATATATGTAATTTCCCATGATTGAATTATTAAATAGAAAATCATGTAACTAATGGTATATTAAAATTCATATCACATTCATTTTTCAATGGTATTTGATTCCAATATTATCAATTTGGAAAAGTTTTAAATTTATAATCTTATTTTAATCCTAGATTGTTTATGTTGAAAGTACATTTTGAGGGAATTGTGTGATATTATATTAATAAATAGATATATTTTTTATCCTATAATTATTTTATAGGTTTGATCTATGTTCATTCATTGTATATTATTCATCACTCAAGAATGACATTATAATGTTTTGAATAAAATATAACCTTATTTATCATTTTTGTATAGAATTTAATCTATTTCAATCCATATTTACAAAAAGGTTTTCAAATATTATTTTACTATAATCTAATGATTTTTAGAAATACATTTCTAACAATATATTAATTTTTTCAAAAAAATTTAAAAAATAATTTTTTATACATTTACCGCGTGACAAAATTTGACTTTATTTACTAAGGTATGAAAGGAATATTATTTTAACATATATCACATGACCACAATTTACTTGAATCATAAATATTATTATACATGAATATTATTAATATAGTTTCTATTTTTATTTCCAAGGAATATCATTTTCTCATTATTGTGTGATTTTTTATATGTATTGAAAGAAAATATTATTTTCCCCAATTTTAAATGAAATGTATTAAATGATTTTTAAATGTATTTTTATCTAATTCAATATCCTTTAGTGATTTATTATCTCTAATGGTAATATAATTTTATGATACCATCCATATTATTTATCAATTAATATAATATTTATTTTTTAAAATATATATTCATGAAACTCATTTATTTTCTATAACACCCCAATAATAGTTACCTAGAGTCGGTGCATTATTACATAACATTAGTATGATACAAATTATCATGTCCCAAAAGACCGACCAATTTAGTAGCCTTGGAAGTACTAGATAAATTCATAAGTTTTACATTACATTATAAAATGAAAATCTAAAACAACATAATATCCATAGGACACACTCATATCCCTTATACTATCCCTATAGGTCAGTCATAATATACTTCTTTACATCCTAGGAAAAATAAAACCTAGAAAGGTGTGATCTTAGATACATAGTAAGGATAACAATACAGTAGAAACTTTCATAAATTAGCATAAACATTTAAGGCAATGTAAGAATAAAACAAAATCCTTTTAAAATTTAACTTCAGCATAATATGGAAAAGATAAAATCAAATAATTTCATTTACTTATTCACATGGATATTCTACTAGTCAAAAAATCACATGCATTATAAATAGCCACTTTCATAATGATGGAATGCATAATGCCAAACTTCATAACCACATAGTCAAGTTCTTGTGCCGAGACTATAAATAAGATTTTGTCAAGGCTTTATGCCAAGACACTTGTCCGTCTCATGAGACCTACCGATGCATCGAGGAGCTATAAAGGGCTCCACCTATCACTTACTAAGTCCAATACGTTCCTCGTATGAAAAGGTTTAAACATAACATAAACATTCATATTAAAACTAGAATATGAAATGTCAATACTTATCCATAAACCATGAATGGTATAAAAATAACACATCCACAGTCAAACATATCACAAAACCTTCAATACAATATGAAAGTTTTGTATCATAATAAATCAACTTCAAATAAGCTTAAAATCCATCAAAGGATATTGATATAGATGAAATCAAAAATTTCTTTTAGAGAAATATATCTTTCTATTTTGAAATCATTTAAAATTCATATAAATATAAAATAAAACATTTATTTTGAAAATATTATTATAAGCTTGTAAGGTAAACTCTGATGATGTTATAATGGTAGAAAATAACTACACCCTCTGTATAAGTTAAAAAACATTCTTACCTTAATTTTGTCAAAAAGGTCATATGGTACCTTGTTTGGAAAACGACAAAAATATTCCTTTCAAACCATTTATAAAAAGTAAAAAAAGGGTATAAATGACTTTAACCCATAGTTTAGTAAATAGTAAAAATATTTTGGAATACATTTTTAAGAAACATAGATGTGGATGATAAAGAGGTCTTAGTAGATACTCACGTAAAAATAACCTCGGATAATAAAGAGATTTTAAAATTAACCCTTACCTTGTACTTTTCCTTGGTAGAGGGTAAGTTAACCTCATTTATAATGGTGAAATAATTGTTATTAAATTATACATGAACCATATACATTAATATGATATCATATATGATCTTCTAATATTTCTTTGTTAATGATATTTTAGTAGTATCATCGTTTTGGGTGTTAACTGATTCGTTTTACTTTATATTCTTTGTTACACAAGCCATGTTTGTTATGTATAGGATTTATTTAATTCATATACAGAATGATATTATTTCATAAAAATTATTTTTAATCATAAAATGAAAATTATTCTTGAATGATTATGATGGGGAATGAATTTCATCGCATTTGTGGAGACGGTAATCCATACGTAAGCACGAGCGAAAATATCATTTTTTTGATATTAAAATCATATATAATTGGATGGTATATAATATATACAGAATCATAATTATGTTATATTTATTATTTACATCATTTATACTCATTATTATACCCATCCAAATGATGAAGTGATTGAATAACAAACTACACCACGACGTGCAGACGGTAATCCGTACGTACACACGTATGGTGACTTTGTCATTTATAGGATGGATAAAATAATGAATATGGTTGTACCATTTTTATAATAACATCAAAGTATATAAAATATACTGGAGTTATTATTTTATAATGGAAACAACAAACAAAGAGGAAGTTCAAGAAGAAACGAACTTGAAAGAGGTGATGAAATATTTACCTCTTCTTCGGGTTTTTCCTATTGATTTGATTAAAAGGGATCCTTAGGTTGAATTTCTGACTAAAGGAAGGCCTCTAGGATTAAGGGAGGAAATTTGAGAGGATATTTGGGTAGGTTTTGGCCGAGCCAAATAGATTTTAAGGTGTGAATGTGAGATAAGGGGAGGTTCCCTTTTATAAGAGAGGTGAGGGTCACTTTAGGAAAAGCTTGAAATATTATTTTATAATAAAATAATTTTCGTTTTCTGATGGCTCCAAAATGATTAATTGAGTTTATAAAGTGGATATGGGTAAAACAAAACTCAACCAATAGGTTTTAGACAGGTTTGTGTCACTATATTATCCTTATCTTATAGATTTAACTCTTAGTTAAATAGTTTGACATTTACCATGTCTCTTTGTATTTTTATATTATATGGTTAATAAACTTACTATAAACTTCCAAGATAACATAATGTGGTTAATTAATGACATATATAATATTATATAAGCCCTTTGAATAAACCTTATATTTTTAGGAATAGAATATCAATTAATAATATAATATTTTTTTTAAAAACTCTTTTATGTCAATTTTGACACTATTTGGTATTTTTTTTTGTTAAATTCATAAAAGAATTATTAATTAGACAAAAATTCATTCAATCAACCATAACACGTTATATTAACCTATAAAATCAATTAAATTCATTAAAAGTCTCAAATTAGATTTATTTGGATATTTATAATATCAATTATTTTAATCTTTAGTTAACAAGGTAATTACTGCATCATCATTGTGTCATTAATAAATTTAATTATTTAATTTATAAAAGTTATAAATAAAATAAAATTATTTAGGAAATATTTTTATATTTTTGATGAATATTTATAGTCGAATTTATATTATGTATAACCCTATAGTAAAAATGGTTTAGTTATTAAACTTTGATTTTAACTCTTTTAACTCTTCTTTAAATAAAATAATAATAAATGAACTAATCTAATCCAAGTGGACCTAAAGGATCATATTTAATTCCTTAGGTTTTTTTTGGTCAAATTAAACTTATCTAATAGAATTAAGACATATGTTAGGGTAATTATGATATCATTTTTACCCTTAATTACCCTATTTACTTTTAACCGTGGAAAATAAAAGTAAAAAGTTACTATTCACAAAAAAAATTGTTTTCATCTTATTGGACCAAATTTTACTTACTAATATTAACTATGACTCTCATATTTTTGAAACTAAACTCACAGAAGTGGTAAAATTAAGTTTTATGCAAGTTTTCAAATGCTCCTAGGAGGTGGGTAAAAAACGGCAAATAGTTCGATAAAATTTTATATATCTAATATTATTACAAAATGACTCCAATGAATTACATTGAACATTTATAGGTATTATGTATCTATTTTAACTTAAAATAAATTTAAATTAAATAATTAATTATTTAAATAAAAATCCGATTTTAACCAATAACGCAATGTTTTTTCACTATTCATCAAAAATTAAAAGTTTTCAGAAGAATACCAAAAATTCACCCAAAGCTAATTTCAATATCCCGAATCCAAAAATGAAGTCTATTTTGATAGATAAATTTGATAAAATTTAAAAAAGTGGGTATTACTATTTATAATGGCTAGTTTGATTGGTCATAGTGTGTTAGAATCTCGAGGTTGCGTACAATGCAAGCTATGCATTATTCAAATGGAAATGTATCGTGAAAGCTTGGGGTGTTACATTTTCCACATGTACATCGATCTAAAATTTAATTCATGTTCTTTATAAAAAATTGTGAATGAAAATGAATGCATCCATGTTTTATAATCATATGTGTTACTTATAAATTATTGAATATTATTCGTGAGCATGATATAGATCATGACGATGGGTGAGGCCAATGTATCATATGATGGATGATCCCAATTAATATTTCCAATGCATTATATTACATTCCTTACATTTAAAATAAAAAAAGAGGGATTTAAACAATGAGTTATTCCTATGGATTTAATTAATATAAAATTAATTATTATATTAGTGAAAATGGGTGATGAAAATAATATTCCATGATACCAGTTCAATTTTTTTATACTTTGGGTTTTAATGATTCCAGTCCCCAAGATCTATTTCATAGAGAAAATTATTATATAGTGTTATGTATCTTATCTTTGTTAATGTTTTATTCTTTGTAATATCATTTATGATCCTAGTTTTTATAGGTATGAATTCCCTAATTTTATTCTTTCTCATTCAAACCCATAATATCATCTTGTGTTCACTAAGGATACTCAATTGTTAAGGATTATGTTTTGACTTATTGAGAAATTGATCTCAATAATTTCTTATGTATTTTTATTTTATAGGTTATAAAGAAATATGTTATATAAGTTTTTTTATAAAAGGTTTTCATTTGGAAAATGATGAGGAATAAATTTAGGATAATAAAAGTTTTTAGTAGTGGGTAAAATTTTCATTTGGATATATGGGTATTTTTTAATAAGGGTTTTTCTTAATTCTCTAAAACTCAAAAACTAAACGGTCATTTGATATGTAAGTGAAACTATATTTTTTTATTTTCTTTGTTTTACATAGAAAAAATTGGGTCATGTTTATCAATATAAAATAAAAAATGTAATTATTGTGTTTTTAGAATTCAAAAAAGTGTGTGGGTTTAGGTCTATTGTAGTTGATATTAGTGAAGGGATTAGATTAATTTAGAGAGTATTTTGTTTTTATATGATGTTAAAAGAAGAGTTACGTATACCATCTTGTTTTTAAAGTGTTATGGTTTATAATTATTTGAATAGAATAAAAAAATTATATTTTATTTTATGGTATTTTGAGGTGATTAATGATATATTAGTAATCAATTTATTAGATTAAGGTATATATTAAAATTATGATTAATGTTAAGTATTTTTTCAGATGAATACCATTAAATTTTTGGGGATTTGAGATGAAAGGTTTGATACATCATTTGAGCATAAAATTTTATTTAGTTTTGAGTTTATTGCGGTTAACTGGTATATATGGTAATTTATTTCTGGAATGATCTACGTTGAACACCTGGTGATATCTTATAAATCTAGGAGTAAATTGTATTATTTATTCATATGGATTTTTCATCAATTTTTTATGTTACGTAGTGATAAAAATTTTGTATTTAATTATTAAATGAATATTTTATTCTTATCCTTATCTAGAACTTATGAGTTATTAATGTGAGTTGCTTTATTCATATGAAATATTCATCATATATAATTACTTCTTGGAATATGGTAAGAGAGAGTTAAAACATGTTAGAACATGTAACCAAAGGATGAAATATCAATTTTTCTATTTCAGGAAAATATAGTTAGTATATTTTACATTTTTAGTCAATATAATTAATTAATTAATATTAAATTAAATTTTTATCATTTTACTATCATTTCTGATTAATTGATGGTCTTTATTTTCTCATATTAATTAATTATCTTTTGGTCATTATCTTTCCCAGTATCACATTCCCTCTTACATACCATCGTTAATTGTACACTAATTTTCTCCATCATTCTAATATATTAAATTATAATTAATGTGATACTATTTAAAAACCTACTAATGTTAAATTTCACATGACCTTCATATTTCCCTTTAACAATTCTCTGAAGGAAGTATTATAAACAATTTTTATGAAGTGTGGTTTCATCAAGGGGATTTTAAATTATTAAAAAAATAAATTAAAAGAATAGAGGACAATTTTAAATGGTTAAATTAATTTATTGTGGTAATTTAAAACCCTATTATTTTATAAGAATATGATGATCAGTAGTGTATGCGACATGCAACACTGAGCTTAAACGATCCTTGAAATAATATAATTTAATATATGAGTGTTATAACATAGTACTTGAATTGGGGTTTGTTAATAAAAGTAACCACATTATGAAATAAATGAATAATTTCTCTAATGTAACACCACAATATTTTATTCAATACGGTTTTCATTTTTTTAATTTCTTTGATATCTTTCATTGAACACAACACCAAATTTTAATAATCCGCTATATACTGCTAATATTAGTATTTAAAAATGACTACCATAACCTAGTAGTTAAATTTTTTATTCTAAATAAGAATAAAAACATTTTAAACAAAAATTATTATTTTTTATATAAATAGAACCTATTGATAAAAATGTACTTAATTTTTAGTAAAGCCTTTATATTCTTTGAAAATAATTTTTCTGCAATTTTTTTATTTCTTTTTTAAGCACCTAATAAATTACATTTTTCCAAAATTTATGATATTTTTTTGAAAAATAAATGAAATTAATATTTGAAATAAACACTTGATATTTATCTTATACTAATTTTTGGAAAATAATATATCTTCCTTAAATAGTGAAAAATACAATTTTTTAAAAACCAATTTTATAATTTAAAGAATTTAGATGTCCCATTTTTTAAATGCTGTTTTAAAAAATAACTTCAATTATATTATTATTAATACAATTTATTTCACTGTAATCAATTTAATATTCAATTTTTACACATTAGCATTATAAACTTATAAAAACGTCTTCTTTGGAAAATGTTTTTTTTTTCATATCATTGGGTTTAATTTTAAATAAAATTTGAATAAATATGTGAGATTAATTTTGTAAAATGTATTGAAAATTTTTATTAATAATTCATAATATTATATAAAATTTAGTTGAATTTTTTTTCTATAATAAATAATAAAAACAGTAAAAATTAATTATAGTGGTTAGGGTTAAAATGAGTTTACTTGGGGTTAGTATAATAAGATAAGAGTTATAATGAAAAAGAACATTTACAAATACTAATATATGAACATATTTGTACCTTATATAATATAATTATATATAATAATCAATTTTTTATCATTTTTTTATAAAAAAATTTGTTTACCATTTTATTTTCAAAAACCCCATTTGTGTCCCCTACCCCTCTAATAAAAGGAAACACCCTCTACTCTCTCATTCACACTTCTAAATCCTTTTTGTTAATGAATTAAAAAAAACACCATTAACATAGTAAAAACATATTAGGGGATATATTTTTATTATGAAACCGTTATAAGAAGTATTTTGGAGAAAAATTAAGGAGTTTGTTCAAGGAAGATGTATTGTTCTTAACCCAACATTTTTTTTCATTTCTTCTTCAAACTCCTTAAAAAAATTTTAATTTATTTTAAAAAATAAAATAATTATATTCTATATATTAATTTGTTATTTATGGTTAAATAACCACAATCTATCTCCCCCTCTATCAAATGGGAAATAAAATTGGTGATCGTGTGTATGGCGGACTAATGCCTAAAAAACCGAAGTAATTCATCTTCCATCACCACCTCTAACAGGAGTATATAAATATATAAATAAAGTATTTATTTTATATTTATTAAATATTTAAACATATGAATATATATTTTAACATAAAAATATATAACTTCCAATCTGATGAAAAAAATAACATCACTTGTGCGTACTTGAGGACTACAATCTCCAGAAAGCGATGTGATGGGTTTTTCATTTTACATTAAAATATATGGTAATAAGTAATGATATAATTAATATATTCTATATATATATTATAAAAAAATACTTTTTAAAAGTGAATTAAAATTTACCTTTCTTCAGTTATACCCATTGAAAAAATTGAAAAAAATTTCATTTGTATGTACGACTTACCATCTTCATGAATTGTGTAATTATTTTTTCCATCCCTAAAAATTTTAAATGAAACTAAATAATTATATAATTAATATTTATTATATAATTTAATTATTAAAATTCTAAAAATTATTTAACCATAATAAATTTACAGGGACTAAAACTATCGAACTATAATATACATGAAAAATTAAGTAGTTATCAACTGGAAAAGAGATTTCAATAATACATTATTAAGAAATGGGTGGGAAAATATTATAATAAAATCACGTATGGTATGATAAATATTTGTATAGTTCATTAATATATTTATAATAAATATATATTTTTAATACATGGTGTTTTAATCTGTATGATAATAGGAATGACTTGAGGTATTGGATGACAGTCTCCCTTTAATTTTCATGGGACACATACCATATTCACCGATGGTTAATTTTTTACGGTGTATATTCTATCCATGAATATATTTTATGGTTATATAATGATATTTATGGGTATATATATATACACACACACACATATGGTTATTTCATTCATAGTTATTATGGTTAAAAATTCACCAAAGTAGAAAATGTTTTATATTACATTCCCATTGTTTATCGAGATTGCTTCTAGATATTCTTCCAAATATAAAACCATCTGATATATCTCTCAAGAAAAAAAGAAATTTTCATATCCTATAGTAATTTTAGGATAATACATCTTTCCCTTTTAGTTTTCTCACTTTATTCACTCAGAAGATTGAAATTATATTTTTATGTAAAATCGACAATATTTTTCTCTTTGTTTGAAAATAAATTATCTTAAATGTCCGTGTTTTATAAAATAAATTATAATTAGTTTTTTTAAAATTTTCCAAAGATTACATAAATTAATTTTTACACTGTTTTAATTTAAAAATATTAAAAATAATCATCTTTTCATTTTCTAAATGAGGCACTTTTGACAATTTACCAGAGATGAGAAGGAAGATTTACTTTATGTTTAATAAAATGATAAATATTTTATGTCATCATGAACACTAAATGATTTAAATTTCCTTTATAAAATCACATGGTTATTTTCAATGAAATATATTTCTTTAATATTTGATAAATTATTATAATTTGAAGTGTGATTTCAAACTAGAATGATAATATTTCTTAGGAATGTTTTAATGATATTTTTTTGGAATTCGTATACACTAATGAAAACAACCTTTGGTATTTATTATTTTTTAATAGGGATACGATCGAGTTGTAACATCCTTATTATTTCTATATATGTTTTATGATTATGATTATGCTGGATATGAATCCATTTTTAGAGAAGACAATGGTGAGGTAGTGGAAGTCTTTCATGGCCCATGTTGTCATGCCAATGCTCTTGAAGCTGAAATGATTGGATTCATCAGATATATTTTCATTTCATGAAAATGAAATAGGAACAATATATAGTTTGAGTGTGACTCTATTACCATTTTCCAAGCAGCCCAAATGGGAGTGGTCCATCTTTTATCGAAGTTGAAAATAGGGTGGGTGAACTATATAGGTGTGCTCTCCTCTATGAATTTCATTGTCATATACATCTTCCATGAAGTAAATTACCTTTTTGATAGTCTTATAATCAAAGGAGTGACTAATATGGTGTTTAATTACTCTAACTCTTTCCCTAGTGACATAATTCCCATTTTTAAATTGGATAAATGTAAAATACCCTCTTTCAGTATTTTTTAATGTTTATTTACTTCTACTTGAGAGCATATGTGATCACTTTTATAAAAACAATTATGATTGTGTGATGGTTGGGCCCCTTTAATAGCTCAAATTTATTGGGTAATGAAATATCAATAAAAAGTTAATTATATTATGTATGAACATGATTTCCTGTTCACAATGGCATGTGTAGACATGGTTTAAATTTCATAATGTTATCTTTAGACATTGTTTCTCATCACTAACATTATGTGTGGACCTTGTTTCATGTTCATAAGGTTATGTGTACACTCGTTTTTCAGGTCAAAAATGTTATGTATAAATATGGTTTCATGTCCATATGTTCATGTGTGGTCTGGATTTCAGTTCCATAACTTAATGAGGGAAGCTATATATATTTATACATGTTCACACAGTTTTATTGTTAAATTTTTTCACATTTCAATTCCTATATCACTCTCTCATGTTTTATCTTCATTTATCTCCTTTATTATTCATCTCTTATAAACTACTATATTTATTTGATGATATGGTATAATGATCAATGTTATAGAGGGTCTGGTATTCATATGTTATGGTCATTTTCTCATACCTTTAAGCTAATGTTGTTCCAATTTAATCATTTATATCTCCCTTTTTTACCCTAATTGTGAATTTGATCTCCCCAATTATTATATTTCCTTCCCCTAGTTTATGAATAAAAATTTTAAGTAGTTTTTTTGTAAGAAGAGTACTATGTGCAAAGATCTTTATGGGAGATGTTGAAGAGCATTCAATAAATAATAAAATTGTGTATATAGTCTCCAAAGATACTAACCAATTATGGTCCGTAGGTAGGTATTCATAATATATATTTAACATTAATCTATTTTGATATTATATCTATGAATGAGAATATGAGGTCTCTATACCTACAAAGTACAAATATATTCATTAAATATTAAGAACTAAACACTTAATTTTAGTAAATTCATTTTATTCTTCAATAATATTTTTATTCACAAATAATTTTTATTGATATTTTGAAAAATATTATAATTTACATATTTCAATTTTATTAACAAGTAAATAATTTTTAAATAATTTTTTGATAATCATATTAAGGAGAAATTTTTGATTTTTTCAATAAACATTATCTTTTTAGTGAATAGTTAAAATATACAGATGTTATGGAATACTATCTTATCCATTAAAATATTTACAAAGACCAATTTTATAAAATATTATAAAATATATATTTTTCCTTTTAATTGAATATTATCCAATTAATATCTTTAAAATGGATTTGACACATAAATTTTCTATAAAAATATTTTTATTCATAAAAATAGATTTTTCTGTAATGTATTTTTCATCACCATTTTATCTTTTCATTAAAAATTAATCTAAACCACTTATAATAATTTAATATCATTAGTTTAATTATAAATTTTTAATTTAATTTTCTATATTTTAAAAATAGTTCAACTTCATTATTTGGTAATGAAAATTATACTTGGAATTTTTTTTGTAACTATGGTAAGTTTAAAATGAATATAGCAATGTAAAAACATTGAAATAAGGATTTTCACTAATCCATATTCTATCATATATTTAATTGCATGATTTTAGTTATACCAACCTCTTCTAATAGTATAAATTATGGAATTTTTGTTCTAATTATATTTTACAATTACCTTTATATTTTTTTATGTAATGGAAATTTCCAAAATTCCTTTTTCTTGGTTTAAATATATGTAATATTATGTGACACAAAATAAAAAAATAAATGAGGTTTTATATTTGTTTATTTTTATTATTAATAAATTATTTTATGATATTAATTTATTTTTAATTTTTATTTATAATATAATCATCATAAATTCATACGCTATGTCAATGGAGTTCTTTTACATGTAGTGGAAAATTTAGGAAAATGCTTTTGAAAACATAAAAAGTTATATTATTTGTGTATGTTATGGGTTTCAAAAAAATTGATAAATATAAGGTATTTCTATTTTTTAAATTTTATATTCAAATTAAATTACTATCTAGATGTATTGAAATTCAAACTTTATGTATAGTTTTTTAAATTCCATTAATGTTATTTTATGTAAAATATTATTTTATTAAAAAATTTAAAATTTAGAAAAAATATTTTATCTCTAAAATTTAATGAAAAATGGACTATAATATCAACCATTTTCCATTAACGGGTCACATTCCCTTATATAATAGCATCTATTACCCATATGGAGTAAAAAAAGTTTTCATGGTAGTAATTAAAATGGTTAAAGAGGGATAAAAACTATGATATAAGAGTCAAAAAATATTCTTAACTTGTATAGATTTTATTTAATGAGATTATTTTGAAATAAATACAACTTATATTATAAATTAATATATTTTTTTACTTGAAGATGAAAATTATTATATATTTATTTAATAATTTCAATAATTTGTAAGATACCCCTATGATCACATATAGGGACACCAACTCTCCTCACTTCATCTGTATTCATGATCCATGAAGATTGACAAAACCATAACATAAAATATAAATAACATATATAGATACATTATAGAGGTTATGGTATTCTCAAAATTGAATTAAAGGAAATAAATGGTTTAATTATGGTTTAATAAAACAATAAATATTTCTTAATTAATAATATAATTAATATAAGTTTATTATATATGTGTTAATGGACATACGTATAATGTTTGGATATGAGGTAAGGGGTTTCATAACTAGATTGTCTTTCACTAGGTTAGGAAACATATACATTGAATTTGTTATACCATTATTATGTCTGAATTGATCACTAAATTATTTTAAATTTAATTTATAATTATTTTACTTGGATTTAAATATTTTCACAAAATCACTTCAGGGATTAAATATCACTTTTAATGTTATGATCTTTTCAATGGGTTTCATTATCCAATAAAATTTTCCTTAGACATGTTTCATGCCATGATCCATGATTTCACTAAATGTTTTAGATACTTCTACATAAATGAATGTTGAAATTTTAATTCATCAAATTTGTGGGATATAAAAATAAATATAATATTATTTATTATAATGGTATATTATTTATAATTTACTAATGTCATGAAGTTTTTATTTTTCAATATCATTCTATTCTAGGATTTTTTATGTTCAACGTTCTTTTGAAGGAAAATTTATGAACCCAATTTTAGGAATTGTGTCTGTTTTTTTTCTTTATTATTTATTAATTATTCATATATTATATCAATAAATTTTCTGCTTTCATCACCCAAGAATAGAAAAATAATTATTTAAATAAGAAACAACATAATTTCACCATTTTTTGGTGAACTTTTATCTTCCATATCAATGTTTTAAAAAATATCTTCAGAAATGTCTTCATTATACCACAATGATTTATTAAAAGTAAATTTTAACTAATTTTTGAAATTCTATAAATGGTTTTAAAAATAATATTTTAAAAGTTTCTCATTCAACATAATTTGGATTTCTTTTCTAAAGTTTGTAAGAAATTATTTTTTTAATATATAAAACTTGACCACATTTTCCAACCATCCAAATTAATATTTTTATTTCAGATACGTTTACAATTTTTCCTTATTAATTTCAAATAAAAAAATTATCTTAATATTTTTTAAAATTTTAGTTGTTAAGGCATTGAAATAAAAAATGTATTTTCCTTAGTTTTGAGAGATATGATTTAAATGTTATATTAAAATGAATTTTAATTGTGTCAATATAAATTAATGATTCCACTAGTTCATGGGGAGTATCATATTATGAAACGATCTATCTTATTTCTATGAATGGATTTTGATGAATTTTTACATAAATTATCATAAAACCTATTTGTTATCCGTAGGTAATTCGAGTTATAATGGAATGATTGTAATTTTTTAAAATAATTGTGATTAAAATTTAAGCTTATATATATTATATTAATCTATGATGATTGTAAATTATTAATGAAGACGAGTGATACTGATAATTCTCAACATGATGGGTAACATATTGTAGCTTATATGATCAGAGAGTGTGATATATCAATTCAATGTATTGGGTTATGATCATTTTCATTAAAATAAATAAAGAGGGAGTTAACTGAGGATATTTCTAATATGGTTTTAACAAGGCTCCTATTGTTTTTAACATGAGTAAACACAAATGATGAAGATAATGTTCCAAGATATAAATAATTTTTATATAAAATTTACATTATAATTATTCCCTTGATCAATATTTATTTCACCTAGATCATGATTAACGTCTCTTGTAAAATTTAACATTTCAAAAACATTATGCAATGTCATCTATTTTATGATCCAGGTTTCTGTGTATATAAATTTTCTAATGTTATGCACAATGTCTTCATTCCTATATGAACATATCATTCTCACTAAAGATATTAAATTGTTAATTGATATTTCTACCCCTATAGGGAATTTTATATAAACCATTTCATATATTTACTTTTTTCCAAGGTTATAAAACATTATTTTAAATAAGATATGTATATAATGGTTTCATTTGGGAGTTGATAGAGGTAAAATTTTGAATAAAAAATTATGATAATTGTGTATAATATTTATCACATAAAGACATGTTTATTATAATGTAAGTGTTTTTTCTATTTATATATAACTATAATTGTAAATCTCCCTTGGGTATGTAATTGATTTAATAATTATGTGTGTTGTTTTAATTTTTGAATTTCTAAAATAATTTCATATTTACCAGTATTAATGTTATAAATGAAAATAATATGTTTATATTATCAGATCTTGGTGTGTGAGTTCAATGATGTTATAATTATAACATCTTATGAGAATTTTTTTTGAAGAAACAAAAAAAATAAAAAATAAACATATATAATATAAATAGATATTTATAATATTTTTAATGAAGTGAATGTGTGATCGTATAAGTGAAAATTGAAAAAAAAATTAAAACATTTTAATATAAAAAACCATGAATTGTTTATGATCAATGTATGTTATAAAATATCTAATTTAGAATAATGTTGTTTTTTTGTTGTTTCAATATTTATTAGAGTTGAAAAAGAATCTTTAAATGATTGGAATTCAATCACCTCACTGTCATTGAAATATAAATATTATTCTTTTAAATAACTCTAAAGAATTATTTATCAATAAAACCTAACAAAATGGAATTATTTATTCTTGGAAAAAATAATATATATATTTTTACATTTTATGTACATAAATTGTATGTTATAGAGTAAATAGACCAATTTTACACCCCTCAGTACTTAGAATAATATATAAATGATGAACAAGAAGAATAAAAATGAAAACATTGAATAAAAAATTTATAGTATCATTCTTCTATTAAAACCTTCCTTAATATTTCAATATGTTATTAAAATTTGAATTAATTTTAAACAATAATGAAATAATTAGTCACTAACATACATCTATCAATTTATAAACTGGGAGTAATGGATGAAACATGGTAAATAAAACATATAATGAATAATTAAAAAAATATAAATTAATTGAAAGAATAGATAACATATACTAATTTATTTCAAAATGAGTTACCTAATGGAATTTATCTAGAGATAATCAATGTAATAACCATATAAAATAATCCTATCTAATTTAAATGAAAAAAAGGATTTATGGATGGGAAATAATAATGAATCTTATAATTAGAGTCCAATCCTCTTTCAAAATGAATATTCATCTTAATACCTACTCACAATTTCCTCCCCTATATCTGTATCTCATCCTCTTACCATAAATGTAACTTAAAATAATGTTTTCATGATAATTTCAAGGAACCCTATCTTTTCCCAAAAATATATCTTTACATAATATCTTCCATGAACTGTGGGCATTATGGTTGTCATTATTTATAATATCCACCAAGATAATTGAAAAAAGGTATTTTAAAAAGAAATGATCCTCTATGTTCCTCTTGATTCTACTTCATGATATCATTACCAAGATATATTTACAACTTGATTAATTATTCATAGTCTTCAAATTCATACTACATGCTCCATAATTTAGCCTTTACTTTAGTATGAGTCCCCATTTTCATTGGTTTTCATTTATGATGAATAGAGTTCCACAAGTATGAATTTGATTTAATAGAGGAGACTTTAATGGATCTTTTATTTCGTAAAAGTACATTGATCATAGAAATAATCAACCTTTTTAAATTTAATAATACTCATCTAAAATGTTCTTCTAAAAGTTATTAAAACTATTGGACTCTTTTTCACTACACATTGAGAGATATAACTCTTACACATTGAGTCCTCTTTGAGACATTTATAAATTTTCACAGTAGAATTAGCCTTATGAATGTATTAGTCAATGAGAGAAATGAATCATGTATGCTGAAGTGGTAATTATATATTTTCATAAACTAATTATAATGAATCTTATATAGTGGCCTTTTAATCTTATGAAATTAATCTCTAAAAATAAAAATAATAATATTTTATGTTTTTTATTAGAGAGAAAAAAATTCATAGTAAAATATAATTATAAAAACTTTTAATAATGAATATCCAAACATAAAAATAATAAAAATGTGTTACATTAAAATATAATATTAATAAAATGTTAAATAACTGAAAACATTAATTTTAAACGACCAAACAATTTCAAACTTCTATAAAAGAAATTTATTTAAAATGTCACTAAAAAATTCAAAATAGTTGTTCCTAAAACATATAAAAATAAAATAACTAAACCAGTCATTATATCATAAAAAAATATTTTTTACACTAATATTCAAATAATTAAATTTTCAGTCATGGAATATAAATATTTAATTATTTAACAATAACACGACATTTTGAAATAAAAAACAGTTTTTTTTAAAAAAAATCTGTGGAAAAACTTATGAAAATAATTCCACAGTTGTCTAAATTCCATGTACCACCTTCGCCATATACGAACAATTGTCAAATGTCAATGCTCAATAAGTTATTGTGTGAAATGATGGGAAATTTATTATTACATGAATGAATAATAAAATATTATGAAAAAACATATAGTTTTGTATCCTTAAAAATAAATATGTTGTTTAATCAATCTAAATTTCAGAGACGAGTATAATAAACCTATCCGTGTATTGTTAAATGTTTCCTTGTTTTCACATTGTGTAATTTGTTTTTCAATTATATATTATTCTCTTTATATTTTCCACCATTTATTGTCTTTTTTATTTCAATGGGAATGAATGATTCCAGACAAATTTTTTTATAACTCCTTTATGAATGGGAGACTATGAAATTTAGTATGCACTTATGGAATTGTGGTGTGTGTTTATAAATTAAATTTTACCCTATTTTTCATGGACATATTTTTTTTTCATTTTTTAAAATCACAATTTATAAAGACTTTTTCCACAATATTTTCTAACTATGATTATTTAGGGTAGATGAAAATAATTCTTTTCTCATTATATAACCATATGACCTCTATAGAAGCATGTTATAAAATGTTAGTTAAAAAAATAATAATTTTATAAGTTGATAAAATAAAATTGAAGAATTATTTATGTTTTTATTTATAATAAGATTGCATAACACTGTTAATAATTATATATTTGACTTCCAATATTAAATTTGTAAATAATATGATATGTTATTTATTATATGGATCCATTCAATTATATACACATAATCATTTATATAAAATATTAATTATCAAATTGTATAAATACTTTCTCATGATAAATTATTAATCCATTTAAATATATAACAAGCTAAAATATCACTAAATATAAATCTATAAATCATCACCTATTGGTATCGACCCCAAATATATATTAACTATATGGTAAGTTTTATTTCTTTGAAAAAAATAAATTGTAAATTATCATAACTTGTTATGTGTATGATAATCACAATTGATTCATTAAAAATTTTTGAATCATTTTTAGCGAGATGGTATTTTTTTTGATTAATGTCTATGGATTTTTATTTTCATTCACTTTTTCAAAAATATTTATTTATATAAAAATTCATTTTATTTTGTTTTGTTAAATATAATAGTGGAACTACATTCCATTTAAATGAAGGATGATATCCTTTATTAAGAAATATTTAATTAAACTCTTCCGTACATTAAGGATATAAATCATGGGAGAAATCATTTCATTATGGTTTATCAAGAGTAAAATTAAGTAAACTAAGTAAAATCCTGAAATATGATTGATTATAGAGAAACTTTTATCCATATTCATGAGTTCATCTTTATTAGGTCTCCAATATAGTCTAATAACATCTATAATAATCTTTTGATGATGAAACTCAATCAAAACACCATATAATTTAGAGAAATATATGGTGAATACATTAATAATCTAATCTAAAATTCCATGATACTTGTGATAAATTTCAATATAATAGAGTATCAAAAAAAGTGGTGTGTATTTATTTCAACCAATATTTTTTATAAAATCATACAATGAGTTGGTTAAAAAAGTACCCAATAACATTTATCACTACATGGGATATGATTTCTTGAAAAGGTCATTCAAAATATGTTACATGTTTAACAATTTTTTCATGACCCATCCCCCAGGGCCCATGCCGTGACTACCCCAAGCCTGCCTTCCATAGGCCAGGGGCTGACGACTAGCACCAGAAAGGCATATCCCTAAAACTGAGAAGGCATTCCCTTTTAACCTGAAAACTCACACAACCAAGCACACAACAAGATACAAGCACAAAGTAAACTATATAGTAATAAGGGCGAGTACAGTAAGAAATAGAGGGCCTGAATACAAGCCCAACTAGAAAGTACAAGTAAATCTGAAAACAACTCCTCTGAACACCTTCCAAGCATCCTACTTGAAGGGTAGGTACTGCTCTCATACGGTCATCTCTGCGGTACGTCTCGTCTAATGGTCCACCTCTGAGTAGCCTCTGGTCCTGGATCCCTCAACCTCGATCAATGTTGTCCATCTTCTGCACAAGACACAACAAGGTGCGGGCATAGCCTGTGCAAGGGCGAGTATCACAATACTCATTAGAGACCCCGAGACCCCCAAAGGTCTCTGAGAATCCAAAAAGGATAAACCTCAAAGAAAGACCTCAATCTCAAATCAAGAAGAAATAGTCATCATCAATACCTAGGTATATGCCCATACATATACCTAAGTTACCAATATATACTCTTCTCACACATTAGGGAATAATACCACAATGGTAACACCATGAAGGTAGAAGTACCACACATGTAAAACCACAAAGATAGAGATACCACACAGGTAACACCACAAAGGGAAGTACCACAAAGGTAATGCCACATAGAAGAATTCTACATTGGTATCACTACATTGAAGTGTACCAAAAAGGTAAAGACTCATCTCACACCAGGTATAACTTATGTATGAAAGTATAGACGATTAACTGTATTGCTAGATCATCTTAATTCGCCGAGAATCTCTACTGGTGACCCACACAGGATCGATGATAACCCACACAGGAATCTGAGAATTACCCACACATGATCTGGAGATGACTCACACAAGATCGACATGTGCTGACCCACACAAGATCACTGAGCATTGACCCAAACAGGATCCAAAGTTGACCCCCACAAGATCTGAAGATTCTTCAAGTACATCCAGCCATAGGGTTCCCGCACTAAGCAGGCTTGATTCTGGGAGTTTCTTCTCCTCAAGCCATAGGACGATTCTTCAATGCCCACAAAGTCCCACAAAGAAGTATCATGAAGGTCTGTCACGTCAATAGGGTCCCAATGTGACTTACAGCGTGTCAATCAGACGTCCAGTCTGAAAGTTATTAGCATTTCTGTTCCGAGGGCTCGGTTGGATTTGGGTTCAATCCAAACCGACCATACTCCAAATTTTTCAAAACTCAAGTGGATTATACCAAAAGGACCATATCAATCCAAGGATCCTGGTGCCTTAGACAGTTCTTCAAACCGACGCCCGGTTCTCAATATATGGCCAAAAAGGCGTATCTGGGTCTAGATGGGCCTGGGTCCGGTCCGACTCGGTCGGACCAACCTGGCACGACCCGAACCGGTCCGGGTCTAGCTCGAATGGGAGGGACCGTGGAGGGCCTGGCCCACTGGGCCGTGTTTTGGCCTGACCCACAAAGGGGGCAACCCCGAATCGCTGGGTGCGGCCCACTCGGTGCATCCCGCCCGGCTGGGAACGGTCTGCCTGGCTGGGTACGGTCCACCCGGCTGGTTATGGTCTGCCATGGAGGGGCCCGCCCTAGTTGCCCCTAGGGGGAGGTGCCCCCTGGTTTTCCAAACGGTCTATTGAACCGTTTGTCTTTGGCCAACCTAGCGGTTCCAAGTGGTGCCTCCTGCTGGCTTTCAGGACCCGCTGGAGGGGTCCCGCTCAGTGTGACACGACCAGCTGGATGTCTGGTTTTCTCTCATACCAGCGGCACAATAGTGCCACTATCCACCTGTGGTTAAGAAACCGTGACCCGCTCCTCTACCGGCGGCTCGGAGGCGCGCTGCCCTGCCTCCACGCGGACGACCAGCATGACGGCCGCCGTCCCCTTCTCCGCCACGACCGACAGGCTGTGACCTCCTCTACTACCGGCGGTGCGGATGCTCACCGCCCTAGTTCCATGCAACTGGCTGGCGTTCTGGTCGCCTTCCTCCTTCACCGCCTGCTCAAACCACGGCCAGCCTGTTGCCGGTCGCCCTCCTCTTTCGCGGGTCACCGCGGCTTCATTTTAATCCTGAAAAATATGACGACCGCATATTCGCGATCCTCGTGTCGAGATATCCACGTCCATATGTCGTGCTCCACAAAATATTGTGTTTTTAGTGTAGTTAATTATTTAGTGTTGAAGAACGCACGAATAATGCATGAAGAACAAATAGAAAAGATCATGGTATTTTGGCGGGTCGATGGCTATGTTTGTTTGGCCATCATCGATGAGAATTGAAAATATGAAGATTCAACAAAATGATAATTATTATATCTCCAAATATACCCCCTACCTCATTTGTTCATTGGAGTTGGCGTGAGGAAGAAGATGTACATGCCGACATTTTTCGCTCCCACAACACGCTCCCAATCCGAGCTCATGAGTCGTCCTCATCAAAGGTTCATCCTTCATTGGAGGATTCCCTTCCAAAGGCTCTCTCCCAATTCTCCTCTTTTCTAATGATCCCCCGCCATGAGAGGTGAGGATCAAACTTTAATTGACTTAAGTTTATTAGTTCAATTAATGTTGACACCTTAATTTGAGGAATTCTAAGGGTTTCCTCACATTAAAGGGGAGTTTAGGTGGTACCCACCACTAAGATTCAAAATGGTGGTTTCAAGAAATAAAAATAAAAAGTTATTTATTTTATTTTTCTTCTCGCATGAAAATCCAAAAAACTATCTTCCACCCTCCACCTACTATGATCGAGGTGAAGGTATCCTTAAACGAATATCGGTACTGCAAGTTCAACAGTGTCCTTGAATTTCAATTCCGAGCACCGGTTCCAAAAGTTACAAAATTGCACTCACGCATTCACTAAACGTACCCGAAAAAAAGTTCAAAAATTCATTCTGGGCACACCAGGCCTTGGAATCAAGAACCTTCAATTTTTGAGGACTTGCAATATTTCCATATATTTTTTAAAAAAATTACATGGAAAAATCTGGGTCTTTACATTCTCCCCATCTCAGGGCGTTGCATCCCTGAAAGCCAAAACACAAACTAGGGAAACAAGTGGGGGTACTGAGCATGAATCTGAGCCTCCCACTCTTATTTGATCTTCTGGAGTTTCCCGTGCTGCCATTGTACATGCACCAGAGGTATCGATCGCCCACAAAGGACTCTCTCATGTCGATCCTCAATCTCTACTGAAACCTTCTAAAACGTCACCCCATCATCGATGTCCAGTTCACCCCAGTCAATGACGTGCAAAGGATCCTGTACATATCTCTTTAGCTAGGATACGTGGAAAACTTCGTGCACCCGGTGCAACTGTGGGGGAAGAGTTAGGTGGTACACAACCTCTCCAACTTTACTGGGGACCTAGAAGGGTCCAATGAACCTCAGAGATAACATGCTTCCCCTACCAAATCTCCCCATAAATCATCGAGGTGAGACCCATAGGAATACATGGTCACCATCCTAAAACTCAAGAGGTCTCCCTCTCCTGACATAATTAGACTAATTCATGCTATGTGCAGTCTTGATCCGCTCTTGGATGATCTGCACCTTCTCTGTGGTAGCCCATACCATCTCTGGTCCCATGAGTTCTGACTCCCCTGGGTCAGTCCAGCACAGAGGTGATATGAAAGGTCGACCATAAAATGTCTCAAATGGTGCCATACCGATAGTGGAGTGATGACTGTTATTGTATGCGAACTCCACCAAGGGAAAGTGATCCTCCCAACTGCTGCCGAAATCAAGGGCACAAGCACGCAACATGTTCTTGAGGGTCCAAATGGTCCACTTAGTATGACCATCCATCTGAGGATGGAAGGCGGTGCTCAACCGAAGCTATGTCCCAAACGCATCCTAAAACCCTTCAATAGCTGGGAAGTAAAACGTGCCTCATGATCAGAGACAATCGTAGTTGGCACCCCATGAATCCGCACAATATCCTGCATGTAGAGGCGCCCCAAGACCTCTACTATTTCCTGCTCTCTAATAGGTAGGAAGTTGGTCGAATTGGTGAGTCGATCAATGATCAACCAGATAGAATCATGACCCCTAGACATGCGTGGAAGTCTTGTCACGAATTCCATGAAAATTCCATCCCACTTTTACTCTATCACCTCTAGTGGCTGAACTAAGACTCCTGGAACCTGATGCTCTACCTTCACTTGATGACAAGTGAGGCATTGTGAGACAAACTCTACCACTACTTTCTTTATTCCCGACCACCAGTGATGACACCAGAGGTCTTGGTACATATTCTCCACTCATGGATGTACCGCTAGAGGGGACATATGGAACTCCCTTAGCACTTCCTCCTATAGCACCACCAGTTCCATTGTACGCCCTCTAAAGAGGATGATGTGATCCCCACCTTTAGAAAATCCATCAGGTGCCTATCCTATAGACATCTAAGCACGTCGAGCCTCATAGTCAGTGTCTCCAAGCTACTCCTCCCTGAATCACAGAAGGAGTGGGGGAGTGACTGTCAGAGATTGAATATAAGCTGCTCCATCTCGATCCACATAGGATATCCGCAAATCGACTATATGCTCAGTCTCCTCACTCAACAACCGTATACCAGATCTCCTGTTGAGTGCATCTAATACCACATTTCCCTTCCCAAGAGTATAGACTATCTCGAAGTCATAGTTCTGGAGGAACTCAAGCCAACACCGATGTCTCAGGTTCAGGTCCTTCTGTGAGAAGATATACCAGAGAATCTTTTGATTAGAGTAGAATCTAAAACGTTCTCCCATCAAGTAATGTCACCACATCTTCAAGGTGAAGACCACTGATGCTAGCTTCAGGTCATGGGTAGTGTAGTTCTTCTCATTCTATCTCAGCCGTCGAGAACCATACATGATAACTGCTCGCTCCTGCATCAGGATACATTCGAGTCAGGTCCCTGATGTATCGCAGTAGACTACATACCCAACGCCCTCCTCTGGTAGCCTCAAGATGGAGGCACTCATCAGTCTCTGCCTAATCTCTAGGAAACTCCGCTGGAATCTCTCTGACCACACGAAGGGTTTCCCCTTATTCTTCAATGCTAATAAGGGTGCCATAACTCTAGAAAAATCAGGCAAAAACCTCCAGTAGTAACCGGCCAAACCTAGGAAACTCCGCATCTCCTTCACACTCTTTGGTTGGATCCCAAGAAATCAAATCCTCAATCATTTCTAGATCCACCACAACTCCAACCTCCAAGATGGAATGTCCCAGAAGGTGAACCTATCAGATCCAGAACTAGCACTTCAAGATCTTACCATAAAGCTAGTGCTCTTGGAGTGTGTCTAGAACTATCTACAGATAATAGGCATGCTCTTTATCTATAGCTGAGTATATCAGGATGTCATTGATGAAGACTACCAAAAAGTGATCAAGGTATGGCTGGGATATCCTGTTCATGAGTCCCATGAACACTGCTAGGGTGTTGTTCATGCCGAATGGCATAACCAAGAACTCATAGTGGCCATACCAACATTTAAAGGTCGTCTTCTGCACATCCTTGTCTTGTACCCTGAGTTGGTGATAGCCTTATCTCAGGTCAATTTTTGAAAACCACCATGCTCCCTTCAGATGATCAAAAACCCCGTCAATCGTTGGTAGTGGGTACTTATTCTTCACGGTCACCTGGTTCAGGTGTCGATAATCCCAACAGAGTCTCAAACTACCATCCTCCTTCTTGGCGAAAAAAATCTAGGCTTCCCAAGGTGAAACACTAGGACTAATGAACCCCTTGCTCTTCAAGTCCTCCACATGTACTCGAATATCTCGAATCTCAGTAGGAGCAATCCGATATGCCGGTGTAGATATCGGGGCCATCCCAGGGTACAAGTCGATATAAAATTCCACCTCCCTGTGAGGAGGTAGAACTGGAATATCATCAGAGAAAATAACAGTGTACTGGTCCACCACTAGAGGATATCTCAGACTCTCAACATCAACCGCTCCGAGAGTAAGGCTAGCCAACTAATGTGTGATTGGCTTCACCCTCCTCTAGGTAAGTCCATATTGTGCTGTAAAGGTTCCCTTCTTACCGGTGAAGGAAAACCTGGTCTCATCCTCATGGAAACACCGCCCTTTGAGCCTAATACAATCAAACTAAGCATGGATTGTAGATAACCAATCCATACCCAAGATGACGTCGTAAGGCCTCGACGCCACTATTATAAGATCCCAGTCGAAGCTCTCACCTCCTAGAGTAATCTCACACTGCTAGAACTAGTGTGTAATCATCGAATCCTCTCCCATAGGAGTCTCTAGTTATAAGGATCGAGCCAATGGCTCCACCGGATTCTCAGAGTTTCGAACGAGGGTTGTGGAAATAAAATGGTGATTGGAATGTGTGCCTATATGTACTGCAGCTAAGGTGGAGTAGACACAGATCGTACCTCGAATCATCTCTGGAGAACCATGGTCGTAATCCTCAGCTTCCTGAAGCTCAGATCATCCTTGTCCACCTATTCCCTGTGGTCGGGGTGAACAACCTGGAGGTGGCGGTGGTAGAACCTCGAATCGCTGCCCACCGCCTGCTGCATGGAAAGCTCCTCTGCCATGTCCTCCTACTGCCTGTGGACCTCCTCGATCGATTCTTCGCCTCTGCCCAGGTGGTCCTTCAACTGTCTGCTGTTCATCCGTATAGCAGGTCGGGTAGTCGCGAGCCATGTGACCCTTCCCCCCACACGAGTAACACTGCCTGCTCCTTGCCTGTCCTATTCTATCTCGAGAGCCCTGCACGACTGACCTTGTGTCCTGTGGTTGTCCACTTGGAGGTATGGTCCTCTTGGACCTCTGCATCATATGTATAATTCCAACTATAGATGACTCTAATACGTGATGTCTGGTGGTGGGTCTTGCTGCTGGTGACTGCTCAATAAGGAATCTCTCCACTAAGAGTGCTCGCTCTAACACCCCCGCCTGCATAGGGATGATGAGAGAAATCATCAAAGCTCTAATATCCTGTCTGAGACCCTTCTCTGAGGTTTGGGTTCTAAATAAAGGGTCTCGTACCATGTCAGTGGAGTAATGCGAGAGGTTGGTGAGCCTTGATGAATACTGAGCCACATTCATGCTACCCTACTGAAAGTGGAGAAGCTTCTGTATATGAACAGAGCCTAAGGTCACTGGGACAAAATATTCACTGAAAAGGCTCTTGATGTCCACATAGATGAGAGTGACCTCATCATGAACCTAGAGAATAAAGATCCACCATATTTCTACTACTTCCAGAAGATGACTGGCTGTAAGGATCACCATGAGATCAATTAGTGTCCCTACCAGTCGAAAAACTCTTACCACGGCCTCCAGCCAGTCCTCAGCCACCTATGGATTTGTCTCGCCCTAGATCCTTGGTGTCCTTTGGGATTGGAACTCATTCAATGCGCTCAAGCGGCATGCAACCTCTACTGCTTGGGCGGGTGGCATCGAATGTCCAATGGGTAGTGGTACGGATAGTACACCACCTGATGGTACAATTGCTGAAAGGGGGACCTACACCAAAGCCTCATTGCTCAGTGGGCTGTCATCATGTACTATACCTAGAACCCTAGCTATCTTTCTTTGTGGAGGAATCCTAGAAAGGAAGAGGCGTGCCATGGTCAATAAGTTATACCTGGTGAGATGACTCATAGAGATCACAAAGAAAACATTTCAAAAACACACATGCAATCAGTGTTTTTGAGCACTGAGTCGGAAATCAAAAGTCAGGGTCCTTGTGTATGGATACGTCGGCTGCTGCACCAACACTGGATTCCCTAAACTGATAACCACACTCACAACACTTAACAATATTGCTGAATCAAAAGATCAGAGTCCAAGTTCTTTGGTAGAACTGACTCCTTTGAAACCAATTTTTCACGACCCGTCCCCCAGGGCCCGTGTCCTGACTACCCCAAGATCGCCTTCCATAGGGGAGGGGCTATCAACTAGCACTAGAAAGGCATATCCCTAAAACCGGGAAGGAATTGTATTTTAACCTGCAAACTCACACATCCCAGCACACAACAAGATACAAGCCCAAAGTAAACTATATATAAATAAGGGCGAGTAAAGCAAGAAAAAGCGGACTGAAATACAAGTTCGACTGGAAAGTACAAGTAAAACCGAAAAAATCTCATGTGAACACCCTCCAAGGATCCTACCTGAAGGGTAGGTATAACTCTCATACGATCATCTATGCGGTACATCTCGTCTAATGGTCCACGTTCGAGCAGCCTCCCATCCTGGATCCCTCAGCCTCGATCAATGCTATTTGTCGTGTGCACAAGATACAGCAAGGTTCGGGCATAGCCCGTGTAGGGGTGAGTATAACAATACTCAATAGGTACCCCGAGACCCCTGAAGGTCACCCAGAATCCACAAAGGATAAACCAAAAAGAAAGACCTCAATCTTAAAGCACGAAGTAATAAGCATCAACACTACCTAGGTATTTTACCATACATATACCTAAGTTATCAATATATAATCATATTACATGTGAGGGAAGAATACCATAAAGGTAACACAATGAAGGTAGAAGTACCACACAGGTAACACCACGAAGATAGAGGCACCACACAGGTAACACCACGAAGGTAAGTATCACAAAGGTAACACCACACAGAAGAATACCATGAAGGTATCAATACAAATAAGTGTACCAAAAAAGTAAAGAATCATCTCACACCAGGTATAACTTAAGTACAAAAGTATAGATGATTAGATGTATTGCTAGATCATCTTAATTTGTTGAGAAGATCTGCTGTTGAGCCACACAGGATTGAAGATGATCCACACAGGATCTGAAAATGACCCACACATGATCTGGAGATAACCAACATATTATTGGTATGCACTAACCCACACAGGATCACTGAGCATGGACCCACATAGAATCTGAAGTTGACCCACATAGGATCTGGAGATTCTTCAAGTACAGCCAGTCATAGGGCTCCAGCACTGAACAAGCTTGATTATGGGAGGTTATTCTCCTCAAGCCATCAAATGATGCTTCAACTTCCATGAAGTCCCACGAAGAAGTATCATGAAGGTACTTCACATCAATAGGGTCCCAATGCAACTGACGACGTGTCAATCAGATGCCTGGTCTGAAAGTTATTAGCATTTATGTTACGAGGGCCTAGTAAGATTTGGGTTTGATCCAACCTGACCATACTCCAAATTTATTCAAAACTCATGTGCAATATACCAAAAGGAACATCTCGATTCAAGGATACTGGTGTCATAGACGGTTCATAAAATGGACACATGGTTCTCAAGATATGGCCAAAAAGGAGTATCTAGGTCTGATGGGCCTGGGTCCAGTCCAACCCAGACTGGGCCGACCAGACCTAGTTCGGGTCAACCCGAACTGATCTCGGCCTGGTCCGGATAGTCTTGGCCACGGCCGGTTCGGCCTACAAATGGGGCTGCGCGGCCCGATCGGGGTGGAATGCTTGATTGGGTGCGGTCCGACTGGCTGGGTGCAGTCCACCCGATTGGGTACGGTCCGTTGTGGTAGGGCCCGCCCTAGTCGTACTAAGGGGAGGTGCCCCTCAATTTTCTGAATAGTACATTGGACCATTCAGCTTCAGCCCACCAGGCGGTGCCAAGTGGCACTGCCTGCTGGATTGTGGGACCCGCCGGAGGGGTCCCTCTCGATGTGACACAGCTAGCTGGAAGTCGGACCGACTCTCCTCCCAACGAATTGATGGCACCGCTATCCACCCGCAGCCAGCCGGATGCCGACCGCCCTCCGGGTGCACCACTGCAGCTTAGAAGACGCGACCCTCTCCTCTACCAGCAGCACAGACGCGCGCTGCCCTGCCTTCACGCGGCCGGCCGGCATGCCAGACGTCGTCCCCTTCTCCGCCATAGTCGACAGGCTGTGGCCTCCTCCGCTATCGACAACACAGATGCACGCCGCCCCAGTTCCACATGGCCAGCCGGCGTGCCGGCAGCCATCCTCCTCCTCCATCTTCTCGAACCGCGGCCGGCTGGTAGCCAATCGCCCTCTTCTTCCACGATTCACCGTAACTTTGTTCTAAGCCCAGAAAATATGACGATCGCATATTTGAGATCCTCGGGTCGAGATCTCTGCGTCTATATATTGCGCTTAACAAAAAATTGTTTTTTAGCGCACATAATTATTTGGCGTTGAATAATGCACAAAGAAGGCACAAAGAACAAATTGAAAAGGTCATGGTATTTTGGTAGGTCGATGATCGTGTTTTTTTTTCATCATCGTTGAGAATTGATAAATTAATAATCAACAAAAACATAATTATCATATCTCAAAATAAACCCCCTACCTTGTTCGTTCGTTGGAGTCAGTGTAAGGAAGAAGATGAAGAAGCCCACATTTGTCTCTCCCGCAACACGCTCCCAATCCGAGATCATGTGTCGTCCTCTTCCGAGGTTTGTTCTTTGTTGGAGGATGCTCTTCCAAATCCTCTCTCCCAATTCTCATCTTTATTTATGATCCCCCACCATGAATGGTGAGGAGAAAACTTTAATTGAGTTATGTTTATTAGTTTAATTAATGTTGTCACATTAATTGGGGTAATTCTAGGGGTTTAATCACATTAAAGGGGAGTTTGGTTGGTCCACACCACTAAGATTAAAAATGGAGTATTCAATAAAAAAATAAAAAGTTATTTATTTTATTTTTCATCTCCCACAAAAATCCAAAAAACTATCTTCCACCCTCGACCTATTGCGGTCAAGGTGAATGTCTCCTTAAATGAATATCAGCGCTGCGAGTTCAACTGTGTCCTCATGTTTCAATTCCGAGCACTAGTTACAAAAGTTACAAAACATAACTCACGCGTTCACTGAATGTACCTAAAAAAAGTTCAGAAATTCATTCCTGAAACGCCGAGCTTCGGAATCACCTGCCGTCATTTTTTTGCGAACTCGTAATATTTCCATATATTTAAAAAAAATTACATAAAAAATCCGGGTCTTTACAAATTAATAAAAAACATATATATAATTATAATATTCAATAAAATAGTAGATAATCCAAACATGAATCTTAGTAAATGTAAAGTGTACTTCATAAAAAAGGTATATTTATGTGAGGGACATTTTTATTGAAATCCATATCTAACTAATTATCCCTAAAGTAAATGAAATTAAGGGTCCCATGGTTTTCTTAGGAGGAGGTATAGAACAAGCTAAAAAGTGTAACATTTATTGATTTATTTAAAAACAAAAACAAAAAGTTGAAATTTAATGAATTCACCAATAGATAAAATAAAATTAAAATATTTAAAATTAAAATAAATTAAATTTATACATTTTAGAATGTAGCGGAAGCATTGACTAAAAATTATTGAAATATAGTGATAAAAATATGGATTATTATACATGTTTTGATCCATCAAGAACCTATATTCAATAGTACAATTTAATTACATAATTGAATTTTTCAATTTATACTTAAATATATCAATTTATGCATCAATAACAACCTATTTACATACCTAGTCTACAATATAGGGTTTGATCCTCTTTATAAGTGATTAAAAATATCATAGACCTCCAATAAATTGAACTTGGATAAACTATCCATGATCAATGGAAAGACCTCACCTAAGAAGTTTAAATACAAAGATAAAATATATTAAATCCATTAATCGAACAATAATATTGAATAGTATAGAATAAAAGGAATTAAAGAAATTAAATAACCCTATTTAAAAAAAATATAGTTTCTAAATAAATTTAAAAATATTACATTGAAGTTCAAGACTCAAAATGAAAGTTCTTATGGATATACACTCACTAGAACCTCGTGTTAATTATTCCATGTGTGGTTAAATGAACATAAATATCACACTTTCTATTTGATTTATGTATTCCCAAAACTTGTCACATTAAATTATAAATTTACCCCTTCTATATGATTTTATCCAACCTCCCATTCTCAATCATTTTCATGGAACAAATTTCATTTTTGAAAAAATATAGTGGAAAATGTTTTTTGATGGTGATAGACAGTGATTTTTCTTGGGGTATCCCTAAGTGAGATAATTTTTTTTTCAATATCATCAACACGTATCAAAAGAAACAATTATTATTTATGTAAATGATTGAGTTGGAAGCCGTTAATTATCATGTGTTCTAAGATTTGAAATCTCCATTATTCCTCTTTTAATTCTTCTATGAGAATCGATTCTTTATCTTTACTTTAAAAGATATCATGTGGAATTTCTAAGGTTTAATATTGGAATCATGTAGTTGTAGAGGGAATCTCACTAAAATTTTAAAAACTATTGAAAAAAAGTAATAATTATATTTTTAGAAATAATTTTTATAGGATTTACATTTTTTAAACTATTTAATATTATTGGAATGTGAATGTCATATTGAATTGATAATTAAAGAAAAAAAATATGAAATCCAATAGTATTTAATTATATTATTTCATAATTTTTTATGCAAATGTACACATAATACAATCTTAGTTGATTGTGAAACCTACTTTATTTGGTAAATTAGGTACATATTAATACAAATTAAATATTAATATAATTATGTTTAAAAGTTCCTTAACATACTCCTAAATTTCCACCATTCTCCAAAAAATGCCAGAAAAAACCAAAGGACATACAAATGAAAAGGGGTGATCTATAAATACCACTAAGGGGGAAAATAATGTCATAAGGTAAAGTAGTATATGTGATCAAAGAGTAATATAAAGGCAACATAAGAAGATTGAGAATGATAATCATCAACAATGATAAGTGATATAACATGATAACATAAAGGAATCATGGGTATGTGGAAACAACATAAAACACAACATCATAAACACAAGTAATGTATAACTATGGAGATAAAATTACATAGTATTATTTCGATACCCACTCCTACACTATAATTGTAATATCATCATAAAAAGTCATTACTCAATTCATTTTGGGAATATATAATTTTAGGACCACCTCTTACTTTCATATCATGTACATCCTTTAGTGTTCCACATATCTCAAATAATATTTGGATTTCTTTCATCAATTTTAACCCTACTATTATGGAGTGTGTCGGAAATATAAAAAAAACACAATTAAAAAAATTATGTATAACTAGATGAATACCCATGAGTTTAAAATGATATGGGATTTCACTACATATATGTTTGTCATAGAAAATTAGGGGATATTTTTGGTATAATAACCGGAGTACATAAATGTTTATAAAATAGGAAAATAATTGATAATTTTTTTATAATTAATTAAAATCATATATATAGTAAGGGTTATGTGTAATATCATATATCAACCTTTAAAAATTTAAATAAAAATTCCTAACATAATGAAGTTTCTTGAATAAATAGGGTAATGAGAGGATCTCATACCTTCAAAGGGAACTTATAAAAGCTATAAAAGAGATTATAAAGATCATGGGGGAACCATGGGTGGTATTTAGAGAGGTAGTTGAAGAGTAAATTTGGGCTATATGTTTTCTTTATTTAATTTTAATCGGATGTTTGGTGGATTTATATAACAAATGGATGATAATTTGTTAATAATTTCCAAACAAATGCTTTGGACTATATAAGATAAATTAATAAAAAATTAAAAAACAATTAAAATGAATATTTCCCATGTTTTATACCAAATTGGATGGGTTTCCATTATTTTTTATGCTTATGAACCAATAACTTCACAATAATTCACTATTGATGTGGAAGTGAGTCATGATTATAAAGAATTTATTTTAAAATCCTAAAATATTCCGAAGGTATTAGAGGATTTATTATGGGATTATAAAGTTAAAAAAGTAACATAAATTAATATTTTTTAATGGTAAATATATATTTGTTCATGGATACTATTTATGTAAAATAATAAATAACATTTGGGTCTTTATGGTGAATTCGTACATACTATATTTACACCGTACATATTTTTTACAAAAAAATTGACTATCTCCATAAATTATGAAAAATTAAATATTAGATAATTTCACCCTTCTAATTTCAAAAATAACACTTATTTTATTCGAACGAATCTCTAGATATAACAATTTACACTTATAAATAAAAAATATATATTTAATGTAAAATACTTTTTTTACAATAAAAATTTTCTAACCCTTGATATATATATTCTTTTTGAAATTATAAAATAGTCTTATAATTTATATTTAATAAATATTATTTAGTAATAATACTTTATTAAATTTTCATTTATTTCAATAACATATTCAACTCATCAAAATGTGTTTCTCTAATCAAACTATATATCTCCCAAAAATTTAATTTTTGTCTCACAGTATCAAAAAGAAATTTTTTCTAAAATATATTCTATAATAATTTAAGGAATAATATTAAAAATGTATAAATATAATATTTGTTTTATGGAAAAAATATAAGAAATCAGATTGATTGGGTCTATATACATATCCCTATATTGAACCAGTGAATTCTCTATCTGTATGGTGTTAAATGGTGAGATTTTCATTGTGTGGTTTGGATATCATGTTTGGTACATGATCTTGATGAGGTTGAACATCTCCCATAAATAGTTTTTATAACAATTCAGTTGATGAATCTAAAAATCATCATGTTCAATGGGAAAGACTATTGATGTTAACTCCCACCTAATCTCTGATAAATTGGCTTCATAATGTATAATCCTACTGGCTGAGGTCATTATTTCTTCCATATATATCAATTAGACTTTATCATAACTTATAATATTTTAATCTTAATGTTCAGTTTACAATGACCAAATGATCAAAAGTTATGATATATAATGGTCTTTTAAATCTTACAGTATATAACGTATAATGGTTCAAAATAATTAAAGTTATTTATGAGGTATATATAACTAGAATAATTTATAATTAATTTATTAATTCAAAATATTAGAATTTCATTTTAAAAAATAATTTTAGTTACAGATGGGAAAGGGAAATAAACAATATAACAACATCAAAAGTCATAAAATAATAAAAAAAGTTATACGGAATTCAAAATGGCTAAATAATTCCAAACTAAGTCTTAGAGTTTCACATAATTCACACAAAATTTGTTACAATGTGTTAACAATAGTGAAGAACAAAAGAAACTCATTGATGTCTTATGAATTTGGAGATAACCACAACATTCCAATTTTATGATTATGAATGACATTTCAAAATAAAAAATAAAATGAAGCAATGTTTAGTTTCATAAAAATTAACTCAAAAACATAAAAACCAAGCATTTTACCCTTTTCAAATTTATATCGAAAATGGTTCTTGAAATAAAAAATTATTCTATTCCATTAAAAAAAGAAAGTATTGTGTGGATTTAATATTTGATATACACATGAAAAGTAATGGAAATATAAACATTATAAATTACCCTTGATAAAAACCCATGATTTCATAAAAACATAAAAAATCATTTTAAAAGAATATTCAATACATAACATTATGATCTATGCTAGAAACGTAATGTTTTAGTGTATTTAGAGACTAGATAAATAAGTATTTTATTTAGGTACATAATTAATCATATATTTAAAATATCTTATAACTTTTTACCCTTTATAATTTACCCTACTTCAAACCATTCTTTATAACCTAGGGAATGTCGAACATAATAAAGGGTGATCTCTGGTGATCAGAATGGTCAAACAAGGGAGATACAAATCGATGTCCATATTCAAGCATATGATAAAAATAATGGTACAACATAAAAATCATAACCTATAATTACCATACCCCAATAATCCCAAATTATAATTAGGGTTCAGGGAATAAAACATTATCATTTGAATGATATGTGTTATAAGAGTGAAAAATCATCCTAAAACAATCTTGTACAACAATTTCAAATCATAAGTAGAAAATATTTCCCAAATGTTAAGCATGATAATAGGAATATAAAACAAATTATATATCATGTTTAACATCTAATATGATCAAATAATAGTTGATCAAGTGTCAACACCTATTTCATATATCATAATAGATTAGTCATCACCATTGGATTCCCATCTTGGTTTTAGTTTCCATACCTTTTTCACATATTTTATCGATCACATAAACTTGTTTCCCATAATTACATAATTATATATAAATATTTAACATATTAATTTATGAGATAAATAATTATGGGTCCACCTTCACATAATTAAAACTATGCATATGGGTGCCACATAATTATAAATCATTCTTCATATCATCTTATCATAAAACATTGATATAATTGGTTGTCATAAAAATCCGTTAATTATAATCATATGTAACCAAGAGAAATTATACATATTGTATAATTGGAAAAAATACCTAATAAAGCCTAATAAATATCAAAATATTTTTAAATTATATAATAATTCTAATAAAAGAACACTAAACAATTTATTTTTTAAAATACCCTTTTCAATATGAAATAAATTATAAAAATTAAAATGCTTCTCATTTGTTAAGGAATTAAAATTATTCCAAAATAAACATGTAATAATTTAATTTATAATTCAAAACATTATTTTTTTCATGATTTAGTGAAATTATGTTCATGTTGTGTACCTTAAAACGATGATTTCACTCACAATTCATCAAAAAGTAAAAAGTACCTCATTTTGAAAATGAAAAAAATATTACATTGAAACATTTTTATAATTTTTCATACAATGGTAATAAGAAATTTAAAATCATATTATAATATTATATAAATTCATGAAATCATTTAAATGGAAACATGATCAAGGAAGAAAAATATTTCCATCCAAAGATGAAAATCAAATCTATTTTTATTACAAACATTTTCTGAAGCATTGTATATACCATGGAAAGAAAATGATACTATTACATGAAATTTTAATTAATTACCATAGGGGAAGAAAATTAAATTAATTTATAAGATTTTGATAATATATTATCCTCAATACGTATTCAATTATAAAAAATCCCGATTAAAATTTGATTGAGACATAAATCACTTACTACTTTGATAATCACCATATATGATTTAATTATAAAATCTTATCAACCTTTTATTAATTTTTTTTATTATAATCATTATTACATATGATAAATATCTAGTTTCTCATGAATTTTTAAACTCAATAGTCTCAACACATATACTTTTATTATTTTTCCATAATCTGTAGGATTTTAGTCATTTCATTTGTATGGTATATAATCCTTGTATAAAATTTTATAAATATTCATATAAAGAGGGGATGAAAACTAAATTACATCACTTCATGGAGATTAGATTCCATACATATTCATGATTCAATAGAGACCCAATGTTTAACATTCAGGGATATTACATCTTTTTATATGAATATTCATTATATTATACAAACACATACCGAAAGATTGAAATGGTTTAGTTTATTTTGAGTCTTGGAAACACAGTATTCAAAATATTTGAAAGACATTTAAAAACTCCCATAAATATCGTGCCATTTATTACTCCTACATAAAACCTTTCTACATAACATGGAGAATGGACACATAATAAAGGGTTAGCTCAGATGCTCAATAAGGGTAAATAAAGGAGATATGTAAGTGTAAGATGAACATATGGGTATGAGAACATGAGAATAACATTTAAAACCCATATAATTCAGATAAAATATTATAATGATTATTCATGGAATAAATTTTGTATGTTCATAAGACATGAATCATAATGGATTGAATTTTAATAATCCATGTGAGCATAACATATGCATACATCATGGAATTATGGAAGACATATAAATATCTAATAATATGTCTGTATTAGTCAAGGATCATTGGAAAGGCTATCTTAGTGTAATGATATCACTCCCCATGCCATCTTAGTAGTGAAAGTTCACTCCCATGACTATCTCAGTAGTCATGGTTTACTCCCAAAACCATCTTTTTAGTCAAGGTTCACTCCTAAGACCATCTTAGTGGAAAAAGACACTTACTGAACCATGTTCAATCCCCAATTCCATTCATTTCTATCTCATGAGATATAAATCATCAACCAAACAATTGGAGGGAGATATAGGTCCCACCTATTACATAATAATCATACATATTTCTTCTATAAGAAAAAAATCATTAATCACGTCATAACCCATTAACATAAATGGTTATCATAAATATTTCATCTTATAATAACCTATGAAAATAAGATATGTTTCATAATCATTTCATCACAGAAAAACCTATGAAAATAAGTTGGTTTAAAAATAATTTTTTAATGATATAACCCATGTACAAGAAAAGTATTTCATAACAAAATTCATTTTAACCATTAAACATTAAAGAAAGAATAAGAACAGTGTCCATGGATATTATCACCATAAAAGAATAAACTATATAAAAGGATGAAATATTAGGTGGATAAGGATTTTAAATGATCTATTGAATAATTTCTTAAGGAAAACAACCTTTCTTTTTAAATTATTTTTTACGACACAAAATATGTAATGTCTCGACCCAGAAGCCACTAAACTGGTGCTCCGAGTCGGTTTTCTACAAGTCCTCAAGCGTACCACCCCATACGGAAGAGGCTGTCGACTAGTAGTGGGGGACTAGGACGTGATAGTGGGGAGATTTTTCCCTCATACTAGAGTATGAGAAAAGAGGAAATAACTATGTATTATACATAGGAGATATTAAACAGGGTGAAGAAGCAATAAACAACTGAAATAGAACAATTTGTAATAGTAAAATGTTGTAAAATCCCAAACAACTATGCAACACAGTACAACACTGGTCACCCACTGGGCCAACCATACAGATACAAGTAAAAAAGAAACTGAAAGTAAATGTACATGTCTCTAGTACTAACTATGAGCCAACCCACATACCTGATATCTTGACACTATCGAACTACACCAGTCCGATCAATACAACCACTCAAGCATCTACACTAGATCATGAAAAACTACACCACATCCCATCAACCATAAAAGTCATGATAAACCTAAAAATCAAACGAAAGGTGTACACGTACACTAAGGTGCACATGTATGGGTGTGAAATAATCTCTGTAGACCAACCCGACAATAATCTTATAATTGTGATTCCAAAAGTGTATGAAACAGCAACGCGCTTAGTCTAGATAGAACACACAGAAATGTAGTAAAAACCAAACATGAAACCATAGTTAAACTCAACGTCTGTAATCCCTGTCAACTAGAAAGTTCCAACATGTATGTCCATATATATATATATATACGTACACATGGATAGTTCCATACCTATAATATATAGAAATATGAATATTATTTGGTATGTGTATCAAACATCATGAAACCACAAAAATAGTTGATTTGTGGGCCCATAAGCCTAGTCACCTAGACATCCTAGGTAAGGGCATTAAGCCAGACGTTGTGCCACCCAAGATGTGTATCAGAAATTATATCTATTTTTCAATAATCCCATCAACATGTACCTTCTTTGGATAATGTTGGAATTATATATCTAAGAAAGCTACATCACCATAGGGGGATGCTCATCCTACACTTGGGTTCACACATACTCACCTCCAGTCACAAACTAGTATACCGCATACTGATGCTCAATCCTATAAATAAGGAAACTCTATACCGATGGTCAATCCTATAAAATTTCACTGATCATCAATACATGGAGCATAAGCCCATGAATACAACTGAGACTTGAAAAACCATGCCCACAAGCATAGAAACAACTTCGCCCTCAGTTAGATCACAATATCACCCGTAGGTATATTCCATCCTTGCCAGCACGCATATTCGATCCTTTCCCATAGGTATATCTGATCCTTTCCCAAAGGCATATCCAATCCTTTCCCATATGCATATCCATTCCTACCCATAGGAATAAAATTCCTCTCTTGAGTCCATATAAGGAATTCCTACCACAGAAATCTAGGTATCACTCAAGGCATAAAAAGTTAATATCTAAGGCTCAACAATAGGATACCAGGAAGAACCTCTAAATATCCTAAAAAAATATATCACTAGATATATATATATATCCAGGCTCAATAGCCAAGTCCTACATAATTCCTCTGGGTACTAGTAACATAACAGAAATAACATGGATCAGAAGCCGTATCTAAGGAGAGAATGTCTGATCATCCTAATAAACAAGAAATATTCTTCATGTCAAGCTCAACACCCACCAACCAGGAAGCACCTCTGGTAAAAACTGATCCATCAGCAAAACCAAATCAGATATAAAGAAACAAGTGACGATGGTACGAACACCCAAGATGGAACTACATTCATTGCCCCATGGGTTTGAATTTTTGGAACAAGTTCTATCTGACCCCCGAACACGATCTCTACCCAAAAAAGTTGTAACAGATTATGGTTGGTCAAACAACGAGCACCCATAAGGCCCCTCAATTCAAAATCTAAGAGGAATCCTACTCAGGATCCTCCAGGTAAAAATTAGAGAAGGAATCCTACATGAGATCCTTAGTGAATAGTATGGGAGGAATCCTACACAAGATCCTCAAACTAATAACAATAGTGGCATCCTATAATAGGGATCCTCTCAAATAGAAACAGGAGATAAATCCTACAAGGGACTCCTTAGGTCACCACATAAGCAAAGGCATCCATTAGGGGATCCTTGGAAGAATCCATTCTCATGTCCTGGTAGGCTAGAAGGGAATGTCTCATAATAGTAATGTACTCAAAATCATAGGCCATAGGAGATATATCACAACTCATCTCAGATCTATGGCCTCCTATAGGTTGGTCCGGACACCCAACCTATCACCCACACCAAGTCTAACTATCAAGTGAAAACTGAACTCATTAATTTGAGGAAGAACCTATCCATTTTTATAAACCCCCCTATTACACTATTTAGATGATATCAAAATATCAATAGGATTCCACCTTTGTGATCTACGTAGAAAAACGCTCAGAATGGACAACTCACATGCCAAATTTCGACTTCCAGAGCACCAAATACCCCAAAACTCTAAGCTGGAAAAAGTACAAGGTGTGTAATTCTGAGTACATGACATGTACTGCTATTTTTCCCCATAGTTGTCTACATATAAAAGGATAGAAAAAATGGGGGCTTCCTGCGTAAAATTACTGGTCATATACTTCAAAGTGTGTACTCTTTAAAAAACAATAACCTGTGTTCTTTCTCACACTATTGGACACACGACGATGCCACCTCACAGTGTGTACTTAGAACTCTTGTTGGCTAGTTGGTGTTAAGGAGCTCTCATTCTATAAATATAATTAGGATGGATCTATTCTTGGTAACCCTGGTTTTCTGGCTTCCTTGATCATGGTGAAGGATGCAAGTCTCTATCCCAGGTTCACAAAGGCTGTCCTGGACAGAGAAAAATAGGGCCTCCTCGATTACATCATGTTCAACTCAGATCGAGACAAATTCATGTTTACTAATTCTTCCTTGGGTGTATTATCCTCCAGGGATTTTCACAAGATGGTCTCTTTATAGAACCTTCAAGATAGTTGTATTAGAGTGCTTTGGGGAAACAAAACTTCAGAGAAGTACAATTTTTTTGTCATTGCGTATCAGGAATCAAAACTTTTCCAGGGATGAGAACATCAAGAATGCGGGGAAAAATTTTGCTTCTAGGTTCCATTGTTGTAGCACAGGGTGGGAGGAGAGCTATCAAAACTTTTCTTCGAAGGAGAATGGGCGTAGGGAGTGTGGTCTTTCTTTGGTGGCCTTACTGCCTTTTCCTCGCATAATCTTAGGGATTCTCCTTTTATGGCCAAATGGTTTCATGGAATGATGGATTAAGGTATGTAACGTATGGCATGAATATTGATATTTTATTCTGGATGCTGGTGTTTATGGATATCCAGGAACCAGGAATGATTTGAGGGGCATAGTCCTTTTGTGCAGTCCATCATCGTGAGGAACCGGATCCTCTAGGTGGATATGGTTTCTCTAAACTTTAACTGGAAGGGGGCTCCTTCATTTAGATTTATTCAGGTTGGGGGATCAACCTCATCCCCATCTATCGACCATCTAAAGTGGATATGGGTTTGTTGGCATCCTCCCATTAGAGTCCGAAAATTAAATTCTGACGGGTCGTGCACGATGGGTGCTATGTGTGGAGGGGGAGTCATTCATGGTCCAGGGAAAATGTTTCTCTGGCCTACTATTCATTCAATGGTGAAGGAACATATATTCAGGATGAGGAAAATGTGATTCTTATTGGTCTCACCCTCTACATTCAGAAGAACATTGACATTACACAGGCGAAGAATGAATCTATAATCCTTCATGATTCCCTCCTCAGTAGCGATTCTTCTCCCTGGACAATTGAATACATTGTTCGCAAATTCAGAGCTCTATTGGGAGACCACATCTGTGTAACTCATACTTGGTGAGAGGGGAATAGGGTCACAGACCATTTGGACTCTTTGGCTGACCACAACTCCATTAGCACTACTCTTCTCACTAATAATATCCTGAAACTAGAGGGTGAGATTTTAGTTATAGCGGATGCCCTCGTCTAGCATTATTTTAGGCCCCTTATCTTTGGTTCCTTGTTGTACTCTCTTTTTGAATAAAATCTAATTTGGATAGATGGAGTGTGTACTCAGTTTACACTGAGTTTACTTAAATAAAAATTCTTCTTTCCTGAATGGGAAGAATACATGACATGTTCCCCTGGAACACACATTGTGTTACCTGGGATTCCCGATGGGAAATCCCTCAGATCGCCCGAAACACCCATTTTCTCTCCCAAAGCAGTAGGTCAGGCCTCAAGAGGCCACGATCAAAAAATATAAGGCTTTAAGAAAAAAATAGCACATTGAAAGGGGATATATGGTGAAAATGTAAACGGTTTTACCTTCAGGTGGAAACTGCCAAAGCTTCTGTTGATTTCACAGTCCACGGATATTGTACGCTGACTCAGCATGTCGAGGGATTTGTAACGGTACCACTCATCCATTCCATCTCTCTCTATTTATTCCTTACAATGTTTTCACAGTTTAATAGCACAAGAGGATCACATGTGAGGCATGCGATAAAATAAGAGAAGAAAAGAAATGGAAAAAGTATAAAAATGGGTCCGGCCCCAGTGCCCAACTCGAGTTTAGCCCCTTCCTAGGATATACTCCCCATTTAGACTCAAAGACGGTGAAAAAAATCTTAATATGACTCTGTATTTTAAATTTTTTTCTAAATGAACCTATGAGGATAATTTAATATATAATTTAATAATATTAAATGTTAAATATTCCACTAAAATTTGAACAACTCATATTCCCACCAAAATCTTGTCCTAGGGTAAAAACCCTATTCCGAGACCAACAAAGTGGTCAGAAAATTATCCAAGATCATATGCAATGAGAAAAAGAACATTTTACCCCTTTACAAGTATCCAAAGCAAAAATTCAGTTTTCTACTCAAAACTGTAGTTTGAAAAAATGCAGATCCTTATAAACCACCCACCATAAACCTTCTCATCCCCAAGAAGCCTGGTGAAAGGACAAGAATCCATGATCCCATCTTGATCATAAACACAACCAAGCTACCTATACTATATAAAGACCAGCCCCAAAGCTTTAACAACTACCTTCTACATGGAAGATATTTAATTACGACAAATTTGGTACTCCTCAACACAGGAATACCCCTATAATTGTCTCAAAAGAAAACCCCGATCTAAAAATCTCATGGAAAACACTGATTTTTTGTAACATCCTAGTTCTAGAAGCCACCTAGAGGCACCCCGTACCCTGTGGGCCACATGGACTCAAGCGCATTTACCCAAACGCCAGAGGCTTCCAACTAGTAGCGAGGGCCTTGGGTGTGTTTGTGGGGAAACTATGCCTTCATTGGTAGAGTAACACAGTGGAAGATAAACAAATATATAATAGTAGAAGTAGTAATATCCAACAATAGTAAACAGCGGAAGACTAAAAAGATAAACAACTAGAGCACATATATATAAAGTGATGCATGGTATATGTATGTCTAAGAAAATAGCCAAAAAAGTCACAATGCTGGAATACACCAGCGCTAAACCAAAGTGAAAAATAAAGCAGATAAACACCTCAATATCGCAAGCCATAGCTTGGTCCCATGCTCTCCAACTCCTCGACATTGGGAGAACAATATACTTGAGCCATGATGCTTGATTAACCTTAGAACACCTTAGATCTATGAAAACGTATAAAACTTTCAACCCATTATAACTTTTAAAATAAGAGGAATTGGAAAACTATGCTCTAGGAGAAGGAAGAAATCACCGATGTGATTCCAACACAACCGACAGTGATTGATTCGGAGGAAGGATGGAGGCTCAGGGGATCATCGAAGATCCACGGCTTCTTAACGCTTTTAGATGAACTAGGTTGAGAAGGAGATGGTTTTGTCCGTCAGACGTGACCCCGATGCGTTTAATGAAAAACAAAAAATACACAGCTTGTACTTTTGAAGTACACAGTGTGTACTAGCCTTTTCCGTACTCTGAATTAGGCGGCCTCCAAAACACCCCACACGACCGTGTGTGGCTAAAACACGGCCAGCACACGTCCTTTGGTGGCAAGGAAGTACACGGTATGTACACATAAAGTACACAGCGTGTACTTCAAAAATTTCTAGAAACTCCTCTTTTCTCAAAAACTCCAGAAAAAGGAAAAACATACCTGAAAAGAAGATCTGGGTTCTTACAAACTTCCCCCTTAAAGAATTTTGTCCCCGAATTTCCCAAGTGTGACATAGAAGGAGAAACCCCAAACAACTCTAGCCACTATGCTCGTACATCGGCCTCCCTCTCCCAAGTTTCATCCTGTACTCGTCCGTGCTGCCATAGAACTCATAGTAGAGGAACAGACCGGCCATGGAGAACCTTTGTACTGCGGTCGGCAATCCGGATAGGATTCTCCTCGAAAGACGTATCCACTTCGAGCTTGACCTCCTCGGGTTGAAAGACACGAGACACGTCTGAAAAGTAACGTCAGAGCTGAGAAATGTGGATGACGTCATGCATAGCCCAATACCTATGAGGTAACTAAAACTGATAGGAAACCATATTGACTCTCTCCAACACCTCAAACAGCCCGACGTACCTCGATGAAAGCTTACCCTATCTCCTAATCCTCTTGTGCCCCAACCTCGGTGTGATGCACAGGAAAACCTAATCCTCGATCTCTAACTCTAGAGGTCGTCTCCATTGATTAACATAATATTTCTGACTAGACTGTACAGTAGCCATCCTTTTCTGAATCAACTCTATCTACTCCGTGGTCTCCTGAACAAGACGAGGTCCCAACAAAGCTGCCTCTCCTGCCTCCAGCCAACATAAGGGTGATCAGCATGACCTACCGTATAAATCTTTATAAGGTGCCTTTTGAATAATTGCTTGAAAACTATTATTATAGGCAAACACCACTAGAGGTATGTGCTTCTCCCAAGAACCTCCAAAATCCAGAATGCATGCTCGAAGCATGTCTTCAAGCGCCTGAATCAGATGCTCAGACTGACCATCTATCTGAGGGTGGTAGGCTTTACTCAGAAGCACCTGCATACCCAAAGCTTTCTGTTGCCGCTGCCAGACCCGAGAAGTAAAACCTGTATCCCTATATGAAACGATGGAGTGTGGAACTCTATGAAGACGTACAATCTCACAGATGTACAACCATCCCATCTCATCAACACTGAAGGTCTCCTTGATCGGAAAGAAGTGAGCGACCTTCGTAAGACTATTAATGACAACCCATACTGCATCGTTCCCTTGAGGAGACCTCGGAAACCCTATCATGAAATCCATCGCGGCATCATTCCACTTCCACTCAGGAATGGGTAACTACTGGAAAAGCCCTACTGGTCGCTGATGCTCCACTTTCACCTGATGACAGGTGGAACACCTCATGAAGAAAACAACAACATCCCTATTCATACCTGGCCCCCAATACTGACGGTGTAGATCATGATACATATTGGTGACACCAGGATGAACTTACCAAACTGAGGAATGAAAATCCCACATCATTTCCACGTGTATATCTTCTGGAACCCATACATGTCCCTGGAAATGCAAGATATCATCCTTTCCTATGATCCATCAAGGAATAGTTTCCTCTCCTGACACACTCTCCCGCAGAACTAGGTCTTCAGAATATGATAGCTGCCTCATTCGAACTCGATTAAGAAGTGTAGAGGTAATAGCTACAGAAGATAGAAAAGTCCGTCCCTATATATCGTTCACTCCTAGATGCATCTCTGAGAAAAGATCCATAAGCTACCACTCATTACTAGCTTCCTAAACAGCCTGTATCTGAGTTCTCCTGCTTGACGCATCATCCAATACGTTTCCTTTCCCATGCGTATAGGCAATCTCAAAGTCAAAGGATTGTAGGTACTCAACCCACCTCTGCTGTCTCAAATTTAGATCACGCTGAGTGAAGATGTACTTGAGACTTTTGTGGTCAGTGAAAAACACAAAATGCTCTCCCAGAAGATAATGTCTCCAAAAACTTAAGGCATGGATAACAGCTGCCAACTCCAGATCGTGCGTTGGGTAATTCCTCTCATGCGGCCTCAACTTTCGAGACCCATACACAATGACTCCATATCCCTGCATAAGCACAACTCCCAGCTCGAAACCTGAACCATCATAATAAAAAATATAGCTCTTGCCCGACTCTAGAAATACTAGTATCGGTGCTGAAGTCAACCTACCTTTTATCTCCTAAAAGGCTAACTCGCAGGAATCTGACCATAAGAACTTCTCACCCTTCTTAGTCAGACTCGTCAGTGGGGATGCTAAGCATGAAAAGTCCCGTATGAAGCGTCTATAGTATACAACTAACCCTAGAAAACTCTGAACCTTAAACACATTCTTCGAATGCTCTCATGGAACTACTGGTCTCACTTTCTCTAGGTTGACTGATAATCCTGTCTCTGGATAACATAACCCAAGAAGTGAATCTGGTCCATCCAAAAGTGGAATTTTGAGAGCTTAACATATAACTGATTCTCTCTCAGTGTAATCAAAACAATTTCAAGATGTGTGGCATGGTCGTATCGAGTGTGAGAGTACACCCAGATATCATTCACAAAGACAACCACGAAATAATCCAAGTATGGATGGAACACTCGGTTAATCAGTGCCATGAAAACTGCAGGCAGGTTTGTGAGACCGAACAACATAATCATATACTCGTATTGACCATACCTACTTCGAAAGGCTATAAGAGGTATATATTATGGTCTAACACGCAATAGATGGTAAACAGATATTAAGTAAATAATCGAGAACACTCAGGATCCTCAAAGATGATCAAAGATATCATCAATCCTCTATAAGGGATATCGGTTCTTGACTGTCAACTAGTTCAACTTTCGATAATCCATACAAAGACTGAGGGTGTCATCTGCCTTCTTCACAAAAAGGACAGGTGAACCCCAAGGAGAAGTACTAGGTCAGATGAAACCCTTTTCCTACAACTCCTCCAACTGATTGTTGAGCTCTAGTAACTCCAGTGTAGCCATTCTATAAGGAGGAATGGATAATGGTGCCACCCCTGGCACAAGCTCAATAAAAAAGTCTACCTTAAACTTTGGAGGAAAACCTGAAAAGTACTCTGGAAAGACATCTCTGAAACGATCCACCACTAGAGGAAAGTCTAACTGTGAAGTCCCCTGGTCATCCAGATAAAGACTAGCAATCTGGGCAGTAACTGCTCCCAACCCATGATGCTCTGGCCCCGCTCTGCTCACCTGGACATCCCATTAACCCTTATGAAGAAAATGTCCACCCTTAGGTGATATGAATCTCACCCTGCAGCGATAATAGTCGACAAATACCTGGAAGGGAACTAGCCAGTCCATTCCGAGAATGACATCATAGCCTGTCATCTCTAGAACATAGAGATCCCAAAGGAAGTGAGACCCACCAACCTCAAGAGGGAACTCCTTACACTGACTTACACTAGCCATTCTAGTCCCCAACGGAGTGTCTAATGTCAAGATATTAGTAGAAGAAAAGATACAGAGCCCAAGTCTCTCTACCATAGCAACATATATAAAGCTATGGGAAGCCCCTGTATCGAAAAGAGTTGAAGATAAAACTAAGGCAACTAGGATCGTAACTCAAAAAGTAGAAGGTCCAAGATCCTACTAATTTTGGGTCTGATCCACTGCAAAATTATGGACAGCTTCATGGCCCTGTGAACCTGCCTGACCACTCTGAGCTAATCCACCCTGCTGTCGCTGGTAGACTGGTGACTGACCACCATGGCCGCGAACTCTGCCTCGGCCTGAATGGCCAGAAGAACTCCAGTTCCCAGACTGGTGAGAAACTGGTGGAGCTGATCCTGTACGAGGAGTCATAGAAGAACCCCTTTTCACCAGCTGTTGGTGAGAATACCTGACAGAAACGCTGAAGGTGACCCATATTGATGCACGATTGGCACTCCACTGGGTCTCTATGGCCCTGGTGTGATGACCCAGACCCTCGCAGTCCATCCCTTTTCCAACTTCCAGATCCTGGGGGTGACGTCTCGGTGTAGGACGTCATTTCGGCGTGCGACCGATCGGCACGACAGATTGGCATGACTAATCGACGCAACCGATCGGGGTGACCGATCGGGGCGACCGATCGGTGTCACCCAGCATTTTTGGTTTCTCTTCTACAGTTCTTACCGTAACGCCTTTGGGCTTTTCAACTTTATTTTCAAAGCCATTTGAATCCCATAATTAATACCTAAAAATACCAAGAAATATCCCCGATGGGGGATATTAAATAACAAGTTAATTCCATCATCTATAACTTCAAAACCGCATTGGAAACCACGATCCGACTTTCCATGCGTTCAAAATTCCCATATCCCGTAGAAATGGTATTTTATCTATATATCATAGAGGAAGTTATTCTTTCTCTTATTCCTTTTGGCCGAATCCTCTTCTTATCCCTGGTGCGCCTGGAGTTCCCCCCTTCTCGAGACTTATGGTGTGCCTGCTCTCGAGTCATCTGTTTGTCCTTGGTGTTCCCGACGTCCCTCCCCTGCAAATCATGCATCCCCTATTCTTGGAACGTGGATAAAAACTTAGATCTTTGATCAATCAAGTAGGTATTTTCTCCTTCGTCTCTCTTTTCTGTGTATCATGCGGGGCGGGCATGCTTTTGTCTCTATGGAAATGGATGAAACCAAACATAATGAAGATAATAAACAGACCTTTAATGAATGAAAGGTGGGTGTGATCGATGTTCTTCTGTACTCTTTTATGTTGTTATGTGTTGTGAATTGTATGGGCCTATGCTCATGGAAAATCATGGTCGTTGGTGGTCTTTCTCGGCACACTATTGAACCTCGATGCTCCTGGATGTTTAAATAACCGTAACGTGGAATTGGTTAATTACATATACTTGGTTAAAAAATTTAAAGCACAAGGATCAACCCTTTTCTGTGATAACCTAGGTTAAAGCACAGTGGAATTGAAACCATGGAGTGTGTTAAATCTTTTAAATCTGAAAATACCTGCATGGTCCTACCTTATGTTGGTGGTAGTGGTTTGGTTTTTTTCTTTCACAGGTCGATTGTGGGTGACTTTATGGTTTTCTTGGAAGGGGGCTTAGATTGTTTGGGTGATATGGGTTGGGATGGGATTCCCTGTTGTTATACTTTCACTAGTTGTGAATCTGAGGCTGTGTGGTTACTCTGCTTATATCACGAATTGGGGTAGAATCCTCTGTTATTGAGAAACTATTGGCTCCTGGATTTTGGGGATATGGGGATGTGTCTCAGGGTTTTCTTTGTTTCCAGTACTTTGAGGGATCTCACTTATCCCTTTGTTGTTGTGACTTTTCAAGAGAACCGGGTGTGAATGCTTAAATTATTGTTTGGCTGTTTCTCCTTTCCTGGATTGTGTTTATGCTAGTTAGTTGCCCGGTAGTGTATAATTCACCTAAATGAGATCAATTGAACATGAAATCAAGAATGACTGAGTGGGGAATTAGTTTGGGAATGAGTTGTGACTTGGCCGTGAGTATCGTGGCTTCTTTTGTGAATGAATAGTAACAAGGGTGTTTGTGCTTAGGTTTTGGAACACCTTGGTTGGGATGAGTGTTTGTTACCTATACATATATCCGTAGCTTTTATGTTTTTTATTCGTGCCCCACCCAAGTTGAGCAATTAGTACTGAACACCCCATTTCAGGGGGAGGGTGTTTTCCCAACACTTCTATGAGTGGCTGGTTATTAGCTCCTTTTCTACTCCCTTTTCCGAATAGCCAAAGTCTCTTAGGGAAAGATGTGATGGATTGAAGTCCATTATCATCCCAAGAATCTTTGGGCAGGGCAGTTGGCGGTTGGCCCATCTGTTTGCGGGCAGGTTGTTTCCCAAGTGTCTTCGGGATGAGGCCTAGGTGTCTTTAGGCATGGCAGTAGTTTTCCTGACCTAGGTGTTTACAGGTGTAGTTACGCATGGTGGTTATGGCCCAGGTGTCTGCAGGCGGGATAGCGGTTATGGCCCAGGTGTGTGAGGGCTGGGTTTGGTAGTGGGACTGCGGTGGGGTTTTGGCCCAGGTGTGTGCGGGTGGGGTTTGGCAGTGGGATTGCGGTAAGAATGGGGGGATTGGTTTGATGTGTAGGATGTCTTCAATAACTAGTTGTAAAGTGGGGTTGGGTACCCAAATATCGATGTGTTATTACTATACTTTACTTGCCTTGTGTTATTTGGGGAGTGTGCCTTGGTGAGACTTGGGTGGATAGTTTTCCCTTGCTAGGTGCTTTGGTTTTTCTTTTCTCACAGGGCATTAGAATGCCTCTCCACTTGTGCATGAGAGTATTTGGTTTTCCCTACTAAGTATACTTGTATGCTCACCCTACGTATATAAAACTACTTTCAGGTTTCCAGGAGGACTTCAGGGATCATGCGGGACCGTACTAGCTCTGATTTTTGGGCTAGTTGCTGTTGTTGATTTCCTTTTCTTGGTATCTTCTTACCTTTGGGGTTTTGTGGCTTGTATATTTTACCTTTGAACATTCATATGAGAATGGTTTACTTTCAACCGTACTTGTACTTTCAGTTTTGGTGTTGTGGAATTTACTATCTTATCTCCCGATCCTATTAAAAGAAAAAGGGTAATGACTTCCATTTGGTGTGTGATTTTATACCCTTGGTGCTAGTCTCCACTTTGGGACCTATCGAAGGCGGGTCTCAGGGGTCATTATCCCTCCTTCAACTTGAATAAGGAAGGGTTTGAAAATCTATTGTCCCTTCCCTCATCTTGGTGAAGGCGGGTCATGGTAGAATGGTATCAAAGACTGGGTTTGAGAGACATGATGGAGTCTGAAGTTAGGCATAGTGAGGATTACATGGGATGGTAGGGAAACAGTGTTTGGTGACCTTGGTGTGTGATTTAGGCCAGAGAATACCGGCGAGGACATGGGATTTTAGGGCCCCTGGGATCCAATGCAATTACTCTAGACCTTCCGAACTACCAAGTGAGGCCATGCTGATTGTAGGGCATAGACCCTAGGAAAGGTACATGCATCATAATGACTTGTGTTATCGTTTTTCATGGGTTTCTTGGGGATTCAAAATAAATGAATAAGTCTAAGAAAATTTAAGAACACTATTCTACACTACTTGGGCTTAGGCATTCCATGTTTACCTTACAACTATGGAACCTGGGATGCGATCACGAGTAGTACGGGCTATCGAGGCCCAGGAGGTTGACTTGGATGATCGACAGAGGATCGAATGAGAGGATGAGGATAACCAGTGGCAGAAGACACTTCGAGCTTTTCAGCTACAGACCCTCGTGAAGTACGAGGGAATCATCTTAGACGTGGAGACGGAGAGCTGGCTCGAGGTGCTAGTGATAGATTTAGGCTTGATTCGAGATCCAAAAGAGTACTGGGTTTCTCTAGACATCATCTAGATGTGTGGAGCAGCGTGTCAGTGGTGGACGCTTTATCGTGGAGAGAGGAGGGAGGCTAAGGTTGCATGGGCTGACTTCGAGAAGGAGTTCTGGGCAGAATTCCTCTCTTCCATGATGAAGGATGAGAAGAGACGGGAGCTACTCTCCCTCTAGCAGGGGAGTACGTCAGTGAGAGAGTTGGGGATCAAGTTCAAGGATCTCCTTAGCTTTGCTTCGGACCTCTTTCTGGATGAGGAGTCTCAGGAGAGACGTCTAGAGGAGGCACTTCGACATTCTCTTCAGTATGCTGTTGTTCCCTTTTCCTTACCGACTTACCTGGAGGTGCAGAAGAAGGATGGAGTGGTGGAGAGGATTCACACTCTGGGAGGTGTGTCATGATAGGGGATCCAGTTGGGCCCATCGAAGGGGAAGGCCATCAGCAGCAGGCCTCCGGCATCAGGACCCTCTAGGTTTTGACCGGCAGGAAGCAGGCCTCAGCAGTTCCAGTTCTGATCCCCCGATCCTCGCCCTTTTTTTTCAGGCCCAAGACTAAGGTGCTTCGTCTGTGGGAGCTGTGGAAATATTTAGAATCAGTGCCGGACAGAGTGAAGTACAGCGGGGGTGTGCGGGTTCAGCGCCCACCTCAGCCACAACAATTTCTAGCCAGGCCCTTTCAGTAGCAGCAGCAGGGGCAGCAGGCTCCCGCCCCTTCAAGGGAAGATGTTGTAGGAGGAGGCCAACCTCAGGGCACTCCACAGGGACCTCGACTAGGGCATGGTCAGGGAGGCGGCTGACACCCGAGAGGCAGAGGAGCTGGGCGTGGACAGTTGCATGCCATGGAGGTAGCAGTTCTACCAGGGCCAGAGGTCGTTTGAGGTACGATCAGCTTGTTTAGTACCCTTGCCTATTCTTTATTCGATACGAAAGCTTCTCAATCCTTTGTTACACCTAGTCTAGCCCATGATCTGGGTTTAGACGCCGAGAGACTTCCAGTGCCCCTGGTGCTGAGCACACCAGTCGGAGGTCAGACTGACTTGTCGTATGTTTGTCGAGGATTCAGACCGATGATAGGGCCACATCAGTCATTCAGGGATCTTCTACTATTGTAGATAAAACAATACAATGTCATCCTATGAATTTAATGGCCATTCTCTGTATGTACCGTCATTGACTGCTTCCGAGGAAGGGTTGTGTTTTCAGATTTGGGCGGTCAACATGTAACTTTCATCGGCGAGCAGAGTTTCCAGGGAAGTAGAAAGCGAGGGGAACCCCTCCTCTCCTTACTGGCTGAGCTATCAGTGGAGCCAGTGGATGCAGAAATATTGGAAGTCCCAGGAATCCTCAGTGAGTTTATAGACGTCTTCCCTGAAGAGGTGGCAACTCTGCCCCCTCGACGTGACATTGAGTTCGGGATAGACTTGAAACCTGGTGCCCATCTGATTTCAATGGCTCCCTATCAGATGGCACCTTCTAGGTTGTGGGAGTTGCAGATCCAGATTGAAAATCTGATGAAGAAGAGTTTTGTTCGGCCAAGTGCATCACCATGTGGTTCTTCTGTTTTATTTTTGAAGAAGGCGGATGGTGGTATAAGGCTGTTCATAGACTACAGGAGACTGAATCAGGTTACAGTGAATAATCGCTACCCTCTTACAAGGATAGATGATCTCTTTGACCAGTTGAAGGGGGCGGTATGGTTCTCTAAGATCGATCTACGATCTGGATATCACCAGTTGAGGGTGAAGGAGGGCGACATCTCTAAGCCGGCCTTCAGGTGAAGATATGGGCACTTTGAGTTTGTGGTCATGTCGTTCAGTGTCGCGAACAGTCTAGCTATTTTCATGGGGCTCATGAACTCTGTCTTCCAAGAATATCTAGACCGGTTCGTAGTCGTGTTTATTGACGACATCTTGATCTACTCAAGATCAATGGAGGATCACGCTGAGTATCTGAGAACTGTTTTAAAGGTTCTCCAACGACACCAACTCTATGGGAAGTTGTCCAAGTGCAAGTTTTGGATGCCAGAAGTGCACTTCCTTGGGAACATGGTGTCCGAGCAGGGGATAGCAGTGGACCCATCGAAGGTTGAGGCATTTGTTTCTTGGGTAGCACCCAAGAATGTGGCAGAGGTTCGTAGTTTCCTTGGTCTGGCGGGTTACTACCAGCGGTTCGTGCCCAACTTCTCCCAAGTTGTATTACCTTTGACAGCCTTGAATAAGAAGGACCATTCTTTCGTGTGGGATGAGAAATGTTAGGTATCCTTTAGTTATCTGAATAAGAAGTTGGTTAGTGCCCTAGTGCTGAGGTTTCCAGAAGAAGGGGCGATGTATGACTTGTTCTGTGATGCATCAAGGCAAGGCCTCAGATGTGTGTTGATGCATCGACAAGGGGTGATCTCCAATGGGTCTAGGTAGTTACAACCCCATGAGAGTAACTATTCCACCCCTGATCTGGAGCTTGCGGTAGTCGTGTTCGCACTAAAGTTGTGGTGGCACTACCTCGTCGGGGAACGCTTCATGGTCTTCACCGATCATAAGAGCTTGAGTATGTCTTCTCCCAGCGGGACCTGAACTTGCATCAGTGAAGGTGGATAGAATTCCTTAAAGACTATGACTTCGAGATTACCTACACCTCAGGAAAGGGGAATGTAGTGGCCGATTCCATGAGAAGGAAGTCATAGAGGGATGCAGTTTGAGAGTCGGCAGATACTTGGAAGGCGATGGAGGAGTTGGCTGCCCTGCACCTGGATGCTAGGATGGATGGTGGTAGGGGTTGCCTGTATCAGATGATAGTACAATCTTCCCTGTTACGGAATGTAGAGGATTCTCAATGATGAGACTCAGAAAGAGAAGTGGTGCGTGACCAGGTTAACCAAGGTGATGCTCTAGAAGGGTGAACAGAGGATGGTCAGAATCAGATGCTTTTCCGAGGGAAGTTGTTCATTCTGGAGGTGACGCGTGAGAGAGTTCTTGTTGAGTTCCACAACTCACCCCTAGTAGTGCACCCAGGAGTTTCGAAGATGTACCAGGGCTTGAGGAGTCAGTTTTGGTGGCCAGGGGTGAAACGGGCAGTAGCAGAGTTCGTAGCAAAGTGCCTAGTGTGTCAGCAGGTGAAGGCTGAACACCGTGTACTAGGTGGCTTGTTGCAACCTTTAGATATTCCCAAGTGTAAGTGGGACTACATCTCGATGGATTTCATCATAGGGCTACCCAAGGTTCAAGGAGGCTGCGATGTTATCTGGGTAGTGGTGGATCGGTTGACGAAATCAGCCCACTTTCTGGCGACCAAGGAGTCGGGTGGAGTGGATGCCTTAGCACGGAGGTATGTGGATGAGGTGGTGCAGTTTCATGGAGTTCTGAGGTCCATAGTCTTAGATAGGGATGCACGGTTTACCTCATGAGTCTGGAGGAGACTGCAGTATGCTTTTGGCACCCAGCTATGACTTAACACTGCCTTCCACCCCCAGATATATGGATAGAAAGAGAACACCATTCAGACCTTGGAGGATATGCTGCGAGCATGTGTTCTAGACTTATGAGGATCGTGGGTGTGACACTTTCCTTTGGTAGAGTTTTCCTACAATAATATCTACCACTCTACCATTGGCATGACTCCATTCGAAGCCTTGTACAGGAGGCCATGTCGCTCACCCATGTGCTGGATTGAGGTTGGGAAAGTGAGTGTTCTTGGCCCAGAAGAAGTGAAGAGCACGATAGAGAAGGTTCAACTTATATAAGAGAGGACGAAGGTGGCTCAAGACCGACAGAAGTCATATGTCGACGATAGGTGGAGACCCTTGGAGTTCGAGGTCGGGGACCATGTGTTCTTGAAGGTCTCCCCTCGACGTGGGCAACAGAGGTTGGTAGGGGGAGTAATCCATCTCCCAGATTCATTGGGCCCTTCGAATTGTTACGGCGGGTCGGTGAAGTGGCTTATCAGCTAGCGCTACCACCGTAACTACCGAGGATACATGATGTTTTCCATGTGTCCCAGCTCTGTCAGTATCTACACGACGATTCACACATCCTCGACTGGGGAGAGCTAGATATCAAGGACAACATGACCTTTGTGGAAAGACTAGTGAGGATCGAGGATCGTGAAGAGAAGGTACTTCGTGGGCGAACCATTCCTTCAGTTTGAGTGTTGTGGAAGCATGGTGGGCTTGAGGAGAGTACTTGGGAATGGGAAGCACAGATGTGAGCCCAGTACCCAGAGTTGTTTTGAGTTTTGTGCTATTATTTTTATACTTGTTTGTGATGGAACTCTTCACCTTGTTGACTACGGAATGTGTGGTTTTCCTTATTCTTTGAATGTGTGTGAAAAGTTCTGGCTATGGGGAGGGGAGGACCCAATCCCTAATCAAGACGCATTAAGGTGGATGCGATTAAACCCGTGCGGGCGAGTCAGTGCTATCCAAAGAGGATAGTATCTTGACATGGAGGAAGAGACTACCCAACCCATATAACTGGAAATTATACCCTTGTATGTTTTATGGTTCTTGAGAGGGAGGTGTTTGTAGATAACGATGAGGTTCACTCTTGAGAGGTATCTTTCGAGGTGGTTGTATGGACCCTCTCCTTTCTTCAGGTCTGGTTTTAAATTCTCGAGGGAGAGAATTCTTTGAGAGGTATCTGATGTGATGACTCAGACCCTCACAGTACATCCCTTTTCCAACTTACAGATCCTGGGGGTGACATCTCGGTGGTAGGACGTCCTTTCAGTGTACGACCGATCGGCACGACCGATCGGGGCGACCGATCGGTGTCACCCAGCCTTGTCGGTTTCTCTTCTACAGTTCTTCTCGTAACACCGTTGGGATTTTAAACTTTTTTTCAAATCTATTCAAAGACCATAATTAATACATAAAAATCCCGAGAAATATCCCTGATGGGGGATATTAAATAATAACTTAATACCATCATCCGTAACTGCCAAACCGCGTGGGAAACCACAATCCGACTTTCCGGGCGTTCAAAATTCTCATATCCCGTAGCAACGGGATTTTATCTATATAACACAGAGAAGTTCTTCTTTTTATTCTTCCTTTTGGCCGAATCCTCTCCTTCTCCCTGGTTCACCTGGAGTTCCTCCCCTTCTCGAGACTTGTGGTGCGCATGCGATCGAGTCGTCTGCTTGTCCTTGGAGTTCCCGATGTCCCTCCCCTGCAAATCACGCATCCCCTATTCTTGGCGCGTGGAGAAAAAATTTGATCTTTGATTAATCAAGTAGGTATTTTCTCATTCGTCTCTCCTTTCTGTGTATCATGCGGGGTGGGCATTCTTTTTTCTCTGTGGAAATTGATGAAACTGAACTTAATGAAGATAATGAATGGACCTTTAAAGAATGAAAGGGGGGGAGGGTGATCGATGTTCTGCTGTACTCTTTTATGTTGATATGTGTTGTGAATTTTACAGGCCTATGCTCACTGAAAATCATGGCCGTTGGTGGTCTTTCTCTATGCACTAATGAACCTCAGTGCTCCTGAATGTTTAAATAACCGTAACTTGGAATTGGTTAATTATGTATACTCAGTTAAATAAATTTAAAGAACCAGGATCAACCCTTTTCTGTGATAACCCCGGTTAAAGCATAGTGGGATTGAAACCATGGAGTGTGTTAAATCTTTTAAATCTAAAAATACCTCCATGGAACTGCCTTGTGTTGGTGGTAGTGGTTTGGTTGTTTTCTTTCACGGGCCGATTGCGGGTGACTTTATGGTTTTCTTGGATGGGGGCTTAGATTTATGGGGTGATATGGGTGGGGATGGGATTCCTTGTTGTTATACTTTCACTGGTTGTGAATCTGAGGCTATGTGGTTACTTTGCCTATATCACAAATTGGTGTGGAATCATCTGTTCTTGAGAAACCGTTGGCTCCGGGATTTTGGGAACATGTGGTTGTGTCTCGGGGTTTTCTTTGGTTCCAGTACTTTGATGGATCACACTTATCCCTTTGTTGTTGTGACTTTTCAAGAGAACCGAGTGTGAATACTTAAATTTCTATTTGGTTGTTTCTCCTTTCCTGGCTTGTGGTTGTGCCTGTTAGTTTCCAGATAGTGTAGAATTTACCTAAATGGGATCACTTAAACATGAAAACAAGAATGGCTGAGTGGGGAATTAGTTTAGGAATGAGTTGTGACTTGGCCGTGAGTGTCGTGGCTTCTTTTGTGAATGAATAGTAACAAGGGTGTTTTTTCTTAGGTTTTGGAACCCCTAGGTAAGGATGAGATTTTTTACCTATACATATATCCGTAGCTTTTATGTTTCTTATTCGAACCACACCCAAGTTGGGCACTTAGTGCCAAACACCCCATTTCATGGGAAGGGTGTTTTCCTAACACTCTTATGAGTGGCTTGTTATTAGCTCCTTTTATGCTCCCTTTCTCGAATAGCCCAAGACTCTTCGGGTAGGTTGTGATGGCCTGAAGTCCATTATTGGCCCAAGAATATTCGGGTAGGGAAGTTGTGGCGGTTGGCCCAGGTGTTTGCAGGCAGGTTTTTTCCCAACTGTCTTTGGGATGAGGCCCAGGTGTCTTCAGGTATGATAGTAGTTGTTCTGACCCATGTGTTTGCAGGTGTGGTTATGCGTGGTGGTTGTGGCCTAGGTGTATGTGGGTGAGATAGTGGTTATGGCCCAGGTTTGTGCGGGCGAGGTTTGGCAGTGGGACTACGGTGAGGTTATGGCCCAGGTGTGTGCGGCTGGGGTTTGGCAGTGGGACTACGGTAAGAATGGTGGGATTGTTTTGATGTGTAGGATATATTCAATAACCAGTGGGAAAGTGGCGCGGGGTACCCAAATATCGATGTGCTATTACTATACTTTACTTGCCTTGCGTTATTTGGGGAGTGTGCCTTGGTGAGACTTGGGTGGATAGTTTTTCCTTGCTAGGTTCTTTGGTTTTTATTTTCTCAGAGGGAATTAGAATGCCTCTTCACTTGTGCATGAGATTCTTTGGTTTTCCCTACTGAGTATACTTGTATGCTCACCCTATGTCTATAAAACTTCTTTCAGGTTTTCAGGATGACTTCAGGGATCGTGCGGGACCGTACTAGCTCGGACCTTTGGGGAAATTACTGTTGTTGATTTACTTTTCTTGGTATCTTTTTACCTTTGGGGTTTTGTGGCGTGTATCTTTTACCTTTTAACATGCACATGGGAATGGTTTACTTTCATCTGTACTTGTAATTTTAGTTTTGGTGTTGTGGGATTTACTATCTTATCTCCTGATCCTATTAAAAGAAAAAGGGTAATGCCTTCCATTTAGTGTGTGATTTTATACCCTTGGTGCTAGTCGCCACTTCGGGACCTATCGAAGGCGGGTATCGGGGGTCATTATCTCTTATTCAACTTGAAGAAGGAAGGGTCTGGAAATCTGTTGTCCCTTCCCTCATCTTGGTGAAAGCGGGTCGTGACAACTGGGGCCCGGTGTGCCCGATCCTTCTGCACTGGAAGCACACCACCTGACCACCAGAAGATGTCTCTCACCTCCCCGGATCACCGCATGAGGACTCCCTACGATTCTTCCTACTGTCAGTAGTGGGGATGATAACTCCAGATGCCGAGCCGCCCTGGATCACAACTCTGGAATCCATCAGATTCTGCTCCGTGATCAGTGCCTGGTTGATGATGGAAGTGATGGAAGTCAACCTTAAGATATTCACCAGAGAGAGGATGTCCTGTCTGAGACCATCCTCAAACTTCCGTAACAGGAATAACCCCATATCCTCCTAGGAAGGGTGTAAAGCACTGAAGCTCGGTGAATCTAGAGGAATAATCCATAACAGAAAGAGTACCCTACTCCAGACTCATGAACTCCCATACTTGATCGGCCCTCATGGTCTCCAGATAGAAGTAGTCATAGAAGGTGTGCTGGAACTCCTCCCAAGCCATAACTTGCTGATGTATCACCTGTAAGATCACATCCCACCACCTCTTGGTGGAATCCCGTAGCATGTATTTGGAAAGATTCACCCTCATCTCTGGAGGCGTCTCTAGATGCTCAAAGATCGTCAGCATGGCTTCTAGCCATGACTCTACAGCCTAAGGTCCTCCCTCCCCTGAGAAGGTGGGATGTTGCTGCTGCTGGAAAACCCATGTCAAGTCTTCCATAGACAAGGAAGGAGGTGGTGCTCTCTGGAAGGTCTGTGTCATCCTCATGAAGCCTTCCCTGAACTGTGCGTTAACACTGACAATAGGTATAACTGCTGGTGCAAAGACTGGCACAAGAGGAGGATTTGCAGGGAGTCCCTGATCAGCCATGTCCGGTGCCTAATCACCGCCTGAAAACTAGCATACAACCGGAGGAAGTCTCAGTGGCATGACTCTGCAAGGTCAAACACACTCCTTAGAACAAGATTGTCAAGGACTGAAAACAAGAAGTATAAGAAGGGAACAAGAGAAATAAAGCACTAAAGCTTTACAAAACATGACTACACTGCGTGTAAAATTACTACATGATGTGTTCCCTTTAGTCATTTACATGGGTGTGTACTCCTTCCACAACTGGTCATGTAACAACCCATACACACAGCGTGTTGTCCTCACACATGGAGTGTACTTGAATCCTCTTCCCCTACCTGAGTCCTTCTACATGACTAATACACACGACCCTTCTAAGACAATACTACACGGTGTATTCTCTGTAGACACAGTGTGTACTATACAAGCTTCACCTAGCCTGTGTTGTTGGTGACATGGCTTGACACACGACTCATGTCACGACCCGTCCTTGGGGCCCGTGCCGTGACTACCCCAAGCCCGCCTTCCATAGGCCAGGGGCTGGCGACTAGCACCAAGGCGTAAATCTCAACAAAAAGGGAAGGCATTTCCTTTGAAAAGTAAACAAGCACCACAGAGTAAGCAAGTGGAAAAGTAAACACTAAGTAAAAACTGTACAAGCTGTGCTGGAAGTAAAAGGGGCCGAAAATACTAGCCCAACTGTAAAGTACAACTGAAAGGAAAAACAGCAACTGAAAAGGAAAAACTGCAGCGTCGAGCCGTCCTCTGGAAGTCCCACCTGAAGGGTGGGTACAGATAGCCTCCACTGCTCCTCGGGTCCACCTGACTGCTCCGAGTACGTCCCGCCCAGTGGTCCACCTCCAGGTACTATCCTGCTCCGCACGCCTCCACCACGGTCAGCGCTGTCCGTCGTCTACAACCAACACAACGTAGTGCAGGCATAGCCCGTGCAGGGGTGAGTATAAGCTACTCAGTAGGGACCCCGAGACCCCCGAAGGTCTCCCAAAATCCACAAAGGATAATCCACAAAGGAAAGGTACAATCACGAAGTAACATCTGACACGGCTTAGGTATATGCCCATACATATACCTAAGTCATCAATTCCCCGTTCGGCTCCAACGTCCGAGACCAAGCACAACCCATTCCACACAGGAAATCAAAACGTATACCCACACAGGATAGCACAACACAGTCCACAAAGGATAGTAAACAGTAAATCCACACAGGATAGCTCAACACAATCCACAAAGGAGAGTAAATAGTAAATCCACATAGGATAGCTCAACACAATCCACAAAGGAGAGTAAACAGAAGATTCAGCTCACACAGGTATACTTATTCGGATGACGATAAATATGATCACTGATCCATCTAAGTCGTCGGACCCACAAAGGATCGATAGGTACTAACCCCCGCAGTGACCCACACAGGATCAGACCCACACAGGATCGGGCCCACACAGGACCGGGCCCACGCAGGACCTGTAGGCGCTGGCTCACAAAGAACCGCTGAGCGCTGACCCACACAGGATCGGACCCACACCGGATCGGGCCCACACAGGACCGGGCCCACGCAGGACCTGTAGCACTGATCCACGTAGGATCGCTGAGTGCAGTAGTCGTCGCAGTCCACTGAGGACCTCTGCACAGTCATCGCCACAGTCCACTGAGGATCTCTGCACGGTCGTCGTCGGAGTCCACGGAGGACCTCTGCACAGTCGTCGCCGCAGTCCACTGAGGATCTCTGCACAGTCGTCATCGGAGTCCACGGAGGATCTCTGCACAGTCGTCGCTGTCGAAGTAGCAGTCGCAACCAGCACTAGGGTTCCCGCACACAGCAAGCTCGTTCGGGAGGGTCCGCTCCACGAGCCGAGAGGCTGATACATCAACTGACACAAAGTCCGAAGTTGATGTATCCAAAAGTTCCGTATCGTCAACAGGAACTCAACGTCGCAGACAGCGCGTCAATCGGGCGCCCGGTCTGAGAGTTATTGGCTTTTTCGTCCCAGGGGCCCGGTTGGTTTTTTAAGGCAAAACCAACCCGACCGTACTCCACCTATGTCCAAACCTCAGGCGGAGTGTGCCAAAAGATCCGTCTCACAAAGAGGAATTCAACAAAGCTGACGGCACATCAATCGGACGTCCGTAGCTCAAGATATGAGCGTTTCCGCTCCGAAGGCCCGGTTGGTTTCGTGTACGAACCAACCCGGCCGAACTGAAAGTATTCCGAAACCTTGAGTGCGATATACCGAAACGACCGTCTCGATCCAAGGATCACGTTGCCGCTAACGGCGGGTCGTTTGGAGGCTCGTAGCTCAAGATACGACCATTTGAACGAAGACCGTCCGAAGACGGGGGGTACGGGCCCGGGCCGACCCGGGCCGACCCCCCCGAGAGTCGGCCGAACCGGGTCGACCCGACCCGGTCCGACCTGGTCTGGTCCAGCAGGGGCGCGGCCCGACCGGTTGGACCGGCTTGGCCCGGTTCGGCCGCGCGGCCGAACGGCCGAGGCACGCGGGGCGCCGCCCCCGCTGCCTGGTGGTGCCGCGGACCCCCGCGTGGGGCCGCGCTGATTCGGGGAGGCGGCTTCAGCCGCGTCCGAGGGCACCGGACCCGCGCGGCCGCAGGTCTACGGGTGCCGCTGCCGCTGCGGCTTCAGCCGCGGCGGCCTGTCCGGCGGCGCGTCGGGGCGCCGCCGCTCCCGGCTGCCGGCGCCGTCGCGCCGGCGGCGCGGGCCGCCGGCGAGTTCCTCGGGCCACCGGGATCGCTTCGGTGGTCCGATTCTATTTCCGTCTACGCCATTGCTCCTCCCGGGACTCGTTCTTCACTGTGGGATTGTCAAACATCTGTTGCGGCACGTTCCGTCATCACCCATCAAATCTGCACAAAATGAAGAACGGGGGAGGGTCGTCGGGCCGTGTTCGTTTGGTCCGCACCCTCCGCGTTAGAGATAAACAACGGGAGGAATTGTTCAACACATGAACTGACAATTTTAATTAAAATAAAATTGTTCATTTGGAACCGGTTCTTTAACTTTTTAAAGAAACACTTACGGGAATAATTAAAAGGGGGTAAATCGCAAAATACATCCCTACCTCGCTGATCGTCGTGCGCGGGTGTTCTTCGCGGAAAAGCTCGTCGCCGAAGAGAGGGATCGTCGCATCGTCGCGGGGTGGCGTCGCGTCGTCGCAGAATCCAGCGTTGAGTCAGCGAGCTCAAACGGTTGGTGATCGGAGATCGGAGCGGGGAAGAACGTCTCAGACGGAAGCGTCGTCGATTTCCGGGTTCGGCGTTCTTCGTGTTCTTCGCGTTCTTCGCGTTCTTCTCGTTCTTCGCAAGGGAGAAGAAGATACAAGGGTCCTCTCAAATCTTCTCAATGCGCAAGTCACCAGAGGTCGAGCGTTGGCCTTATTTTATTATTACGCCAACGAATTTGAAAACTGGTTAAGAAACGACTAATCAATTCGTTGAATTAATTCAACAAAAGAAACAGCCCATTTAATTCATGAAATAAACCGCCCAATTAAATGGTCTGTTAAGATTTTAAGTAACGCGTCAGTTGACTTTCATTAAGATGGGTTTTCGCGGGTGCGTTTCTTAGCGGAAAGAAACGGCAGGGCTCGTGCGGGCCCCACCTCACAAATATCCTACCAAGGGGGTAGGATATTTCTGGATAGCATCCTATCCGGTTCAACTCAGTTCAAGCCGCCTTTAAGTAGCTTCAAGTGTCTTCCAAGTGTCTTAAGTGAAATAAAATAAAGTTGTCGCAAAATTATTTTATTTCTTAACTTTAAGCCCGAAAATTAAAAACCACACCCGAGAAGATGCAACTCCGGAAGAGGCATTTCTAGACGAATATCGGCGCTGCGATTTCATCGGTGCCCTCAGAATTCGATTCCGGGCACCGGTTCAAAAGTTAGAAAAACCCGCTCGTCCGTTCACTGAACGTACCCGAGCCAAACTTCGGAAAATGATTCCGGGCACACCGGGCCTCGAAATCAGGTGCCGTCAGAAACTGCGCTCTTGGAAAATTCCAAAGAAAATTAAGAAAAAAAAATGTCCTTGAAATTTACGGGTCTTTACATTACTCCCACCTCAGGGCTTTACGTCTCCGTAATGATACATCAAAAACTAGGCAAACAAATGTAGGTACTGAGCACGCATCTGAGCCTCCCGCTCCCAAGTGCTCTCCTAGAGGTTCCCGTGCTGCCATCTGATGCGCACAAGAGGAATCGATCGACCACGTAGGACCCACTCCTGTCAATCCTCTATCTCCACTGGGACCTCCGCAAAAGTCGCCCCATCATCCACGTCTAGCTCCCCATATTCAATGATGTGCGTCGGGTCGTGCACGTATCTCCTCAGCTGGGATACGTGGAAGACGTCGTGCACCCGGTGCAACTGAGGTGGCAGAGCCAGGCGATAAGCCACCTCGCCAACCCTGCTGAGGACCTGGAAAGGTCCGATGAAGCGTGGAGACAACTTGCCGCCTCGGCCAAATCTCCTCAAACCACGTCGAGGTGAGACCCGCAAGAAGACGTGGTCGCCATCCTCGAACTCTAGTGGCCTCCGCCTCCTGTCAGCATAAGACTTCTGCCGGCTCTGTGCTATCCTCATCCGCTCCTAGATGACCTGGACCTTCTCTGTCGTGGCCCGGACCATCTCTGGTCCCACAAGTGCTGACTCCCCATGGTCTGTCCAGCACAAAGGAGATCTGCAAGGCCTGCCGTACAACGCCTCGTAGGGTGCCATCCCGATGGTGGAGTGGTAGCTGTTGTTGTACGCGAACTCCACCAAGGGTAGGTGGTCCTCCTAGCTGCGACCAAAGTCGAGGAAACATGCGCGGAGCATGTCCTCAAGAGTCTGAATGGTCCTCTCCGTCTGACCATCCGTCTGAGGGTGAAAGGTGGTGCTCAGACGTAGCCGCGTCCCGAACGCCTCCTGCAACCCCTTCCAAAGTCGGGAAGTAAAATGAGCGTCCCGATCGGAGACGATAGTCGATGGCACACCGTGAAGTCGTACAATCTCCAGAACGTAGAGACGCCCCAAGCTCTCCACTGAGCCCTGCTCTCGAATGGGTAAAAAGTGTGCCGACTTGGTGAGTCGGTCAACAATCACGCAAATGGAATCGTGACCTCTGGAAGTGCGTGGAAGTCCAGTCACAAAGTCCATAGATATCCCGTCCCACTTCCACTCCGGGACCTCCAAGGGCTGTACCGAGCCTGCTGGTACCTGATGCTCTGCCTTCACCTGCTGGCAGGTGAGGCACCGTGAAACGAACTCTGCCACAACCTTCTTCATGCCCGGCCACCAGTGCTGTTGCCTGAGATCCTGGTACATCTTCGCCACTCCAGGATGTACCGCCAAAGGAGAAGTGTGGAACTCTCTCAGCACCTCCTCTCGTAAAGCGACTGGTACCAGGGTACGTCCTCTGAAAATGACATCGTGCTCTGCTCCAAGGGAGAAACCATCAGGTGCCTGTCCCGAGGATATCTGTGCACGCCGTGTCTCACAGTCAGCGTCCCCACGCTGTGCCTCTCTGACCCGCTGTAGCAGTGGAGGAGAGACTGTGACAGACTGAAGGAAGGATGCTCCGTTTCTATCCATGAAGGATATCTGCAAGGCAGCTAGCTGCTCTGTCGCCTCCTCAAGTAGCTGGATACCCATCCTCCTGCTGAGGGCATCGGCTACCACGTTCCCCTTCCCAGGAGTATAGACTATCTCAAAGTCATAGTCCTAGAGGAACTCGAGCCATCTCCGCTGTCTCAGGTTCAGGTCCTTCTGAGAGAAGATGTACCTGAGACTCTGGTGGTCAGAAAAGACTGTGAAGCGCTCGCCCATCAGATAGTGCCGCCATGTCTTCAGGGTGAAGACCACTGCTGCCAACTCCAAGTCATGGGTAGAGTATTTCTGATCATGCGGCCTCAACTGACGTGATTCGTAGGCAATCACGGCCCGCTCCTGCATCAGGACACACCTGAGTCTGGTCCCTGATGCATCGCAGTAGACTACGTATCCAACTCCCTCCCCATGCAACCTCAAGATAGGTGCGCTGGTCAACCTCTGCCTCAGATCCTGGAAGCTCTGCTGACATCTGTCTGACCACATGAAGGGTTTCCCCTTCTTCTTCAACGCTGAGAGTGGGGCCGCAACTCTGGAGAAGTCCGACACAAATCTCCGATAGTATCCGGCTAGGCCCAAGAAACTCCGCACCTCTTTCACACACTTGGGTGGCTCCCAAGATAGCACTGCCTCGATCTTCACGGGATCCACTGCAACTCCCGCCTCAGAAATGACGTTCCCCAAGAAGTGGACCTCACGTAACCAGAACTGGCACTTCGAGAGCTTGCCATAAAGTTGGTGCTCTCGGAGTGTGTCTAGTACAACCCGCAGGTGGTAGGCGTTCTCCTCCTCCGTCGTCGAGTACACCAAAATGTCATCGATGAAGACTACGACAAATCGATCGAGGTATGGCTGGAAGATCCTATTCATGAGGCTCACGAACACTGCTGGAGCGTTGGTCACGCCGAAAGGCATAACCAAGAACTCATAGTGGCCATACCGACACCTGAAGGCCGTCTTCTGCACATCCTCGTCTCGAACTCTGAGCAGATGATAGCCTGACCTGAGGTATATCTTCGAGAACCACCGTGCTCCCTTGAGCTGGTCGAAGAGGTCATCAATCCTGGGTACCAGATACTTGTTCCTCACTGTCACCTGGTTCAGGTGACGATAATCGACACACAGTCGCAAGCTCCCGTCCGCCTTCTTGGCGAACAAAATCGGGGAAGCCCTGGGTGAAACACTGGGTCGGATGAACCCCTTGCCCTAAAAGTCCTCCAACTGTACCCGCAGCTCTCGAAGCTCAGCGGGGGCCATCCGATATGATGGAGTGGATATCGGGGTTGTCCCGAGGTACAGGTCAATATAAAAGTCTACCTCTCTGCGAGGAGGTAGGGCTGGAACGTCGTCGGGAAAGACGTCCGCGTACTGATCCACCACTGCAGGAAAACTGGGACTCCGCATGTCAACTGCTCCCAGGATGAGGATAGCCAACTGATGAGTGATGGGATGACCTCTCCTCTGCGTGAGTCCATCCTGTGCTGCTAAGGCTCCCTTCTCGCCGGTGAAGGTGAACCTTCTCCCGTCGGTGCGCACACATCGCACCTTGCGCCTAATGCAGTCAATATGAGCATGGACCGTAGATAACCAATCCATGCCCAAGATGATGTCGTAAGGCCTCGATGCCGCTACAAGAAGATCCCAGCCAAAGCTCTCGCCTCCTAGAGTAAGCTCACACTGCCGGCACCAGTGCGTAATCGTCGAGTCTGCTCCTGTAGGAGTCTCTAGCCTTAAGGATCGAGCCAACGGCTCTGTCGGAATCTCCGAGCTCCGAACAAGGGAAGTGGCTATGAAAGAGTGACTCACTCTTGTGTCTATCAGAACTGCAACAAAGGTGGAATAGACACAGATCGTACCTCGAATCATCTCTGGAACGCCGTGGTCGTAGGCCTCCGCTGCCTGGAGCTGAGCCTGTCTCTGCCCGCCAGCTCCCTGTGGTCGGGGCGGGCCTCCTGGTGGTGGTGGTGGCAGAGCCTCAAAGCGTCGCCCACCACCTGCTGCTCGGATAGCTCCTCTGCCTCGTCCGCCTCCTCCCTGCGGACCGCCATGGTCGACCCTCTACCTCTGCCTGGGTGTTCCCTCCACCGTCTGCTGTCCCTCGGTATGACGGGTTGGGTAGTCACGAGCCATGTGGCCCTGCCCGCTTCACTCGTAGCACTGTCTGCCTCTCGGAAGGTTGGCTCCGCGCTGTTTTCCCCGCACCGCTGAGCCAGCGTCCCGAGGTCGTCTGCTGGAAGGCCTGGTCTGCCTGGAACCCTGAGTCATCTGTCGGCTACCTGCTGCCGAAGACTCTGCTATCTGCCGCCCTGCGGTAGGTCTCGCTGGGGACTCAGCCAGGAAGCTCTCGATCAGAAGGGCTCGCTCCAGCACTCCTGCCTAGGTCGGGATGCTGAGGGAGATCATCGATGCCCTGATCTCGTGTCTCAATCCCTGCTCGAAGGTCCGGGCCCGAAAGAAGGGGTCCCGTACCATGTCTGTCGAGTAGCGAGATAGGTCGGTGAACCTCGCCGCGTACTGGGCGACCGTCAAGCTGCCCTGCCGCAGCTGAAGAAGCTCCTGGATGCGCACCACACGGAGGGTGGCCGAGACGAACTCTGAGCGGAAGAGGCTCTCGAAGTCCGTCCAGATGAGGGAGGCCTCATCGTGTACCTGGAGTATCAGGCTCCACCATCGTCCTGCTGCTGCGTGCAGTAGGCTCGCCGCGAGGATCACCATGAGGTCTGTTGGTGTCCTCACTAGCCTGAAAACTCCGATGACCGCCTCCAGCCAGTCCTCGGCTGCTTGGGGGTCCGACTCCCCATGGAACCTGGGTGGTCGCTGGCACTGGAACTCGTGCAGAGCTCCGAGGCATCGTGCGTCGTCAGCGATCGGCTCTGGAAGCATCGGGGGCTCGACAGGTAAAGGTACCGCCAGTGCCTCTGCTGTCAACGGGACCTTTACCGAGGCCTCGTCGCTCGGCGGGCTGTCGTCTTGCACTACTCTAGGAACCCTAGCTGGCTGCTGTCGTCGTGCCATCCTGAAAAGGAAACAAGTATGCCACGGTCAGAACAGTATACCTGGTGAGCTGACACAAGTAATCACAGAGAAAACTTGAAACACACATGCAATCAATGTTTTCGTGCATTAAGTCGGAAATCAGAAGTCAGGGTCCTGGTGTATGGATACGTCGGCCGCCACACCAACACTGGACTCCCTGGACGGATAACCACACTCAATACGCTAAACACTATTGCTTCACATAGAAGAAAGATCAGAGTCTGCGGTAGAACCGACCACCTCTGATACCAATTGTCACGACCCGTCCTCGGGGCCCGTGTCGTGACTACCCCAAGCCCGCCTTCCATAGGCCAGGGGATGACGACTAGCACCAAGGCATAAATCCCAACAAAAAGGGAAGACATTTCCTTTGAAAAGTAAACAAGCACCACAGAGTAAGCAAGCGGAAAAGTAAACACAAAGTAAAAACTGTACAAGCTGTGCTGGAAGTAAAAGGGGCCGGAAATACAAGCCCAACTGTAAAGTACAACTAAAAGGAAAAACATCAACTGAAAAGGAAAAACTACAGCGTCGAGTCGTCCTCTGGAAGTCCCACCTGAAGGGTGGGTACAGATAGCCTCCACTGCTCCTCGGGTCCACCTGACTGCTCCGAGTACGTCCCGCCCAGTGGTCCACCTCCAGGTACTGTCCTGCTCCGCACGCCTCCACCACGGTCAGCACTGTCCGTCGTCTGCAACCAACACAACGTAGTGCGGGCATAGCCCGTGCAGGGGTGAGTATAAGCTACTCAGTAGGGACCCCGAGACCCCCGAAGTTCTCCCGAAATCCACAAAGGATAATCCACAAAGGAAAGGTACACTCACGAAGTAACATCTGACACGGCTTAGGTATATGCCCATACATATACCTAAGTCATCAATTCCCCATTCGGCTCCAACGTCCGAGCCCAAGCACAACCCAGTCCACACAGGAAAGTAAAACGTATACCCACACAGGATAGCACAACACAGTCCACAAAGGAGAGTAAACAGTAAATCCACACAGGATAGCTCATCACAATCCACAAAGGAGAGTAAATAGTAAATCCACATAGGATAGCTCAACACAATCCACAAAGGAGAGTAAACAGAAGATTCAGCTCACACATGTATACTTCTTCGGATGACGATAAAGATGATCACTGATCCATCTAAGTCGTCGAACCCACGAAGGATCGATAGGTACTAACCCCCGCAGTGACCCACACAGGATCGAACCCACACAGGATCGGGCCCACAAAGGACCGGGCCCACGCAGGACCTGTAGGCGCTGGCTCACACAGAACCACTGAGCGCTGACCCACACAGGATCGGGCCCACACAGGACCGGGACCACGCATGACCTGTAGCACTGATCCACGTAGGATCGCTGAGTGTAGTAGTCATCGCAGTCCACTGAGGACCTCTGCACAGTCGTCGTCGCAGTCCATTGAGGATCTCTGCACGGTCGTCGTCGGATTCCACGGAGGATCTCTGCACAGTCGTCACCGCAGTCCACTGAGGATCTCTGCACGGTCGTCGTCGGAGTCCACGGAGGATCTCTGCACAGTCGTCGCTGTCGAAGTAGCAGTTGCTGCCAGCACTAGGATTCCCAAACACAGCAAGCTCGTTCGGGAGGGTCCGCTCCACGAGCCAAGAGGCTGATACATCAACTGACACAAAGTCCGAAGTTGATGTTTCCAAAAGTTCCGTATCGTCAACAGGAACTCAACGTCGCAGACGGCGCGTCAATCGGACGCCCGGTCTGAGAGTTATTGGCTTTTTCGTCCCAGGGGCCCGGTTGTTTTTTTAAGGCAAAACCAACCCGAACGTACTCCACCTGCGTCCAAACCTCAGGCGGAGTGTGCCAAAATATCCGTCTCACAAAGAGGAATTCAAAAAAGCTGACGGCACGTCAATCGGATGTCCGTAGCTCAAGATATGAGCGTTTCCGCTCCGAAGGCCCGGTTGGTTTCGTGTACGAACCAACCCGGCCGAACTCAAAGTATTCCGAAACCTTGAGTGAGATTTACCGAAACGACTTTCTCGATCCAAGGATCGCGTTGCCGCTGACGGCGGGTCGTTTGGAGTCCCGTAGCTCAAGATACGACCATTTGAACGAAGACCGTCCGAAGACGGGGGGTATGGGCCCAGGCCGACCCGGCCCGACCCCCCCGGGAGTCGGCCGAATCGGGTCGACCCAACCCGAACCGGGCCGCGCCCCGGCCGGACCGGCCTGGCCCGGTTCGGCCGTGCGGCCGAACGGCCGAGGCACGCGGGGCGCCGCCCCTTCGGCCTGGTGGTGCCGCGGCCCCCCGCGTGGGGCCGCGCTGATTCGGGGACGCGGCTTCAGCCGCGTCCGTGGGCACCGGACCCGCGCGGCCGCGGGTCCACGGGTGCCGCTGCCGTCGCGGCTTCAGCCACGGCGGCCTGTTTGGCGGCGCGCCGGGGCGCCGCCGCGCCGGCGGCCCGCGCCGCCGGCGAGTTCCGCGGGCCACCGGGATTGCTCCGGTGGTCCGATTCTCTTCCCGTCTACTCCATTGCTCCTCCCGGGACTCGTTCTTCACTGCGGGATCGTCAAACATCCATTACGGCACGTTCTGTTATCGCCCGTCAAATCCGCACAAAATGAAGAACGACGGAGGGTCGTCGGGCCGTGTTCGTTTGGCCCGCACCCTCCGCATTAGAGATAAACAACGGGAGGAATTGTTCAACACATGAACCGACAATTTTAATTAAAATAAAATTGTTCGTTTGGAACCGGTTCTTTAAATTTTTAAAGAAACACTTACGGGAATAATTAAAAGGGGGTAAATCCCAAAATAAATCCCTACCTCGCTGATCGTCGCGCGCGGGAGTTCTTCGCGGAAAAGCTCATCGCGGAAGAGAGGGATCGTCGCGTCGTCGCGGGGAGGCGTCACGTCGTCGCGGAATCCGGCGTTGAGTCAGCGAGCTCAAATGGTTGGTGATCGGAGATCGAAGCGGGGAAGAACGTCTCGGACGGAAGCGTCGTCGATTTCCGGGTTCGACGTTCTTCGCGTTCTTCGCGTTCTTCGCGTTCTTCGCAAGGGAGAAGAAGATACAAGGGTCCTCTCAAATCTTCTCAATGCGCAAGTCACCAGAGGTCGAGCGTTGGCCTTATTTTATTATTACGCCAATGAATTTGAAAACTGGTTAAGAAACGACTATTCAATTCGTTGAATTAATTCAACGAAAGAAACAGCCCATTTAATTCACGAAATAAACCGCCCAATTAAATGGTCTGTTAAGATTTTAAGTAACGCGTCAGTTGACTTTCATTAAGACGGGTTTTCGCGGGTGCGTTTCTTAGCGGAAAGAAACGACGGGGCTCGTGCAGGCCCCACCTCCCAAATATCCTACCAAGGGGGTAGGATATTTCTGGATAGCATCCTATCCGGTTTAACTCAGTTCAATCGGCCTTTAAGTGGCTTCAAGTGGCTTCCAAGTGGATTAAGTGAAATAAAATAAAGTTGTCACAAAATTATTTTATTTCTTAACTTTAAGCCCGAAAATTAAAAACCACACCCGAGCAGATGCAACTCTGGAAGAGGCGTTTCTAAGCGAATACCAGCGTTGCGATTTCATCGGTGCCCTCAGAATTCGATTCCGGGCACCGGTTCAAAAGTTAGAAAAACCCGCTCGTCCGTTCACTGAATGTACCCAAGCCAAACTTCGGAAAATGATTCCGAGCCACCGGGCCTCGGAATCAGGTGCCGTCAGAAACTGCGCTCTTGTAAAATTCAAAAGAAAATTAAGAAAAAAAAATTTCCTTGAAATTTACAGGTCTTTACAACTCACACTACATGCCATGTTCAAGGTGGAAACGGCATGTACGTGAAAGGCTAACACCGAACCGTGTTGTTAGTGACACGGCCGAGTACCTGGGTCCGACTACACGACATGTTCAGGGTGGACATGGCATTTATAAGAAGAGACTACACCAACCCATGTTGTTAGATACAAGGCCGAGTTCCTAGGATTACACTACACGACATGCACAACCCGTACCCGGCGTGTTCCCGCAAGATTTTCCCTATCCCGTGCCTTTTCCCACATGACCTTTGACACGGTTAGAGACTACACGGTGTGTACATAAAGTACACGGTGTGTATTTAAGAAAAATAGTTTCTTCACGAATAAGAGAACACATGGCATGTAGTCAAAACTACACGGCGTGTATTCTTGGTTTTTCCCAATAGTAAGCCTCAAAAACTACTCCGGAGCCCATAAAACACTAAAAAGAACACTTAAAGTGCCAAATTACGATCCTTGAGGGCCCATACCCCCCGCGAATCAAAGTTTGGCATCCTATACAAGTTATAAACAAGAAAATAGTGTAACGACCCACCAAGTTCCGGTCCATGAGGGCCCATAACACCTCAAGAATCAATGTTTGGCATTCATTCAGACAAAACCTTACGCAAACAATACCATATCAAACAACATGTATCTTATCAAGGCATCTATCACAACAACATGCATATTCTACACAACATCTATCATAATAACATGAAGTTGCTAATGCATTCTAGATGGCATGGAAAGAATGCATGACATGTGATTTCTAAAAAGTGACTATATGATGCATGAGATGGAAAAACCTCATCTCATCGGATTGCGACAGAAATAGAACCTCAATAACATCAACAGTAATAACACAAAACATATGAGTCACCCATTGGTGAAAATCAGATTAACTGTAAACATGAGAAATCTAAAGAAATTGCAATAAATGAGGTAGATTGGATTTTCCCTATACAAGGGTTAGCTACTCCCAGGAACAGCTTATTAACAAGTACCTATTCCTTCCTATCCCAGGATAAAGGTTCCAAATAGTAAATCAAGAGAAAAGAAAACCATCTGAGACCACTTTATAACATCCCGGTTTCAGAAGCCACCCCAAGGCGCCCCGTACCCGGTTGGTCACATGGACTCAAGCACATTTCCCCGAACGCCAGAGGCTGCTGACTAACAGCGAGGGCCTTAGGTGTGATTGTGGGGAGACTATGCCCTCATTGGTAGAGTAACATAGTGTAAGATAAAAAAATATACAATATCATAAGAAGTAATATCCAAAAACAGTAAACAACAGAAGACTGAAATGATAAAAAACTATAGCACATATATATAAAGGGATGCATGATACATATATGTCTTGGAAAATAGCCAAACAAGTCACAACGCTGAAATACTACAGTGTTAAACCAAAGTGAAAAATAAAGTAGATAAACTCCTCAGCATCGCAAGCCATAGTTTGGTCCCATGCTCTCCAACTCCACAAAAAGTCAAGTACCTGAAGTAGAAGGGAACTTGACCTTGTCTATACCTACAAAAATATAATCTATTTGGGCCCAAAAGCATGACCCCAATAGGGTGCGAGACAAATCCCAGTAGGAAAATACGACAAGATCTGTGCCTAACAGTCAGTGAGTATATGGCAGGTGAAAGTACAGAAAGCAGTAAATAGGAAATTACTTCGCAAAAACCAATCCACAATCCAAATATCAAGAAACATCTAATCAATGTAGATAAACACAACAGGTAGCCCTATGGGAAGTACTCACAGCCTTTCCACTCTGGTCCTACCTAACAGATGCAAGAAACCATCTGGGAAGCACACACAGTCTCACCCCTCTGGTTCTGCTAATTATATACTCTCTGAGGACGTACTCACAGTCAATTCCCCCTATAGTCTCATATCATACTAAAGGCGCTATGGGGAAGCACTAAACGTCAATTCCCCCTATGGCCCACGTTGAGAAACTACAGACACTCTGGGGAAGCACTCAACATCAATTCCCCCTGTGGTCTCACATTGTATAATTATAAAGACATTCTGGAGAAGCCCTCAACATCAATTCTCCCTGTGGCCTATACACTAGGTTCTCACAGACCTGTGTAAGTTAAGAAAGTGTAGGAGTGCATAACAGCCAAGGTAAACCTCATGAACTACTTGGATAACATTGTACAACGTAACAACACAACAAAACAACAGTCACACCATCCTACAATACTAGGTATGGGAAAGTAACTGTAGCCTAACAGGCAAACAGGACCCAAAAGGTCAAAATAGGAAAAAAATGCATGAAAATACATCCAAAGCACAAAAATTCACCCTATTCACAATCAATAATCATCTACTCAGGCATACCAACATAGCAGAGAAACAATAGGGCTAAAACGGTAAACACACAATACCCCGTTCATGGGTATTGGGTGAAATTGCACATAAAAGTCAAAGAATTTAAACAAAAAGTCACAAACCAACTACCTCAGTGTTGAGAGAACAATATAATTGAACCACGAGGCTTGATTCACCTTAGGACGTAGTATATCAACAAAAATGTATAAAACGTTCAACCCACAATAACTTGGAAAAGAGAAGGAATTGGAAAATGATGCTCTAGGATAAGGAAGAACTCACCGATATGATACCAACACAACTGACGATGTTCCATTCGGAGGATGAATAGAGGCTTGGGGGATCATCGAAGATCTATGGCTACTCGGTGCTCTTGGATGAACAAGGTTGAGAAGGAGACGGTTCTGTCCGTTAGACGCAACCCCGATGAGTTTAATGAAAAAAAAAGAAAATACACGGCTTATACTTTTGAAGTACACAGTGTGTACTCACCTTACCCATACTCCACATTAGGTGGCCTCCAAAACACCCCCACACGACCGTGTGTGTGGCTACAACATGTCCAACACACAGCCTTTGGTGGGAAGGAAGTACGTGACCTGTACTCAAAAAGTACACTACGCGTACTTCAAAAATTTCCAAAAACTCATCTTTTCTCAAAAACTCAAAAAAAAGGAAAAACATACCTAAAAAGAAGAACCGGGTTCTTACATGTTTAATCAAAATGAGAAAACTCACCCTCAAATGGCCAATGGTTCACTCCCCACCATATGGCTTGCCTAACACCACTCCTCGAGCACAACCACAAAAGGTTCCCCCCTCAACAGGGAGGAACATTATGAAAGAAAATTGGGCTTAGCATAGGTTTGAAGCTCTCTAATCATACTCAAGAAGAATAAATATAGTGCATGATTGTCTCTAATAGTTGTACACCAAGATTCTACAAAAAGGCATGTCCCACTCCCTCAGAAACCCACTCACCATCCTCTCAAAACCTAACCAGGATTCAACCATGGTTCAACCGTCTTACAAAACCAAATTTATTCCATGATGTCACCTCTACCATGGAGGTACATTCTAACATAACTTTCAGGGTCCAAACCCACAATAAGTCTAAAAACATCGGTCCATGGATCACACCCTGTCACTCGCCGATCTAGATTCAAACAATACCACGTGAAAAAAACATGTATCTTTACCTCCTGAAACATGAACACATCATAGTCCATGAAGTGTGTGTATACCCACAATCTGACTACATTACCAATAGAGAAAACACTGTATGACCAATCCAACCTCCCAAACAGTCCTTCCCATCAAATCCAGACTCGAAAAAAGCACTTGAGGTGGCTCGATCAAATTCTAAAGGCATGAAAATGTCTATAATGTAAACCTCAATCAAATACCATGCATTAATCATAAAACGAGTGTAAAAAAAGCTCACTGCAAAAAATACATCAGAAAACATGGCCCAACCAATCATGTAGGTTTCCCTAGGGCGAAACATGTGTCGACCTATGAGGGTCCGAGTCAAACTAAGGGTCTCTAGGTATACCACCTGTCCCTATAGAATAATCCTCACAACTGGGTCACAATGTCCAACCTCCTAGCCCAAAAGATCCAAAACCTCTAAAAATAAGGTAAATATCACAATGACCAAAGAGGTTTAAAGCTGAAAAACAGAGCCTATGAGGGCCCTGATCCTCTCCGAGAATCCTCAGAAAGAACTTATCCCTAGATGTCACAACCCAAGAAGAAGAGAAAAGATGAACAGAAACTCATCAGGTATCTATATATGTAAATACCCAAAGGAGGTATAGTTTACAAGAAAATACTTGGTATCTATCGACATCATACTCAGTGATCTGACTAGATAACTACAATCCTGGGAAATGAAACCCAACAAGGGGTTATATAAAAAGGCATCATGTGCCATATCGACCTACTAGTTCACTGCACAGGAGGTGCATGAGGACCGAGTCATCATACTCACAACAAAACTCCTCAATGTAGATCCACATAACCTTACATCAAACAAAATGTATGTGTAAGAAGACACAAAGGTCTCAGTCGTCAGTAAATACACACACTCTTTGGACTATGCACTGTGAATTCTCTATTCCTAGTATGATGCATGAGATGCTTCTTTCCTTTGCCAGATAGGAGTCAAAAACCATTCCTCACATCTTACCATTTTCCAAGAACCATAGATCCATAGTAAATCAAAAAACCCACACAACATGTGCATCAATCAAGGATAAAATCATATACAATTGTAACATCACAAAATCAAAACAATAATCCCAAACCCTTGCAACCAAGACTTCTTACCAGAACATGTGTTCTCGATGCACTAGTCTGGTATCCCTCATAGGTTCTTACACATTTTTAACTCTCTAATATAACATATCAAAAATAGTAAATACCATGAAATGAAACTCCTATGATGCCACCTTGTAACGTCCTGACCTGGAAACCACTAAACCAATGCTCTGAGAATGTTTTCCACAAGGCCTCAAGCACGCCTCCCTGTATGCCATATGTTACCGACTAGCATCGAGGGTCTAGGGTGTGATAGTGGGGAGACTATGCCATCATAATAGAGTAATAACACATGGGAAATAACTATGTATCATACACAAAAAAAATTAAACAGGTTGAAGAAGCAGTAAACAATTGAAATAGAACAGGGTGTAACGGTAAAATTTTGTAGAAGCCCAAACAACTATGCAATAAAATACAACACTAGTCACCCACTAGGTTGAACATACAGATACAAGTTCAAAAGAAACTATAAGTAAAAGTATAGGGCTCTACTAATAATTTCATGCCAACCCACATACCTGATCTACAAAAACCATCGAACTAAACCATCCCGATTAGTAGAACCACTTGAGCAGCTCTGCTCGATCCTGAAACCTAAATAGAAGACAAATGATCTACACGTACACTGAGGTTCATGTACAAGGGTGAGAAATAATCTCAGTAGACCACCATGATAAGAAACCTATAACTGTGATTCTAAAAGTGCATGCAACGACAATGTGCTCAGCCTAGTTGGAACACAACAAAAGGTAGTAAAAACAAAATATGCTACAACAGTCGAACTTAGTGTCAGTAATCCTTATCGACTGGAAGGTTCCACCATGGATTTCCATATCTATATATGTACACATTAATAATACCATACTTATACATATATATACATAAATTTGAATATTCATTTGTATGTGCATCAAACATCATGAAACCAGAAAAACAGTCGATACTTGGGTCCATAAGCCCGATCACTTGAAAATTCTATGCAAGGGAATTAAGGTAGACATTGTGCCACTTAAGACTTGTTCCATTAAGTCGATATCTGGGACCGTAATCCAATAAACATGTACCTACTTCAGCCAGTGCATGAATTATATCTCTGAGCAAGCTACGTCACCACAGGGGGATCCTTATCCTACATCTGGGTTCACATGCACTCTCCTCCAATCACAAACTAGGATACCACATACTGATGTTCAATCCAATAAATAAGGATATCTTATGCTGAGGGTCAATCTTGTAAAAGGTCACTAATAAGAAAAACATGAAGCATAAGCATATGAATCCAACTGAGACTCAGAAAACCTTGGCCGCAGGTATAATGAAAACCTCATCCTTGGGTAAAGCACAAACTCACCCACTGGCATATCCCAACCATGACCACAAGAATATCCGATCCTTTCCCACATGCATATATGATCCTTTCCCATAGGCATATCTGACGCTTTCCCACATGCATATATAACCATTTACCACAGAAATAACATTCATCCCATGAGTCCATCTAAGGAATTCCTACCAAAGAGAATCCTGGTATCACTCAAGTCATAAAAGTAAACATGTAAGGCTCAACAATAGGATAACAGGAAGCACCTATGGATGTCCCAATAAAATATATATCACAATATATATATATATATCCCGAATCAGAATCCAAGTCCCACGTAATTTCTCTAGGTCTAGTAATATATCATAAATAACATGGATTTGAAGTAGGATCCCAAGAGAGAATGTCTGGGTATCCTAACAAATAAGAAAGATGCCTTGCATCAGGCTCAACAAAAACCAACCATGATGAACCTCTGGTAAAAACTACTACATCAAAAAAACCTTGTAATATCTACATAAATGAGTGAGGGTGGCCCGAATGCCAAATACGACACTACATACATAGCCCCATGGGTTTGCAAGTTTGGAACGAGTTCTAAGTGACACAAAAACACCATATCTACCCAAACCAGATGTAATATCTCAACGTTGGTCAAACTATGATCACCAAATTGGTCACTCAAGTCAAAAACTAAGGAGGAATCCTAGTAGGGATCCTCCATGTAAACAAAAGTTAAGGCATTTTACAAGGGATCCTTAGCTATGAGTAAGGGAAAAATCCTACATAGAATCTTCAAACGAAGAACAATAGAGGAATCCTATAATAGGGATCCTCTCAAAGGAAAATATGGGAGAGATCCTACTAGGGACTCCCTAGGTCATCACATAAGCAAAGGCATCCCTTATGGGATCATTGGAAGCATCTGGTCTCATGGTCTCGTATGCCGTAAGGGATCGCCTCACAAGGAGAACGTCATCAAAAAAATTGGTCATTGGAGATATCTCACAGCTCATCTCAAATCAAAGGTCTCAACAAGGTTGGTCCGAAAACCCAACCTCATCCACACCAATTCTCACTCTCAAGTGATAACTAAAATTGATAAATGGAGGATGAACCTCAATATTTAGATAAACACCCTAGAAACACCATTTAGATGACCTCTACATTTCAATAGTATTCCACCACTGCAATCTATGTTGAAAAAACGCTCAGGATGGAATACTCACACGCCCAATTCTAACATCTAGGGAAGAAAATACCCCAAAAATATAAGATAGAAAAAGTAGATTGTATGTAATTTAGAGTGCACGGTGTGTACTCTTATCGGTCCCCCTGGCTGTGTACATATACATGGCTAGAATATATGGAGGCTGCCTATGTAAAAGTACACAACATGTACTTCAATGTACATGGCATGTACTATTTAAAAACCCAAAACTTGTGTTATTTCTCATATAGTTAGACAAAAATTGATTCCACCACACAAAATGTACTCAGAGTACATGGTGTGTTCCCCTGGAACACACTCTGTTGTACCTGGGTTTCCCGATGGGAAATCCCTCAGATCACTCGAAACACCCATTTTCACCCATGAAACAACAAATCAGGCCTCAAGAGGGCACAAGAAAGAAATAGAAGGCCTTAAGAGATTAATACAACATGGTTAAATGTGATCTATGGATAAAACATAAATGGGCCTACCTTCAGTCATTAACGGCTGAAGCATCAGTTGATTTTATCATCCACAGATGTCATACACCAACTCAGCGTGTCAAGGGCTTCGCAACTGTACCACTCTAACCTTCCATCTATATCTCTATCTATTTCTCCCATCCCTTTTTCTCTTAGTCAAACGACACAAGAGAAGCACACATGAGGTGTGTGTAAGGAGGAATAAAAAATAGAAAATAAGAAAAGAAATAAAAAATAAAAATAAGAAAAAGGGGCCCAACCTGGCTCCGGCTCCCGACTCGTGTTTAGGCCCTGACTAGGCTAAACACCCCATTATGGACTCAACGATGGAGACAAAATCTCAATATAAATCTATTTTTAACAGTTATGTCCGAAAGAACCTAAGAAAATAATTTAATATTTAATTTAATAATATTAAATATTAAATATTCCACAAAAATTCAAATAGCTTAGATTCCCACAAAACTCTTTTCATAGGGTAAACTCCCTATTTCGGGAACAAAAGAGTGGTCAGAAGAATTATCTGAGATCATCTACTAGGGTAAAAAGACAATTTGACCCCATTACAAGCTTCTAAAGAAAAAATTCAAATTGCTGCTCAACACTACAGTCTAGAAAGACACAGGTCCTCACCAAATATTTTCAAATTCCTTTTCTTTAAAAAATTGAAAACATATGATGTTTTATTCATGAATATATCCCTCCTTCATTAAAATAATTTTTCTAAAACATAAAAAAATTTAAAAAATTTTCCTGGAAATAATATTGTGTAATATAGAAATATTTTAGTGGCCACTATAGAGATAAATATTCTTCATTTCATTCATATTTGAAAAAAATTATTTGTTTCATATTTTCATTAAAAGGAAAGAGTGAATTGTTTTTTAAAAAGACATGAAGATTTCTTTAAAAAATTTATAAAAATTCAAACATGGGTAAATGTTTCTTGTAAAATCAAAATAGTGTACTAAAAAAATTTTGAAAATATTTTCATGACACATTGTTTTGAAACAAAATAGATTTTAAACTAAACAGTGAAATAAATATGAATTTTATTGATTTTTTTTTGTAATTATATTATGTACCAATGAGTATAAAAATGGTACCATTTAATTAAAATTTCATGAATAAACAGAGGATAATAAAATTTATAAGAATACATGGGAGGTATATCATGAGATATTATTATTTGAGACTTAATCATAAACAATCCGAATAAATTAGGAGATTGTAAAATAAACCATTACAACTTTGGTAACATTTATCACAAGCCCCATGAAAGAATAACCTAAAATAGAACATAAAATATCATGAGTATATATTAATTCTTCATATTAAAATTAATTTTGTATTTATAAACATGTATTTAAAGTATATACATGCATATCATAAGATACATATCAATGAATGAAAATGGAGTAAAAAATCCATTACTCATTTGGTAGCTTTTGAACTATAAACCATGTGAAAGAGATACACTAAAATTGATTTATAAATACCAATAAATTTTAATTTATGAATAATAAAATAAATGTTTGGGAATTATATACAACTCATTAAATAAATATGTTGTGAATAAATAATTTTTATCACAAAAGTAAAAAGTAAGACGGAAATCCCTTACCTTATGTCTTCACTCTCGTCATAATTGTTCAACACCTAAGTATAATAAATATAATTTTCTTATACATATAAAAAATAAATATATTAATATATATAATAAAATATGTTATTTTTTTACTTTATATTAACCATTTATTAAAAATTACATGTTAATGTTTTGTTCCAGGTAATAACTACTATGTTTTTCATACTTTTTTTCAATTGTTATTATTGGTCATATAACATAGATCAATATTTAATAATAAACCTAATGATAAAAATGGAATGAATATCACATATATTAATTTTATATGTATTTATTTTAAACCATTATATTTTGTGATAGTAAATTGAATACACCATTCATGGAGATAGTATTTTGTACATAGTAATGAATGTTATTTAAATTTTGTTTTCATGTTGAAAGAAATAATAATAATTGATATATATATATATATGTTATAATTATATTAGAATTTTTATTTAATATATATCACATATTTTTTAAACCCATCCTTAATAAATTCAATGTATAGCATGAATGAGGATAATCGCTACTTGAGGCGGTAGTACGACGTACACATAAACGAATTTACTGTATTCCCTCAAAATGGAACCAATGAAGGTATGGGTTATTTAAAAATTAAAGATTCACAATTACATAATAGATAATATATATATATATATATATGTTATATAAATAGTATGTCCATAATTATTACCCGTGTTGAAAGGTGGTAATCAATAAATGAACGACATCAGTTTGTGTGGCGGTAGTCCATCGTACACATGAACAACGATTTCGCAACCCATATGATGGAATTGTGTGTGGTTGTAGGTTATAAGAATAACATAACAACATATATGTATATGTAAGATAATTATTTTATTATATAATTAATTCAAGGAGGTGTAGAAGTAAATAAAATGAAAACACTTTTATAAGTACATTACATCTATTTTGGGTATTCCCCTAAGGTTTTGACTAAAACCATTGAAGGATTACTTTATTCTAAAAATATAGACACTATGATGAGTGGATGGAAGTTTATAAGTGTTTTTTTGTACATCATGGTCATGAAAAACGGATTGAGATTTGTGAATAATTGGGGGGGGGGGAGTGAGTCTCATTTTATAGTTGAGGAGGAGTCGCATTCTTGTAAATACTAAAAAGTATTAACTATTTGGGGTTCAACCATATCTCATGATTCTCAAAAACTGATAATTAATTGTTTTTATGGATTATATGGAAGATCCATACCTCCACCACACATTTATTCATATTTTTAAATATTATGGTTTCTTAAGTCATATGTTTCCTTATTTTACAATTTTTGTTTTTCATTATAGAAATTAGTTTTTCAACCTAATTAATTTATCATTAAGACTAAATTAAAGTTATAATTAATATATAAATTTTAAGATCTTATTTTATATTTTAAATCTAATTTATAATTTAATAATATTATATATATTTTAAAATTAATTTTAACGCAAGCACATTTAATGCGCAAAAAAAGCATTTAAACAGTAACCACATTAATTGGGGTTTTCACTAATTATCAGTTAGTATAGCCATTATAATAGAGAAATTGGTACATTAATGGACCATAGTTGATTTTTATTAATATTTAAAAATAAATTTATAGAATATAGAATTTTTATTAATTTTAAGTCAACTTATTAAAATATTTTTTATTATAGAATGACATTAATATCAATTCTGTCATTATTAATTTAATTTAAATTATTATAATATCAATAAATTAATTTAATGTTAATATATTATGTTAATACCAGTGTAACAAGATAAATTTATCTAAAAAATTATATACAATGATTTATTCCATTTAATAGACTTTTAGTATTTTTTGTATCATTTAGTTAATTTTATTATTGACTAAATAATTCTTATGTTAGGGTTTATTAATCATTTAATGTAATTATATCATATCTAAAATACTATATTAAATTATTATTATAAAATTTAATATTCCAAAATAATATTTATAACTAGACATATGTTGTTTTTTACTGTACCAATGCTTCATATAAATTAAAAACAAGAAATGTATATTTTATTATAATGATCAAATTCCTTGAAAAGTGTTCCAAAAACTCTAAAATTAGATAATAAGTTTATAATGGTTAAAATATTTCCAACCAATGGGTTTTAGACATGATTTGGTTAATTCTTATACTATATATTCTATATTTAACCACTATATAATCTTGTTTTCCCTTAATTATTGTAATTGATTTTAACTTTTTGTCACTAATCATTATGTTCAAATATTTATTTTACCTTATTTAACATTAAACCTTATGTTTAATCCAAATATGAAATCCATTTTTTAAAATTCACATAACAAAATTGGTAGAAAATTATTTTAAAAATAATCCTACATATGTGTCTAGAAAACAAGTTTTTAAAGAGATAATGATGAAAAGTTTACAAAGTTTTGTACATAAAATTTCATTGTAAAATTGATTAAAGTACCATTAATTGGATTAATATATTTATTATTTAACTACTATGACATTAGATCTAATTGAAAATATAGTTTAACACTATATAATTATTTAAACAAAAAGGTGGTTTTAAATTAATATTTTGTATTTTCCACTATTCTTCAAGAAATGGAATATCTCAGAAAAATACCAAAAATTAATCCTAAGATAATTTTTATACTATTATTTCAATATTTATGTTTATTTTATGAAAATAATTTTAAAATATTTTAAAAATAATTATTTTAAAATAAGTTTTCTATAAAAAGGTGAAAAAACTAATTTTTAGAAAAATATAGTAGTTATGTGTTAAATTTTATTTATTTTTATCTCTTTCCAAGAAAAAATATAAAGTGAATGTTAAACATTTAAATAAATATATAATTAAATTACTAATTTAAAAAATAATTGATTTTTTGAATTTTTTGATATAAAACACACTGAAGCATGCAATAAAATCGTTCAAAGATTTATTTAATTTCATACCTGCCATTCCAATGTCCAGTTTATGACTATCGTATAAAATAATAATATTCATAGAATTTTGTAGTTCGGTAAAACTCATTGAAGCATGCAATAAAATCCTTCAAAGAATTATCATTTAATCGAAAAAATGTTTTTCATAAAAACTTTGGGTGAAATATTCTACCCCACATAAATAGAATTTATCAATCAAAATTTTTCTTGTTTATCAATGTTTTAATTCTTCAATGTTCCTTTCATAGATTCTATATTGTAAAAATGAATACTAAAACATCATTTAAAAGGGGAATGTTGGAAACATAATGGTTACATAACGTAACTGATAAATAGAATTCCTCATAAGAAAACATATGTGGAATGTAAAATCATGTATTTATAATTGAAAAATAATTCCCAAATACTAATAGAGAGTGATAGAGAACATTGATCCATAGAAAGAGGGTGATCCAAATAAAGTTAATGATAACAACACCATAAATCTATATTGATTTAAGGGTATATTTGATTCATCCAAAATGAAGGATCAAGGATAATATTTTTGTTTCATGATAAATTAACTAACCTTGAATAAATTTCACAAGAAGATATACATACTTCATTTTTTTACAACCCATCCTTGGGTTGTGAATTGATTTATTTACACTTCATTTCATACACCAAGAAATCAATGTTAATTTTTTACACCAAAAGAACTAACGAATCATAAGATCCACAATAGCTTAGTAAGAAATTGTTTATTTAACTAGTTAAAATTTCATATTGCTTATCCAATATGGATAAATCTTTATATAGTGAAGTAATGTGTTGATCATTAAATCCTCATAAAAAATTACGCATAATTTATTCCGTAAATTGTTATCCTTTTGACCCTTACAAAAGATTAGAATCCAATATTTTGAGGGAAAGTATATGATTTTTTCATTTTACAGTGTTTACCCTGGATTATTTTTAGGTACACATTTGCCTTTATTTGAGTTATTTTTTCAGGTTAAATCTTTGGGTGATATTGGGTGGAATTTCAAAGAAATTGGAAGATAAAAGGGTTATACATGGTTTAGCACATGGTTAAGGAAAACCTTGAACCTCAGCCCAGAAAACCATGAAACCATGGATAATTGGTATTTGAATGGTTAGATCATTGTTTTTCAAGTTTTTCACCATCTTAGGATTAACCATTCACCACTAAAATAACTTGCGCATGGTTGGCGCATGGTTAGGTAAAACTATGCACCCATGCTCAGCAAACCGTGCACGATAATTGATTATGCCTGAAAATTATTTTAAAAATTATTTGTGCCCATAAAACTCACCTATTTCGACCCCCATTTGACAGTTGATCCTATATAATGTTTTGGGATATCTATTGATGTATTCAAAGTCGTCCTGACCACTGTTCATTGCTAATCAATTCCCAGATCGAAGTTCTGCTGCTCTCTCAGTTCTTCTCTCATGTTTTCCACATTAATTAAGATTTCCATCAGTTATGTAATCCACTTTTTTTTTGAATTTTATTACTTATTTTTTAAGATACAAATCTATAATTCTTATCCCGATCTATATTTTTAGGATCTTGATGGTCTTTAATCTTGATTTTGTGTTTCAAGATTCAGATCTAGATATATCTCATTATGCCACTCAATTTTTGGGTATTTACATTGGGTGATTATTATTCAATGAATTGAGGTAGGTGTCTAATATTCAATTCCCATAGTCGTGATGTTGATATGTGAATAGAATTTATAGTATCTATAGAATTATTTAGAAATTCTAAATTCTAAATTGGGTTAGTTAATGTGGCCAATTAATTATTAATAATTAATTTGGGAGTTAATTATGAGACTAAGGGGAAGTCAATTTAGATATAATATTGGGGAATTAATTATGAGATTTATGGGATGACCAATTTGATAATTAATTAGAGGGTTATTTATGAGATTTTGGAATTTTTGATTCGGATAATTAATTAGGTGATTAATTAATACATATATAGATAATTGTTTGGAGATAATTAATAGATGAATTATTTTTTAGATATCAAGGTATATTTTTTGAGATAGTTAATGGTAGATTAATTTTGAGATATTTATGTCATGAGTTGAGATAATTATTGGTAGATTAATTATGAGATATCAATATTGTGACTATGATTTATTATTTGATAAATTGATTAATTGTTTTTGAGATATGTATGATATTGTGATGTTTTTGTTATGTGTTAATAAATGGTGAAACTTAACATGGAAATTTGGCCATGTATTATTAATAGTAACATGCTCATTCAATTATATGTTATAAAATTGTGAATAGTATCATAGTCATTTGGCCAAGTATTATGAATAGTAACCCGATCATTCACTTATTTTTTATTAAATAGTTAGTAGTAACATGGAAATTCATCTAAGTATTATGAATTGTAACCTATTCATTCAATTATGTATTTTTAAATAGTGAATAATAAAATTTATATTTAGAAAAGTGTTATGAATGGTAACAAGATCATTAAATTATGTTGTTAAATAGAGAATATTCAATAATGTGATAAAATATTTATTTATTCATTTTATTTGATTCTTTATATAACTGCATACACTCCTTTTTATTGGATTTTTTAGATACCATCAGTTGTGGACAATGGATTCATAATCACACACTGCTCAAGATACCTGATTGGTACCCAAATAGACTTCATTGTTGCATGATAAGCTAAGGGAAAAAGGACCTGAGTTAGATGGCTGGTTTGGGGATGGAACATGGATGAGGGAACTGGATAGGGTTCAGGATCCTATTGGGGGTAATTTGTGTCTATAATTTTAAATTTCATTTTATGAACATGGAACATAAAATATAATTGAATGTTTTCTACATTAGATGGATATTGTATTTTCTACTTTGATTATCTTGAGATGTCAGTGCTGTTTTTGGTTATACATTCTTACTCTATTGTTAATTAATTCTACTGTTGTATTACTCTAATCAATGAGGGTTTAGTCTCCCCATTAATGAATTATTAGACCTTTGTTTCTAGTCGTTATCCATTAGCATATGGGGAGGAATTCCTAAGGTCATGTGACTAGCTGGCTCAGGGCACCTGTGTGTGGCACCCAGGTCGGGATGTCATAATGTGTTATCAGAAGGGTTTTTTATTTTTTTTCTTACTTTTTGGGGAAGGTAGATAGCAGAATTTGGAGAGTCAGTTCATGGAAATGAGCTCTTTCATTGGAGTTTCAAACCCATATACAGGGTAAAATACATATACACGAGGTAGGATTGTTTTTATTTTTTTCTTTGCTGCAGTTGAATGTTATTTCACCTTGAGTGATGCACTTGTTTTGTGATATGACTATTGTTTCTGAATTTTTTTGAAAATTAACTCATGTACAAGTATGTCATGAGAGTTGATTCTATAGTACTCATTCCTGGAACTCAGTATTATGTTATGTTATGCTTCATTCTTGGCATGCACGGTAAATCGAGTTTTGTTTATTTGGTGAAAATGAACTATTCTTCATTTCCTTTGAAATTTAAAATAAAAAAGTTCCTAATATGAAATTGAAAATGTAAAAGTGATTAAATATTTGAATTAATGGGTGTGTACTTGAATGTGAATAATTATAATTAGAATACCATTTGATAACTAAGACCTAGGTGTATGATTGTTATGGGTAGAGTTAGCTTCTCTGTTTGGACCCCCTGGAGAAATATGGGGAAAAGACTTGTTGTGACTTGTAATTATTTTACTAATATATAAATTTTTTATATTTCTGTTATGATTTATAATTACTATGTTTGAAACTATAGTGATATTCTTTTGTGATGACACTTGTTGAGAGGAAGACAAGAGAATATGGCTTGTAATTATCTACCACTAGTGGAACATGAGACACTGATAGTGTCGGGTGATGTATAAGGGGAGTAGTTCCAAATGAAATTTTATCACTTAATTAAACTAATGGAAAGTATCCCAAATTAGTTTGTGAAAAAATGTATGCCTTTATGAGGGAGTTTCAACTGGATAACCCTCCGAATTTTTCTAGATAGGGAGGAACTGGGGGAGAAAAGTTATAGGTTAATTATATCAAGACAATACTTGACCATTTAGAGACCCTTTCTAAGAAGAGGGTTATGTTTTCCACTTATATTCTATGAGGATCACTGTTACACTTTTAGTAAATTCATTCACATACTTGATAGGTTGATGTAAAGATATAAAATATCTTTTGGAATACATTCTTGGAGAACTTCTATCCAGAGACACTGAGGCATGATAGGGGGATGAGTTTATATAGCTAACTCAGGGAGGAATTTATGTGATGGACTATGTTGGACAAATTAATTTTTTTTTTGGAATTTTTCTCTATGATTAGTATGATATGAGACAACTACAGAGAGATGCTTTTAGGATGGACATAAGATCAAGAATATATCCCAAGTCAACCACTTTTGATTAAAGAAGTTTGATGAGATGGTGGATCATGATCTCATAACTGAGGGGAACTTGAAAAGGGGGATTAGGACATGTGGTGTCAGCTAGATGATTAGTGGGTATGAATTCTGAGAGTATAAAGCATAATTATTACACTATTAGTCAGTGTAGTGGGAATAATTGTACTTAGAAAGAGGTATCATTTTAAAAGGATCATACTAAAGTGACATGGCACCAAAGTGGTAGGTCAGGACATTATCATAGGAACTATTACCAACTATCCATGGAGTGAAGAGATTACAATGATATGGGGTGTATACAGAGGTTATGCATGAACCATAGACAGACCGTTTCTGATGGAGGAGGTAGAAATAACCAATATGTGGGAATTGGATCTTCTGCACCATATTAGTCTAGTAATTAGAGTTCTGCTAGATAAAGTGGATGAGGTCATGGATATGGTACTATTGTGAAGGAGAGTCCATATCAACTGAGTAGGGAAACTTAGGGATGTCATAATTTATAATAGGAAAGAGGGGTAGTAAAACTACAAACATTGCAGTTTACACTTGTGGATAGAGTTACTAGACCTTAAATGGTGAGAGGTCCTATTATTGTAACATTTGCATTATCTAGGTCCTTATTTAATATAGTTTACTCTCATTCATTTATTTCTATAAATTTTTTTAATGGTTTGAGCCTAGTAGTGGATTTTGTTAGCTAGGAGATGAAAATAGATACACCATTGTGAGTACGGTCTAGAGACATCTGTTTATGAAGAGGAACTTATCTTGAGATTGAGGATTTGTATTTTCTATGGGATCTATATATTAATGATATTTCATGATTAAGACTAATTATGGGTACGATCTTTCTAGTCACATATTGATCCCACATTGATTGTAACCACATGAGTGTTTAGTTTACGTATCCTAAGGGTAACAATTACATTCCCCTTGGAGAGTGGGATATCTAGGAATGCCAAGTAGGGATAATTACATAGAAACTATGAGAGTCCATATTTCAGGTTTCTAGTTTATTATTTTATGATAGAGGATTAAATCATGATATATTTCCACCAGCATAGGAATAATTTCAGGATTTCTTTCTTGAAGACTTCTCAGGGACTCCACCTAAGAGAGATACAAAATTCACCATTAAACTCATATCAGGGGATGAGCTAGTTTTATTAAAACATACATAATGGAACTAATGGGGCCTCATTAACTCAATATTAAGTAGAAGGAGTTGGAGGATAAGTGATTTATCCATTAGATTACATAACCATGGGCTTCTCCAGTGTTGTTTAAAAATAAGGATAGAAGGACTCTGTAATTGTGTTTTGATTAACAGATGAAGAACCTGCTGACTAAGTTGAACTTGTATCCTTTTCCATGTATATATGACCTATAACACCAGTTGGGAGGAACTTTTTTGTTCTCTAATACCAACATTATTTTGGGGTATCATCATCAAAGTGTTCATATTTCTAACATACCAAGTACTGATTTCATAAGCATGTATGGTCTATATGAGTTTTTGTTTTTCCATTTTGGTTGACAAATTCACCAGAAATGTTTATGTACATGAGAAACTGAATCTTCCACCCATACACGGTTCAATTTTTTTTGTATTTTTGGAAGAAATCAATTTATACTCAAAGACCCATGAAACTCATGTCAAACATCTTAACACCGTCCTAATTACTCTAGGATGGAATTGGCTCTACACCAAGCTATCTATGTTCTATTTTTGGATTGATTTTGTACACATTAGGGGACACATAATCATGGAGGATGGTGTGTTAGTTAACCCAGAGAATGTTCAAGAAATGGATTCCAAGGAGAATCCCATATGTGGATTCAAAATACGCAGATTTTTGGGGTTAGATGGATATAATATAAGATTCATCTAAGACTTTTCCCATTTGGAAACACAACTTTTGGGATTCAACAAAAAGGGGATAATGTTTGATTGGACATAAGAATTTGACAATTCATTCAAGTAGTTAATAAAGTGTTTGAACCTAACACAGATCTTGATCATACCTAATCCACGTGGGAAGTATACGGTGTGATGTTACACTTCTAGGATCAGACTCAGAGAATTGTTAATGGAGGTGGATCGTGTTATGGAATATGTGTCTTGGTATTTGAGAAAACATGAACATAAATACCCCATACATGATCTAGAGTTAGAATTAGTGGTTTATTCCTTAACGTGTTGGTGGAATTGTCTATAGGGTGAGAAGTTTAATGTGTTTATCAATCACAATATCATAATTTATATCTCCCACTGTGACATTTGAATATTTGGTAGTGATGATGATTAGACTATATATAGTCATTTTATTTTGATCTAGAATATATTACCAGGAAAATAAATAGTTTGGCTGATGCTTTGAGTAGGAACACACAGGCTCAGGCAGTTCAAAATTCTAGTATTGAGTGTAAGACGATGAAATTACTGGATGACAAGCATGTGTTATTTCATGATATTCAAGATGAGATAACTCTCATATTGGTTTAAATGGATTCTACACTTTTGAGATGGATTATAGAGAAGAAGTATGAAGATACAGATTGTTTTCCCCTGAGATATTGTCTTTAAGGTGGGGATTCACCTTCTAATTGGAACATATATGAGGAAGAGATCATCTATGTCAAGAATTGGATTCTTGTTCCTACGATCATGTGAGACGAGCTCATGTGGTAATTTTATCACTTGAAGTGGGTGGTTCATTTAGGGGTGACCAAAATGTAGCATGATGTACAATGAAATTTTTGGTGATTGGTCATGAAAAAGGAGATAGTAGGGTTTGTGACATGATACTACACCTTCTTGTAAGTGAAGGAAAATCATAAAAAACCTGGAGCTTTGCTATAGATATTTCTTATTGTATAATGGAAGTGGGATGACATGATAATGGAATTTCTGGTGGGTCTCCTAAATATTCCAAGAAAGAATAACACTCTCTAGGTTATTTTGGATTGACTGATGATATTCAAACTTTTATTACATATAAGGAATACATTCTTAATAGAGAAGATGAGATATTTGTATGTTTAATATATAGTCAGCCTACATGGAATTTTAGGAACTATAATTTTAGATCATGAATCACACATCACATCACACTTCTAGAATGGATTGTAGAAGGTTCTTGGCAAATACATATCATTGAGTATGGGTATCCACCAAAAAAATATGGGTAGTATGAGCATAATATACATGTATATAAGTATATGTTATAGGCGTGTGTTCTTGACTACAATGGGTATTTGGAAAAGCACTTGGATTTAGTAGAGTTTTCCTAAAACAACAATTATTACTTAATAATATAGATGGAAGCCTATAATGTTCTTTATAGTAGGCTATACAGAACACTATTATTCTTGATGGCGGTTGATAAGTCGAAGTTGTTGGGACCGAGTCTCGTATAGGAGATGTCGCATCAGGTGAATCTAATTTATAAGTGTATAGATATAGAACAAATTAGAAAAACAATTATGTGGATAGATATTTAAAACACCTAGATTTTATAAAGGGTGATCACTTATACTTTTCAGTGTCACCTAGAATGGATCACCGCAAGATATAGAGACAGGGAATGTAGGTACCCATATTTTTGGACCATTTAACGATATACATAGAATCTGTTTGGTGGAATACTGATTGGATCTTCTATAGAAATATAGTTCTATGTATGATTTTTCCATGTATCGTAACATTGGAAGTATCACCTTGACCCCTCTCATCTGATTGATGTGGATGATGTCGACCTATTGGTAGATGCATCCTTTGAGGAGCATCTGGTATGTATGTTGGATCATTGTGAGAAAGAGTTACGTGGAAAGACAATGATGAATGTACATGTGTTGTGTAATTATTGTCATGTGCAAGAGGAAACATGGGATATAGAATAAGATGTGTGGGACCAATGGCTAGATCTTTTGAAATTGGGATCTTAGAGAAGAGTAAGATTGCAGCTCAAGGATGAGTTGTTATAAGGTGTGCAGATTGTAAGATCTTGACCACTTCTAGAGTTGAATTGATCTTATTTTGAGGTAATATTTTGTCCTTATTTAAATAATTTTTGTTTGTGTTATAACTTTGGGTATGTTTGGGTGGAATTTTGAGGAAATAGGAAAAAGAAGGGTTGTGCATGGTTGGCACACAGTTAGGGTAAACAATGCACCCCATCCCAGCAAACCATGAAACCTTGGTTAGTGGGGATTCACATAGTTGACACATATTATTTTAAAACATTCAAACTCTTATGAGTAAATGTGAACTAATAAAATAAGAGGTTCACAGTTGGTGAAAGATTTAGGAAAATAGTTCACCCCGACCAAGAAAACCATGCATATGAATAAATTAATCTAGTTAATTTGTTTTAAAAATCCCCCAGGCCCATGAAGCTAACCTGTTTATAACTTCATTTGACCTAGGTCCTATTTCACATTTTGGGAGATATTTTAATTAATTTAAAACCATCTTGACCACTATTCTTCTTTAATCAATGCCCAGATCAAAGGTCCTCTTCTCTCTCAGTTAATGAATCCTCTGATATTTATTCTATTGGGTTTACCCTATCATTTCCACTTTCCCTTAGTGATATAAACAAAGAATTTGGAAAGATCTATAACTATTTAGTGAGATATATTTATCTAATTCTATATCTAGATCTATATTTTCAATCTCTTTATGTTCATTAATCACGATTTAAGTTTTTTATATTCGGATCTAGTTCTACATCGTTGTGCAACTCTATTTTTTGGGATATCTGCTCAGTGATTATTCTTTGATGAATTGAGGTAGGTTGTCTAATAATCAATTCTCATAGTTGGTATTTTTATTCATTTATGCAATTTTAGGATATCTATCATTATTCTACAATTTAAATTCATAAATAGGTTTAATTAATGTGGACAATTGATTAGTTGGATTACTGATGAAAATGATCATTAATTTGGGAATTAATTATGAGACTAAGGGGATATCAATTTAGAGAATTAATTGAGGAATTAATTATAATATTTAGGGTATGTCTATTTAGATAATTAATTTTATGGTTAGTTATGATATTTAGGAATTTATGATTTAGATAATTAATTGGGGGATCAATTACAAGATATTGATATAATTTGTTTGAGATAATTAGTTGTTGAATTAATTATGAGAGATCAATATATATGATATTAGATATATAAGGGTAGATTAATTATGAGATATTGATATCATGATTTGTGATAATTAATAGTAGATTAATTATGAGAAATCAAAATTGAGAGTATGGAGAATTAATGGATGAATTAATTAATGGTTATTGATATATGTGTAATATTATGGTATTGTGTTATAAATGTTGATTATTAATACATACATTAATCCATGTAATATGATTGGTAACCTGCTCGTTCAATTATGTGTTACTAAATGATGAATGATAACGTGGAAATTTGGCCATGTATTATGAATGGTAACATGTTCATTAAATTATGTGTTATTAAATTGTTAATGGAAACATATAAATTCAACCATGTTTTATGAATGGTAACATGATCACCCAATTTTGAGGTTAAATAGAGAATACTCAATAATGTTATAAACTGGTTATTTATGCATTATATTTATTTAATTATATAACTACATTTATTATTGATGACTGGAATTTTTTTAGACACCATTACTAGTGGCCTACTAAGTCGTACTCACTCCCTATTCGTGATCCCCGATCGGTACCCAAATAGAATTTATAGTTGCATGAAAAGTTATGGGAAAAAGAACTAAGTTAGATTTTTGAATTGGTGATGGGGCTTGGATGAGGGATCATAATGGGGTTTGAGACCCACATGGGAGTCATCAGTCTCTTTATTTTTAGTTTTTGTTTTAGACACCTGGTAGTTACATTAGCATGGCATGTTTTATTCTTTAGTCATATATTATATTTTTCTAATTTTATTATCTTGAGATATTTTTATTATTTATGGTTATCTATAATACCTCTATTGTTTATTAATTATATTGGAGTATTACTATGATAAAATAGGGTATAACCACCCAATGAATGACTTATTAGACACTGTCTACTAGACAGAATGATCTAGTGTACAGGGAGGTGTGCTTGAGTTCATGTGATCAACCGGATCAGGGCACCTATGTGTGGTACCCAGATCAAGAATTCATATAATACCACTAAATTTTCAAAAAAATCTTATGATTAAACCCCCATACACCATAAAGTGGATCTTTATTATCCTATACCAATCATGTGAATACATTTTCCATGTATTTTATTGAAACATGGAAATATTATGAATTACCATAAAAACATATTTAAAACATCCATTCTTTTTCTTTCCTTATAAAACAATGATTATTGGATATATTCCTTAAATCTAAAAATGGTTTTAAATCCATCCATTATGGAATGTACCAGTTTGTCAACAAATCATTAATCCGTTCCAAGGTAACCATTACTATCGAATTTCCTTTAAACTTATCCAAGACATCTTTATCCAACTAAGAAACATTTTCTCAACATCAATAACATATTAAGGGTTACTGTCCCTTAATCATTTGTTTCTATAAAATATAACCTTTCCACTAAATCCATTTTATTGGTCCTCTATATTATTCCACATACACTCTTAATCAAAATCATATATTAAAAAATCCTTATATATTTTAAAATTAATATTAGATAATTATTTAATCCAAATACCTAATCACTTTGATTATTATATCTAATCCATAAGTCATTATCTATGAGTCCTCATATAATTACTTAATACCAGTCTCCTTTATTATTCCATATGTTGGATCATCATCATCTACAATATAACCATTATACTTATCCCTATGTTGAATCTCTTTATAATTTCTCCATTTATAACATAAATTCTTATAATTAACATACATTACATATTTTAAGAATTCAACAGTCAATGATATATTATGCAGGCCTATATTCCCATCCACTTTATTAAATTATCTTTTCATTTTTCCTTTCGAAATTACTTGCTTATTGTATTTTTTACATAGTCAAAAAATATTTTTTGTTTCTATGATACCTTCAATGGGGTGTTTCTTCCCACATTCTAAATACATAAGAAATAGAATATTCTTTCATCCATGGTATCCACTACCCAAAATCGTTGTGGACTCTTTCCCTCTCATCTTTAGTTAGTATGGTTGATGGTTAATAAATAATTTATTAATCATGTTCTATGAAAAATGATTTAGCATAATCCGAACATCATTTACTCCAGTTATCATCCCATTTGACTACTAAAAAAATTGATTGTCACATTCAACATTAACATAGATCTTTGTAGTTATCACCATTGAATAAAATAAAAAATAATAGTGTGACTAACACTAGTTATATTGGAAGACCATATAATCATTAAAAGTTACTATTATGATGCCTATATCATGATGCCAACTTCATTATTCTATGACACCTTAGGTCTATCCTATTTTATTCATAGACCTCATATATTTAAATACTTCATGATTGTTCATAAAGTATTTTCAAATTTCCCAATCTTACCCCTATGGGTTTTAAAAACATGTGTGCATTACGGCTTGTCTTCATATACCAGATACCGATCGATTCTAGATCCATGCATTGTTTTTAGGGTTGTTAACCCTAGGTAATTATATTCCATATCCACATTGTAATTTTGTATCCTGACATTGATGTGTTGTTAGTAAAACACTCAATATATCCTTTAAAAAACATTTGAATTTATTTTCCTATACTATAACTCATCCTTAGAATTATCCATAGATACATCTATAGATATATAGATAGAAATATACCTATTGATATAACTATTGTTTTATCATCCTAGTTTCAAAAGTTTAAATAAAACATTCATTTGATCCCAACTATACTGACCCAAGCTTCTCATACATGAGTATTACATATTTTTAGATGAATACTCATTTCATTATACAAACACATTCCCGATGATCATAATAGATTAGTGTATTTGAAAACTTGGAATCATAGCCATCTAACTTGGTGAAATATCATTAACATCTCCCATAATAATCCTACATAGTATTAATCCTACTTAAAACCTTTCTTCATAACCTGGATAAATGAAAAATTTTAAAGGATGAGCTTAGACACTCAATAAGGGTAAACAAAGAAGATAAGTAATCATAACATAAACATAAAGTATGATAACTTGAAAATAATATTTAAAACCCAAGACCTATATATGAAAGATCAAAATACATGATCAAGGAATAATTATTTATAGTTTATAAGAAAGGATTCGTAGTTTAATCGAAGAGAATAATCTATGTGATCATAACATAGGCCTTACACTTGGAATTTTATAAGGCACATAAACTTATAAAATCATTTACATAGTAGTCAAGACTCAATATAATGTCTATATTAGTAGAATACATTCACTCCACAAACCATTATAGTATTCATGGTTCACTCCCCGGGCCATATTATTAGTTAAGGTTAACTCAAAATTCCATCTTATAAGTAAATGTTCACTCCCAATACTATCTTACTAGATAAAGTCCCTTATTGAACCTGGATCAATCCCCATTCTATCCATGTCAATCTCATGAGATATAAATCTTTACACAATTAATTTTAGAGAGATATAGGTCACACCCATCACATAATAATCATACATAATTGTGCTACAAGATTATAAACATTCATCATGTCATAACCCCTGAAATCAAATGGGTATCATAAATATTTCATCTTATCATAACTGTCTAAAAAGATAAAGGTTTACCAATAATTTAATCATATCATAGACCAAGAAAAAAGAGTTGGTTGCAAATTTATTTAATGTTGTATAACCCATGGTAGTGAAATGGGTTTCAAAAATAACTTTCCATCATAAACACAAACCATTCAAAGAAAAAATAAGAATGGTGTAATTGGATAACATCCCCAATAAATCTTAAAAAATATCAAGGGATATCATCATAGATGGAGAATTATTTTGAAATATCACATTGATAATTTATCAAAGAAAATAAAATATATTTTAAAAAATAATCTGAAGACATATTTTTTTTTTCAAAATTCAATTCTTTGAAAACACGTTTCTAAACTTATTCAGTAAGAATAAAAAATTCAATTAAAATATTTTAGGAGAACATTATCCATTACTAATTGAAAAAAAAATATTGAAACATAAAATATTTTTAAAAATGTTTCCATTGAAAACATATAACAGAAGCATGAATTATTTTATTGGTCATTATGGTCATAAATACATTTCATGTCATGCATGTTAATAAATAATGATTTTTTCGTATTTCTCTTTAAAATACAAACATGATTTCTATTGGAAAAAACATAAAGATAATTTTAAAAATTATAAATAGTATAAATGGGAAAAAAATATTTATGAAATCATAATAGTGTACTAGAATATTTTTAAAACCACTTTTAGAGAACATGGATTTGAATGGAATTATATTTATGATTGAATTGAGAAATAAAGTAATATTTTATAAAAAAAAATAATCATCCTACCTAGAAAAGAATGTAAAAATTACACCATTTATTGGATATATCATGAAAAAAATTGGATATAAAAATTAATGATTGTCCTTTTAATGGTATATGATTCTATTTCAAAATTTTAGACTTAATCATAACCAATCTTAAAAAAAGAGAGTGTAAAATAAATCATTACAAGTTTGCTAATGTTGAATCATAAGACCCATGAAGAAATAAAATGAAATTGAAATTATAATATCATGAGGATATATTATTTAAAGATATTACATGTCAAAGAATTTTTATATACACATCCTGATGGGATATAGGTGCATATCATGACATACATATCAAAGTAGGAAAATTGTGACAAAAATACTTTAATGATTTGGTAACTTCTAAACAGTAAACCCCATGAAGTAGAGTTCATAAAATGGATATTTAATTAATAATATTTTTTTAATCATCATAAAATATATTCATGGGAATTATATACACCACATAGAAGGAATAGGTTTTGAATTTATAATGTGTCTCATAAAAGTAAAAAGTAAGACGTAAATCCCTTACCTTATGTCTTGAATCATGTCTTGTTGAAACATATTTCATACTATATATAAGTTTTTTATACATCTATTAAAAAACTTTATTAAGATATATAATAACTTATAAAATATACTTATAACTTTATATTACACATTTTTTTAACAATTCATGTTAATGTTATTTTTAAGTTAATAACGACTTTGTTTTTTGTAAATGTTTTGACTTTTTATTCATCGTATTATTAAATATACCATGATTTAATAAAATATAGAATTAAAAAAATTATTTAAATATCATATATATTCAATACATATGTATTTTTATTAACTGATAAAATTTTGGTATAGGAAAAAAATACACTGTTCATAGATATGGTAAGTAGTACGTACACATGAACGCTATTTCAATTTTTTTCATATTGAATGAAATAAAGAAAATTGATATGTATATATATTATAGTTTTTGTATAATTATAATTTCATATATTTCACATATATTTATTTAAATTATCATTAATATATGTGATATATTGAATGAAAGAGTCAGATTGCTTCGTGAGGCGGTTGTCCACCTATGCACAAATGAAGTTATCATATTCTCAAAAAATGGAAATCCTAAAGACATGTGTGAAAAAAATATTATAGAATAATATTATATTAATAAATATATAATATATAATATATAAATATTATTTACATAATTATTTGAAACCATTAATGGAGTTAATGAAAAAATGAACGACATTGGTTCGTGAGGTGGTAGTCAGTCGTATATACAAACGATGATTTCATAAATCCTTTCAGGAATATATGTGTGGTCGCAGTTAGTATGCATAAAATAAAAATATTTTGGTATATTTAACATACTATGGTTATTATATAATCATAATATAATAATTATTGAAGGAGGTGGAGAGGGAAATAAAGGAAAATGCTTTTAGAGGAACATTACATGTCTTTCGGGTATCCTCCTAAGTTTTTCACTAAAACTGCTACTGGATTACTTTATCACATAATATAGATTATAAGATGAGGTAAGGTATTTTGTGATGTTTTTTGGGTATATATTTTTCTGAAAAAAATGATTGAGAGGAATGAAGATGTAGGGGTGAGTTCCTTTTTATTGTTTAGGAGTAGTGGCATTCATGTAAATACTCAAAAGTATTTACTACTGGGAGGTCAAGATCACCTCAAGTTTCTAAAAAACATATAATTAAAGTTTTTTAGGGATTATATGGTCGATAAAAACCTTAATAACACATTTATAAATTTTTTTAAATCATTTGGTTTCATATCTCCTAAGTATCCTTATTTTGCAAGTTTTGTTTTTCAATATGGTAACTAGTTTCCTAACCTAAGTAAATTATTATTAAAAAATAAATTGAAGTGAAACTTTTTATATAATTTTTAAACTATTATTATATATATTATATATAATTTATTAATTATAAATGTTATTTTTGTTGGATCCTAATTTGAATAGATGCGTACATAATGCGTAAAAACACCGCTTTAGCCTTAACAGTGCTAAGTGAGTTCATTTACTGATGAACGATCAATATAGTAACTATAATAGAATAATTGGTTAATTAATAGAACATATTTAATATTAATTTAAATATAAAAATCACATTATAGATGATAATATTTTTAGTAAGTTTAAATAAATTAATAAAAATATGACTTATTATAAAATAAAATTAATGTCAACTTCGACATTATAAATTAAATTTAAATAAGAAAAGTATCATGAAAATAATGGAATATTAATAAATTATTTTAAATATAGTGTAAAATTATATATTAATCTAAAAAAATAATATAATACAATAATTCACTAAAATTACTTAACTTTTAATATTCTTAGTATCATTTAATTTATTTAATTATTAATAAAATAACTCGTACAATTTCATTTCTTAGTAATTTATTGTAATTATATCAACTCTAAAAATTTATAATAAGTTTTAGGGACAAAAAAACTCTTTTATCTTGAAAATTAATATTTATATTGGATCCTATGTTGTTTTTTCCCTATTCTAGATATTTATATAGATTAAGAAAAAGATTTGTACATTTTTTTCTCCTTTTCATTACTTAACTTATTATATGGGCCACAATCAATTAATTGTTTCCCAAAAACTCATAAAATTTGAAAATACGGCTATAAGGGTCTAAATTACTATATATAATTGGTTTTTGAAACTTTTGGGTCCATTCATACACCATATATTGTATGTTTAACACCAAAGTATGCTCAATGTTTCTTTAATCGTTGTAATTATTTTTAACATTTGTCACTAATAATTATGATAAAAAATTGATTTTACCATATTAGAAATTATAAATTATTATAATGAAAAATAAGGAGTCTATTTTTCCAAATTCATATCCAATAAGTGACATAAATTATTTGAAAATTAATCATGTGGATGTGTCAACAAAATGGGTTTTTAAAACGAAATAGATCAAAATATTAAAATGTTATTAATATACAATTTCAATTTGAAATTGGTTCAAATGACTTATATTAAATTAATAGATGTATAATATAATTATTTTTTCTTTAAAAAAAATAAAAATATAATTTAGAATTATAAATTCTTTTATCAAAAAGATTATTTTCAATTAATGTTCTCTATATTTCACTATTCATCAAAAACATGAAACTTACCATATTAATAATAAAAAATAACCCTAAGATAATATTGATATTGCTATTTCAATTTTTTTACCAAATTAAATTTATATAATTGGAGAAAAATTATTTTAAAAATAATTTATCCTTTAAAAGGTGACATTACTATTTATAGAAAAAATATTGTTTTAAAGCATAAAATTTGATTTATTTATATCTCTGCTCTAGAAAACATATATGATGAATGTTAAACATTTTTCTAAATATATAATATAAAAATTCATTAAAAATAAAATAAATCGTGATTTGGATAATATATTAACTTAAAAACACTCTTCGAAACAAAATTTATTTTTAGTAAAAATATATCCTTTTATTTTAATTTATAATTATTAGTTTACCAATAATTATATAAACATATATATAAATATTTTATAAATTTATTTAATTATTTTCATATCGTCCATTCAAATGGAATATTTAATACTGTGATAACAAATAATCATATTAATTGGATATTTTAGTTCAGCAAAACTAGGTGTAGCTTGCAACACAATCCATCAGATAATTTTAATTTATTCGAACAAAATTAATTTATTAAAAAAATCAGGTGTTACATGATTGATGAATATACTTTTTTTATAAATGGATTTAAATAAAGGAATTAATTAATTCACCATTTTCAAAACAATAATATTATAATAGTCTTTACATATATTCTGGTATGTCTATCAATATAATCATCAATTTTATTGGTGATTAAAAGCATAATACATCACTTCATGGATGTGATAGTACACATATGGGAATGACTGATGTTTTATTTTCCCATATTATGTATAATATATGTATAATGGTTTAAAAATCAAAATAATAACAATTACATATATTAAATATACTGAGGTGATAATTTTATAATGGATACCATTGATTTTGAAGTGGTAAAAGAAGAAATAATAGCAAAAGTACTCTGTTAAGAGTGATAATTCTTCATTGAGAAACCTCTATTGGACTACAGCTTAATAATTTTAAGGATGGAATTATAGGGAAAAAAATCTCTAGGATTTGGTTAAGAAATAATTGAAGGTATTATGGTAGGTATTTTATGAGATACAGGTATCAAAAGTTGTAAGCAAAAGAGGAAAAGTTGTGCCCCTTTATAAGTGAGGGGAGGGGCACTTTTGAAATTACATAATATATTAAATTAATTTAAATTAATTTTCATGGTTAAGTTGAACCAACATATTATATTTATGTTATAGTACACTGGAATTAATAAATCGAATAATTTAAAAAATTGTACAAATTTAGCTTATTTTCCCCCTTATCTCTTTGTTTTAACCCCTCTTAACCCTTTAATCAATTACCACTATCTAAAAAAATTATTATTAAATGATAAAAAATGTTACCATAAAAATAAATTTTATAAATAAATGGGACATGGTAGACATTATTAACTACATCAATTTCCCTTGGACGATTATAGGATTATTGTGAATTTTAAATAAATTTAAAAAAATATTATAAAATATAATTTAATTAATTTTTAGAACTATTCAATAAGTTTTAATTTAATTTACTAAAGATAATATTGGAACTTTAATATTAACTTATAAAACATTATTATTATGTTTTGTTAATATAAAAAATAAATAGAACACAAAAAATGAACAAAATTTTATTACTTTCAACATTTTTAAATTCATTTATTTTCTTTTTATATTAATTGAATAAATAATTTTTCGGTGATGTGTAAGAATTTAAGTTCATTATTCGGTCACATAAAATTAAAAATAAATTACTATGTCAAAATATTTTTATCATTTCATATAATCATTTATAAATGAACTAATTAATTTTATCCTTACAAAAAATATTAGATATATGAATGTCATGAGAGTGAAATTTGGTATTTATCCTTTTCTTAAAAAAATATATACATTATAATAAAAAAAATAGAACAATGTTTCCATATTTCATAAAAATGGATGATACGTTTCTAACTAATCTCATGCAATAAGATAAAGGAATGTTAGAGAAATTTTGAAACATTATCCCAAGGTTTTAACCCTTTTTACTCATTTTACATTTATTGATGTGATAAGTATTTAGTATTATAGATATTAATAATGATAAATTTATTTTCACCTTATAAAATTATATTAATTATTCTAATTCATAAAATGGAATCCATTTGATCATATACAATTAATATAATTCATATACTTTAATTTTAAATTAAAAAATAAAAATGTTACAAAAAGTAGTCTTCTATAAAAATGTCATGTTTAGTATTGAATGATTTTATACAAAAATAATGTATAATATAGATTCCAATTAACATAATTGGATTACACATAATATCGATAAACTATTTTAATTTGAACCTATTATAAAAAAATAAATCCTTGTAAATACATGATTCAAACACACAGTTTTGAATAAAAATAATAAATTAATTTATTCACTGTAAAATCAATATTTTTAGAAAAAAAAAATTATATCATTTTTATTTTGTGATTTAAAAAATTATACACTTTTTATAAAATATTTTTATATAATTAGAATAAATTCATTATAAAATAAGTTTACATAAAATTAATTTCTAGGAAAAAATCACTATTTAACAACAAATTCATTCATTTTCATTTACAACCACATGATAAACAATTAATTTATTTCATAAACATGTAAAATAATATTTATTAAATTATTTATCCATATTCATACCATAAAATCCAATGGCTTAGTGATAAATATCCAATTAAATAATAATATTTCAATAAAATAACGTGGTTAATTTAAACTCACTATTAAACAAAATGATTTCAATCAATAAAATAACAAAAATTATATAGAAATATTTCATAAGTTCTTGGGGTGTTAATAAAACAACCTGGGACCTGCACTCCCAGATCCTATGAAAAAATACATAGCTTTACGTTTCCATCTATGATGCTTATAATTGTGAGCCAATTATTTTCCATCAAAAGGAAAACATGGATCACTTAAATTCTTAAGAACTTTTAGGGATTGATGTTTTATATAATTTTGAAAATCTCATACATAAATAATTCACATGATGGAAAATCAAAATTTCTCCCAGTTATACTAGCTTTCCTTATTTTACATAAGGTTATCAACGTCATCCATATGAAATCCTTTATAGGTATAATGTTTTTAACACCATTATTTAATTAGTTGGGAAATTGAAACATAATAAGGGTAGAATTAGATTCTCAAAAAGGATAAACATAAGAATTAGTAATTGAATTTCAAAAATTAGAATAAGAGTGAATAAGGTTATGAAGACATAATCAAAGTGCATGAAATAATAATAAAATAACTCATACACATCAATGCTTAGAACATCAAATTTAAAACCATGGAAAAGGAAATATTCATTAGAATCAATAATCAATAGATATGTGATAAAAATATTTATCATTATAAATATTATAAACACATAGCATTCAATTAAAACACATTTTGGTAACATGGATAATAACATTCATAAAACCCTTTCATAACTATTTCTAAACCCTTTTAATTGGATTGACCATACAATCTACATCCAATAAAAAAAATTACACAATGAATTAGAGTAATTTTGGTGCTCCCATAGTTTAAGATATTTTTTTATAACATAGTTCTACCTTGGACACCCCATGTTGAGATGTAGTGGGATTCCTCAGTTCTATCTGGAGCACCCTATGTTATGTTCTAATAGGGGTTTCCAATTCTATTTGTCCAACCCAATTTTATGTTATAACGATCTTTCAGGGGGATATCTAGGCCTCCCTATTATGTAATATATCCAATAAAAACACTATGAATAAAACTCATTTAAATAAACATTATTCCGTTTACAAAAATATTACCCCATGTAAAGGAATTGGGTACGATTTAAATCTCTTTGAAACATGATTAACCTGTGAAAAAGAAACTTTTTACATAAAAATATCTTAGAAATATGACTATCCCATTGGAAGGAAATTATATCCATAAATATAGCATTGTATAATGGTCAGACCATGGAAAATAAATTTTTTCCTTAACAATCTCTTTGAAACATGATTAACCCATGAAAAATAAGTGGGTTACATAAAAATATCTTTGAAAATGGTAACCCATAGAAAAAGAATAAGTTTGATACAACAACTTTGAAGTAATCATAATACATCCAGAGAAGAATTATGGTGGTATCAATATAAAATATCTTCAGTAGAGGACATGTAACAATAAGGGTGATTTACATTTATGAATGTAAATTCCCTTAAAATATCATTAAAAATATTCATTATGAAAATAAAAACATTCAAAGTGTCCAATACCACTTTGAAACGATTGAATCATAATCCCCAAGAAAGAATAATATTTTACATAACATTAAATAACATGAGAATAAATAAATTCATGATATGGTATGTGTAAGGGTTTGTATATAAACTAGATAAAAGAAGGTGGGTTTATAATATCAAAACATACCTCAATGACAAGTGACTGAGATGAAGTGCCTTACTACTTCGTTAAATTCGATACTATATACCCCCTGAATAAATGATAAAAAAATGTATAAGTAAATTTCAATAAATTTAAGGGTAAGAAACATAAATACATTCCTGAAAATTATGTACACCAAAGAATAAAAATAAGTGATGAATATGACATGTATCTAACATGAATAATAGTGAGATGAGAAAACCCCTTACTACTTGAGTAAGGTTTGAATCATGAGAACTGTGAAAGAATAACACCAACTTAAATATTAAATATCATTAATTACATGAAATTAATGATATATCATTTAATATTGAATTATATACACTATATAAAATTAATTTGGATCATAATAACAAAATAATTAAAAATGGAATGAAAATTTAGAAATAACACCTTACGATGTGCCCGACTTTATGGGCTTGTTTATTATCTATGTTGATAATAAACTAATGTTAATTATATAATTTCATGAGAAAATTTTAAAAAATAAAATTAATTTCTTTTCACTTCTAAAAATTTTATATATAATTACTTAATCAATTAGGTTTAAGTTGGATGTTTTTATCATATTTGGTTTATGCGTCAAAAGATACTTTCAAAGGTTAACTATGGTTAAAGGGTTCATTATTTAAAAATATCCATATTAATAATCAATAAATAATCATCATATTTTAATAATAATTATTGTTTTATAAAAAATAATGGAACATGGTTATGAAAAATAAACCAATGCTAAAATCATGGTGATAGTCTGTCTTTTGTACATGTGTGTAACGTTCCAAATTTTCAATGATCATTATGAAAATAAGGTAAGTAAAATTTAATTGTTAATAATAATAATTATATCATAAATAAAATATTATTTAATAATATATACTTATATATAGAGTTATCATGATGTAAAAGGTATCACATCACTTCGAGGAGGTGGTTGTCCACACATCCATAATTGACATTATAACATTTTCAGTGTGTGAAAAAGAAAGAAGAAAATGATTTATTATTTTTAACGAATTAATATAATCTCATTAATAAAATATATATTTAATGTATATGAAATATTTTTTTAATCAGTTCCTTAATGCATTACATGTAAATCAAGAATGGATCTTATCGTTTTTTGGAGGTGGTAGTCCCCACGTCTACAAATGATGTTATTGTATTTCCAAAAAATTGAATGCATAAAGTTATGTGTTATATAATAGTTCTAGGAATGTAGATACATATTAAATATCATTCATATAATATAAAAACCTTAATTATATCATAATTCCCCACCATGAGAGCTGCAAATGGAAAAAATTGACATCACTTCACAAGGCGGTAGTCCACTATACATAGGAATAACTATTTCATTACCCATTTGATTGAAGTTTGTATAGGTGTAGGTCCAGAACTAAACATAAAAGCATATAAGTACAATGGTAATATTTAGGTATTATATAATAATTATATAAAAATAATTAAAGGTTAGGATAATAAAATAAAACCAATGTGCTCTTCGGAGAATGTTTCATCTTCCTTAAGTAGCTTCTTTTGGTTTTCTGCAAATGACTTCCATGGTTTGATTGAAAACAAATATTATGATTATATAATGAGATTATGGATTTTAGGAGTTGATATGTTCAGGTTATTTATGATAAAAAATTCCCCATAGGTGTGAATTTGGGGTGAGAGGTGGCGGCCTTTTATAAGCGAGGGAGAGGACACACGTGGAATTTTCTTATAAGAAATTATGTGTACCCATGATGATACATAAAAATATGGTTCATTAAGAGAGAATTTTTTATAATAGTGAATTAATGGTATATATTTCCATAAATGGGTCTGGAAAAGTTTCTAGGACACTTTGTCCCTTTATATTAATGATTAACCACTATGTAAACTCATTCTAATCGTAATCACCATAATTAATTGTAATTACATTCACTAATATTTTTTTTCAAAAACTAAAAATATTATAAAAAATATTATAAAATATTATTATTCCAAAATTGGAATCCATTTTACTAATTCCATTAATATAGGTGGAATAATTTAATTTAAAATTAACCCTACAAATGGGACGAAACAAAAGGTTTTTAAAGTAAAATGTTCAAAATTTTGAATTTATTTGTAACCACATTCATTTTAAAAAGGAATCCAATTACCCAAATATATTTTGTTGATTTATTATTAAACTAATTAAGATTTTAAACCTTATTATAATATAATTTAACTATATAAATATACTATATGAAAAATCATTTTTCAGTTAATATTTTTGGTTTTTTACTATTCATTAAAAATGAATATTTTAAAAAAATAATAAAAACTCCCATAAATTAAATTTTGATATAAAATGTTTAAAAAATAATTCTACTCCATAATATAACGTTAATAAATTTTTCAATCTTTAGTTTTAAAAAAAGTTTTTCATTAAATAGAGGTAAAATTCCTTTTTAAAACAATATTGCATTTTATGCTTAAAATTTTATTTGTTCATACTTTATACCAATAAAATTTATTAGATGGTTGTAAAAAAATTGGTTGAATATATAATATAAAATTTTAATTAATATCTATCACTTATAGTGAATAATTTAATTTATTAATAAAATACACCTTTTTGGCATGAAAACACATTAGTTATTTTCGATTAGTTATTATCATAATTCTAATTAATTGGTCCCAATAGAATTAAATATTTAAGTATTTGTAAACCAAATATTAATAATTATTTAATCATATTATTTACAACAATTCGAATTACTAGATGATATCTATCATGTAAAATAATAATAATAATATTATATTTTTTTCCTGTAATGCTCGACCTTACGTGTAACTTATCGAAGAAACAAAATGTTGTGTGCAACATAACATAAAATATGTGTTGTGTATAATGAAAGATAAACAATAAATTTCATGTAATAAATGATATAAAATAATTTAAATTAATTTGAAACATTTTATTTCTTATAATCTCAATATTTTACATCCTACACCCTTTAAAATGAATTTAAAACTCGAAAATCAAATCGATTTTTTAAATGATTAACATTTTTAAAAAACCATTATTTATATACACATCATAAAAATGAATTAAATAAAAACCCCATATAATGGAAAATGGGACACATAAAGGTCACCTAAAGATACACATAACTAGGATTCCACATAGGGAGAACATTGGTGGGAAATCAAAACATTTATATTAGAATGGAAAACTTATTCAGCTGTACTAATAAAAAGTGATAAAGAACGTGGTCATTAGTAAGTCAATGAAAAAAAACTTCCAACTAAAGTGATGTTGAAGTTTTAATTGATATCATCAGAAAAGATGATAATAGGATAACATTTTTTTAATATCACTTTTCAATAATTTAATGGATTTATTGCAATTTATAAAATGAGAATGTAAATAAATATACACACTTGAAAAGTGAATTACATCATTTATCCAATTTCCACCACAATCTCATATTTTTCTCCAAATGAAAATTTTTCAATATTAGTTTTCTTATTCCTAAAGAAATTTTTTTTAAAGACTATATAACCATGAAATGGATATTAAAGTTATTCCAAAATTCTATAGACATTGAATAAAACCAAATTGTTTCAAACATGGTTATATAATTCGAAAAATCAATAATCTTTTATATGATAAAATAATCATTAGAATTTAATAACAATACCGAATTATTAAACAAAATCATTCCATAACCCTATATAGAAAATATTCTAAAAAAACTCAAAGTTAAAGAGCATTTTAATTTTATGGGCAATCTCACTCCTTTATGATTTTAAGGATATAATTTTGTGATCTTATTTTGGTGTAACATTAGTCACTATGTCACAAAAGGAATTTTTAATCTTGTGGTTATCTATACGATAATACTTGTGTTCCATTAATTACATCAATATAGATTATCATATAAAGCCTAAATGTTTTCAGTAACTTAATAACTATTTTAATAAAAAGTAATAGAATACTTAAAATTAAACTAATGTTTTAATAAAAATTAAACCAATAAAAAATCTCCAAATAATAAATTTAGGATATCATCACTTATAACCTTAAGGATGTGTTTAACACATAAGATATATAGTCATACATAATCTTATAGACCTATAAAGTTATTCATAACTGTTAATATAACTACACATTAAAAATTTATAATCAGAAAAATTATCTAAAATGACCTTTGATACCAAGTATAACAACCCAAAACCCACACTCTATGATATTGTGCTCAAATATATAAAATTAAATTTCTGTCTATGACACAAAAAAATTAAGAACCAATTTTTTTCATCAAATCCTTACTTAATCAAAAGTAAAATATGGATATCATACATTTTGGGGGCCTTTCATGTGTATATTTTTAAATAATTATGAAAAACTCCAACATGAACACTCCACAAGACATAAAGTGGAAATTTATCCCATTTAACCCATTTTTACTATACCATAATAGTTCCTTAACATAATCATTATGAAATCCTTTTTACACTTAAATCATTTTACATCATTCCTTTGAACACGGGAAAATGATATATAACAAGGGTGAGCTCAAATGACATTTATTGGTAAAGATAACCATTAATAGTTTAATGTTATAAGTGATCATAAAAGTTTATAAAGGTATGATGACATAAAAAATGTGCATGAGTGAATCATAAAATAAATCATACCCATCAATACCTAGAACATTAAAAATGAAAACATGGAAAACCCAATAGTCATTAGAGTAAACAATCAACAACCATGTGATGTCAATATCTATCATTAGAAACATTATAAACTCATAACATGAAATTAAAACACTTTTTCGTAACATGGAGCATCACTTTCAAAAAAACCTTTCAAAACCCATTAAAAACCATTTTAGTTGGAATAACCATAGTGTCGAATTTCAATATAATCATTAACGAACACATTGGGGAACTATCTAGGTGCATCTATTGTTTAAGCTATTATGGGTTTACCACGTGATATTTGAGTTCTGATATGGTAAATGTATTATGAATCCTATTTATATTCATGGGTTATGATATGATTAATGTTTTATGAACATGGGGAACACATATATATGATTTAGTTATATGATTAGTGGGACATAAATCTACCCACAATTAATTGAGTAAAACATTATATCTCGTGATCTAATGATGGGGAACATGTTATTGGGTCTGATCCATTATATGAAATAGGTAAGTCTCGATAAAATATGGGAAATAGGATAATCATATTACATAAGGGGGAATAGGTGATGATTCCTGATCCATATTGTTAAAATGGTAATGATTTTTGATCTGATATGTCGATGGAAATGGTGTTTAACCTTGACATATTAAATATATTTCTATATTTGTGATGGTGCCACAATTTTATGACATGATCTTATGGTTTGATATTGACTTATAATGACTTATAAAACATATGGCCCTTTAATTATAATTTTTTTTGCAATGATCCATGTTTATGATCTATGAAAATTTAGGTATGAAATTCTTATTTAATTTTTAGGTTCACATAGATAACTCCTCAAAATTAAAATTTCTTAACATTATATTCAATTGGGTGTATAACATGAAACATCAAGCACATAAGGGAATATAATATCCTGATATTTTACAATATATTTACTAATTTAAATATATTCAACCCTTGATGTAGAATAAAATTCATGAAATAATGAGTTATCTTTTTTCATACGCAACAATGAGTTTCTTCACTGGATTGTGTTACACATGAGACTGAGTTTTACCAAACAATAATATATTAGTAAAAATTGATTATTTAATATAGAAAGATATAAAAAAGTTGTAAAAATAGTTTTTTTGAATATTATTAACTAAATTAAGGAAATATATGGTTTATAAAAATATAAAATGAAATAATGGGCTACCAATTAAAAAGAAATGAATATAAAAATTAATTGAATATAAAGACAATGATTTTATGACCACAAAGGTGATTAATAATAATAAATTAAATTAATTACAATTAGTTAATGATATTAATTAAATATATATTTATATATTTAATAACATGTTTTTCATATGAATAAAAAAAATTAATAGCCATATGATTAGAATAAATGTTTTTTAGGCTTAATAATGGTATTTTCATATATAGGAACTGTTACCGATTTTTGATTGAGAAACAATTTTAAATCCAATTTTGAGAACAATTATAAATATTATATGTAAAAATAAACTTCATGTTTTAAATTGGAATATAAAATTAGATTAGGCTTAATTTTTGGTACATTTCTATGGAGTCTCATTTTTGATGAATAAGGAAAAATACTAAATCTTAATTCAAAACTGAAGTTTTTTCTAATATATTTATGATGTTAATTAATATAATTTGTTTTTTTCAATGATGAATTAATAAAATTTTAAATAAATTAATAAAATTTGGTTCATTTTAATATTGTTCACTTTAAAATTTAATATAAAAATATAGAAGACATTAGAACATTGTACCTTAAAACTCCAATTTGACATCCTGCCTGTGTGATTAATTTTAAATTAATTTCTACCACCTCTATGATTGAAATTTTTAAAAATGAATACCATATTTGGAGTAATAATTATTCAAAATTTATAATATGTTCAACATGGTTTTGATAAAAATAATTTGTTTTAAATAAATAAAAATAATTACACCGATTATGAGGAAAATTTGTTAAATAAGGGACTGAACCTTAAACATATGAGCCAAAATTAACTAGACCCTTGTAAAAAATCTATTTTTGGACACCTTTAAGCCCTAAAAACCCTTTTATAAAAGAAATTTCATTGTTCGAGCCACTTTCCATGGGAAAAATCTTCCAAGAATTCCCTTTAATGAAAATTAAAATGAATGTCAATCCTCCTCCACTATAAAAATCCACTCACCCCTCCCACATCCCCACACTTCAAAATCCATTTTGGATTGACCAATATATGAAAATATATAACCTAAACATACCCCCATAAACTTATAATCCTAAAAATATCCATAAATCCATCAATGAAATCCCTTTGGTGAAAACTAAAAGGAGTTACCCAAAGAAGAGTTAACATGCTACCTCATGCTCCTTTTTATTTATATTTTATACCCCATAAAATATTATTATTCAAAGATTATATAATATAATAATTAAAGTAAATATACTGATATGATTTTATTTCAATGATTCAACCTACACATACACACACTTCCATCAATGGGTAACGAACCTACCGTTTATGTGTATGGCGAACAACCTCATCCCAAAATGATGTCATTCATTTTTTCTTAACCACCTATCATGGTGATGTGATTCATTTACACTATAAATGAATTATTTAAAGGAATTATTTTAATAATATTATGTAAAATATATGGAATATATATATATTATACTTGAATTATAATATAAATAAATATCATTTACTTTTAATTCTTTTAAAATACGATAATAAATGAAAGTAGCGTTCAAGTGTATGTATGACCTACCGAATCCATGAACAGTGCATTTCATGTCTTATATTGAAATATTATTTATTATTATATATAAATATTTAATAATTATATTTTATAGTTAAATAATTATTTAAATTCAAGGTATAATGATGTTGTGATCTATGTAAGAAGGCCAAAAATATTAAGTCAACAACTTACTTAAGAATCTAGTTAATTAACACATGAAATATAGAATATAATGAAATATTGTTAACAAATGGGAAATAATATATTATTAGAAGATAATATAGAATACAATAAATATTATTATGGTTATTGAATATTTTATTAAAATTTTTGAAACCCTTCTACAAGATGTTAGAGGATGTTAACCCAAAAGTATACACAAGCTAAGGGATTTTCATCTCACTTTTTACATTCATGAGATAAATCTCACATTCACAACATACATATTTTTTGCATTGTATCTATTAAATATTTTGATATATTATATATTGAATTGTTTTATCTTCATGGAATTTTTATTTTCAATTTCAAATTGTTTTTCTAAGGGTATTTCAGTTAAAAGTTACCAAGTGCTAGAGAATGTCATAACTTAATTTAGTTTCATTGTTTTATATAAATTCCTCATTTTAATTAATATTATAATATTATAGGTGTAATAAATTTTTTATATGTGTTTTTTTATTCACAATTTTCTTATATGGATTTAAATTTGACATAGATAATCTATTTATTGATTGATTCTAAAATCAACGTTATGGTATTCTCAAGGGTTTACACCATAATTTCATTTTTTTCGGGATTGAATATACTTGAATTTCCACAAGATTAAATTTTCAGATCACTTTTTAGTAAAAAATTTCATTTTCTACTCATATATTTATTCATGACGTTTTCAAGTAATTGAACCATTTTCTCACTCATTGGTAGTAAAAATGTTTTAGAATTTTTTTATAAAACCCAACTTCATTTCTCTTTTTAGTAGGAGAACCTATTTTCTTCAAAAAAAACTTATTTTATATAACATTTTTCAAAAATGTTTTTAACATTCTATTTTTTTGATTAAATTTTTACCCTTTTTTATTTTTCTAAATGTTTTTAAATTAATCTCTTTGTTATTTTCTGAACAAGGAACTTTTCAAAACTTTTTGACATGTAAAATGAATGTTAATTTTAGCTTGTATGGATTATATGGACAAAATCTACATCATTTCTTCAATGCATTATTTGAAAGAATAAAAGGATACTTTTAAAATAATTTTTTTTCAAAAGAGATTTTTAAAGAAAAGTATTTTCAAAAAAATCAAAATTAAAATGATATTTTTGTCATAAATATTTTTTAAAAAAATTATAGGGGTTTCATTCATCAATGAAAACCACCATTTTTTACACCATATGGGATATGTTTTATTGATTCCAAAAAAATTCTTCATTTGGATGATTTTTGAATTATTTGGCCAACTATAGTATTTACATTCCCTTCCTTGATTCCTTTTTAGTCCCCATGCAATATTAAATTTCCTAAGATCATTGAACAATAAATTTACCCTAATTCACCATATCATTTATCATATATATATTTATTTCTCAAATATTATATCATTTTTATATAAGGTGTTTAATTAGATAGTTATTGGATTTACTATGGAAATATATATATGTGTGTGTCCTTACTCAATACAGATATTTGATAAGGCACTTTGGTTATTTTAATGCTTTATACATGCACTATAATGTTTATTGACCCATTAATGCAATACCTATGGGATTTTCACTAGTTAATACAAGACATAATGGTTGTGAAATATTTAATATAAGCCCCATGATGCGTTGGTAGTCCCATGATATTAAATTTGATGGTGAAAAACCCTTAGAGTTTGTGTCTAAGATGAATACATCGGTTTCTACCAATAGATTTAAATTTTATTGAGAATATATCTTTATAGTAATGTTTTCATATTCATGGGAAACATGATGTCTAATAATAAAGAATTTCATTTATGGGGAAATCAATTATTATTAATATCCATGAGATTATTGCATCGACAAAACTATGGATGCATTTTATTCTCAATTTATTGGTTTAAAGACATCTATTTCAGTTTCTTACCTTTCCATATTGATTATGTCTTATCTAGTTATTTTATTATAATGTGTTATTAGTTATTAACCTCTCCATGTTGATTTACTTACTTCGATTCATTATTGCTACTTTTTTTATCCCTTATAGAGAATTTGAGATCACCCTTATATTTCTGCTTCCCCATGTTATTAAGAAAAAATATTTGAATATTATTTAAATGATTTTATTCATTTAATTTTATTATGTATCATGTTATATTTTATATTTTTAAATTTAAAATGTGTATCATGTATGTAATCTAGTGTTCCAAAACTGATAAACTCTTCAGTCCTTCTAGACTTGATTCCCTGTAATATTGCTAATGTAATGGTAGTGGACACCATCTTCAGGATTACTAGGGTCAGGCCTCTACATTTTATATTAGATGAAGATTAGTATAACCCTTGGAAACTATATTTAATAATAAATAGATTAGAGAACATGGACATAAGGTAAAAATTGATGAGATACATATAATTACTTCCTAAAATTATGGTATGTTAGAGATTGTTTGGTTCATTCTAGAAATTAATCTCTATCTAGACAATACATGTAGACGTGGTTTTGGAAAAAATGGTCCTAGGGTTAACAGTTTGAAAAGGGTTCTTCAGGCTTGAATCGAGTGTGACCTAGTATAGAAAATGGGACTTAATTCACAGTTGGTTTGACCCTACCATGGTATATTACAAGGATAATTCAAATTTTATTTACAAACCATTGTGAATAATTTTAATCTTTGATGAAAATAAACAACCTAGGTAAAAACTATGGTGTTTTAGATTGAAAATAAATTTTCATGATTTTGATATCGTATAAGTTATCATACACTTTTCTCAATATGGCCATTATTACTCACATTATGCTTTTTGGTTTTAGTCAATGGTTGGAACCCAAAGGATTCATGTTAACATTGTTAATAATGGATAAGGTTTCAGAAATGTGAAACCAAATGAAATGTTGATTAGAGTGAAATATATCATGTTTATGCATAATAAATTTTCCTAAAATATGATCAACAACATATAAATTAACCAACTCCTAAACTCACAAAAGAAGTGATGTATGGAGGATGGTAAGAGCTCAAGCATTGGAGACCATAGGGAAAAGAAGGATTGATTTCCATCATGCAATTAATTTGGAAGGAGACACCAAGTAAAGTGCCTCAATTTAATTGAGAAATGATTTATGTGTTGGATACAAGTATATAAAGAAAATAATTATTGAGGAAGAATGAAAAGTATGTTGGAAGGAAATAAAATTCATATTAAGGATCAATTTGTAGTTCGTTTCCATATATGTGGGGCACTTTGGCATTACCTGGGTCAATTCCCTATTCCAAATGTTAAAATCAACACCATGCAAAGAACTATGTGAAAATAAAATGATGATGTATTTATGTATTAAGGTCTTATTGAAAACCAAAGTTAAAATTTTATTTAATGAATAAATTTTAGGGATTCCCATCATATTTATAATGTAAATTATATTAATATGATTTTAGAAAATAAAAATATGTATTCCAAGTGACAACCCATCAATTCTGACAAGGCCGGGGGATATGGACCCAATACTAGACAATGGTAAGGGTTTAATGAAAACCATTAGCCTACGTAATTTCCTGGTTAATATGTCATTATTTTTAGATAAACCATTTCCAAATTAAATATTAATAACGTACTAGTGGTATCCATTTTGAGGAGTAGAGATTTATGTATTAACTGTAACGGATTTTGGAAATATTTATAGTCAAATAGATATACTTTTCACAGTTTTATAGGCCTTATGATCCGTTGAAAGCGTAATTTAGTGCTTCATGCATCAAAGTTTATTTTTTGATATACATTTCATGCAGTAATATATAAATTAGAAATTTATTGAGGCACAAACAAAGGATGATTTTTTATATAAATATATCAAGTAATTATATTTCCTTGTATTATTTTCCAAAAAAAATAATTCCTTAACATTAGGAAATTTATCTTAATATTTTTTCTAATACCTAATTTTTTGTACAACCAAAGGTCTTTTAAATCATTATATATTTATGTATTTTAGGCCCTAAATATTACACAGATAATTCACTTGTTAGTGATTGCTAACCTCAATCAAACCCTATAAATATTTATTCGTTTTCTCTATATACGTATGTCTACTTTCCAATGAAGTTCTCCAACTTTGAGGTGAATTTATATATTAGTCCACATGACTTTTTTACTACCCATTATCTATTTTCTATAGGATGTTTTATGAAACCTACTCCCAAAGTGGGATTTAAAAATAAGAAATATCAAACAAATTATTACCGTGGTCTAGTTTTGATCTTTAAGATGGAATTTAATTAAGTTTGAGAAAATGTAACGCCCTAAAATTTTAAAGTAAGAAAATTCTATTCAATAGCATGTAAGACACGTAACACCAAGAATGTAAGGTTATATAATGTAGAAATACATTACAATATATTTATTATTTTAAATATTTTTAATCTGTGATATATCATTCAATGAATTCAATACTAAGTTATCTTTTGTCACATGCAACATTGAGGTTCTTCAATGTTTAAAGTTACATGTAAGATCATATTTTACCAAACAACAATATATTAATAAAAAATTATTAATTAATATAAAAATATATAACCTAGCCATTAAATTAGAGCTTATGAATACTATTAAATAACTTAGAAAAATATATGGTATAAAAAAATATAAACTGAATTCATAAGTTTCCAATTAATTAGAAATAAATAGAAAACCAAATTAAATATCAATGAAATCTATTTATTCCCACAAAGTCTTTTTATACTAAAACATTAAAATAATTAAAATTATTGAATGATATTAATGAAATAAATGTGTTATATTTTCAATAAAATATTTTTTATATTAATCCAACATATTTTACTGTCAGAATATAAGTTTAAATCATATACAACGCTTAAAAATGTGTTGTTCTAGAAAGAAAATTTTATGAATATTGAATGGATAACCTATTATAAATCAAAATTTGGGAACATTTACTTATTTTATATTTCAAAATTACCATCATTTTTGGAATTATAACCAAATAATTTGTTTAGGGTTATTTTTGGTATTTTTCTTTGATGTTTCATTTTATTGGTCAATAGTGAGAATATCAAATTTTAATCCGAAACATCTATTTGGAATACTTTATTTATAATTTTCACATTTTTTTGGGTTTATTTTCATGTTTATTTTAAAAAATATTAATTAAATTAATCCATTTTAGGTCATTGAAATTAATTTCACTTTGAAATTGAATACAAAAACAAAGAAAACTTTTGAACATTTTACATTAAAAACTAGTTTCGTCGTCCAATCTACATGATTAAATTTAAATTAATTTATTCTACTACTATGATTAGAATTTGGAAAAATATATTTTTTATTTTGAATCTTCCAAATTTATAACTTCTAATATGGTTATCATAGTTTTAGATCAAAAATATTAGTAAATGTAATAAAAATTAAATACATCAATTATAATGAAAATTAGCTTAATACGGGACTAAATATTAGACTTTTAAGCCAAAATGACATATAAGTTTCCCCAAAATAAATTATATTGACATATTTAGACCCCATAAACCCTTTTAGTTAATTTAATATTATTATTGGATCCATGATTCAAAGGAAAAACGTTGATGGCATTCTCATTTCAAAAATTTACAATAATGCCACTCCTCCTCTACTATAAAATGGCACTCATCCCTCCCACTTAAAAACACCTCCCAATAAAAATTATCTCGAACAAGATATTCCCAAATATCTATTAAACATCCACCCCCATCTAATAATCCTCACAATTACCATAAATCCATCCAATAAATCCCTTTGGTTGAAACCAAAAAGAGTTACGCAAAGAAGATGTATCATCATTCCTCAATCTCTTTGTATTATTTACATCCACACCCCATAAATTATTTTTATCACATAATTATATAATAAAATCAGTATAAAAAATATACTATGTTTTTTTATGTTATGGAATTTACCTACACTTACTCACACTTCCTTATAATGGATAACGAACTTATCGTTTATGTGTGTGGTGAACTATCTCCTCACGAAATGATATAATTCATTTTTCTTCCATAACTCATAGTTTGGAATTATGATGGAAAAATTATTTAAATATTATATTTATGATATTTATTAAATCATCGTTATTATAGAATCATTATATAAAACATACATTCACTCTTTCAATTTCGTGGGAATACAATTATATCGTTTGTGGAAGTGTGGACTACCGCCTCGTTAATGAAATGTGATTCATTCAAACTATACATGAAATGTATTAATGAAATGTTTTAATAAAACAATGTATCATATATGAAATATATATGATACTATAATTATAATATACATATATTTCTTTTAATTTTTTTTTATTTTGAAATAAGTCAATGAAATGGAAGTACGTTCATGCGTACGTACGACCTACCGTCTCCATGAACAACACATTTCATTTCTTATCTAAAAATATTATGGATTATTATAAATAAATATTTACTAATTATATATAATAATTATATCATGATTAATATTCTTAAGATGATGAAATCATGATCTAAGTAATAATAAAAAAATAACAACATAAAATCTTACTCAAGAAACTATTCAATTAACACCCCAGATAGTGAAAATAATAAATTATTGTTAAAAAATGGGTAATTACATATTATAAGAGTATAATATATGATATTATTTATATAATGATGGTTATGTTATAAATTTTTAACATTTTAAAAACCATTATACAGTATGTTAGAGGATGTTCCCAAAAAATGAAATGCAAGGTTAGGGATTTTCAACTCACTTTCTTCATATACGAGATAAATGTCAAATTCACATCATAGTTATTTTTTGTGGTGTATAAACTGCTAATTTTGATATATTATATCATGAATTTTTTAATAATTTTATTATTTTCAGTTTAAATTTAAATTATTTCTTCTGTGGGGATTTTAGTTAAAAGTTACAATGTTGGAAAAATTTCATAACCAAATTTATTTTCTATGGGTTATATTACTTCCTTGATAAGATTAATGTTACAATATTACATGTGTAATCACTTTTTTATGTGAATTATTATATTTCAAATTATTTTATTTTTATGGACATTCAACACACATAATCTATTAATTTATTTATATTCACATCAATGTTATGGTATTTTCAAGGGTTTACTTCAAAATTTCATTTTATTTAGGATTGTTTATACTTGAATCTAAATTACACAAAATTGGTGGATAAGTTTTCATTAAACCATTAATTTTATTCTCCTAAGATTATATGTTAAAATTTTTATGTATTAGTACTGTATTTCCAATCATTGATACATAAAATGATTTTGTAAATGTTTTTAAGAAAATACAATATCATTTCTCTCTTTAGTCGGAGAAAATATTTTCTTCTAAAAACCATGTTTTCTAGAAATGATTGAAAAAATAATTTTTATAATTAAAAAATTATTTATTAAATATATTTCAACCTATTTGTCTTCAACAAATTATTTCAAATGAGTCTTCTGGTCATTTTCGGAACAAGGCTCTTTTCTAACTTTTTTACCGTACAAATGGAATGTTCTTTTCACCTTTAACGACATGTATGGATTTACCCACCATCATTTCATTGAAGATTATTTTATAAGTTAAAAATTTTAATTTTTAAGGAAAATTTTTACATATGATGTTTCCAAATAGAAGGATCTTCAAAATTTATTTCAAACAAAAAGGATATTTTCAACAAGAATATAATAATTTTTTTATTTGCATTAATCACTAATATAAACCATTTATTTTATACTACATGGGATATGTTTTATTGATAAAATCATTATAATTTCATTGTATGATTTATGATTTATATTTTCAAGGGTAGTGTTGACATTAACTTCTTTTATTCCTTTGTCAGCCCCCTTAAAATATTAACTTTTATATGATCACTAAACATTGAATTTTTCTTAATTTTCTATATCTTTTATCCTGGATATGTTTATTTCATAAACCATATACTAGTTTCACATATGGTTTTTTCTTATTTTCTTATTTTATTGGATAGATAAATATTTATACATCTATATTCTTACATAATAGAGATATTTATAAGGCACTTTGTTTATTTAAATTCTTTGGAAATTTACTATATGGGTTGGGGACTAATTATTGTAATCACTACAAGTTGGCTATAGGATAATTCAATACCTATGGGTTGGGGACCATTTAATGTGATCCCATATTGTATCGGTAGTCTTATGATATTAAATTAGTCATCAAAAAACCATTTGACTATGTTTCCAATTAGAATATACGATTTTCTATACCCATAGATTTAAATTGTCTTGAGAATAGAACTTGATAGTAAATGTATCATGTGTCTTGGAAACATGACATCCAATAATTAATCTCATCCATTATTAATAATAAATTTTTTATTATTATACATGAGATTATTTTTTCGAAATAACTATGGATGTATTTCATTCTCAGTTTATTTATTAAATTGAATGTGTTTTAGTTTCTTACATCACTGCATTGATTACGCCTTATCTAGTTATTTGAATGTCTTGTGTTAGTAGTTTTTTATCTTGGAGTGTTGATTAAGTCTCATAAATTAATTTTCTTCTTCAAATTTACTATCCCTTTCTGATCATTTGATCTCACCCTTGTTTTAATTCTTTTCACTTGGTCATGAAGAAGAAATATTTGAATAAGATTTCAAGGGTATTTTTCTTTTCATTTTATTTTGTATCATGTTTTATTTTATATTTCCAAATATAATATAGCAAGAATGTTTGTAATATTTTTTTACATAACTATTCAACTCTTTGGTCCCTTAGGATTTCATTAATTCTAATAAATATAAGGTAATGGTAGTAGAAACCACAACTAGGATTATTTGGGTTAGGTCGCAACAATATACCCTTGTGATTCCTACTTGTGGGAAAATTTATTCAACGTAGACCTTTGTTAATATTTTCAAGGAAATATATTGAAGAAATTGGGTTTGTTAGATTTCAAATTGGTATGATTAATCCCTACAACATCATTCTTTGGTTTTCATCTGAAAATGAATACTATATATTTTGGGTTAGAAGATCGTGGGTTTTTGGTTGATGCATAATGAAAGATCTAAAATGGTCTCTTGATTTTGATTCTAATGTTGAATCGCCTATTGTCCCAGTTTTTCTTGGTTTCCTTGGTTTACCGATTCAACTCTTTAAGCATATTTCCCTGTTTTCGATTTCCGGTCTGATTGGCTCCCTGCTGAAGTTGTACATGGCAACAAGAAAACTTTTTAGGCCTTTGATTGATTGGATTTGTACCGAGATCGATGTCTCTAAACCTCTTCCAAAAAAAAATTGGATTCAAAATGGAAACCATGGATTCTTACAAGAGGTGATTTATGAATGTTTTCCTTCTTATTGTTTGGATTTCTTTAAAATTGGACATTTATCCAGTTGATGTGATAAGAAAATCTGTCCAATTACTCGCAAGACTTGGGTTGCGAGGGAAAGATAAATATAGACATACCAGCTTGCAAAGGAGAGTCTATGGTGCTTGATATACCCTCTATAACTAAGAACCCCTTTGGTGAGAAAATCGAAGATGTTGAAATGCCTGCTGAAGATCTGTCTCAAGTCATTGTCAATTTTGAGAGTGGATCTAAACCTAAAATCTTCTAGGGTTTTGTTGATGCTCTATATGGTGTTTAGAATGACCCCACAAAGGAGGAAAATCCGGAGGTTCTTTCTTAATCTGACCTGGACACATGCCCAACACAGAAATCATCCTTGCTGGTGGCAGATTAGAAAGCGGATCAAATTGAAGAGGACTTCCTAAAATCAAGCTCTAGAAAAGGGAAAAAACAAATAGTGGATACAGATGGATTCATTACACTCAATCCCAAAAAACAAGGAAATATAGAGACTACTATCAACTAGAACAAACAATTTTCACAAGGTCACTTGATACTTATAAAAAGGAAAATACTGCAACTACAACATCAATGAATTTGGTTGACTAGAGTGAAAAACATATTTGGAGATCAAAAAATAATGGCTATATATTCTCCTTTACAACTTGAGATTGATCCTCCTATTTCACCTCCTGATGATAAATTAAATGAAGTCTCTAACCTGGTGGGGAAGTTTGTGGACCAGGATGCTAAGAAGGTAAATGAAAATTTGGAATATCGATTGGAAAAATAAAACGTATTATCTTATTAGAGGCTCAGAGATGGTGAAATTTCTAGGGAAACTTTTCTTTATATCAAATGTCGACTATTTAATAAGAGGTTGGCGCAGGAGTATAGAAAAACTCCTTGATTTTCTTTAACTAGTGCTGCTCTGCTCCCATGGAACGAGTCTCTGCTATTATGTCACGGACATTCCTGCATGTCCCCTAACTTGGAGCTTTCTTGGAGTGGCCGCACTTGTTCCTTGATGTGTTTGAGATTCTTTGTTATATCTACATGTTCTTCTATCATTTTTGGGTTGGTGTAAACTCATTACACCTGGAGTTTTTATTGCAATATGTTTGTTTTAATAAATTTATTTGGGGCATGAATTGGGTGGCTAATTCATGTCTCCGTTTGTGATAAAAAAATGTGATTACACTTCCTAATGATTTTGTCTTACCCTTCCTGTCTTTCCTTTCATAGTTTGTGAAGAATAGTTTAGAAAGGGTATACCTAATTAGAGTACTAAGTGAGAAGATCTGTGTGGGAGATGTTGAAGATCTATCATGAAATAAGATGATTCCGTTTATATTCTCCAAAGTCACTAAAATATTATGGTCCTTGGGCATTTTTTATTAAATGTATTGAATACTATTCTAAATAGATTTTATATTTTTGAATGAAATTATCTGTTCCATATACTAAATTAAAAATAAAGTCTTATGATTTCAAAGAAGCCATACGATGTCCTTGGGAATGTCTTCTCAATATAGATAAAACCATATAATATTCAATAAACTCACCCAAAATCTAACATAACTAAAAATTAATTTCATTGTTTATTTAAAATTTAATTTCAAAGGGAAGAAATTAAATCATTTCTTGTTCATTCATTTTTTAAAATCATTCAAATAAGATAAAAAACCAAAATATTTCAATTTTCTAAATTATATAAAAAAATATCTCTAAAACATATATTATTGAATTCCATTAAATATCAAAATATAGTGGGGATTTAAATATTATAAAACCTAAGAAAACTAATAAAAACACAGACTCTTCCATCCATAAAAAAACATATACTATGGTCATAATTGAAAATATTTTTTATTAATTTAGTATAGGAATTTTATTATGTATTAAATATATTCCCATAGGGAGTACATGAAACAAAAAAATGAGAGGAAATATATGGTTTACTTGATTGAATGTGTTCAGTAATATTCAAGTGTATCTCTTTGAGAGACACATAAAGGATAGAGGTTCACAAGTTTGATTCCATGATGATATTGTATTCCTATATTGATGTGATTTACAAAACATATTGATTCTTTAAAATACAAAAAATACCAATGAGAAAATTTCCACTGAATCAAAATAATGCATTATGTTTAATTAAAAAGATCTATGTTGTGAATAAATATTGGGGAATTATAAGGATTAAGAAGGCTTTAGTTTCAACCATGAATCTTATTGTCATTTTAAAAAAATCACATAATAAAAACTATAATTCGATGTATAAACCTATTTGGATATTTTGTGAAAAACACATATGATACATCAAGAACCAATTTGATACCCAAAACCTCAACAATTATAATATAGATTAAGGAAACAAAGTGGTATTTTTAAAAATTAGTTATATAATAGTTCAACTAACAACCTATACCTTATAAAAGAATACAATAATAAAACCTCCAATCCATTAGAGATATCTTTTCAAAAAACATGGAGAAATATTATTTAATGTTCAATAACTAATTTTATAAAATTATGATCCTATAAATGAAAACTATAAAATTATAAAACAAAAAGGAAAAATGGAATCTACGTATGATTTTGATCTCAATTTAACCCAATCCAATAGAAAATGAATAATTTTGTAGCATTGATATTTAATATTGACATGGATGATGAGTGGATTATTAATAATGAGGTTGTGGATTATTTTAAAATTTAAGAAAAAGATAATGATAATAAAATTTGACATCAGGTCATATAAGAAGACATAATTGGTGATATCATTAGATATCATATTCTATTGAATGATTATTTCCCACATATGGTAGTATAATTAGAGGACGGTAAAAAGTTATGGAAACCCATATACATTATAATCCATTATCGCACATGAACTTGTTAAAATGATAAAAATATATAATATATCACATAAATTAATATACCTTTGATGATTTTTCATATCATGTGTTATTGGGTCCCATAAAATTTAACTCAAACCATGTAACAAAGGGATGGGAATATATATAATGTCTTTAAGATTATATTTTGAATTAGGATGATAGAAAATAAACCCACATGCTTAAAATTTTAACATATTAACTATTAAAATATTATATAATTTGTCATTCTAGAGACATAAAACATTATTTTTGGGAATTTTATTTTCAATTATACATTTTCTTAGATAATATAGTGGTTAACTCATCAAATGTTCTAATTATTTGGAGTTAATTCTTAGATATAAGTCCTAAAATTATATATAATTTTGAGGTAAAATAATTTTAATTTTACATTATACAAAATTAATTTAAACCATTCAAAAACTAACATCAACCTTTTGGTCATGATGAAGGAAAATTTTAGTATATACACAAATGTGGTGACATACTATTTTTAATATTAATTATATAATTTTTTGATTAACTAAAATATCGTGTGGTTTGTTGTGAAAAAATAAATCTAAATGAATATATCAATAAAAAAAATAGTCCTTAAAAATAGAACTTGTAAATCAAGAGGGACCATTGACACCGAATATATATCCTCTTAATGAAGTAAATATTTGAGATCATTCACATGAAGAAATGGGATATCAATCTAATGTAATAAAATAAACACTTACTGGGAGGCCTCCAAGAAGGTTTATCAATTCATTAAATATATAAATATATAAAAAATTCCATTAAATAATTTTATAAAATAATATAATTAATATATATTTATATATAATTACATAAAATGTAATCCCATAAATGGAATATATTTATGTACATCTATGTTTGTGTTTATTTATTTATATATTTATATATATATCTATATTCTAAGAATAAGTTAATTATATATACACATGTGTGAGTAATAATTTAATAAAAATATTAATTTAGAATTAGAAACATGTAATATATATAATAAACCATGAATTAAGCATGTGGTTTTGGGAAATTAAACTATTTGTACTCAAATTATTTCTAGTTTGAATCAATATAATCAACCATTGATATGAGGATTATTATTATTTTTATTATTATTAGTTATATAACATTATATTAATTTATTAAATAAAATTTAAACATTCATAAAATCAAGTATGAAATGTGCAATGAGGACTAGGAATGTTCCTCAAACTGACCTATCACAACTTCATAGATCCACAAAAAAATTGTATATAATGATTTTTTTTAACATTTTAGAATTAAAACATCATGTATTTTATTTTATTTTTTTATAGAAAGAATAAAAAAACAAAAAATAAGGATGAAATTTGATTGTCTTCCTGGATCACTATTTAGTAACATTCAAACCCATGGATAGAGTCCCTTCAACAAAATATATGCAAATTCTATCCGTTATAATTTAATTTTTCTATACACCTCATGTGTTTGTATGAATTTTTCATGTAAAATATTATAATTTTCATTTGATATTAAAAATATTTAAATATTGTTACTAATATAGTCACGTAATTCAAATAATAATCATATAAATATCAGGTAATGTATATAAAAAATTCACATCACCTAGATATTTATTTAATATCCTAGAGTATTGTATTCCATGATTTCATGCATCACCCCTTCCCAAACCTCGGTAACCACTTCAAATTTAAATTCATATTTTCATTTTTTCTGGTAATAAATTCCATCAAAAAATGATCATAGGAAAATTTAATTACATCCATTGTGATTATTTTTTTTAATTAAAATATTTCCACAGATTATGAATATATTTTAAATTCTCACTCAAAGCAACTAATTAATGATCCAAAATATATTTCATAGTTTATAATCACAAATACTTTAAACATTAATCATACAAGACTTGATTTCTTTTTTACTTATCATTTCTTTGTCGAATAATTGATTTTTCTAAGATATCCAGAATGTAAATTATAGTATACTATATAGAGTTCAATACCTCCCAAGTATCATATGTCATGGATATTTTAATTTCAAAAACAATACACATACATGTTATTTGATCATGTATTAGTGATTTATATTCATAATTGTCAAGTAAATGAGATGGAATGTCAGAGTAAATATATTATTTGACATAAAATCTATAGTACACACCATGTATTTAGATGAAAAAATTATTTGATATTCTTTTCAAATTCTAAATTTTTTCATTTATATTATTTATTGATAAGGATAAAAACATATAAAGACTATGAGTGAGAAGATCCCGATAGTATCTTAAACTGAGGAGTAAATAGAATAGAGACTCATTGGTAGGGAGGAGGGAGAGAGTTAATTGACTAAAATTGATATGGAAAACCGTTCAGTATAAAAAATCATCCAATAAAAGAAATTTCTATACAAATATAAGATTAAATTTATGAATAATACCCCATTTTCTTCACAAGGAAAATTGTGTCATGATCCAAATCATGAATCATAACACCACCTATACATCCAGACTATTTTTTTGTGTGGATATCTACTAGGGTATATAATTTTATTCTCCTGTGATACAACATACATATAAGAAGTATATTTTTATGCATGTCTTCTCATAAAAGTAAGATAATTTATTTACATTGAAATAGATCCTAGATCACATTCATATGATGGTGTTATTATAGGTTACTGTGCCAATTTACTATGAGAGTTTTCTTGTGTTTTCATCTTCATTTAAGCTCAATATTCTTGTTTATATTAAAGATCTGAGTAAAATATATCTCCTTGTTTAGTTTTCCTAGGTTTAGATGTATTTTAAATCCCTATGGAATAATTCAGTCATTGGTGTAATATTTTCTATTCATTATTTAGCAATAAGTTTATTATTTCCCATTCAAGAAAAAATATATATCTTTTATGATCTTTTCATCCCTATATTAATTTTTTCTCCCACCACATTGAGGTGTGTGCTAATTATTTCAAAAACCTACCACATCATTCACTATTGCCTATGAATTATTCATTTTCCACACCGTAGAGACATTTTTATGTTTTAAAAAAATATATAAGGATCCTTATTTGTATCTTCTATATATCATAGTAGATCCACCTATATTTTAATTCATTTCATTTTTTTATATTTCCACAAGTCATCAATATAAAATGAAAAATTCCTTTTATACCACTTATTTGGTGCAACACAACAGGGTGATTGAAATATTTACACCTCCAAATAAACCAAATGTGGGCCTATGGATATAATATCTCAATCATTAATATATGAAGATATATTAATAGTAAATGAATTAGTATATTCATTATTGGTAACCTCATATGGTGGTGGAGGAGAAAGTATATTCGATATCCCATAAGTTGATGTTCGTCTGGGAGCTCCACTCCATCTCAATATTGCATATTTTTCTTCTATGTATTCATGTTCTGATATACCTCATACACCTTCTATCCAACTATGTACATATATGTTTTAGAAACCCTATATTTTATGTTTATACCCATTGAAAAAAATTTACATGCCTCATATGTTTTCTGGTGGTGGACTAATTATATAGGGACATATGAACCCCAAAGTGAAATTTTTTATTTTATTTAAAAATTTATTATTCTTAGGGGAGAATCATTTGCTATTGTAAATAATTGTCTCGAATGGTGAAAAAATTCCACCATTGGGTCGAATTTTTTTACATTTTCATAGTTTCTATAAATTTTTTTCTTTCATCTGAACATTGGTCTATATGTTTCCATGAGTTGATATTAAATGAAATAAATTGGTTAATTTATTAAATTCATTTAATTTTCTTATTATATTTTATAAAATTAATTAACATACTTTTATGATTATAATACTCCATTTGAAACTTCTATAGAGTTATTTTTATAACCTAGAGGGATCCTTGAGCGGATATCTATAGTATAGATCACTATTGCGAGCCTTGGAATCCAGGATCACTCACGAACTTTTCAAATTTCAATCAATTTGTTTATTATGATGATGAAGGATTCATTCTTACTCAATGATAAATAAATTATTGAGTAATTGAATTTTATTTATTATTTAATTTATATTCAAGAAATAAAAGTGATTCTAGATTTGCCTCGAAAAAATAATCTCGAATCAATTCTTACCAAGAAGTTAGTTTATGATTTTATTTTCTTTGGTATTTTTTATAAATTTCATTCATGGACTATAAATTTTAATGTTGCATTGTAAAATTCCATAAAAGATTAGTGTCCAAATTAAACATGTTTAATTAACAATGTCACCTTTTTTGTTATTTTCCCCTCTATTATTTATGAATTCATAATTACCATTCAATAGAATGATAGTTTCACCATTTTTCAAGAACCCATTTTGTTATGCGATTGATCAGGGTTCCATGGATTATTGTGTCAAATTTCAGATGAAATGTTGTGAAAAAATAAAAATATTTTATGAATATATAAATATAATAATGAATCAGATGTTTGTGTTTTCAAAAGATAGATGTGTAAACTGATAGTTCTTCTATTAATCCATTGGATATTTGATTATCCAGTGAAGAAGAAATCAAACATAACTTTTTTCTCAACCATTTGTAAAGGTAAATTGAATTTTCAGGTTTTATTGGTGTGATATACAATGAAATTGATAAATAAGGCATTCAAATTTGATGATTCATCAAAAATTGTTTTTAAATGGTATGAATGACTGCATATCATGTATTTTAGAAGATAACATGTTGTGTGTCTCATTGGTGTAGAAGAATGGGTTTCTATGGGTGTTAAATATCAGAAGGTATTTTAACTAATTCCCACATTATGTGAACCCATCCCATCCAAATCATCCTGTAAAATGGTGTACACTCCCATTGACACATGTGTCCCCACACACCATGTGTGATGGGCCACACCTCAACTTCCCTATATGGGATATGTCTTCACCAGATGGGGTGCATGTCATGTACCCTTTTGGACATGACAAATTATGTGACCCATCTATACACAATATATTGAGTATGATACACACCATGTTTGAAGAATAATTTTCTGAATTTTAATAAATGTGACATTATTCCATGTATCCACTAAACATGTTATATGCACCACTTTTTCCGCAGAAAAATCCGTCATAAATGGCTTCCCACCTCAAAATTACATGTTGGACTTTCTATCTCAATAGTTGGGACTAGGATCCTTCTGCTGACTATAATTTACCTCATTAAGGTGAAGGGATAGAATCCTTCCCTTATGGAATCATAATGAATCATGTATTTCATCCAAATTTATGAGGCATGGATCCACTATCACAATGTATAATTTCCCCCATCTATAGAGCCCTAACTATATTGGTATTCTATATTAAAGTATAATTTCACCCATCCAGTGAACTATGATTAGATAGTTCCACTTCATTTGAGTATAAATTTTCAAATCTATAGAGATTATATGGGACAAGGATTATCCATTAGAGTTTCTATTTGACCCCTAGTCATGGGATAAGGCTCCTCTAGTTCATCTAAGGAAATGATCACGTGTTTCATGATATTTCCTGATCAAAAGGTGTGGCTACTATGTTTTATGGATAGTTTTTAGTTTTAAACTATACTATTGGTCATGGTCCCTTCGATGATTATTATTGGGTGTTCTAATTTATTTTACCTTATTGTCTGTAGGATTTAATATAGATTATGTTTTATTTTTTACTTGATTATGATTTTGGTGATTCCTAATGGGTATGTATATAATCACCCCTATTTCGGATCGTCCTGAATGTGTTATGTCATATATAGATGCTAATTTACAGAAAAATATTCTGGGATGACCTAGTGTGGATGGTAATTTATAGTTTATAGTAGGTTTGGTATCGAGACTAGTGTATAGGCTTTGGTTGGGTTCTATGATTATATTCCCTCATCTTTTCTGATTATAAATTCTTATCATTTCTTTGGGAATGTGTTTCTCCCTCATTAATTTGACAATGTATTGTCACACTCATTGAAAGATTCTTGAGTTTTTACATGTATTTACTATATCATTTTATTTCTTTCTACACTACTCTAGTATGTATAGAGATGTGTGTGTGTCTGTGTGTATACATGTGTAGTAGGCTAAGGCCACATCACATTGTTCTAATCATACTAATTTCTGGAAATTATCCCATGTCCTATTTGGGGGGCCTGGGAGTCCCTTTTTCTTTACCAATAGTCCATGTGGGGCCTTAGTAGGTTAGGATGTGACAAAACACATGGTTGAACACATTTTTATGCCAACTCCGATGGGTATTTTGGATAATCTCCTAGAGTTAATAATGGTTCTTTGTTTGTAAATGGAATTTCTAATAAGTATATATTTCTAATCACTAACTAAAACCCTTAATACCCCTTAAAAATTAGTGAGATTGGAAATATCAATGAAATATAAGGAACAATTGTACACATTTATTCTCTATGAGTTATCCAAGTCCCAATACACTACTACTATTAAGGCACCTTCACATCTCGTATTCAAAAAAGGATCTCAAGCTATCTTAATTTGCACCTTCTATCATCATTGGGGACCATGATAGTGTCTCATTTGTTTCAATGTATTGACTGGTAATTTTTCTAGAATATTCTAATCATTATTTCTATATAACATGATTATGAAGTGTTTTACTATCATAGTGTAATATTTTAAGTATAAATATTCTCTTAAACTATGTAATATATATCACATCCACCCAAGTATGTTCTTAACGTATCTCTTAATCCCATTTTTTTCTTACTTTCACCAACATATTTCTTTTTTATATCCATGGAGGATGGTGACCAATTATATCCCACATGTGTATTATTAATCTGAAACATAAAACCTCATTAGAGTCTAACTAACGGTAACATTTTATCCCATATAAAAAATCATATAATTCATTTTCTTATATATGTTCTAGTTATTTTGATTTATTTTTTTATTATAAATATTGATAATGTTTCTAAAATTCACCCACACACCCAAACTATAGCATCTTTTTTTGATCCAAATATTCATTAAAGATATACTCTTGTGTTCTAATTACTCCAATTGAATCTTGGAGATGAATTTATATCCATTAAGAAATGCACCACGCGGGAAGGTAAAATTAAAATAATATTTTTAATCACTCAATATAATTTAATATCACTATTTTTCTTCTCTATATTCCTTGTATTATAACCAGTAATAGATAAATTTAAGTATAGTTTAATCTTATTTATTTCATATGCATTTTCGACTCAAATCCATCCTACTCATTTTTTCATGAAAAGCATTAAATGATTTTATTTTTTTATAGTGGAATAAATAATATCATGTTATGTTTTTCTCATAGAAAACTAAAAAAATAAGTGGGGGAGTAAGTTATCATGATAATGAATAAATGGTATACATATTTTTTAAAAAGGTGAAATTATAATTTTTTAAATTTTCCATGTGTGAATTTTATTTAAATACCCATTTGATTATCATTATAAAAACATATTATATTAATTATATATATATATATGAAATAATATGTACTAAAAATAATGAATGAGTTTAGAATTTTCTATGTTTAAGGGAAAGTGGGGAGAATTATTCTCCAAAAAAAATCATGAAAATGTTTTTATAATGAACCATCTATTTCCCAAGACATGTTTTTTAAAATTTATGTATCATCCTTAAAACTCATAAAAATTTAATGAAATATGTATTTTTTTATTTCCTATAAAAAGTGGAGGATGATAAATATTAAATAAAATCCTTTCAAAATTATATTGATAGAAATGTTTTTTATAAAAACATTGAAAAAATATTTGAATTTTAATCTGTTAAAGGGTTAACTGAAGTGACATAAATATAGACATCAATAATTAAAATATCAACAAAAAAGAGTAATTTACATAATGAATACATTTTAGGTATATGTTTTAAATAATTTGGATAAACCTTTTAACTAGAGAAACCAATATCATTTTCCACTAAGTGAACATTTTTCCCACTAAAATGAGATTTATTTATATTATAATAACTCATGAATATCACCAAAATAAATTATCCACACATAATACACATCTAAACATAAGATTTTAAATATTTTCCTTTAAATACTGGGAAATAAAAACATAAAAATGTGATATAATTTTCTTGGTAAGGGGTAGTGTACAAAAAATATATATCCTGTAATAAAAGAAGATAAATAATATTGTAGAAAAAAAATAATCAAATAATGTCATAAAACTAATAAAATTAGTATGTAATATATCCATGGATAACATACACATGTAAATAGTTATATATATAATAATAATTTATTTTAATGTGATGGACTTCATAATTTTGGAAATAATAAATAAAACATAAAGTATTTTTTCCAAGATAACATAATAAATGTGTAAGGATTACACCAAATACCTAAACTAGTTTGTCTTATGATATTTATTTATACGTAAAGGCACTGTATAATTATGGGTCCCACCTATGACTAAATAAGTCCAATGCATTTATAATATAAATGGAATAGAGAAATAGTATAATACCTATTCAACACATCTCTGTAATTAATAAATATCCATATTTAAAAAATTATATAGAAAGTCAAAATTTCTCCAATAAAAAATTTAATAACTTTATTCAAAATCACCCTTAAAAAAGAATTAATATATATTTATGGGTCTACTATTTATGAATATTAGGAAATTAAAAATAAAAATAGGGTAAATGAAAAAAATATATATACATGATATTAATGAAAATGGATGTTAAGGAGTAATTTAATGTCAATTGTGTAATGAAGAGATCTAGAAAACATAACCCTTAAGAAAAAGGTGATGTACAAAATATAAATTATATATAGTATTTAGATGTTAATACATGAAACATAACTACAAAGAAATATATCTTTTTAGATTTTGTATAATATTTACGTGGAACAACATAGCAACCATATCTTTATATACATAGAAATTACATATTAAATGTTGAAAATTCATTTCATTATAAGAAAACACACAGGAGTACTGTAAAGGTTTACTATCTTTGGAAACATAGAAACATAAATAATTGGTTCATAGGTGAACTCCATATTCTCCCCTACGTTTTTTATATATATCACCTTTTTTATACATATTATACATAATACATCTCTTCGTAACATGTTTAAAGGAGACATATGAAAATGTGAGTTCAAATGGTTATTAAGGTTAAACATGATAGATTTTAAAATAAAACGAGCATAAGGGTTTAATAAAATGAGAAGAAAAATTAAAATCTATACCATATATATCATTCGTCATAAACATGAGTTATCCTATAAATATTAGAAATTCATAAGATATAAATCATAATGTAATTTAAGAACATTATCCATGTGGACATATCATTGGTAAAAGATGTATATTTTTTTAATACAGTTATTCATATAAAATTATTTCTATAGTAGTCATATATTACATTAAATGATATCATTATGGAATAAAATCACTCTACAATCCATTTTAAGAGAAAATGGTCCCTCCCAATACTATCATTGTGGATATAGTCCCTTACTGAACTGGGTTCACTTCTCATTCCATTCATGTTTACGTCATGTGAAATCAAACATTACATAATGTATTGGAGTGAGATATATGTGACATTAATCACGTAAAAAAAATTATACATATGCATTCCACAATTTCATAAAATATTCATCATATTGAAAACAATGATAGTAAATTAATTTTATAAACATTTCATCATAGTATAACTTATATGAATGAAACAGGATTAATAATCATTGGATAAATTCATCATAGCATTTCTCATGGAAATAGAATGGGTTTCATAAATATCCCATCATAACAAAAATCTTCCCTAATAAATAATAAGGATTGTTTCACTAGATCATACCCCCAATAATTCATATATTGAATCAATGTAATTCATGTTATATTGAAAATTATATTGAAGGATCACTTTGATCATTTCTTGAAAAAAATATCCTCTCGAATTTGAAAATAAATTAATAAAATTTAAAAAATTACAAATATTAAATAAATTATTTTACATGAAAATAACCTTTAAAACATGTAATTTAATCTTCAAAACATTTACTAGTCATGATGGTGAGAAATAAAATTCATTTTGTGCTTGTGATAATGAAGATTCCATTCAATATTTTGATAAAATGTAATATATAAAACACTCAGAAAATTAAAAAAAATATTTTTTAAACCATTGGTAAAAAGTAAACCTTGGTTATTATTTCATGAAAAAATCATTAGATATTCGTAAAAACATTATTTGAAACATATTTATAAAGTAATGGATGTGGAAGAAAAATGGTTTTCGAACAAAGATAGAATTAAAGTAATTATTCATTAAAAAAATTATTTTGATCTCTTGAATATATAAAGAGAGGAAACTAAATTGAAAACATGTGATTTCTTGATATAACATGTCTATTAAAAATCAAAAGAGTTTTTATAGAGATATATCATAATATAACATCATCACAATCTTAATCATAAATAAATTTAATAAAGAATGAGATTGTAACATAAAACCATTACCACTTTTGAAAAGTTTGAATCATAATATCCATGAAAAAAATAAAATTATATAGATATTATTATATCCAATTTTTCTAGATAATAGAAACAATATAAATTCATTTTCAGTATATACACTACACAAAGGAAACAAGTGGGGAATATGGGGAGAGACGAAAATCTCTCAACAAATTAGATAATTTTGAAACATAATACCCATTAAATAATTACATAAAATGAAAATTTAAATATTTAAATTATTGATATTTGTTATATTACCTTTCAAATATTAATTATATAAACCAAAAAAGGAAATTAGTGGTGAATATGTCATATGTCACTTGTAAATAAAAAGATATTGTAAATAACCTACATTTATTCTTATCTTCAACATACACATTTGAACCTCATGTATAATAATTATATGTTTATTAAAAATATATTAACTAACTAAATTTTAATATATAATAAAATATATGATTTAGTTATTTCCTTTTACTGTCATTTTATTAACAATTCCTTTTTGAAATCATGTTCTAGGTTATAATTACTTAGATTTTTCATATATGTTTTGGTTTGGTATTTTTATTACTTTAAAATTTATCATTCTTCCATCATATCTATAATTTTAATAATTAAATAAATATTATATATATTCAATATTTTTATTTTTATTAATTTATAAAATTTTGGGATATAAAATGAATTACATCAATCATGTTGGTGGAAGGTCCTACGTACGCATGTACATTCTTTCCATTTTCTCAATATATCGAATGAAGGAAAGGAAAAAAATGTATGAACATTAAAAAAAAATTATTATGAAATATATATAATATATATTTATTAAATATATCCATATTTCTGTCCATGTAAAAAAATTGAAAAACCAATCACATCACTTTGTGGTGGCGGTAGTCTATAGGTATGCCTGAGCGATGTTATCATTTCCTATTGGGTTGGAATGTAAGAAATTATAGGTGATATAGTAGTTAAATTAGTGTAATTATTTCATTATTTTCATATATATATATATATATTAAATACAAAATTATGTATATTCATGAGAGGCAGCGATGGAAAAAAAATTACATCGGTTCGCAAGATGGTTGTCCACCGTACAAATAATTAATTGGTTTTTTCACATTTGATTGAAGACACGATGGATATAAGTTATGAAAATAACATATCAACACATATATATATATATATATTTATATGGTAGATAGTTATTTTATTATATCAATATAATTAAATTATATTTTAACGAGTGGGAAGAATAAATAAAATGAAAACGCATGATTAAGAGTTATACCTCCTATTCAGAAAACTCATTTATGTTTATACATAAATACTTCATATGGGTGTTTTATAAAAAAATAAGTACTCTAGAAAGTGGGTATGGAATTAAATAATGGATATTTTCTAGGTTTTCTAGATCCAAAAGGCTTTGGGGGTTTGAAGATTATAGGATAGTAGATGAAATTTTATAAGTGGGGAAATAAACCCACTTGGAAACAATATGGAAGTTTCCCTAATGATTCCAAATTGGTAAATTAATTCCCAATTAAAATGATTCAAAATTACCATATACTTTTATTTGGGATTGGATATGTTTGATATATGTCTATAAAATAGGACATTGAAATGTTTTATTGGAAAACAGACCCTTATCTTTGGTTTATTCCCCAGGTAAACCAGTTTTAACCATAACCATGTTAATTAATTTTCAATATTTTTACTACTCATTCTGATCAAAAATTTAGTTGAGATTATTTTTTGAAATTAATTATTATGTTTTCAAATATTGAATCCATTTTAAAAACAAAAAATAAATAAATAATTGGAATAATTTAATTTAAAATTAATCCCACATACTCGATGAAAACATTTTTCTCGAAAGCAAAATATATCATCACTATAGAGAGTTTTAAAATACAAATTCAATAAAAAATTTATTATAGTTATAAAATTGTAATAATAACTATATAATTGTATTAATTTTTCATTTAAAAAATATAAAAATATATATCTTTATAACTTATTTTAACTAAAAGGAAGTTTTCATAAAAATATGTATTTTCCAATATTCATGAAAAATAACTCTTTTTAGATAAATCACAAAAAATAACCCTAAGATATTTTTGAAATAATTATTCCAAAAAAAGATAATTCTATAAATATATTTTCAAAATTTGTAAATTCTAAATTTTATATTTTTTCACAAAAAATAATAATAAACATTTATTTATAAAAATCAATTTTTGAAGAATATGAAATGTTTAATAAAAATTAAGTACTTTTTACCACTATACTTTAGTTATAAAAAAGATTTATATGTATATATATATAAATATGTCCATTCCTATTCATATCATTAAATTTAACCACAATTTCATACTAATAATGCTTAGTTATCGATATTAAAATCACATTGTTGTTCATTAAAATTCGATGTTGCGAGTAATTCAAGATATTAATATTAAATTTATTAGAGAATTAATTTAAAAAAAATTGTTGTGGTAAATTATAAACCCTTAAAATGAATTTCACCCCTGAAATTTTCTTAATTTATTATAAAAAACATTTTATAATTATACCTCACCATATCCTCAGGTTCTCATGGTGCTTCTTCAAGTTGGCGGTTTTGCCACAATATATTTACTAGGTAATTGGTGTTTTTTTCATCACATTATCTCAATGATTGTGAATCTCTATATGATTTTATCTGTAAAAAATTTCATGAACCATTTCCTTTACCTCTTAGTTCAATACATGTAAATGATCAGGTATGTAATTCCCTAGTATATAACACATCATGGACTTGATAGAGGTTTGATGAAAGTGACAAGTGATAATAAATTTCCCCCACTAGATTAAGAATACCAAATGGTCCAATATTCATATGGATCATCTTTCCATTATTCCTAAATTGTATAATATTATTTTTTAGATAAATCCACTAAAACACATTTGCACTAACATCAAATTCTAGATTGTATCGAGGATTGTCAGAATAATTTTTCTTCCAACATTGAGATTACATTATGTGTTCATGAGTATCTTTAACTATATATTTCACTTAGTCATTCAACACTAGTCCCAATAGCTTAATTTTGATCACATTTACCCAAAACATTTGAGTTCTAAACTTATTTCAATATTTTTCATCATAAGGATCCATTTAAGTTATTGAGTAAATACTATTATTGTAGGAAAACTCAACTAGAGGAAGGTATGGACCCCAATAACCATTAAAATATAGAGAACATGATCTATCTATGTCCTATATGTATTAAATTTTTCCCTTTTAATAACCATCTATATAAGAAAGATACATAGTGTTAAAACATAACTCTATTTTCCAGATCAATTTGAAGACTTCACCAGAACATCAAGGTAACCCACATATCCTGATCAGATAAAATAGAATGTGGTGCCTCATTAAACCATACCACTTCCATAATTTATATGCTATAATTTTGATAAATTTAAAAATACCATATAATGGAAATTAATTGTATTGAATTTGAAAGTTGACCAACTACCACCGAAATATCATTATCCCCATTAGATATTTTGGGGACTCCAACAAAAAAAGGTTAAATTTTTATATGTCCATTTTGGAATGCCTAATATATGTAGTATCCCCTTAATATTTTCTATCTAAACTTTATATTTCTAAAATAATAGGCACCAGGATACAAAATCTAAAATATCTCCCTTCCTTCCATACCAACTGAAAAAATATTTCCAATCTCTATACAACTTTATATGTAAATTTTGAATATATAATTAAGAACATGGAGGTTCCTCTAATATATCTTTCATCATATCATGTATGGATGGAACACACACCTAGTTCTTCAACCTTATAATTCCCTTATAATCAAGTTTAAACGTAAGATCATTTCTTACCTTCATATATGTCTCTAAGAACTACTTATATTACTCTTTAATATTATCTTGGATATATGGTTCAACACACACCTGATAAATTTAATATTTTTTCCCTTCTATCAATATTTCCAAAATATTCCATCAAAAATACCAAAATAGTTCATATTTGGAAGCCCTCAACATAGATAATTTATCATGATCCTTTTGATTCAAAACATTTCCCCCCTTATTCTCTTTCCCCAGTTGGTGATGTATCATGTAGTCATAATATTTAATCACCTACAAACATCTTCTATTTCCCATATTCAACACCTTCCATATGAATATACACTTTATAATTTTATGATCTGTATATTTATCACACATTTCTATGTAAATATAATGCCACCAAATAATAAATTCCAAAATTACATCCTCAAACTCTAAATCGTAACTTAGTTTATTTTTCTCATGGACATTCAATTGTTATGATTAATAAGTTATAACCAAATCATTCTTTATGAGAATATATCTAAATCCATTATTTGATAAATCACAGTAGATTATATTGCCTTTTCCACTAGAGGTTAATGTAAGAACAAGTTCACATCTCTTTAGTACCTTGGAATTTTTTCACATCCATCTGTAGAAGAGAACATAAATCCCATCTATGTTAACATATTTTGAGGATTATATATTAGTCATAAATTATCCTCAGTCCATTGATAATATCTGAGAAAATAAGAAAACATCATATCCTTGTCTTTTATTAGTTTATAAAAACATTAAATGACCTTATAATTTGAGGTATCCACCGATATACCCATTAGTGAGATTATATAACCCAAAAAATGAAACCATTTCCATCCAAAATTCACACTTAGTAAATATTTCATATAGTTTATCCTATTTTATAGTATTGAGTATAGTTCTAATGTGATCTTTATTCTCATCCTTTCTCTTGGAATATATAATAATGTAACCTATAAATACTATAACAAATTGATTAAGGTATCTCAGAATAGTCTATTCATTATATCCATGAAAATAATAGGGTCGTCACAATTTCAAAATGTAATTACTATATATTCATAAATTTCATACATATTATGGAAGGATTTCATGGGTATATACTCCATCAAGAACCATAACTGATGATATCTATAATTATTGTTTATCTTGGAAATGTTTTGAGCTCAAAACAGCTGATAAAAAAAGTCATCAATATGGGGTAGAGGACACCTTTACTTGATTTTGATCTTGTTGAGTTACGAATAATCAATATATAGTCAAATTGACCCATATTTCTTCTAAAAAATGGAAGTTTCAACCAAAATTGACATAGTTGGTCAAGAAAATTCATTCCCAATATTATCCAGGATTTACTTCTTTAATTACCACAACTCAATTGAGGAAATTATATTGGGAGTTAATGAAATATGTGTCTCTCTATTCATGAGTTCTATTCAAAATTAAAAACTAGGATTTGTTGTAATACTTGTAAATTATTATATAAAAACATTAAAAAATATCAAACAATATCCATATAATTGATGATCAGTTTCCCCTATCCATCAGAGATAATCACCCATTTTATATATGAATCAATACCAATACAATGGATATAATTTCTATCATAATTTCATATCTATGAAAATCTAGTAGATGACCATAATTTGGTTTAGAATATCAACCACAAATTCCCTTCTATGGTAATTGATGTGAGCTTTATATAGGGAAATCCAATTTGTACCTAACATAATAGTAAATTCAATAAAAGGTGGAATAACAAAATTTACAGGAAGCATATTCCAACAAACATCAGCTAGAGAAGAATCATATATATGAGACACGATCATCATACAATTAAGTGTTTTGACATATAATATATCATTTAATCATTAATTTTTAATATAGACACACATAGAAAATTCATTATATAAATAATAATATGTATATTATGAGCCAAATAAGACATTAACAACTCTAGAGTGGATCATAATTTTACCTTTTACCACATTGTTATCGTACACCACATCAAAAACAGGGATCCCCTAAGATATACATTTTTATCTTGGATTAAGAGAATAATAACATTTATCATCATCATTATGCTTTAGATTTAGGCACTAGATATCATAATGTCAATAATATGTACATTTTAAACACTAGAGTATGGGTGGTATATTATGATGATCATTCTATATGTTTATATCATTATTTAAATACTTCCAATAACTTTGGAATAAAATTTCCATATTATCATCCTTTCCAAACATAAATCATTTATAAGTCCCCTTAGGGAAATTTCCTATAATTATACTTCCAAACATAGATCAAGAAGAAAATCACATCTTCTTCTCCCCATGGTTCTTGGAGTTTCCATGAAATTCCATCTTTATTTACATATCAAAACCATGATACTAATGGGTAACTCCAATGTCCATATGAATCATGATAAAACATTACAAGATTAATTCATATCTATTGATATCACTTATGGATAACACCCTTTTGAGACATCATTTTAAACCATTGAAAAATAAATAAAACATAAATTTATGTCATATGGTAATATAAAATCAATCCTCACAATTAGTTTAGAAATTTCCTCATAGTTACCAGAAGATTCATTATCCTTATCATTTTGATCATAGAATTCCATCACTATTTTAATATTATGAATATGAGGAATGTACATATTGAAAATAATCTTTTAATATAATCCTACTAAACATAGTCAATTTCTCTTATTGCCTCATATTCTTAATGAGAGTCCACCACAGATCTATTTTACCATCAAAATGATAGATATAAAATATTAAACATTGTTGATCCATACACTAGAGAATGGTAAATTTAATTTAAATGGTACATATCTATTTATTAAAAACTAATGGATAATAGGAACCACTAATATATTATGAACATTTCTTTATGAAGGTATTAGGAGAATGTTTTTCCTTAGTTTGATCATATGGAAGATCATCTTGATTTTTTTCTTGATAGTTTTTTGGGCATATCAATGATATTTTTTCTTCCATATTACATAATATTTGTGTTCTCAAGAAGGAGATAATGAAAATTTTCGCCACATTCAACATTTAGACAGTTCTTTTGGGTTCCAACCATTGACTAAAACCAAAAATCATTTTGCGTGTAACACTAATAATTGCAGGAAAACATATAATCATGAAAAATGTTTTGTATGACGTTTAAATCATGATACCATTTCAATATATGAAAATTTTGGTTTATTATATGTCATTAATTGTCATATTCTATTAAAAAACATTATTTTAGTTTTAAAATATTTTGTGAATTTCAAAATAAAATATCACAGCAGTGTCAAAATAAGAGTGAAACAATTATTTTTTAAGAAACAATGTGATGATAAAAACAGACCAAATAAACCCCTTTAGGTGTTATGACCCTAAGGTAAAAATATTTCATAACTATATTGACTTATATTATCCAGGAAGGGATGTAATTTCTTGGAAACCATTCCCTCTATCCTTTACCAAAATTTCAAGATATTTTCCAATATTTAGTCATATATAAAGACTTATCACTAGGGTTATTGCTTATATTTTATCAAACGTGTTCCAATGGTTAACTAAAAATTTCCTATGATATGAACTATTGTGACCCCAATATTACATATATAGATATTAGATCATAAAAAATGAATATTCATTTCATTATAAAAAACTATGCATGAGGACCCTAAAATTTAAGTTTCTTTTGAAACAATGATACATTAAAAATCATGTTTATATGTAAAATACAATATCTCCCACTAATTTCTTAATAAATATAACCCTTATTGTTTATTTCATACATATTACCCTTCTTCATAACCTGGGGAAAGGAAACATCAAAAAGGGTGAGCTCAGAAACTCAGTAATGGTAACCAATAGAGATATCAACAAAACATTTTTATAAACATATGATAGCATGATAATATCATTTGAAAACCATAACCTATATATAATAGTTCATAAAACTAATTTTTGGAATAAATCATGGTTGTTCATAAGATATGAATTAAAATTTAATCAAAGATCCAGATCCATGAGAAATTGACATCGGAATAAGATTTACTTTTTTTTTCATACACATATGAATTGAAAATAATTTCCTCAGTATCCGAGGTATACATCCAAAGATAGAATAGTGTAATGGGATCACTCCTCAAACCATTATAACAGTAATGGTTCACTCCCAAGTCTATAATAGTTTATAATGACTCTTATCGATCTGTGATCACTCCCCATTCATGTTCTATTTATCTCATGAGATATAAATCCTTAACCAATGCATTCAGGGGAGATATATGACCCACACATTATGAAATTAGAATTATAAATTTCTATAAAACAATATTATAAAACATTCATGATACCAAAACCCATGAAAATAAATTATATTTATAAATATTTCATCATTAAATAACCCTTAGGAAAGAAACAGGTTTCCTAATCATTTTTTCAATTCATTATACCACAATCCTTAGAATAGGAATGGGTTTCATAAATTATTCATCATCATAATAAACCATCGATAAAAAGAATAAGTATGTTATTATTTGATTATTCCACCAATAAATATTATTTAATATCAAATGATATTATCTTATATAGGAAATGAATTTGAAATATCATTTGTAAAATTTCATGATGAAAATATCCTTTCTACAATAAAAATAAATTATTAAAATCATTAAATTTAACAAATATTAAATAAAAATTTCACTAAATATAACCATGAAAATTTTTAACAGAATATTTAAACCATTTATTATAAATTATTATATGAAATAATGTTTATTCGTTACATGTTAAAATGAATATTCTTTTTTACATTATCGGTAAAAATTCAAAAAAACCTCATTCAAAATAAGATATAAAGATTCATTTAAAGAAATTTATTGCAAATTAAAACATGGGTAAAAATATTTTTAAAATAACTTTAGAATGTTTAAAAAATTCATCAGTACTTTAAAAAAAATTAATATGGAAGAAATAGGATTTTAGACATAAGAGAGAAATAAAGTCATTTTTCCATAAAAAATTATCTTTTGATCTGATGAGAAAAAAAGTGTGTAAAATGAAAAAAAATATATTTTATATAAGTATCGTGAGGAGAATAATATTTACGAGTGTAATGAGATATAAGACATAAAATTTCATCATCTAGTACTTAATCAAAAGCAATCTCGATAAAGAATGAGATTGTAACATAAACCCATTCCCACTTCAGCACATTTTGAATAATAATAAACATGAATGAAATTAGACTTTATGGATATTTATAAAACATAATTTTTTTAGATAAATAATAAAATACTTTCTTGGTTTTTATTTACCCGACACAAATGAAACAAGTGGTGAATATGGCATGTGTCTCGCAGAAATGATGGGCAGATGAAAATTGCGTACAACTTTGGAATATTTTCAGTCATAATCCCCATTAAAAAATAAAATAGAGTGAAAAATTAATTATAATTATGGAAATATATTCAAAAAATAACATTCTAATTGGTATTTATATACATGATATAGAAGAAACGAGTTGTTAATATGTTGTATATATCCCAAAATATAAGAGAGGATAGAAATACCATATATTAAGTATCATCTTCCTTCATTATCTTTCAAACCTCATGTATATTAAATATATGTTTATTATAATTATATTAAATAAAATTAAATACATATTTCAAAAATTATATTATTCTCTTATGACCTTTTATTATTCATTTATAAATAATTGGTTGTTAAAATCAAGTTTCAATTGATAACTGCATTGTTTTTTCATCTATGTTTTGGTTTTATATTTTCAATACATTAAAATTCATTAGGGATTAATCATCCCTATAATGTTAAATTTTTTAGAATTTTCATATATATTAACTATATATGTATTTATATGAATATAGAAATGTTATGGATAGAAAATGAATTACACAGTTCAAGGAAACGGTTGGTTGTACGTACACTTGAAAGATGTTTCCAAATTCTTCACATTTGTAATAAATTAAAGGTAAATAATATTTCACCATTCCATAATAATTTTTATTTAATATATATAATATATATTCATAAAATCTATCTTATTACATTCTCTATCAAAATAATATTAAAAACATGTCACATTGCTTTGTGGATTCAATAGTCTACACAAACGCATGTGCAATGTTATCATTTTCTAACGGGTTGTAAAGTGAAAAGGTAGATGTGATATTATAATTCCAGTTTTATAATTATGTCATAAATTTCATTCAAATATGTTAAATATATTGTTATATCCATCAGTTATAGTTTCCGATTGAAAACAAATTACATCGGTTTGTGAGGCGGTAGTCCTTCATAAACACAATCGAGAGTTCTATTTACCATTTGATAGAAGAGAGGATAAATGTAGTTTATAAAACCAAAATAATATCATATTAGTATATGGGAGATACATATTTTATTATATCATCATATTTTATTATTATTTTAAGGAGTTGGAAAAATAAATAAAATAAAATTTCATGGTTAAGAGCTATAACTATTCTTCAGAGAGCCTCTTTATGTTTATACATAAATACTTCTTAGGATGGTTTCCAAATAAAAATAAGTCCTCTTATAAATGGAGAGTAAATTAAGAAATGGATTTTTAAAAGGATTTTCTAATCCAAAAATATTTTTCTGTGTGAATAAGAGAATATAGGGGATGCCTATTCATATGTGGTGGAAAGGAACATACATGGAAACTACTAAGAAATTTTGTAAAGAAATAAAAAATGATAAAGTAACTCCAAATAGAAATGGTTCCAAATGAACATATATAAGAATATGAGAAATTTATTGGTCAATATATTTCTACAAAAAATATTTTTAATAAATTTATTTTCCAACATACTAGTATCATTTGGTTTAATCCCATAGAAAACCCATTTTAACATTAATAATGGTACTTTATTTTCACTATTTCACTATTCATTATGACAAAAAATATAAGTTGGACATATTATATAAGATTTATTAATTAAATTAAAAATATGTAATCAATTTTAAAAAAGTCAATTAAATGAAGTGGTAGGATTTAATTTAAAATCAATCTTGAAAACATGATGAAAATAGATTATCCAACAAACAAGTTTTCATAAGAATATAATGTTTTAATATAAAAATCATTATAAACATGATTAATATTACATAAATTTGGATTAATAAATGTATAATTTATATAATTATGATTTTAAAAACATATTTAAAATAGAATAAAAGTTTTTTAATTATTTAAATGAAAAGGATATTTTCAATTAAAATAAATATTTTCACTATTCATTAAAGACATAAACATTTAATAAAAATACCCAATAATGTACCTAATATAATTTATACATGTTAATTAAAAAAATAAAATTAATTTTATCAAATTAATTTTCTATAATTGGAACCAATTAATTATATTATTTTTTTATAAAAAAAATAAAAAAAATTCTTTTATAAAATTGTATTTTAAAACTATATAAATACATCCCTACATATTATGTTCTTACTTACAATTATATTTTCTTTATTTAAAACATTTATTAAAATATGTTTGTTCTTAATCATACCACAAAATTTTATAACTACATTGTAAATGTCATGTTTAAATAACAATATAAATAGTTTTTGTGGTTCATTAAAACATAGTGTTGTGTGTAATTCAAGAAATAAAAATAAAATTCATTTAAAAGAAAATTCATTAAACCTAAATATTTTAAAAACTATAAAAATTATTTTCATAATTATTTTATGAAATGGTTGTAATAATAACTATAAGTTACATAAAAAATCCATTTCTAAGTGATGAAAACAGAAATTTGCAAAAAATAATTTTAGAATAATTCCAAATATTGTAATGTTGAAATGAAATGATGTTAAAGGAATGAAAAAATGATTTTATGATAAAAATATACATAATTTTAATGAAATTACATTATTTATTCATCTAAAATATTAATCTCTCTTTCTAAAAGAAATAATTAATAGTATACTCATAATAGAAATTACATTATAGAAACTAGAAACACATAAGGGGAATAATTATTAAGAAAATATTTTCTAAATAATGAAAATGAGTATGTGTGGTGAATGTAAACAATTAAACTCCTTTCACATTTTTTTAATGAATTTCAAAAAATACTCTTTCAATAAAACAATAAAATTATTCCATCTACTAATTTCTAATGAAATTAAATTTTGAAACTAAAAAAAGAAGAGATATGGTAAGTTCCACTTATAATCATCCATTCAGTTGATCTTTGAAAAAAACATAAATTAAATGTTTAAAATAAATATAAACCCATTAAATAACCAGATTATATGAAGATTAATTTTTTTTAGAGAAATAAAAACCAATTTACATAATTGATGTTCAATATATAAAACATGGTTTAATATATGGATTGGAAAATAAAACATTACATCTTTTGTAGCTTTTGATTCAAATAAATATTGGTAATAGAAATTTAAATTTACATTTAAATACCATTAATATAATGATATCCATGATATAATTCAACAATGATGTATAAGAACTATATTAATGAAAATAGGTGTATAATTTGAATAATTTAATAAAAAAGGAAATTTGAGATGATAAAACCTTATGAAATTTATATTACATTAATAAAAATAAAATGATATATATATCATGATATGAAACTTGAAATATTGTAAAATAAATTTATTTTACTGTAAATTATGAGAGTGGGGTAGTAATTTCTCTATATAAAATTATTTATGATGCACCATATGAACATGCCTCAAATAAATATAATTGAGACAAATAACCCTTACCATAGGCCCCATTTTATTTCATCAAATTTGAACATCCTATATAATATAAAAATGTTCATTAAAGAATGAATCAAGGGGTGAATTATATATATTTTTATAATTCATGATCGGTTATGATCAGTGGATTTTTTTACTTCAATTACATTACAATGTTGAATGGATTGATGAGATGTTTTGATTTTATTTTACCCATTCTTCAATTTAATGATTTCAACTAATTACAATTTATTATTTTCTAATATTACTGAAATAAGAATATAATACATAAAAATAAATTTGAATTATTTAATATATATATATATATATTATTGTTGTTGTTGTTAGTGAAAAGTTTTTATTCATTTCAAATGGAAAAAAATTTGTAATTGAAGAAATACACAAATTATGGGTATTATTTTCTCTAGAAGAAAAAGGAAGTAGTAGCACAGAGACTTGAAAACCAAGTGGATAGGTCTTGTATATTGTATGGCCCATAATAAAACACCGGATCACATGAACCAGGTACATTCAAACAAATTGGTCATGGACTTCAGATGATTTATCCATCATCAAGTGAATCCCCATTGGTGATTCTTTCGGATCATACAAATTCTCATCAGATAGCATGTTTCATCACAAAAAGACCTTAAAAAATACCTTATATTCTTTTAAAGTAATTTATAAAAATCCCTCATGATTTTCCAAAGGCTACTAGATAGGATCCTCTAATTATGAGCTATATCATTCAAGTAATACCTATAAATTACTTGAATCGACTGGTAAAATAAATAAAAAGTTCTTAAAAGGGGTGATTATTCTTGTGGTCTATGTTACACTACCTTTCATGAGAAGTGGATAAGAGCCTCATGTGATCACCATTGGTCATGTGGAGGCCTTTTGATAGGTCATATTAATCTCTTGAAGTTATTCTAATAAGAAAACAGGATATCATGAAGGTACCTTGAAATGTCCCCCAAGAATACCTGAAAGCCTCTTTAATATGAATTTTGATATCTTAAATACACGCAGGCATGACATCAGAGTCTTATATGGGCCCTTCAATATTTCAATTTAACCATATGATAAACCACAGACAAGAAGAGTGTTCATATAGGATTATTCTCAAATGTTATTCCAAGATCTGTTATCAATAATCTGATTCCATGATGGATGATCGATGGAAAATGTCTAAAACATATTTTAAAAATTGGAGCCTTTATGTGGATAATGTTATGTAGTTATTCAAGTTAAATGGATTTATACACATTATATGATCACTGATGACATGTGGTGTCACATTGATATTCCATCTAAATCTCATGTAGGACTTTTGAAGATACATTTCAATCATACGATATCTCCTGAAAAATCTATTGTGATCATGAGAATGCTTTTTCAATAGGCAACTTGATCTCTAAAGGACTCCCAAACATGTCATCCTGATCTTGGGAAATCTCTTTAACATGTCCATTTAATCCTAAAAGATCCCTCTATAAATATGAGGGTCTAATAAATATGGATATGGTTGTGTTTTCTCATAGTCATTGTTTTTCATGTGACACCATAGATGACACGTGATATGATAAAATGAAGTGTATGATATGATACTTGCTCCACCGACATAAGTAGATATCTATAATATTCAGGTTGTTCAAGGTGGCATAGAACCTGGAAGGAAATAATTATAAATTCCTCCCCATTAATATATAAAATATGACATTATAGTGGAGCACAAGTCACAATCATGGGAGTATAGTAGCAATAGCGAACTTCTCAGAGAGAAATGCTACAGAATCTCTTTAGTCATTTACCTAGTAAAACCCAAGGAATGACTTAAGGGATTGTGAAGAAAGTATATAAGCTTTGAGTGGTCACCATGTTGATCATGTGAAGTAATTTTTTTTCACTAATCAGATTAAGAAAAGGAATACATGCATGTTGAATTTTTCATGTAAAACCTCAACAAGCTAATGATTGATAGTGTTTCAATCCTATATGAAATAAAGATTAAAAGATATGGAATAATTACTCAAATATATATACATTTATTTTCATTTTATGGTATCATGTTTTTCACATGACCCATCCAATTTTGAACAACTAGTGGGTGTTAAGGATTATGCTCACTCTTGGCTCCTCCTCTCTACTGATGGTGTAGGGCTTTGACATGGTGTTACATCCACTCTTTGACCAACTTCAGCCAAGGAGGGGATATTTATTTTCTCATTCGGGCTCGCTCCCTTCCCATTTTACCTCTTTATCCCATTTTATGGATGCATCCTCCCTCCTTATTTTCCCTCCAATCAAAATAATCCCTATGCTCCTATCTTTATCGAATGGAGTTATATTGATTCTGATTCCCCCTAGAGTTTATAGAATATTTAGCTTTTATGTATTTCAATTTGGTTACCCGATTCTATAGGAATCACCCCTCTATTGATGTGTTCGACCAGTTCGTCTTGGAGTCTTGGAGTTTTCAAGATTGAGTGATCATTGGCCTTTTAGATGTGATAAACATTCAAATCTGTTTCTCAAATTAAGAAGACCTAGATTCTTCTTGGGCCTTAGATCGACACTCTATGGGAGGAGTTAGGTTCTCCATCTTCTGGTGGACCTTCCATTTTCACCTAAGGCATGACCCTCGGACCACAGCACTCTGGATTTTTCGACCCGTACTTCCTTTTTCATTCTAGAACTCAGCGATCCTCTGGTTGATAGGTAATATGTTAGGCCACTATCTAGGTTCCAACTCCCACACCATTATCATTTTCCATCCAGTTCCACCTAGGATCTGTGTTGATGCTGATATTTAGAAAGGTCCACTAGAATCCATCACCATTCAGATCGAGGGGGAGATCCACTGGAATCATATGATATGTTATGATTCTTGGATCCCCTTCAGTTCTGGTTGTTTTTTATGTCATGATGATTCCAAATTCCATCATAGCTTCCCTATATTTTCTCAGACTGAGCCTCCCCTGGAGGTTGGGATGGTCCCGGTTTGTAAACCTATAGTTGTTAATCAATTGGAGAAGGGAGAAGACATTGTTGGTCCGTGACACAGAGGGGGTGAAATTTCAACTACAATGGGGGAGAACCAAGAGACAACCATGCCATCACCTTCTATATTGTGCCAGGATAGTAGGTCGAGTGAAAATACGATGGTTGATGAGGTGTTTATTCGTCTAAAATGGGACCTGGGTATCTTCAGTCAATTTTAGGATCCAGGTTCTAAGGAGGAACAGTCCCCTGAAAAACCTGTTTCCTTCGGTCTTGTCCTAGCTTGTGCACCTTTGGGGGAAAATTGGAATCCCTTAATCATCAGGGGGACCTCTAGCTGTGCTGCCACTGGGGTTGACATCAGTGTGGAGGCCGAGTAATCTAAAAAAATTTGTAGGAGGAGTTAACTGCAGTATAACAAATTAGAAAAGGGAGGATGAATGAGCTGAGTGTCTTAGGTCCCTTAGACCCAAATACTCTCACTTCACAACCTCCATCCCAGTTTAAGTCTTTGAGTGTAGGGAAAAATATTTCCTTTCATGTTAAGTTAGGAATGGTGAATTCTCTGTGTAGGCAGAGTCCCCTCAATGAAGGCCCAGTTGTGGCGCTGGGTAACTGCTTTGATAGTTTGAATTTCCCAGAACCCATACTAGCTCAAGAGGAGTGTGATTCAGGTGAAAAAAACTATATCCAATTCTTAGTGGATAGTTTGGAAATAATTCAAGGAAAATGGATTCATTGTCTTAGAAGGAATAAAGGGAATAAATGAAATCAAGACTCAGTAAAATGAAATGTGGTCAAGGGGAAAAATCAAAGGGATGCAATGAATATTCCCACTTGCCTAAGCCGATGGAAACTAGGTCAGATAAGAAGGGTGTAAACAAGGAAAGAAGAGCCTTATATAATGGGGAATGTGGAGAACAAAGTTGGAAAACATGAATAGTTGAAGAAGAAGAAGGGGGTGCATGAAACTCATCCTCCATTCAAAGGAAGTGATGCTTGAGTCTGGGTAAATAATTAAAAGGAGGAGATCGACAGAATATATGAAATAAGATTTTGAGTTGACTCCAAGGAGGAGAAAGAGGCATTGCTAGAAAAACAAAGGCTGAATCCAAGCTCGTGGATTCAACCAATGAAAAATCAACTCATAAGAATTCATTCACACAATGGATAAAATGTATTTCTACCTTGAAGAGTTTATCATCAAGGATATAGACATCCAGATTAGTAATCTACACTAGTAATTATATAGAGTGTATGATTCTAATAATCTTAGACTTGTTTTTAATCAATTTGTGAGTTCTTTCAGCACATAGTGGTATCAATGTTTTGTGAACTATGGTTGACCACTTTTCCTTAAAGTGGCTTAATAATAAAAATTTATATTTGGTGGAATGACCCATCCAAGTCATTTAATAGAGTCTAAACATGATGTTCGGTACATGAAAAGTCCTCTAGACATGTTTTCCAAATCATGAAAAGTCCTCTAGAAATGTTGGGAACGTCTTGTGGAGTACTCCAGATAGAACTTCCAACTTATGAGGAGCACTCTAGACATATCTACCAAGTTATTTTATGCCCTTAAAACATTTCATCGATATCATATGATAGCCTTCTGATATTTCCTCTATGATCATGCAACACCCATGAATGTATTTGTAACAACCCTAAATTTTGAATAAATTTTGTTTCCTAACTTTGTGTGTTATTTAATTTTATACTCAACAAAACTATTTCATTTAATGAAATGAGTATAATTAAAATGAGACCATTGATTTTCAACTATTATATGACCGTTGGTAAATATGACCATTGGAAACTAAATGTTGATATTATTCTCTATAAATACAAGTGATCTTGATTAATTAATATAGAAAGAAGATTCGATGGCCCCATACAGTAGTCTTGGGCTGATCTAAGCCCATATGACGGAACTCGGGAAGGAGGTAGCACCTTTGGGATTTGCTCTGGACCAAACCCAAGCTGAACTTCATCATGTGAAGTTAGAATAGAATCGCCTTCGCGAGAAGTTCAAGATGATAGATATAACTACTTAGGAAATGTTGGTCGAGCCACCCCCAGATTCTATCACCCTAGCACAACTTACTCTTAGGTCCTATGTTGGTGTTATAAGGGGCTATGTAATGAGACCACAACTGCCTTGTGTAATCCTTTGATTTAAATAAAAATTGTGATTTGTTCTTATGGTAATGTTTGTGAATTTTCAAATGTCCAGATAAATATAGTATGAATATTATTGATGAATTTTAGAAAAAGGATATTTTAAAATATTTATGTAAACCTTAAATAATTAAAAATGTGTAATGATTTTCAAAAATGGTCGTCTACAGTTGTATTCATTATGAAATTTAGAGTCTAATGAGATCAACATAATTTTTGATGAATAATAAATTAGGAATAGTGATTTTACTCTTATGATTAGTAATGTGATCAAATGGATTAAGTAACCTCACTTAAGAAAGGATTAATATAATTTAGCTACATTGATTAAGTAATGTGATTCAATAAAATAGGTAAATAACTGTTTTAGAAATTATTCGTTAAGAATTAGTTTTTTGGTTGAATAGTGTTTTTTATTTAAAAATTAAATTAAAAATAATTAGAAAAATATTTTCATAAAATGGAGTTCATTTTTGAAATCAGAGCATCGATATTTGGTTAAGGTGAATTTTTGAGATTTTTCTGAAACAATTCAATTTTTTGTGAATAGTATTTTTATTTAAAAATTAAATTAAAAATATTTAGAAAATTATTTTCATAAAATGGAGTTCATTTTTGAAATCAGAGCATCGATATTTGGTTAAGGTAAATTTTTGGGATTTTTCTGAGAAAGTTGAATTTTCAGTGAATAGTGAAAATACAGTTTTTGAGTTTTGGGTGTTTAATGAAATCATTAAGGATTTGATAATTATGAAATAATTCTGGTAGAATTATGAATAGTATGACAAGGTATGAGGTGTCCCAAGTGGCCAATACCATTGGCAAATACCATGGTCAAACCCATGGTTTTTTCAATACCACCGATGAGGTGTCCCTTGGCAATTAATGCTTTGTCCCCTCACTTATCCTATAAATACCAACCCATTGCCTCATTCATTTCATTTCCAAATCCTCACCAACGATGTTATGGTCTCTTTACCTCCCAAGTAGTCCTCCCAAGGTCCCGACCTTCAAGATTTTGAAGTTACTCTTCAAGGTAAGGGATCCTTTCACCCTCCTCTTTTAAGTCACGACTTCCTTTATGTTGTGTCTTCTAATTTCCATATATTTATATTGAGTGTATGTTCTTATATTTTCTCATTTATTTCAATTTCATTTATAATTGTTTAGAGACCCTTTCCTCTCTCATTAATTTATTTTCTGAATTTTTAAGTGACGTCGTTAGGCAGCCGAATTGTTCGTAAGAGAAATCGCATCTTCTCTTTTCTTTCATGTTTTCTTTTCATGTGGTATGTCATTCAAATATCCATACCATGATCTTATTCAGTACCCATACTGTATTATGAGTTATTTATTAGTGGGTGACCCTTGTCCCCTCTCTTTTAAATGTTTTCTAAAACCATGTTATATAGCCGTTATGCTACAGAAATTTCATCTCAAAATTTCTATCTCTTTCTCTCAAGAAATTCTATTGTTTATTGATGTGAATACCCAGACTTATTTAATTTGCATGAGTGTTCATAAATATATAAATAAGATATATTTTATTCTTTAATTGACATACATATGACCCTCACTCCCTTTCCATGGGTTATAAATGACATAATGATCTTATTTTTAAGCACTTTTTAAACGTCACGATTTTGACATGAAACCCATTTTTTTTATTCCATTTGGGTTATTTATGAAATGTTTGATTATGATCTATGTGGATAACATGTAATTAAATACATATTAATGGTGTGCCCTGATAGTTCTCCAATTCATTGGGTAATGAATTAATCTCTAGAGATGATGAGTTTTATGATACCTTGGTGAATAACCTTGGTATTTTTTATGATACCTTAGGGATGGACCTTGGTGATATGTTGATGAATGTCTAAATGAAATGTTGTAGCTTCATATTCAAGTTATGTTCCAAGTTATTTTCTTTATGATATGCCTATTATTCTATTTCTCATGTGTTTATGTTTTTTTTCAAGTTCTTATTGATATCAGAAGTACATTGATTCCCTTGTTTACCCTTAATAGGCCTTCTACCCACCCTTTCCTATGAATGTATGTCTCCAGGTTATGAGATGCAGTAATTCTACTTAGGATGAACTTATGATGAAGCCTTAAAATTGGTTTAGAATAATGTTTTATGTTGTTTTCATGTATTATGTTCCTGATTTCCAAGACACTAGATTTTAAAGATCCTCTGAATATAAAATGTAATGAAGAGTTATGTAATAAAAAGTTGGGATGTCATAGTATATGTGTTCATCATGCGATGAAACTCAAACTTTTCAGTTGAGGACTATGAAATTCCACTTGAAATTCCATCTCGATCATGTGGTAGACTTGTGACATGTCTTATTCAATAATGAGAATCACCATGATACATTTCATCCTCTTTAGTGAGGCACTTGTGACTTTCTAGAAAGGCACTTACTGATACCGAAAAATGCTCAAGGGCTGAAGAAGGTTTCAACATGACAAAGTGAAGTCATACTCAGATCTGGGGAGCAAGTTCGAGGGGTTTGGAGGAGTTGCGCGAAAAAAATTCAATTGTGCGTGAAAAAATATGCCCCATGCTGAAAGATCCGGGATTCGCGAGAGTTCTTCAGTGTGGGTGTGGAATATTTCACGCCCCCACCACGCACAATAGACATTTTGCATGGCCGACATCAGTGCACAATTATTTTTCACCAACATGTTTTCCTCACCCCCAAACGCTTATAAATAGAAGGAAACCCCTTCAACTTCTGAGCTGAAGAATTTGAACCGGCTCTCGTGCGTGAAATTCGCCATTTGTGCGCGCAAAGATGGATTCCAGGTATAGTTCTTTTCGTGCCAAGTCGCCCCATGGTCCGCCTTCACGCGAGATCCCCTTGGTTTAGACTGAATTCCAATTTCTTCGGGGTCTGACCCCTATGAGAAATCCCTTCCACTTGCGTGCAGGCCGACCATTTGTGCGCAATCCCCTTCAATTACGTGCACCCCAGTCATTGTGTGTAGTCTCCCCCGATTGCGCGCAATTCGTACTCCTTGCGTGAAATCCTTTCTAGTTGTGTGCAAAGCCTCGGATCAATTTACGCGCAATCATCACTGATTTCATGTGAGCCCGGTGTTCTTCATGCAGGGCTAATTATTTTGCGTGCAAGCCTCAAAGGTTGCACACAACTCTCCGGGACCCCTCACCCCAGTGCTTCCCAGCTACCTCTTCACTTGTGTTCCCCGTACTCCTGTGGAGTACCTCTGCGCCTGTGTCTGATGCTCTTGTTATGGATGCCATTTGTGGGTGTCTCTCATGCCTTGGGCATCCACATCATACACTACCATCCCGTATGACCTTCTAGGCTCGTACGAAGTAACTTCAAAGTCCCTTGGACGGTTCTTCCCGTTGAGTTGCTTCACCTCATGCTTCTTCGCATAGGCACGCTAATGGTTATTGCTTCTTCACATAGCCACGATAAACTAGACCCCCCAACGGTTCACTCCATAACACCCCTAGCTATGGGGTTGCCTATCCCCTCTCTTCACTAAGGAGCAGAGGGTACCAGTTATGTAAGTCCTAGGGGTACAGAGTGAACCCACCTCATCCGAGCTACAGGATGTTAAACTGCCAAGCACCATCATCCTCAGCACATGAAGATAAACTGTGACCTCACCCCGTGCCTTGCATGCGGGGACCCCCCATCTTGTATATTCTCCATGCGGGGTCCCCCCACCTTAGAGTGGCATTTTTCCGTGGGGAAAGGGAAGCCACCTTGGTGTAAGCCCCTAGATTTTCTTACAGGAGGCAACACCCCTGCTTCTCCTTTCTTCTTCGGTCCCCAGGGCCAGCGAAGGGCGTGATGGGGAATGATGATCCTCCTTTATTTGGTCCCAAATCCCTCTCTCACTGCGCTTTGTTGCCATCGGGCCTCCATCCTGGAGTAAGTCCTGACTTCTCATGCTGCTAACCAAGCATAATCCTCTGTTTCCTCTTTGGGTCGTTAATCACTCGTAAGCCCCACCCCACTTCCCACGGACACACCTTTCGCGACGTGATCATTAGGTCTCTGCTATCTCTTGTTTCTCACACCGATCATGACTCACGTGAGCTTAGAGTGAGCACCAACCATGAAAGACACCTTGGGCCGCCTCAGAGTGTAATCCCCACACCATGACCCGAACTATGAGGACTTTGATCCATGTCAAGGCATGGTACGTAGGAAGCCTCCACGAAGTTCAATCCCACCACCCGGTTGTTCCAACCATCTTCATATCAGTTCACCAAAACCTTTGGCCACCTTTGAGTGTAAGCCCCACACCATTACCCAAACTACGAGGACTTTGATCTATGTCAAGGTGTGGTACGTAGGAAGCCTCCACGAGGTTCAATCCCACCACCCGATCGTTCTGACCATCTTCACGTCAGTTCACCAACACCTTGGGCCGCCTCAGAGTGTAATCCCCATACCATTACCCAAACTACAAGGACTTTGATCCATGTCAAGGCATGGTACATAGGAATCCTCCATGAGGTTCAAGCCCACCACCCGGTCATTCTGACCATCATCACGTCAGTTCACCAACACCCTAGGCCACCTCAAAGCATAAGCCCAAAATTCCACCATTACTTGAACTATGAGGACATTAATCCATGCCAGGGCATGGAATATAAAAAGCCTCCATGAGGTTCAAGACCACCACCCAGTTGTTCCGACCACCTTCACGTCAGGTTCTCCCCCGTCCCGTATGACATTAAACTGTATCCACCATCTTGAACTATGAGGACTTTTATCCATGTCAAGGAATGGTACGTAGGAAGCCTCCTCGAGGTTCAAGCCCACCATCCATCAAGACCCCAGGTCCCCATTCACTCCGATCTGTCCACGCCATAACAAACTCCACAAACTTTGATTCCCTATGATGGGGATACGTTGGAAGCCTCCCTGAGGTTCGAGCCCATCACTCATGTCTCATCCTTATCTCTCCCTCGAGCCTATGTGTCTCGGGAAACTCATTACCCAACCTGGAGGTTCCATTTCTTCTGGATCCCATCCATTCATCCATTCTCACGGGTCGCCTCCTCAGGTGTCCCATCGTGTCATCGAACTACACGGACATTGATTCCCTTCCACGGGGATATGTAGGAGGTCTCTTCGAGGCTCAATCCCAACTTCATTGTCACCCTTGCGATGGCCCCATTTCATTCTCCCTCTAATTCATTCATCCATCCATTGTCCACCCTGAACTCTTACCTGGGATGCCACGTCCCGATGAGGTCATATCAATCCGCCCACATCAGTGTTCTCCTTAAGGTGTGACGCCTACTTGATCTACTCTAATTAGTGTTTCGATCAGTCTGATCCATCTGTGCTAGACGTTAAACTTTCGAAATACCCTGTGTTAAACATGGGAAGCTAAGGAAAACCCCAGAAACATGCCTATGGAATACGATTTCCCGCGTTCGATGTGGGATGCCTCGGGATTCAGCGCCCTCGAGAAGCCCTATAATAAGGGACATAATACAGACATGCCAATCCCCCAGTATCTAGACATTCCAGTGATGCCCAACATGACTACTCCTCTAACTAAAGGTTGATACCCTGACCAGACCCCTTGGAAGGTCCTGACAGAAGCATTGTATTTAACTGGTGTCCATGAAGATATGGCGCTAGGAAGAGTTTCACGAATAATGTCTGAAGTCTAAAAGGGAGACCCGGACTTGGTGACGAGATCCAAGGAGGAATCCATGAAAGGAATAACTGACATCCCGTCATTCCATTTTGATCAAGGAGAAGACATCCCTAAATAAGGAGCGGTTGTCGCCCACCTTTGGAAAGAGGGAATGCGGGGCAACAGCTGCGCGTCCTCCACAGATAGATGCACGCACCCCAGAAAAAGAGTCAAAATCAGAAATGGTGAACATGACATGAAGATCTTCTCCTCAATATAGAGACTAGTATAATTTGAGGCATCAATGGATTAGCATGTCATCAGAACCCGTCATCTGGCACCAGGTCCCACCAAGAAAATAGTAGGCCTGGCGTGAAACTCGCCAGAAGTTGGGGCAGTCAGGAAGTTGAGCATCCTGTTCTGTGACATTGTCAGCGTGGATCCCTCTTACTAGCCACATAAGATAGAATGGAACAGGGGCACTAGTTTAGGTTTCTTTTCCTATAAGTATTAACGAGTTCATCTCCCTGCTTTCAGGAACCAAGTTGTTGCATCTGAAACCCGATCACTGCCTGACCACTGACACAGGGACAGGGGTAATATTGACACGGCCACCCCATGCAGTTTTTCTTCTTCCATGATGACCTCAACCTCCACAACTGTTGGGTGCCCATGCCCCCTCTCCCCATCGAAAATTATCAATTGAAGGGTAATTAATGACCTTGTATGCAGGTAGGAGGAGGAGGGGATCATCCCCACTAGGGATATGGCCCGCCTAGATCTAGAGGCAGCTGCGCCTCACCGTCAATTCCACTCCCGAGGGCCGTGTAGGGAGCCGATTCTCCCCATCCCAACATTCAATCATTTCGGGAGCTTGTCCCCAGAACGCCTTGACAACTCCCTGCCCTACACCGACGAGGTAGGGGATATCCAGGTCGGCCTGATCGGAGTCCCGCTCCAAGGGCACCAGGCGAGGGCTCCCACCCGGCTGTGTCAGCGTCGTCGCCCGGTTCCCCGAGCTGAGTAGCAGGTAAGCCACACGCCTGCACCACTGGCTCTGGTTCATCTGACCCGGCGTCAGCATCAGGTGAAAATGGAAGATTGTTCCCGCCGTGGGGAATTAACGTTAGTGACTACTATGGCCCAATCCATCGCTGACTCATATCCCCAACTCCTTGTATACGTTGAGCAGGGGAAATTATACGCCCGACCTATATCGAGGCCCCAAACACCCCACGGGCAGGCTGGGTCGACTATCTCAGTCACCGACATAGGCGATGGCTGCTGCGGACCAGTCCTTAGCAATGCCACCTAGTGCGGAGGCCCACTCTGTACCGCCACTACGGAAGGTGCAAGTACTCCCTACTTCTAACTTCAGCTTGGAGGTCTGTTCCATGCGACCTTCAACCCAAGCGAGGGTCTTCCCCATAACAGCGACACTTCGTATGGGGGTCTCTCCCGCACTCACTACAATGGGTGCAAGGTCATTCCCCCTGCCGCAGACTGAAGGTATGGAGACATTTCACGTATGGTCATTGGCCAAAAAGGAGGTCTTTCCCATGTCCTCGTACCAGCTAGTGAAGTTCCTCCTTGCATCAACAATCAGAGGGGTGGAGGCCAAATTCACTTCACAAACACTCATCACATAGGTCCTACCCGTGCTCAACTTTAACAGTATAAGGACCTTCCTCGCACTGATGTAATCAGGGGAAGTGAGCATAAAGTTCCTACCCATGCTCCTACCGCTCCTACCTATGCTTCTGTCATCTCCATTGGAGGTCATGTCCGCTCCATCGCTTCCCACAGAGGTCCTCCCCATATCCCTTTCGACATTTTCCCCGGTGCCCCTTGCACCACGACCCACCCTGGCGGGAGATCTCTTTTCCCCAACACCAGTATGGCCAAAGAACCCCTCATGTCGGAAGTGGGACTTGCCCCAAAGATCCACCCAGGGGTAGGAGAGCAGGTGGTAACTACCGCAAGAAGGATTTTGGGGAGGGCCGAACAAGAATCAGACTAGTCCGCTTCTCAGACTCCGAGGTGGAGTACGACTCAACACTGGAGCCCTCCCCTCAGTCCTCCCAGTTAAAGGATGGGGCAAGAATGAGGCACATCATCCTCATACTCTCATAATTCAAGGTCCATAGGATCCCTGTCTCCCTACGAAGGTTTATCCAAGAGGATGAGAACCTGTCATGTCCCCAAGGACCAACCATGCAGTTGCCACTGTCATCTCCATAAGCACTCCCTACCTCAGTTAGAGACTACGGTGAGCTATTTTGGGGGTCAATGGCAGAAGAGATGCGACATATCCCACCCTCTCTAGATGATGATGTTATGTCAGGAGCTTTGGTCGCTGGTCCATCCTATCATGATATAGTAGCCAGGTCGCTACAATCCTCAGAGGACAACCCAAGATTCGGCAGTCAGTCAGCTCGCTCACCGTATTCTCTGCCAGCCAGCCCGCTATCCTAGCAGTCTGCCTCAGTACCGCTGTCAGTTCCTCAACCTCCCCTAGTTAACGAGTGGGGCAATGAAGGTCTAGACCCTGAATCTGATCCGAGGATCTTCTGGACCATCCTCGCAGCAGACCACTTCCATGAGACATTTTGGCCGGTTGTAGGACCAAATTTTTGTGCACCGTAATATCTCACCTGAGAAGAAGTCGAGTGTCTCCGTGGAACCCTCTGGGCGACACACTTCCGCCTTCAACATCAATGGGTGACTTATTCGAAGAGCCAAGTGCACTTTTAAGACATCGACAAACAATGTCGTCTAGTTGACCTGGCCACACTCCCCATGGTCTAGCACGCTGAGTCACCTAGTCACCATAGGGCCTTCTAACAACAATGCATTCAGAGTTTCTAAGTACTCTGTAAGGTTATTAAGGAGGCTATCCCCCATGTGCAAGTCCATGGCTGGGGGAAGTACGCTGCCCTCCTCCTCATTTCTATTCACTGGCAACCCGACTCGCTAGGCGACATTGAGGACATGCCCCTGAGAAGAGTTGAGGTCAACATGACCGATCGATTGGGAGGGGAAAATGAGCTGGAACTTCTTGATAGTAACTTCCTTCCTGAGGATGTGCCACCACTACTATACCCTTCAGGATGAGTTACTCACCAACAAAGAAACCTTCTGGGTCTCCCTCCACCCACCGAGGTGCTAGTTCTAAGTTGGAATCTCGGTAAGGACAAGGAGCACCTTGGTTTCACCAAACACTCTCACTTGTCTGCCTCATTGCAGAAGATAGAGGAAGATCCTGAGAAGGCTGTGTTGCACCAGCAACTTTCCGAGCAGAAGAAACCGGTTGATGACCTTCTGGATGAACACACTGCAGAACAACGTCTGGATTATGGTGACCCTCATCCAGTACAACAGGGACATATGTAGCTTCTCCCTGGTGAATTACTCCCAGGTAATCCTGAACATCTTGTCCATGCAGGAAGCGTATAGGATGGAGCTTACGGAAAGAGGACGCGATATTCATTTCCAAATCCACATGGACAACGCATTAATCCTCGGGACATGACCAAGGTCCTCCCAGCTTCCCCACTAGCCACTCCGTGAGCCATTGGACCTGATTATTGCATTCAAGAACCTGCCAACACACTGGTGGATAGGGACCCCCGTCAAGATAGGGACCCCCATCTAGATGATCCAATGGCGGCACTCATATCCCACCTAGAGGATTTGGAGTCACGACAGGTGGACATCCCACCTGATGTAAAGCCATATCTGGCATGGGTAGATGATATTCCATCACCCCTAAGATTCAAAAACCCCACCTTCTCCCCCTTTAATGGGACAGGGGACCCCATGCAGCATCTAGCCCACTTTTCTTCAAGGTGTGGACCCATGTTGGGAACCCTGGTGCAGCAAGAAGCCGCCAAGATCTGATGTTTTGTACAGACATTGGAATGGCCGACATTTATCTGGTATTTCCAAATCCCCATCTGGTCAATAGTGGGATGGGAGGATCTTTGTATGCAGTTTCTTTTTCAGTTCAGTTCCACCACGTAGAAGACGAGCATCACAGACCTCTTCAAGTGAAAACAGAGGCCTGATAAGCGTGTCACAGACTTCATCGCCCAGTGGAAAGGGCTCACTTACTCCCTTGAAATGCCGCTGACTTAGGAACAGTTACTGAAGATGTGTGTGGGAAATGTTAAGACAAATTTGGTTCCCTCCTTGATCACTCAGAACTATCTCAGAGGGTTCTGAGACTTCTCAAATAAGGATCAGCTCCTCGAAGAAGCCTTGCAACAAGTCGGCTGAGCATGCCTATTTCCTCCTGTAATTCCCGCAAGGAGGGGCGTCAAAGACGAACCCGCCACAGTGGTCCAGATAGAGACCCCAGATGGCAGGAGTTACTACCATTAAAGCTAGCTCTGCAGCCCCGCAAAGGTCTGCCACCACGGGAATAGCCTCCATCCCAGCAGCAACTGCCTCAAAATCAGCTGGCGCCTCCACGTAATGCACCACCACCACATAGGTTAGATAATCATGGTACGCCTCCTTTACAGGCTCCTCTGGCCCCTCATCAGGTCCAGGCTCCTAGAACCCCCTTTCAAGACAGAAGAAATCGGACCTACTCAGTCAATGAGGATCAGGTCCCTAGTTACTTCTACAATGCCTTAGAGTAGGGAATTGTATGATTGCATGAGTATAGAAAGCCATAAGAGGTGAATCTCACTAATCCCCCCAACTACTGCCCTTATCACCAATTCCTAGGGAACACCCTCAAGAAATTCTATGTGTTCAAGGAATGGCTCCAGGACCAGATTGACAACAACATAGTAAGGTTGGCCCCAGCCCCGGCACAAGTGGAGGGTGTCTTTGTAAGGTGTGACAGCAGTAGTGATAGAGAAGGCGAGTGGCAGCAGGTTTCTGACCACGGGTCTTAGAAGTATAACAACTGGATGGCCAACAAAGTGGTCTCCCGCACCCATGGCTTTATCCTTGCATTCCTGAATCAATCGGAGCCTTTAGAAGCTATGAAAACCACTTCTGCATCATCATCTTAGCCAGCCTGTTCCCAGAAGAGAAAGCATCAGCAGTGCAAGAAAAAGCAATGTGCCCCGCCAATGCTACCATCGTCCCGCACTCTCGACGACTTCTTGAACCTAGAGATAGAGATCCCTCCCAGAATCCGCTCAGTGGTGGATGAATCTTCAAGTGACATTCAAGGGTACACTTCAATTAATACCGTTGAGTTGGTAAAACCCTATATGACTCCTGAAGACGAGGAGCTCTAGGCGAACCTCCCCAACGTCCCCAGCCGATGCCAACGTCAGTGAAGCCGAAACTATGTGAATCATCGAGGTACATCTATTGGCACCTCCAGCTAGGTCGTGCATTCCACTGAGACCAGACAGTAGGCCCAATGTAGAGCTCAGCACGTGCAGCCTCTTTATCTGGTGTCATCAGGACCACCTCCACCACTGTTTGTGCTAATGGATCAGGAATAACCACTTTGACTATGCCACGACCTGATTCTCCCTGCTACAGGCCGATCTCAGTCATCCGGTCCTCATACGATAGCCACTCTTCGGGATTCGACTAGTGAGCAGCAGGATATACCCAGTACCAGTCAGCCGCCGGTCCGGCTAGCAGGGCCCACCATGCCTTCTACAACAGATCTTCTCCCTATAAGTAGAATTTCATGCCTGACACCAAATTATAATGTTCTCAAGAACATCATCAACATCCCAACGAGGCTTTCCATCCTTGAATCCCTTCGCATGTCACCAGATATACACAAAGCACTCGCAGAGGCTTTAAGGAACCCCCTCCAATTTGAGACAGAGGTAGCAGTGGTAGAGGCTTTCCACGCTGGAGTGTTCAAGAACGCTGAATGTAAGGCCATCATTTCATTCTTGCGAGAAGATGAAGGCTCTCCCAAATAGGGGAACATCTTCCCATTGTACATCACAAGACAATTTAACAACATGGAGGTTCGTCGTTGTCTCGTTGACACCGGATCCGGGATCAACCTTATCTCGACGCGGACGTTGCAGAAGCTAGGGTTATTCGAAGATGACTTGACTCCCTTTGATTTAAGAATCCAGGGATAAAATAGGAAAAAGTAGACCCCGATCGACAAGATCTGTCTGAAGACCCAGTTCGTTGGTCTAGTTGCTAGCACCGAGTTTATGGTTGTCTCTCACGACACCGCATATAATGCATTGATGGGAAGGCCATGGATCCAACTGCACGCGACGGTCCCTTCATCGTATCACCAATGCCTCCAGTACTCCATTAATGGTCGAGTGGGCATACTTCAGGGTGACACATCTTCTTACGCCTCTTGTGAAGCCCACTCTTTGGATGCTGACTATTATAAGATAAAGGATAAACAAGTCCAGGAAAGTGAAGTTGAGCCTGTCACTGCTATGACCAACCCTTGGGCAGGCTTGAATGATGCCTACGTCTTCCCGATCCATCAGTTGGAGGCCAAGATCCCCGATATGGGGAAACGTTTTGTCGTTTATGGGACAAGGGGGATCCATGCTCCCAAATCCAGATGGTGTCGAAAGATCACTTCATATTCTTATACGAATCAGGCCTCAGTGATCCCGAATCCTCCCACTCCCATCAGGTATCGGGGAATCCATCTCATGACAACAGAAGTACATCATACTTGTCTGTTTCACCGGGATAGAATAAGCCAGCTCTGACCGATGCACCACTACTATTTTGATATTATCAAGAATGGACCCTTGGGCCAGAGACCAAATGGGATCGGGTCAACAGCCTTCATTTTTATGGTCTCGGAAGTGCCGGAGTTCTCTGATGTAATAACCATTTCCAATCAAGCTGGTACCAGCCTCCCATCAGGGTCTAGTAACTCAGAAGCAACTTCCCCTGTGGAAGATACCTCCATAAGTGGAGAAGAGGATATAGAGGAAGCCCCCTACCTTTGAAGAAGGTGTCTCTGCCACGGTCGACGAGTTGGTACAGGTGAACCTCAAAAGCGAGGCAGACCCGAGACCCACATTAATCAGCACCGCCATGCCCCTCGAGTAGAAGTAGTAGTACGTAGACTTCTTTAAATAGCACTGTGACTTGTTTTCCTGTAGTTACAATGAGATGCCAGGACTATATCTTCAGGTAGTCATCCACCGCCTTGGTCTTTCGGCAAATCATCGCGGGTTTAAACAACCTCCCAGAAAGATGCATCCGTTTCACAGCTCCATGGTTGAGGAAGAAGTTGACAAACTCATCAGGGCCAACTTCATTAAGGAGGTCCAGTACCCCAAATGGCTGGCCAATATTGTACTAGTCAGGAAGAAGAACGGACAGATCAGAGTCTGTATCGACTTCCGTGATCTCAACTGCCATTGTCCGAAGTATTATTTCCCCTTCTTGTGACAGATCTCTTGATTGACTCCATGACAGGGTTCCAATCTCTTTCCTTCCTGGACGATTACTCCAAGTATAATTAGATCCGGATGTCCCCTGAGGATGAGGAGTCCACATATTTCAGGGAACCCCAAGGTACTTTTTTTTACCAGGTTATGACCTTCGACCTGAAGAATGAAGGTGCCACATATCATCGGGAAATGCATAGCATATTCAATCCAATCCTTATTACATTATTGGAATGCTATGTGGATGATCTGGTGGTCAAATCTCTCCAGTGACAGGACCATCTCAAGGATCTTGAGAAAGTGTTCGACTTCCTCTGTTCCTGCCACTTGAAGATGAATCATTTATGTGTGCTTTAAAGGTCACCTCTGGAAAGTTACTTGGCTTTGTTTTCAGGTACTGGGGCATCGATATTGACCCGTAGAAGATCAAGGCCATCGGCCAGATTCCTCCCCCGAGTAATATTCAGGAGCTTCGAGGTTTCCATGGCCACTTGGCCTAAATACACCAATTCATTGTGAATTTTTCTAGAAAGTTTAATCTCTTCTCTTGGCTCATGAAGAAGGGAACCACTTAGGAGTGGGACAAGTATGGCCAGACCGCCTTTGAGGAAATCAAGCAGTATCTACTCTAACATCTGTTCTTGATGCCACCCATCTCTGGGAAGCCACTGGTCCTCTATGTCACCGCACTGGAATGGTCCCTCAGTGCCTTTCTCTCCTAGAAGAACAATGAGGGGACAGAGAATAGCCTCTACTACCTCAGCTGCATGCACCTCGATATGGAGACCAGATACTCCCCCATCAAGAAGAGATGCATTGCGCTCGTGTTTTCCGTACAGAAATTGTGACATTACCTGCAGCACTATAAGCTACATCTGGTGTCCTGAGTAGACCCATTGAAGTATATCCTATGTCGTCCCATGTTGATTGGATGACTAGCGTGGTGGGAGGTAATCCTCTAGCATTTTGACAACAGGTTCATGCCTGAAAAGGAAATTAATGGACTGGCGTTGGCCGATTTCCTTACTGCCCATCCAACCGCCACTGACTGGTCCTTGGACTTGGATTTTCCCGATGAGGAAATCCTATCAGTCGATCAAGTCATCCCATATTAGAAAATCCACTTTGATGGTGCCTCCCAGAGCCCCACCGGTAGAAGGCTCAATGATCGTCGACTCAACAGAGTAGGCCTGGGTATCATTTTTATTACCCTAGCACAAGCCATTCTACCATATTCATTCCTACTGTTGGAAGGATACACTAACAACAAGGTGGAGTATTAGGCCCTCATTACTGGCCTCAATCTGGCCCTCGAGATCAACGTGCCCCATTTGCATGTGAAAGGGGACTCCGAGCTAGTCATTAAGTAGGTCAATGACGACTATGTTGTTAGGAAGACAGAGTTCGTACCATTTTTAGAATGCACTCTCCAGCTGATGGCCCAGTTCCTTTCTCATCCAGAGGTTACCCATGTCCCTCGGTTACAGAATGGTCGAGCAGATGCTTTGGCCAGCTTAGCTGCATCACTTGTAGAGCCCGAACAGGATGATATGATTATCCAGGTGGTACATCAGAGAGTCATAGTTCCTGTTACCCCGGATGGCAATGACGGTCCATAGGTAATCCATCTTACCATCGACACCTCTGCATCAAGACCCCCAGGTCATTCGGATGCAGTGATCGAAATGAGTGCCGATTGGAGGACACCCTTGGTTGAATACCTCCAACACGATAATATCCCGTTAGATCGGGCTGAGCACGAGAAAATACGATGCCACACACTATAGTTTACCCTCTAGAGTGGTCCCAGCCTTGATCCAATCCTCTATAAGTGTGGGTTTGATGGTGTTCTCCTCCATTTCATTCAGGGGGTTGAGATTCCACAGGTCATGCAAGAGGTTAAAGCCAGTTCCTGTAGTGCCCATCAGGTTGGGCCAAAACTATATCACTAGATCTGGAGATTAGGGTATTTTTGGCCCTCCATGATCCATGACTGCATAAAGTTCTCCAAGAGGATCCATTCATGCCAAGTTCATGCTAACTTTGTGCATCGGCCACCAAAGCCTCTCCACACTACCAAGTACTCTTGGCCCTTTGCAGTCTGGGGATTAGATGTCGTAGGACCATACCTACCGGCAACTGCTCGCCAATGCCAGTTCATCCTGACCACCATGGATTTCTTTTCCAAGTGGGAAGAGGTAGTTCTTCTCAAGGAAGTTAAGGCCCGTTCTATCATTGACTTCATGAGTTCCAATATCATCCATCAGTTTGGAGTTCCTCATGTTGTCCTCACCGATAATGACACCAACTTCCAAGCAGTCGAGTTGAGAAAGTTGTATGCCAAGTACAACATCTGCTCTAACCGTAACTCCTGATATCACGCGCAAGAGAATGGGAAAATTGAGGCTTTCAATAAAACGCTCTCTAACATCCTACAGAAAATGGTTGGACATAACAAGAAGATTTGTCCAGACAAGCACCCCAACGCCCTCTCGACTTATCGGACAATGACTCGTAATTCCACCCAGGTGACCCCATATTCCCTGGTGTACGGAACTAAGGTTGTCCTACCCATCGAGATTCATTTTCCCTTATTGTGCACAACGGTCTATGACCAGCTAGTGCTGGATAGAGCGGCTGAAATCCATCTAGCTGATTTGGAAGCACTTGACGAGAATAGGATCCGTGCCCTGCACAATCTAGAAAGGCATCAGAGCAAGATAGCTTGAGCCTTCAACAAGAAGGTTCGCCTCTGCTCTTTCCTGCATGGAGACTTGGTGCTGGCTCTGAGAACACCAATGATACCTGTTAGGAAACCACCCAAGTTAGAGTAAAAATGGGAAGGGACTTTCATTGTTCATAAGGTTTACCCCAATAGTGCATACTCCCGGGTGACAATGGATGGTGAGCATATAACTCCTCCCACCAATGCCAAGTTCCTCAATCAATACATTACCTGAGCCTAATGGTCCTACACAAACTTAAACTAGATGGTCCCACATGACCCTAAACTACCCTTTGGTCCTACACGATCTTAAATTGGATGGTCCCGCATGACCCTAAACTGTACGCCGGTCCCGCATGAACTTAAACTATCTAGTCCAGCATGACTTTAAACTGCACAGTCCAACATGACTTTAAAGTGCACAGTCCCACATGACTTTAAATTGTACCGTACCGCACGACGTAAATCTGTACACAGTTCTGCATGACATTAAACTACACCTTCAAGAACAATGTGTGGCTTGATTCCTATCCTTATGGGATAGGTAGGACCTGCCGAACATTTAGATTTCGGGTCCAACCCCATCTATTATAGATCTCCTAGTCACCAGGACCCTTGGCATGTTCCTTTCCATGAAAGGGATATATAGTTGTGGTACAGGGTAATTCCCTCCTTTGCGTTGGGTTTGTGACAACTGTGCCATGCCCCCTGATATTTTTCAATCTCTTTGTTCTATACTCATTTGTGTTAATTGGATGCTCTCAATTTGATCCCCTCGACCCTTTATAGTGGTTCGCCGATGTGTCCAAGATTACTCTGGTCTAGGACCTAGAGTGTCATATTCAACTTGGGCAAGTTTCCATTCACTTGTCAGGCTTCATGTTTTCCTTCATTTGGGCTTCCATTATCTTTGAAACCCAAAGGGACACCCAAAACAGCATGGATTCTAGGCCTAGGGGCTCTTCTACCAATATAGGCCAACGACCTTAAGGGTTTCAGACAAAAAATCGATACAAGTACCACATTGTGAATATGTCCAGTGGTCAATGCTCATTTGTTTGTCCCCATTTCAGGCTAATGCGATAGGGATGCTGTATTGAGAACATGTTCAGCAATAATCATCTTTCGCCATGCCACCCCCTTCAGGCCTTGAATGTTGGTTACATGATTCACATTATGTTCCACTCCATCATGCCCAGGTAGAATTTCGAAACTCCTGGCACTATCCCTTAGTGTACCTCCACATGTCAGGGGGACAAAGCTGCAATATGGTGTTCTTCGGGGCTCCCACGGTCCGAGCTCTAAGACTATAAACTAAGATATTCTCTAGGAGCTATGTGAGACTCAATTCTCATCCTCATGGGATATGTAGGATCACTTGGAAATCTCATTTCGGGGTCCATCTCAGCTAGGAGCTAGCTTCTTCTGCCCCTTATCCTCTGACCCTTACTGGCCTCTTGGCCCAAGGCTCCTTTCCCAGAGTTGCGCATAGTGATGATGGGGACCTCATCCTCATTCACGTCAGGTATGCTTTATTTCATCGTGCACATTCCTTCATGTCGAAGACATATGACTTTAAACTGTGCTATCTGGTCCTATCACATGACCCTAAACTGTGATAATATCGTCCCGGCCGCATGACGAAAAATGGCACTGCATTGTGATAACCTCATCATAGGGGACATCACATTGGGTATCGTTCATCTACTATACCATTTGTAAATGCCAGTATATGGATTGATTCCATTGGTGATACCGATATCCCTAGGTCCTCAGCTTGTCGCTTCAAAAAAAGCATCTACCCTAAAGGACAAACAAGATCTCTCAAATGCCACTCCTTTTAGTATGAGGGCCAGACCCGCACACCCCTTTCATCCTTTTCACTGGTACCTTACCGTGCCACCCCTTGGGGAACACATGATGATGTGGACCTCATCCTCATTCACGTCGGGTTGTATTAGTTACATTGGCATGTGTCTCTTGGATTCCTATTGTCCATGGTCCGAGATCTAAGACCTTAAACTAAGACCCTTTCCAGAACTATGTATGGATTGGTTCCCATACTTATGGAATACGTAGGAACACCCAGACATTTTGTCTCGGGTCCAACCTCAGGAATCACAAATCCCATCCTTTCTCGCTATCGGCCCCTTGGCATGACCCCTTGGGGAGTTGTGTGACTACAACATTTTCCCTGAAAAAGTTAAGGATGCCCCATAATGACATTGGGAAGTGACAACTCCCTCACCAAAGAGGTCCTATATAATAGTAGGAATGATCCATGATCAGATTAATGCACCCACCTAATGTGCTTCCACCAAAGTGGCGTAATTTCAAGAGTGTTGGATTCTGTTCGAACAAACCACCACTTCACCTACCACGCTTTTTGTACCCTTTATTCAGAACCTCATCCTCTTTGACGTCTAAATGGAACCCCTAACAGTATGGATGCTCAGATTATGGTCCTTTTCTATCATGGGCCAACGTTCTGGAAGACTGATGGATGATATTTTGAGTCAAGCCCCGTGTTTCGAACATGGTCAGTGGTCGACCCTCATTTGTTGTCCCCATTTCAAGCTAACTCAATAGGGACACTATGTTTCGAACACAGTCAACAGTTATCCTTTATTTCCATGCCCCTCCCAAAGTGTTCCAAATTTGGGGTAATGTGATTCAAATTTTTCATTCCTCTATGTTTGGACTGATTCTAATGCCCCTAGCATTGCCCCACTCATGCGCTAGAGCACCTTGAGAATATGATATATCAATTGGCCTAAGGTCCTCTTCCTTTGATCGGGCCTCCCTCTTCTCCTCAAAAATCCGGATTCAAATATTGAATGCTCGGAGCTTGGTTGATGCTCCCATGATCAAACAAAGTGATATTACGAGTATCCCTTGTTTCTCACATTGGGTATGGCCCACGTGAGCTTAAGAATGGATTGTTATTTATTTCGGGGTCATGGTTGAGCAAGTTAAACAAAGGGGACAAGTAAATAAATTTGTCCATACATACAGTTCAAAATAAGAAGTAGTAAGGTGAAATAAGTTTATGAGTTTGGCCAAAATAGGGCCCTTAAGGGTCGGCTTCCTGGATGGATTGTTCCAACTCCGCTACCTTTTGGATAGTGGCCTCCAGAACTGCTTCCTACCCCCTGAGGACCCTCCCTTCATCAGCAGCTATGAAGAGTTGTTCGCTGACCCTAGCCCATGCCCACGCCTATTCAATTTGAAGTTCAGTCATCTGGTGACTCACTTCAACTAGTTGCTCTTGGGCATCTTCCAGCTGGACCCTTAACTTCTCCACGAGCTCAGAACAGTTTGCAATGAATATCTCCTTTTCTTTCACATATTCGTCAAGGCATCAGACCTCCTGCTCCACCTTCAGAAATGCTCGGGTACTCCCCAAATCCTCCCGACACTGGGTGATGTCAGAGAACTAGCTGCTCTCACTCATCTTCTCATCCATGTAGTCACGAACCGTTAGGTGAAGGCGTTGAGAATCTGCCCCTCCATCACACAGGAAACGCATCCAAGTGTGGAGTGATCCCATCCGCTTCAGAAATTCCAATGAGGCTGACTGAGAAAACGCCTGATGCACTTCCACCATTTGCATCATGTCATCCGGCTCTCCACGGCCACTTCTGAGTCTGAATCATCAATTTCTTTGGGATCAGTGGGCCGATAAACATGAAAAACAGCCAACAGGATAGCAGCAGGGTCTTCTTCAGATATTCCTCTCAGGGGGTTAGGCTCTTCAGCATCTAAGACACCTTCCCATCTCACCTCAACCCTGGTGGCACCTTCGTCAACTTCTGACCTGCCCCGACAGCATCGCCACTGATGTCCACTACTCTTTTCTCACCAAGTTTCGGGGCCGACTCGGTTTGGGAGGCATTTCCTGGATAGGGCGGTACATTTACTATTGAATCAATCGTGGATGGTCTGGGCTTAGAAGCCTGATGAGCCTCGAATTCCGTATCACTGTACAAAAAAAGAGCACCCTAATCAATTGAGTTCTCCAATGGTAAGTACTGGTATCGAAGTAAGGAACTTACAGGAACCAAATGCATCAGACTCCAATGTTCTGGCCACTACAGGAGCCATCATAGTGGGGGATCCCTCAGTTCTCGTTAGTTCAATAATGGGTGTCGGTGCCCCGGCTTGTTCTATTGGCACTTCCTACCCTCCTTCGACTAGAGACTCTTGATCAGCACCGATATGCGCTTGAGTAAGATAAGGAGGGTGGATTGAGGATTGCAAAGAAAAGCAGATAAAAGGAGGAGGATAGATAAGGTTTGAATCATACCTCGAGTAGCTCAGTTATATCTATATAAGACCCGATGATCTCGCCACTCTCCCAAAGACTCCCTTGGTGGGACGCCACTTGAGACCCTTCACCTTCGGGCTACTCTTCTACTTCACCTTATCCTTCACCTTCTCCTTCTTCCTCCTCCTCTTCTATCTTGCAGCCCTCCGGCTCATCTTTGTTGTCATCATACTCCGACGACATCTTTTCAGGATCATGCTCCTGGTCGAGCATCACTTTCACCAAGGAAGATAACTCCACATGCCGACCCTGTTGGTGTGCGTGCATGTCCATGACCATAAGATATGCATGCTGATGATGAAAGTTCACTCTGTTGGCTATCCGAAAAAGCCCAACTTCTGGAAAATGGATCCCGTCTCGCACCATCTTTTTCCAAAGGGCTTCAGTACTCATCAACTACCGCAGGGTTAGCCAAGCTGACCATAGCACCAGGAAGATTGTATCATGATAATGTTGAGGCAGATATCTTATTTTTTTCATGGGAAGTTCTCTGGTCTCTATGTGGGACCCTCCTATTCTAGGCAACGAGGGCATAGCCATGCCATGCGACACCCCTGCTGCTGAAGTCCCTGCCTGTGCGGACCCTGTTGTCCGACGTGCTTCCGGTCTTCCCCCTCTAACTGTACTCTGCCTTCTCTCTCGCCACCCGGGTTCCACACTAGAAACCTTGATTTTCCGAACTCGCTTCCGAAAAATCCCCTCAGGGTATTCTATGGTCTAATGTTTAGCATACTCGGTTGAGAGGCCAACATCAACTCTGGTGGGAGGAAAGGTGATGATGTCACTGAATCCATAGGCCATGGAAATCAGCCACATTTGGTGAAGAATGCATGGATTCCTTTCTTCCCGAACATCTGTGTATCCATTTTTCAGCATCTTCTGGAGGCACCCAAACTGCCTGGAGAACCTGGAATACACGTAAGGCTCTCAGAAGATCTTCCCATCAATCTGAGCCATGAGCATCCCTCCTCTAATGATCTGGAAGTACTCCCTATATTCCAATGAGCCTTTCCCATTGTCTATCATTTGGCCAGTCAGGTTGGGGAATGGACTGAAAACGAAGTTGGCATGATTACTGATTTTGATCCTTACTCCCTCCTCATTGAGCATCATTAGCATGACCCCGACAAAGTTCAGTAGGGAAGGTCGCAGGCCATTACCTGGAGGACGAATGGCATTTCAGAAGGTATATCCACCGTAATGAGCCGCAACACAGCCATAGAAGATCTAGAAGGGGCCACAAATTCTCCTAGGTGACCCCCCTCTCAAGTCACATCTCAAAATGGAGTACAGATGAGCCAACACGAGGACCCCCAAATTGAATCTTTTGTTAGGATCCCTAATGCCAGCCATCACCAGGGTCGCTGGATGGACTCCCATCCTTGTGTTCCTCACTGGTAAGATCTACCCACTCAGGAATGTGGAAAAGAATCTGGAATACCGAAAATTAGGGTCCAGACTATCATTTATGTTGTAGCCCCATAACTGATAGTTCCTCGCCTCCAGGATCCTCCAGTACGATCCGCTCTTACTCCTCTGTGCTGCAGTTGGACACTGTCTCCCTCGTCCTGTCATCTTTATTTCCAGATCCCTTTCCCGGAACAGGCGAAACCAGTCCTTGTAAGTGATTCCCTTCTGGAAATCCTTGACCCCCTGCCTCTCCTTATCCATGTCCAATAAGTGCCATGTCAGCATGGGGGTTCTTGATCCATCTCCCCAGGTGCTCATTGGTGGGAGGAATTCATCATATTGGTGGCCCTCCAAAGGGATACCCCTGATGTAGTGAATTTCCCAAGGACTGATACCAACTTCCCCATGATGAAGTTGGAAGGTATTGGTATCGAGGGACCACCGATTGAACAACTCTATCCTAATATCATGCTGGTGGTAGAAGTGAAAGTGTGGCATCCGCACCACCTTGAACAATCCAATGTGTCGTAGCTCGACCCCAAATTGGTCACATGTATGGAAAAACCAGTACGCCCAGGCCCATTCACTGGTGAAGTTGCCTCCAGACCGCAGGTCCCAATCCTGTAGCCAACCTTTAGCCTCGTCAGTCACTCTCTGACAGAAGGTGCTTGTGTATAGGGCTGAGGAACTCCCTGTGATAGGGTCACTCCCTAAAATGGTCCTAGTCTTGGGATTCATGATGTAAACGTCCATATGTCTTTTTTCCTGAGTAGGATGACCATTTTTGGTGATGTTTTATCAAAGTAGGTCATCCTCACGGGTCACCCATGACCGCGGTGTATCAACTTCAAAACCCGGCAAAGGAACCTCCTCCAAAATACCAAAGTCCCATAGTGGCAGACTATTGGACTGGGCCTACTCCTTTTGGGTAGGGGTTAGAATATTGAAAAGGTTATGGTTATTGGAGACAACCCTTTTGGTGCCATAAACCTCAGGGTTGGCGACCATTTCAGCCCTTCAAGCAGCAGATTCTCCCTCACCAGCATAGTTTGTGGCCATCTTCTTCCGACAAGTGCTCGAGTAGCTGGCACATAATATGATAGGGTGGTGCGAAATATCAGCAACCATTGCAAAATATCAGAATGATGTGAGAAAAACCCTAGGTTTTCATGTAAAATGATGTCTGATGTCGATGGAATTGCATACAACTGGAGCGGTTTTTCACGCAGGGCTAGAGAAATTTTTGCACATGAGAGCTTGGAGCTTGTCACATGAGGAAATTTGTATGGAAAATGGGAACCATGATGTATTTTTATAAGCAGTTCCTGGTTTACGCGCATGCGCCAAAAGTGGATTCGATGTCCTCTTGGGTTTTGCGCGCTGCTCTAAGTTTTTAGAGCGTATAGACCCCACAGAGTTCTACATTTCAGCGTTTCCCTCGGAATCCAACCGTTGCGACCCCTTTCCAATCCGATTCCGAGGGGGGAATTTGTAGATGCTGAAAAATTCTCAAGGGATGAAGAAGGTTTCAACACGACAAAGTGAAGTCATATTCGGATCCGGGTACCGAGTTCGGGGGGCCTGGAGGAGTCGCGCAAAAAATATTCATAAGTGCATGAAAAAATATGCCCCACGCAGAAAGTTGTGGGATTCTCAAGAGTTCTTCGGCGTGGGCATATAATATTCCGTGCCCCCACCTCGCGTGGTTGACATTTCACGCCGCCGACATCGGTGCATAATTATTTCGCGCCGACCTATTTTTCGTGCCCCTGAACACATATAAATAGAAGGTGACCCCTTCAACTTCCGGGATGAAGAATTTGAACTGGATATCATGCACGAAATTCTCCTTTCGTGCATGCAAAGATGGATTTTAAGTTCAGTTATTTTCAAGCCATGTTGCCCCGGGGTCCACCTTTGTGCGAGATTCCCTTAGTTTAGACTGAATTCCAATCCCTTCGGGGTCCACCCCCTGCACGCAATCCCTTCCACTTGCGTGCAGGCCGACCAGTTGCGTGCAATCCCCTTTAATTTCACGCACCCCAGTCATTGCGAACAGTCTCTCCCGATTGCGCACAATTTGTAATCCTTGCCCGCAATCCTTTCTAGTTGCATGCAACGCCTCAACTCCATTAACGCATAATCCTCACTGATTTCGTGCTAGCCCGGTGTTATTCACGCAGGGCTACTTATTTCACGCGCAAGCCTCAAAGGTTGCGTGCAACTCTCTGGGACCCCTCACCTCGGTGCTTCCCATCTACCTCTTCACTTGTGTTCCCCGTACTCCTAGGGCGTACCTCTGCGCGTGTGTTAGATTCTCTTGTTATGGATTCCATTCGCGGGTGTCTCTCAGTCCTCGGGCATCCACATCATACAGCACCTTCCCATACGATCTTTTAGGTTCATAAGAAGTAACTTAAAAGTCCCTTGGACGGTTCTTCCCACAACGTTGCTTCGCCTCATGCTTCTTCACATAGGCACGCTAACGGCTATTGCTTTTTCACATAGCCACGCTAACGTGGATCCCCCAATGGTTCAATCCATAATACCCCCAAGCTATGGCGTTGCCTGTCTCCTCTCTTCACCAAGGTGTAGAGGGTACCAGTTATGTATGTCCTAGGGGTGCGGTTTAAACCCACCTCATTTGAGCCACAGAACGTTAAACTGTCAAGAACCATCATCCTCAGCACATGACATTAAAATGTGACCTCACTCCGTGCCTCGCATGCGGGGTCCCCCCACCTTGGACATTCTCCACGCCCACTCGTCTCCACGGGGATGGGATCACCCTTCAAATGGTATGATATCCTCCTTATTGGAGTGGTGTTTGTCAGTGGGGGAAGGGAACCCACCTTGGTGTAAGACCCTAGCTTTTCTTGAAGGAGGCAGCACCCCTACTCCTCCTTTCTTCTTTGGTCCCTACGGCCAGCGAAGGGTGTGATGGGGAACAATGCTCCTCCTTTATTCGATCCCAAATCCCTCTCCCACTGCACTTTGTCTCCATTAGGCCTCCATCATGGAGTAAGTCCTGACTTCTCAGGCTGCTAACCATGAATAAGCCTCTGCTTCCTCTTTGGGCCATTACTCACACATAAGCCCCACCCCACTTCCCAGAGACGAACCTTTCATGACGTGATCAATGGGTCTCTGCTATCTCTTTTTTCTCACGCCGAGCATGACTCACGTGAGCTTAGAGTGAGCACCGACCATGAAAAACACCTTGGGCTGCCTTAGAGTTTAAGCCCCACACCATTACCCGAACTACGAGGAATTTGATCCATGTCAAGGCATGGTACGTAGGAAGTCTCCACAAGGTTCAATCCCACAACCTGGTCATTCTGACCATCTTCACGTCGGTTCAACAACACCTTGGTCCGCCTCAGAGTGTAAGCCGCACACCATTACTATAACTATGAGGGATTTGATCCATATCAAGGCATGGTACGTAGGAAGTCTCCACGAGGTTCAAGCCCACCACCTGGTCGTTCCGACCATCTTAACATTGGTTCACCAACACCTTAGACCACCTCAGAGTGTAAGCCCCACACCATTACCCAAACTACAAGGACTTTGATCCATGTCAAGGTATGGTATGTAGGAAGCCTCTACGAGGTTCAACCCCACCACCCGGTTGTTCCGAACATCTTCACGTCGGTTCACGAACACCCTGGGCCGCCTCAGAGTGTAAGCCCCAAATGATGCCATTACCTGAACTACAATGACTTTGATCCATTCCAAGACATGGTACATAGGAAGCATCCACGTGGTTCAAGCCCACCACCCAGTCATTCCGACCACCTTCACGTCAAGTTAGCCCCCGTCCCACATGACGTTAAACTGTATCCACCACCCTGGACTATGAAGACTTTGATCCATGTTAAGGCATGGTTTGTAGGAAGCCTCCCTAAGGTTCAAGCCCACCATCCATCAGGACTACAGGTCCCCATTCACTCTGATCCACCCATTCTATACCGAACTACGTGGACTTTGATTCCCTTCCATGGGGATACGTTGGAAGCCTCCGAGAGGTTCAATCCCATCACTCATGTCTCATCCTGATCTCTCCCTCAATCCTATGAGTCTCGGGAAGCTAATGCCCCAACCCAGAGGTTCCATTTCTTCTGGGTCCCATCTTTGCATCCATTCTCATGGGTCACCTCCTCATGTGTCCCATCGTCTCACCGAACTACGTGGACATTGATTCCCTGCCACTGGGATATGTAGGAGGTCTCTTCAAGGCTCAAGCCCAACTTCACTATCGCCCTTGTGATGGTCCCATTTCATTCCCCCTCCACTTAATTCATCCATCCATCATACACCCTGAACTCTTACCTAGGATTCCACGTCCCGATAAGGTCATATCAACCTGCCCACATCTGTATTCCCCTTAAGGGGTGATGACTACTTGATCCACTCTAATCAGGGTTCTGAACATTTCGATTCGTCTCTACTGGATGTTAAACTTGTGGAATACCCTGTGTTAAACATGGGAAGCTGAGGAAAACCTCAGATACATGCCTATGTCATACGATTCCCCACATTCAATGTGGGATGCCTTGGGCTTCCCCACCCTCGAGAATCCCTGTAATAAGGGAAAAAAGACAAACACACCAATCCCCCAACATCCAGACACGCCAGTGATGCCCAACATGACTACTCCGCTAACCGAAGGTTTCTGCCCTGAATGGACCCCTTGGAAGGTCCGAACAGAAGTAGTGTAATTAACTGGTGTCCATGAAGATATGGCTCCAGGAAGAGTTTGACGAACAATGACTTAAGTCTATGAGGGAGACCCGGACTAGGTGACGATCTCCGAGGATGAATCCATGGAAGGAAAAACCGACATACCATCATCCCATTTCAATCAAGGAGAATACATCCTTGAATAAGAACCAGATGCCACCCGCCTTTAGAAAAAAGAAATGCGGGGAAACAGTTGCACGCCCTCGACAAACGGATGCACGCACCCCAACGAACACATCAGAAACAACACTCCAGGCTTGTCAGACAAACCATGAGGACATGTTTGGAATGAACTCAAGACATTTCAATAATACACTCAACACATTTCAGATATAGAGCCTCTAACTTGTCAAGTATGTTAGTCAGAAACCTTTGGAAATGGAAAAGTTTTCCATTTGACATTTAGACATACCCCAAACTGAACTATGAAGACTCTGATTCCTGTACAAAGAGGATACATATGACACCTTCCGAAGGCATGAGGTCCAATGGATCACCACCCCCTGTAAGTACCTCCATGTTTGAAATATTATTCACTTGTGGGACTAAAATACCCCCTAAGTCTACCTTCAATAAACATCAATTAGTAGACAATAACTGTGCTCGTGCATGGGAATCCCTTTATGTGTAATCCCTACTCATTCCCTCAGGTACCTCAAACACAATAGCAGGTTAGGGAAGTATTGAACTACTATAGCTCTAATACCAACCCAAATAGGATGAATAGGATGCCAACATATTTCCCAAGCTTCATGTGGGTATTCACCATGGTGTAATACCCTCCATATCTCAAAAACACTAACCCATGGGACCCAAAAATATCCTATGAATTTATAATCATTTATCATCCATTAGTAGATTGGGAGTATTATTGTACTATGAGAAATCATATTACTTATATGATAAAGATAGATAGGATGTCGTACTAAAGCATAAGTTGCACATCAAACACTTAATTTAGGATTTCTTAGTGCATAGGTCCTATATCCAAATAAAATGAGTTTAATTACATAATATCCCTTGTTTCTCACACTGTTCGTGAATCACATGGGCTTGTGGATTTGTAATGATCATATCACTATCATCATGAATTCCCTCTACTAAGGGAGTCCTTAGTGTGTAAGACCTATTTAGTGACATTATATGATTTCCCACATATAATGATGTATGCCTCAGTGTAACTTCTAAATTATTTTCTATACTGGTAAAATGAAAGGAAATAAGCCTCATGGGAATTAATTATATTTCACCACACATTGGTGGGTTGAGGGATAATATATTTATGATGATTCAGATTCTCATTATAAGCAGGATTCATGGGATTCAATCCTAAGCTATGAGGTCCATACATGGTCCCCAACATCCCTCGTAAATTTCCTTTAAACATGATGTTAAACTCTATGTCTCAGGTTTAAATGAACTATATCAGCTTTGGTGCCTTTTATAAATGAGATATATAGAATAAGTGATGAAGGTTCACTCCCATTCTCAAAACACCAAATTCCTTCCTAGATGGCTGTAAATACTATAGTACCATATTATATTATTTCAAAATATATGTTTCAATAATTCGGTAAAAATTATTGGAAAATGGATGTTGAATCTTGGATACACACATATTGCCTCATTAATGGATCCCATTATCCTATAAAATTATTTAGATACCATCAATTTTATAAGGGTAATCGGACCCATATTGGGATTTGGAGGGCATTTATGAACATATATTTAATTTATAATAGAGTCTGGAAGTAGTAAATAATTCCCACAAAAGGGTGAGATTAGATGAACCTCCCATACTCTTGACCAATTTAAGTTCTTATGTGTCATTGGGCTTGAACCCAAAAATGATGACCTACCTATATAAACAATGTCTATACCTTGTTATTGATATGGTATCCATTCAATGTTTCGAAGAGATGAAAATAGTGAACCTATTGAATTAGTGCGAAACTATACTCAAACACCCCACATTTAGTCCTCAATCAGGAAACAAATTTTGTGAACCCAGTATCAGTGTAAGAAATTATAGAATAATTTGATAATTATATGCATTAGGCCCCTTTTATCTCAATCCAATTACACCATCACATTTCAGAAAAAATGGTGAAATTGATGTAAATATTCCAAATAAAAAAAACTATTGGTTGATTATAGGGTTGGATATTTTCTTTGGTATCCCCTATGAAAACAAAAATTGTATGCCTGTTGTGAAATCCTTCATAATTAGGGCTCCCATGAAATAAGTCAACTCTAACAATGAGATATCCATGTGAGAAAAATTTATATATTGGGAACATTAAAGGAAAATTGTGTTACATGTGAATATATTATTGAGGATTTTGTATACATGAGATTATTCACTAATCATTGAGCTTGTTCTTTTATGCCTTTGTTTCCACAAACACTTCTCTCACAAACAACAACTTGACTCATGATCTTGTATTTATCAAGAGAGGGTTATAAAACCTTAGCTATTATAGTAACCTTTGAATGTGAAATAATGACCTCATCCACATGAAACATTCATATCTAGGTAGAGAAAAAAATGGATTAGGAATACCACAGAGATGTTATGATCTCTCCCATATTGGATACATGTAAGGGTATAAGGAAACTAGAGATAAAAGACTATCCCATTCTAGGAAAGATGAAATGAAAGTAGTGGAAATTTTTTCCACCACTTATCACTTTGGAAGCTTATATTCAATTCATGTTAATCATATCCTTCCATATTTGAGGAAGGTGGATCCAGAATTCCACTACAACTCTGTCCTAGTTCAAGATGTTCCTAGGAGGAATCTTATCAGTCACCAAGTTCATCATGGCAATTCCCCTCAGTCTCCTATTGAGAGAACTACTTGGAGACTTTCCACCATGGAAACTCGTGCACTGGTACTGAGGAGGTATATCTAGGTGTGTAAATATATGGATATTTAGGATTGGGTGCATATACCCACTTCCTTGGATAAATCCTATCAACATATCCTGATAGTATCTTGTGATGAGGATCATATCCCTGCTCACTTAGATCATGTCTATAGGAATAATCTTGTATAAATAACGGGGAAGAAAAATTTCATTTCTCCCATTCCTAAACCCATCAAGATATTCTGATGTCACAAGGATGAAAGGATTGAACATATATCCCCACCTCAAATTAAGAAATTTTCATGTATATATTAGAGAATGAAAATGTGTAGTCCCACATTCTAGCACACAGTTTTTTAAAGTGTCACTACATTATTGATACATCATAAGAGCTCCAGTGGAATATTCCAGCACTAGTAAAGATACATGGTCATTCACATTTTCTTATCCTGATAACCAGAGTGGCATATCACCAGGATTTGTTCAAACATGTGTCTAATTTGGAGCAAGATCACATTCTTGCACTCATACTGTAGGATTATTGGCATATTCCATTTAAGTAAGATTAATAGGATCCAGATCATATTCTTATTCAAACATGTGATCACCAACTCAATTTAGAAAATTTCTTAGGTAAAGTTCACATTCCAGTCAATAAAGACTGATAGAATACACAAAATAATAGGATCGAGCTCATATTCATGTTCTGACCAGGGCTCACCAACTTAGTTTTTCACTTTTCACAGGATAGGAACATATACCTATTGAACATGACTATAAAAATTATAAAATATCATAGTATAAGGCTCATATCTCTACTCCAACCAAGGTCCTTTACTAAAATATGGTGGCCACCTCATAGCATGCTCATATCCTTATCAGTGGAGATACTCAAAATATTCTTGCAACTCATATAATCTATTACCATATCCCAACATTTAGTGATGAAAAACTATACCGTAATATTTAATAGGATTCACAAGAGGATTGATATATCCCTTATACCATTATATAGGTCTGTCAATATAATTCATCAGGGAATTCATATTTAAATTAGGCTCACATCCCCACATCATCCATGATTGACCAGCATATTCCAGCAACCATCCACATACAGGATCGTATTACTAAAAATAATAAAAAATCTCACACGAATACTCAAGAATATTCTACATACTAGATTAAATCTCTGAAGCACAAAATAGTTACCAACATGTTTCTGAAACCATCATGTTGCAGGCTCATATCCCACCTCAACCCCAAAAGGCGGGTTAACATATTCTGGCCATGACATCAAATCAAGAACATATCTCTGATCCACTCAATGATAATTTCCTTTGATCTATTCACTGCATATCTACAACACCTCAGGGGTCCAAAAAACTTTAAAATAAATAAAGCATTGATCACTACTTCGATATTCATACTCAATGTAGCGAAGATATTGATTACAGGGACTCTACTCTTGAAATTTTTCATGGTCAACCTCCCTATGATGATATCTATCTCCTTGAAGGAAATACTCCCATTTCCAATAAAAACTTTTATAGAAGGATTCCCAAAACTCCATTTCCTTAATATATAATGGTTCTCAAAATGCCATGGATTACCATATATAGTTCCCTATCACATATCTGCAGTAGTTCACTGTGGCCAGTAGGTGAATAAAAGAAGCAACCTTTGGGCTCTCACATAGTGGTGGCCAATAAATATGATGAAGAAGAGAGAAAATGGATATATAGAGGGAGTTATTCAGAATAAACCACACAATAATGTTGTCTACCATCTCCCCTTACAACTATGAGATCCCAAATGATCTAGAGAAGGATTTTATTTCTTTCCTACACAAATTTATGTGGGAAACCCATCAATGGTTAATGGATAGAAACCTCCCCTACATAAAATTCAAGGGTCACCCTTAGATCATACACATAGTCTATTCTCAAATGAACATGTCTTCTATTTCCATGGATCGGTACCCAAAACTAGAAAATCAACGCGAAAATCATCAATATGCTTTCTTTCATTTCACCGTAACTCTTTCACAATAGATCACCAAGGCCTCCTTAGATATCTGTTTATGACGATGGAGTTCTTGTAGGGTGTCATACTTCACCAAATCTCTAGAATTGTATAACTCTATATATATAGAACTATGTAATGTCATAAACTTATGATAAATCAGTTGAGTGGAAAATGCACACACCAGTTGGTAAATACCACGAGATTAACTTTCTTTGATGGTGTAAATATTGCATGTAAAAATTAAGAGAGATGCCAATATACACGTATGATGGGACCTTATAAATAATAGGAATGAATTTTAGGCATATAATATTATGTTGTAGACTGCCCAAAAAATTAACATTGAATGTGAATAACATCATAGTCTTCCATTAGTCCCAACTCATGCATGAGCAAAATTGTGCTCAATAAAATGGATCTCAACATAATCTACAATAACAACGATCCATGAGAGAAACTAACCCACATGTATGGGGACTTTTTACAAACTTGTAACATCTAGGAACCGAAAACCACTCAACTGGTGCCCCATACCTAGTTGGTCACATGGACTCAAGTGAATTTCCCCAAACTCCAGAGGCTTCCAACTAGAACTGAAGTCCTAGTGTGTGATAGTGGGGAATATATGCCTTCATTAGCAGAGTGTGACAGAGCGGAACAAATATTAACAATAACGGAAGTAGTAAACACAATGAAACTAATTTAAGCAACAGAAGACTGAAAGATACAGATAAACACGAGTCATATAATATCAAAGTGATGATGCATGTCACATGTTCTATGAAAATAGTGAAATCAAGAAACACTTCAATCAGGTACAATACAATACCAAAGTATGGTAGCACAAAAAGAAACTCAGTAGCATCACAACCCTTGGATTGGTCCCATGCCCTTCTACTCATAAGCAGTAATCAAGTACCTATAAAAGGTCCATTACCCATATTGACACCTATAGAAATATAGTCTATTGGGGCCTAAAAACATTACCCAAATAGGGTGTTAGAAATAAATCCTTATTGGAAACCACCTAAGGTCTGTGCGAATCTATCAGTGAGTATATTCAACTGTATTGAAAAATAGTGAAATGCAGTAAAATATGAGGTACTAAATAGTAAAAAATTCTACAATTAATGGAATTAATTTATAAAGTTCATTACATCCATTAGAAATTAAATTACCTAGGTCATTGGAGTATCAGAATTATTCTTAAGCCTAACATCCCCCACAACATAGTAAAAACAATAGAAGTCACTGAAGACCCTTTAAACAAGTAAGTGAATATTGAATCCAGGACTATGCTTTGTCCTGGAAGACATTTCACAATTCATTCTATTTAATTATTTAAATTATAACCCAAGTTTGTTCAACAGATTCCTAATCTATAATTCTAGTATCACTTCATGTTCAATTCTACTGACATCTTGTGAGTTCGTTCTCAGAGGTCCTACGTGGGAGCCTCGGGTATCACTATAGATGTTGGTATAAGTTCATGTGAGTCCATCATTAGTGGTCCTATAAGGGATCCCCAAGTGTCACTCAAGGTGTATTATAAGATCCTATAAATTTATTCTTTCCTCGGTGGTCTTGCTAGGGAGACAAAGTGTCGCTAATGACATATAACTCAAAATCCTCATGAGTCCATCCATAGAATTCTAAGCTTAACACATGTGTCACCCAAGGTTCAAGGTACAATAGTCTTCTGAGTATGTTCATAGTGTTCTAAGCTGAAACCATGTATCCCCCAATTCTATTTATCATTTAATCATTAAAATTCCATAAAACATTACAACCTGCTCAAAGAAGAAAAATTGTTTCATGGGAAAAGGGAAAAAAGAATCCCAAATCCATAATCGAAACACTTTTAATTAATGACAATTGCAATTCCATATAATAACCCTGTTAATTTCAAACAACCTTATAAGGGAAACGAAGGCATTCCCATAGATATCCTAGGTCAGAATTGATAAACAATAATTATCTGAGGGAAACGCACGCATAGGATGGAACTTAGTGAAATAAAAAATCCCAACATGATTTAATTCATTGAATTAATTAGATGAACAACATTAGGTAAAAATAAAGTTTAATTTCCTTTCATGGTTTCACCCTTAACATGGGTGTGCATAATAAATGAACATATAAACATATCAACAGTTAACGAGAGGCACAAGGCCACCTACCTCATTGTAGTATGACTCTCCTCGTCTATCATCATCCATAAAGTCAAGATAGAACAATATAGATCTACAAAACAAGAATATTCACTCAATATTAAATAACTCACTTAAGAGAAAAAAAATCACCAAGAACAGGTCAAGATGAATTGAGCACTCTCCTAGAGGAATCCAAAGGATTCAACGGTGTTTGAATCAGCTTCCAAACTTTAAAACAGGAGAATAAATTAGTCTCGGAACTACTTGTTCATCCACCGAGTGAACCTTCTATCCAAATGGTATAAGGATGAGGCTACTTTCCATTTTAAGACAAAAAAACAAAATAAACAGTGTTTAAGATGATATACATGGTGTGTATATCATTTAACTATTCACCTACCTGCCGAATTTCACCTACATGCATTCTAGGACCTTCCAACAAGACTACGCGTCAAGTACTTGAAAGTGAATAGTGTGTACTTTTTTTCCTTTCTTCTTTTCCGACATTCATACAGACCATGTATTCCCATCATTCGTGGCCAAAACTACATGTCCTATACTTTGTATTACATGGAATTTAACCCAAAGTCAAGACGTGTGACCGTATGATTCTAGTACATGTCTTGTTTTCCCTTGTTTTCTCAAAAATAACTTATAGGAAAATAAGAAAAGAAACTCATACATCCATGTAAGAACTGGGTTCTTACAAACATCCCCCCTAAAAGAAATTCATCCCCGAATTTCCACTCCAAGGGTGGAGAAGATATATCTGAGAATAAATCTGGCCAATGAGTACGTACATTGGCCTCCCTCTCCCAAGTCTCATCCTGTACTCGGTCATGTTGCCATAAAAATCGTACGAGAGGAACTGACCGGCCTCAAAGAAACTTCGTGATCCTGTCAACTATACGAATCAGACTCTCCTCAGAGGATGTCTCAACCTGAAGCTCAGACCCCTCAGGCTGAAAAACAAGAGATGATTTTGAGTGATAGAGGTGTAGCTAAGATACATGGAAGACGTCTTACATGGCTCAATACCTATGAGGTAACTGTAACTGATAGGATACCAGAACGACTATCTCCAGAATCTCGAACGGACTGCCGTATATCGGTGAAATCTTACCCTATCTCTGGATCCTCTTGTGTCCCAACCTCAGTGCAACATATAGGAAAACATGATCCTTGACCTTTAACTCTAATGGTTATCTAAAAAAATCGGTGTATGATTTATGTCGAGACTATGCAGTAACCATTTTCATCTAAATTAATTGAACCTACTCAGTAGTCTCCTAGACAAGACGAGGTCCCAGCATAGCTACCTCTCCTACCTCCCACCAACATAGGGGTGATCAGAATGGGCTCATGTATAATGCCTCATATAAGGCCATATGAATTTTAGAATAGAAGCTACAATTATAAGAGAACTAAACTAGGGCTATATGTCTCTCCCAAGAACCCCCAAAATCTATGACACATGCCCGAAGTATGTCCTACAGTGCCTAAATCATGCACTCGAACTGGCCATCTGTCTTGGGTGGTATGTTGTGCTCAGAAAGACCTGTGTACCTAAAGCCCTCTGTATCCCATAGCATAAATGAGAAGTAAACCTTCCATCCCTATCTGAAATGATTGAATGTGGAACCCCTTGTATTTGTACAATATTATGGATATACAACCTCCCATGTTCATCAACACTGAAGGTTTCCTTGATCGGATAGAAATGTGAAACCTTTGTGAGCCTGTCAACAATAACCCTACTGCATCATTTCCTCTCAACACCCTCGATAAACATGTCAGAAATCCATTGCGATATCATTCCATTTCCACTCATAAATGGGTAGCTGCTATAAAATTCATGCAGGTCTTTGGTGTCCCGCCTTCACCTAGCGATATGTGGGTAAACTCATGAAAAAACTAGCTATGTATCCCTTCATACCTGGCCACCAATACTGACGATGTAAATCCTGATACATATTGGCGACACTAGGATGAACAACACATACAGAGGCATAAAAATCCCACATCATCTCCTTGTATATGTCCATTGGAACCCAAAAATGTCCATGGATATGAAAGATCTAATATTTTCATACCATCAATCAAGGAGGAGGGTCCTCACCTACCAAAACCACCCATAGAACTAGTCTTTCAAAATATAATAGATGCCTCATCTAAACTCTATCAAGTAGGGTATAGGTAACAAGAAAAGATGAAAGAAAAATATATCCTTGTCTATCATGAACTTCTAGATGCATCTCAAAGAACAACGCTACAACCTTACTCTCACTGCTGGCCTCCTGCACTGCCTATATATGAGTCCACATACTTAGTGCATCAACCACTTCATTGCCTTTTCCAAGCCTATAAAAAAGTTCCAAATCACAGGACTGAAGGTATTCCACCCACCTTCGATGTCTCAAATTCAAATCCCACTGAGTAAAGATATACTTGAGATTTTTTTGGTATGTCTACACCACCAAATTATCTCCCAATAATTAATGTCTCCAACAGCACTAGTCATTAACAACCATAGCTAACTCCTCATTGTGCATAGGTTAATTCCTTTCATGTGGCCTCAACTACCGAGACCCATACACAACAACTCGATTCCCTTGCATAAGCTATTCTCCCATCCCAATACCTGATGCATCACATTATATGGTGTAAATCTTGACCGAAACTAGAAATATTAGTATCAGCACTGAATTCAAATTCCCTTTCATCTCTTAAAAGGCTATATCACAAGAATTTGACCACACAAACTTCATACTCTTCTTAGTCAAGCCCGTCAGTGGTGCTTCCAAGCATGAGAAGACTGATATAAAATGACTGTAGTAACTAGCTAGCCCCAAAAAATAGCACACCTCAAAAAAATTCTTGGGCTTCTCCCAAGTGTCTACTAATCTCACCTTCTCTGGGTCTACTGATACTTCTGTCTCTGAGATGACGTGACTGAGGAAGTGAATCTGATCCATCTAGATGTGGCATTTTGAAAGCTATGCATATAACTGAATCTCTCTCAGTGTATTAAAAATTATCTCAAGATTCTTAGCATGGTCATGTCGATTGTGAGAATACACCAAGATATATTCCACAAAAACACCACAAAAGAATCTTGGTGATAATGGAACACTCAATTCATCAGCACCATGAAAACTATTGGTGCATTCGTGAGTACAAATGGAATAACCAGGTACTCATATAGACCATACCTGATATTAAAGGATATATGAGGTATATCTTCTAGTTGAACATATACCTGGTGATATCCTAACCTTAAGTAAATATTAAAGAAAACTCAAGATCCTCGAAGCTGATCGAAAAGATCATCTATCTATGGAAATGTATATCTATTTTTCATCGTCATCTGGTCCAGTTTTCGATAGTCCATGCATATCCTAATGGTACCATCTGTCTTTTTGAAAAAAGGATAGGTGAACCCCAAGGAGAAGTACTGGTTCAGATAAAACCCTTAGCTTCCAGATCTTCCAACTGCCTCTTGAGATCTTGAACATCCATTGTATCCATCCTGTAAGGAGGAATGGATACCGGTGATGCTCCTGGAACTAGCTCAATATTAAACTGCACCTCTCTGACCGAAGGTAATCTTGGAAAGTTATTCATGAAAATTTCTATGAAATGATCATCAAATGGAGGGAAATCCGCCATACATGTTCCCTAGTCATCCAGATATAAACTCATAATCTGGGCTATCATCCCACCAAACCAATGATGCTCGGTTCCAGATCGGCTCACATGTACATCCCATTCACAATTATATAGAAACTATCCACCTTCTAGTGACATATGAGTCACCCTGTGGCGATATAAATTGACAAAGGATTGAAAAAGGATAACTAGTCCATTTTGAGTATGACATCAAAGTGTGTCATCTCCAAGACATAAAAAACCCAAAAGAAGTGACACCCACCAACATCAAGGGGACACTCCCTACACTAACACACACCTTTCGTTCATATTCCTAATGGAGTGTCTAGTATCATAACATCGTCAAAAGTAAAAACACAGAGTCCAAGTATCTCTAAAAATAGTTGATATGAATCTATGAGAAACCCCTATATGGAAAATTTCATAAGATAAAATAGTGGTGATTAGAATATTACCTATGATGGTAGAAGGTCTGAGGTCCTTATCATGTTCGGTCTATTTTACTACATATGTTAGGCTTGTACCGCAGCCCTGTGACACAACCTGGATACCATGAGCTAACCCACCCTATTATTGCTGAGATCTCGGGGTCAGGCTACCACGACTATGACCCCCATCTTAGCCTGAACTCCCAGAATTACTAAAATTACCTGTCTTAGGAGAAGTTACAGACCCTTCTCCTAAATTTGGAGTCCGTGAAAACCCCTATCGCTAGCCACTGGTGGAAATGTCCAGTATAAAGGTTGTAGATGGCCCATCCTGATGTAATCATGGCACTCAATTGGGTCCTTCATGCATTGGGGGATCATATTGTCCATAATACCGCACTGGTATCACCTCACCTGATTATCAGAAGAATGGTTCTGACTATTCGGGTCACCGCGAGAGAACTCTACATGATGCTCCTTCTTTCCAGTTGACATAGTAACAGAAATCAGTGTCGAACTTCCCTGACTCGCACCACTAGATTCCACAAATTCCTCTTGCTGAGCAGTTCCTAGTTCAAGAAAGTAGAGACTGAAGGAAACCTAAATCCATTAAGCTTTGATCAGATTTCGAACATGAGGCCGTCCTCGAATTGTCTACCTTTCGATACATAATCACCCATAAAAATAGGTTCAAAATGATGAATCCCAGTAAACCAAGCAGAATAATCAATAACTAATAGTGTTCCCTACTCAGGTGCATAAACTATCAAGCTCGGTCATCCCTCAACATCTCAGGAAAATAATATTCATAGAAGGATGCCTGAAATCCTTCCCATGTCATATCCCGATGAGGATCTTCTTGGGTGATAACATCCAACCATATCTTGGAATAATCACAAAACATATATATCATGAGCTTTCCCTCCTCTCAAGAAGTGTCTCAAGTGCTGGACGATGGAAAGAATGTACTCCAACCATGATTATATAGCATGTGGTCCTCCATCCCCTAAGAAAGTAGGTAGATACTACTACTGGAGCACTCATGTATGCTCTGCCATAGACGTGGTAGGCTTTGATGCTCCCTGAAATGTTTTCATAAACCACATAAATCCATCACAAAACTGTAAATATGCACCTAAATCCTATATAATATCTGGTACCATGACTGTCATGTTTGGAGGATCCACTGGTATCCGATGGACTACCACATCCGGGGTATGATCATTGCCACTCTCCTGGCATATAACTCGAGGTCTTTGTTGCGGCATGAATCTACATAGTCAGGAACATGTCTACGTTCGATCTCATTGTCAAGGTTTTCCATTCAAGAGTGCCAAAACAAAATAGGAAAATACATAAAAAAATTCTGAAATGGACTACATGGCATGTAAAATGATTACACAGTGTGTACCCATAGTCTCTTACATGGTAGTGTTCTACCTCCGGCCTAGGTTTGTATCAACCCTATGTACATGGAGTGTTCCACTTGCACAATGCATGTACAAAAATCTATCCTCCTGGCCATGTGCCCCACAGAACCAGGTCCACGCAGGTTTTGCCTAGGTAGGCTACATGGCGTGTACTAAAATCACATAGTGTGTTCTAATAAAAACTCAACAGCCCTATTTCCTCTCAGATGGCAAGTTACATGGTCAGATACTACATAGCATGTATGCATAGTACACAACATGTACGCAGAGTACATAGAATGTACTCAAGAAAAGTATTTTTTCCCCGAATAGAAAGAACACATGTCATGTGTTCACATAACCAAACACCGTGTTGTCTGGGTTTCTGGACATTAATGTTGTACCCCACACTCTTTGATTTTCATGATCACAATCACTTTCATATGTGTTTAACTTTGTTTTTAAGTGTTGTGGATGATAGGCAAAAGATTGCCAAAGGATTGGCCCAAGAATGGACAAGAAATGGACTGAAATTCAGTCCACCGGCCAACCGGTGTGATAGCACCGGCCAGCCGGTGGAACTGGCAGAGGGATTGCCCACTGCCAGGTTCCACCGGTCGACCGGTGGCTCTGTCACCGGTCGACCTGTGGCACCCAGCCCAAATAGTATTTGCTACTGTCTTGCCACCGGCCAGCCGGTGGCTCCTCCACCAGTCGACCGGTAGAGCCTGGATCAAGACTCTTCTTCTCTACCAAGGCACCGGCCAGCCGGTGGCTCTGGCACCGGTCAGCCGGTGGACCCTGGACAAGAATCCTATGCCTTTTTGCACACACCGGCCAGCCGGTGGGACTGTACCGGCCAGCCGGTGGACACAGTCAAACTAGCCGTTAGGCTGTTGACCAGCCTGCCCACTTGGCTCCCAACGGCTCTTTTAGCCTCTCCAACGGCTCCGAAGCCTCCCCAAGGGTTCCATGCCTATAAATAAAGTCCAAGGAAGCCCCGGACATCTACCGGAACTATACGGAAGCCCACGGACATATTTTGCATCAATTGGCCAACCTCCGGCGACTTCCTCCAAGGGAACCCCAAGTGCTCCAACAACTTCCACATCCAAGGAGCTCCTTCAAAGAAGCTTGGAAGCAGCCTTCAACTTCTCCAATCATCAAAAGCGCCCAAGGCTTCTCCTCAATTACGGGTTTTATTGTTTTATTTTTTATTAGCTTTAAATTTGGGTTTGTGCCTACAAACCCCAAACTCTTTCTCATCCCCATTTCTTTTGGGTTCTCACACCACCATTAAGGTGTGAAGAGGTTTCTTCAAGCCTTTCCTTTTAAAAGGCTTGTGTTTCGGTGAGCTAGCCTTCACCCGTTAAAAAGGCTAGTGGGTTCTTGCTAAACCATCAAAAGCAAGTGGGTTCTTGCTAAACCACAAAAAGCAAGCTGTAATAGGTCCTAGTGCTACCTCAAAGCCTAGTGGGTTTCTTGCTAAAACCATTGAAAAGCAAGCGGTAGGAATCTCTCAACGGTTGAGTTGGGAGCGGAGACGTAGGCCGGGTTTTGGCCGAACTCCGTTATCAATTTTGTGTGTCTTGCCTCTTTTATTTCCACTGCACTTTACTTTGTTTTTTAATTTGTTAATCAAGTTTTTTTAAAAGGCAATTCACCCCCCTCTTGCCATCATTCCTCGTTTGTTCCGGCCCAACAATTGGTATCAGAGGGCGTATTTGAATAATTCCCTAACCGGTTTCAAATTAAAGATCCTATTTTTTTTTGATGGCTTCTACCGCTTCTTCCTCTCAATCCCCCGAAGGACATTCTTTGGATCGTGCTCCATTCTTTGATGGAGCCGATTATACTTTTTGGAAAACCCACATGTCAACTTTTCTTAAAAGCATTGGTTATCCTATTTTTAGAATTGTCATGCATGGTTATACTCTCTCTAGTAAAGATGAATCTCAATGGACCCCCGTAGACATTGCAAATTTCGAGCTTGATGGCAAAGCCATGAATGCTCTACATTGTGGGTTAGATCGTAATGTTTTTGATCATATTTCTTCTTGCTCTACTTCACATGATATTTGGAAATATTTAGAGCTAACCCATGAAGGTACTAGCATGGCTCAAAAGCAAGAACCCATTCAAAAGCTAGAACCCGATGCAAAATCCGTACCCGCTTGCCCACTTCACAAGAAAAGGGCCAAGAAAAAGGGGAAGAAGAAGGCTTCAAAGGCAACATGGAGTGATAGCTCCACCTCTTCATTCTCCTCCTTCTCCTCGAGCGACCAAGGTAAAAAATGCCTAATGGCAAATCATGAGGTATCATCTTCCGATTCCTCTTCCTCATGTTCTTCAAATTCAAATTCTTTCAATCATTTGTCATATGAAGAACTCCAACATGCTAGAGACCAACTTGAAAATGGTTTTCATGAACTCTCTTCAAAATTTGTTTCTTTAAAAAAGTCTTTCAAAAAACTTTCCTCCGAAAAAGACCAACTTCTCAAAGAGAAGGAGGAACTCTCCCTAAAAATCCAAAATTTCCCAAATGTTGATTCTTTGGAATAAACCATCAAGGACCTTAGAGAATCCCTAGCAAAGTTCACCCAAGGGGAACAAAATTTGAACAATTTGCTTGGTTCCCAACATATATCTAGAACCACCCAAGGGCTAGGCTACACCAATATAGCTTCCTCCTCCCATGCACCCACTGTTTTTGTAAGGGGGAGCTCTAGTTATAAATTTTGTAATTATTGCAAGAAGCCCGGGCACCTTATTTATGAATGTAATTGTAAAAATGCCCGTTATGGCCAACCCAAGTCTTTTTACTTTTCCGATGAATTTTATTGGAGAAGACCCGCTATGAGACAAGTTTGGATTGAAAAATCCCTTCTTGCGAGTCTCTCCGGGCCAAAATTTATTTCCTTCCCCCGGTGATTTATTGTTTTTATTTAGGGGGAGTTAGGTTCTTTTAAGCCTTTTTTTGAATTAAAAATTTTCATTCAAAATTCTCATTTCAAATTTTTTTTTATTCAAAATTTTCGATTCAAACTTTCAATTTCAACTCTTGGTTTCAAAATTTTCAATTCAAAATTTTCTATTCAATTTTTGATTCAAAACTTTCAATTCAAACTGTTATTCAATTTTCATTTCAAAATTTTCAACAATTGGTATTATTTTCAATTGGTTTAAAATCTTGATTTTCAATTGTTCCCTCAATCAAGTTTTATGCCCCATTCTATTTTGATAATCACAAAGGGGGAGAAATTTCTTGATTGATTGGGGGAGAATCTTTTCTCTCATGCTTAGTATTTATTTTCAATTTATCATTTAGGCATGCCTTTCATTTAAGTTTTTACATTTCTTTGATAAGTGATTGTGATCATCAAAATAGGGGGAGATTGTTGTACCCCACACTCTTTGATTTTCATGATCACAATCACTTTCATATGTGTTTAACTTTGTTTTTAAGTGTTGTGGATGATAGGCAAAAGATTGCCAAAGGATTGGCCCAAGAATGGACAAGAAATGGACTGAAATTTAGTCCACCGGCCAACCGGTGTGATAGCACCGGCCAGCCGGTGGAACTGGCAGAGGGATTGCCCACTGCCAGGTTCCACCGGTCGACCGGTGGCTCTGTCACCGGTCGACCTGTGGCACCCAGCCCAAATAGTATTTGCTACTGTCTTGCCACCGGCCAGCCGGTGGCTCCTCCACCGGTCGACCGGTAGAGCCTGGATCAAGACTCTTCTTCTCTACCAAGGCACCGGCCAGCCGGTGGCTCTGGCACCGGTCAGCCGGTGGACCCTGGACAAGAATCCTATGCCTTTTTGCACACACCGGCCAGCCGGTGGGACTGTACCGGCCAGCCAGTGGACACAGTCAAACTAGCCGTTAGGCTGTTGACCAGCCTGCCCACTTGGCTCCCAACGGCTCTTTTAGCCTCTCCAATGGCTCCGAAGCCTCCCCAAGGGTTCCATGCCTATAAATAAAGGCCAAGGAAGCCCCAGACATCTACCGGAACTATACGGAAGCCCACGGACATATTTTGCATCAATTGGCCAACCTCCGGCGACTTCCTCCAAGGGAACCCCAAGTGCTCCAACAACTTCCACATCCAAGGAGCTCCTTCAAAGAAGCTTGGAAGCAGCCTTCAACTTCTCCAATCATCAAAGGCGCCCAAGGCTTCTCCTCAATTACGGGTTTTATTGTTTTATTTTTTATTGAGCTTTAAATTTGGGTTTGTGCCTACAAACCCCAAACTCTTTCTCATCCCCATTTCTTTTGGGTTCTCACACCACCATTAAGGTGTGAAGAGGTTTCTTCAAGCCTTTCCTTTTAAAAGGCTTGTGTTTCGGTGAGCTAGCCTTCACCCGTTAAAAAGGCTAGTGGGTTCTTGCTAAACCATCAAAAGCAAGTGGGTTCTTGCTAAACCACAAAAAGCAAGCTGTAATAGGTCCTAGTGCTACCTCAAAGCCTAGTGGGTTTCTTGCTAAAACCATTGAAAAGCAAGCGGTAGGAATCTCTCAACGGTTGAGTTGGGAGCGGAGACGTAGGCCGGGTTTTGGCCGAACTCCGTTATCAATTTTGTGTGTCTTGCCTCTTTTATTTCCGCTGCACTTTACTTTGTTTTTTAATTTGTTAATCAAGTTTTTTTAAAAGGCAATTCACCCCCCTCTTGCCATCCTACCCGTTTCTTCCGACCCAACAATTAAGACTCAGAAACTTCCCAGTAACCCCTATTTTTGAAAATTAATTCTACAATATTCCACATTCCGATCCGTGAGGTCCCACACTCTATGCGAATCAATGTTTGGTACCCATGCATAACATAACATTGAAAAATTCATTACAAAAGGCTAAATCAAGATCCACAAAGAGGTCACAAAGACCTCAGGAACCAAATTTTAGTGACCATTAAATACAAAACATAACACATACCAATACACTTATCAAAACAACATGAATATATATCATGGTACTATCACAAGAACATTCATCTCTATCACAACATAAATCACAAAAAAATGCAATCAGTAATTCTCTCTAAATGGCATGGAATGTATTCATGGATTGTGACTTCTAAAAAGAGACTATATGATGCATGATATGGAATACCCACATCTCATCAGGTTGAAATAAAATAGAACCACAATAACATCAATATTAACATCACAAAATAAGTGTGTCACCCAACGGTGAAATCGAATCAACTATAATAGACCAAAATCCAAAAGAACAATTTAATTGGAGGAAATTTGGATTTTCCCAGTACACGGGGCAGTTACTTCCAAGAAAAACTAATTACCAAATTTCATATCCTTTATATCATCGACAAACAGTAAATAAAACAAGAAAATAAATACCTCTGATACAACTTTGTAACATCTCAGATCCGGAAGCCACTCAAATAGTTCCCCATACCCAGTTGTCCACATGGACTCAAGTACATTTACCTAAACTCCAGAGGATGCTGACTAGAAGCGAGGACATAGGGTTTGATAGTGGGGAAACTATACCATCATTGTCATATTTTAACACAACATAACAAATAATAACAATAACAGAAGCAGTAAACAGTATGAAATAGAAGTAAACAATGGAAGAATGAATGATAAAGATAACCAGAAGTAATATAATATCAAAGTGATACAACATGTCAAATGTTCCAAGAAAACAACAAAAATAGGATACACTATATTTAGGTACAATACATTACCAAGGTAACGTAATAGAAAAGGAAACTCAGCAGCATCACAAGCATTGGCTTGGTCCCATGCTCTCTTGCTCTTAAGCATAAACCAAGTGCCTATAAAATGGGCCATTCCCCTATCGACACCTGCATCAATATAGTCTATTTGGGCGCAAAAAATAATTCAAACATGGTGTGAGAAATAAATCTCAGTAGGAAACTTCCTAAGGTCGCTTCCAATATTTCAGTGAGTATATACAGTAGTATTGTACAATTGTGAAATGCAGTAAACTATAAAGTACTAAAAAGTTAACAATCCTACAAGTACTGGAGTTCATTTATAATGGTCATTATGTACATTAGAAATTCAATTACTTGAGATATTTATGAATCAAAATTCATCCTAAGCCCGACATTCCCCATAGTAAAGTAAGAACAACAGAAGTCTTTGAAGACCTTTAGAACAAGTAAGTGATGATTGAATCCAAGAGTGTGCTTTGGCATGGCACACATGTCACAATTTATTCCATTAAATTTTTTAAATTATATCCTTAGTCCATTATTCAGATTCCTAAGTTGGATATCATGTATCACTTTAGGTGAAATTCTACCGACATCCAGTGAGTTCGTTCGCAGTGGTCCTACATGGGTGCCCCGAGTATCACTCTATACATTGGTATAAGTTCCAGTGAGTCTGTACTAATTGGTCCTAAAAGGGATCCCCAAGTTTCACTCTAGGTGTAGTATTATATCATGTCAATTTAGTCCGTCCTCGGTGATCCTACTAGGTATCCCACGTGTCACTAACGACATATAACTCAAAACCCTCTAGAGTTCGTCCATGGAATTCTAAGATGAACCCTTGTATCACCCAAGCTGTAGGGTAAAATAGTCATGTGAGTCTGCTCATGGTGTTGTAAGCTGAACCCATGTATCACCCCATGATATTTACCATTTAATCATTAAAATTAAATAAAATAATCCAACCTTATTAAACATGAAAAACCACTACATAGGAAAATAGGAAAACACAATCCAGAATCCATAATAAAAACACTTACAATTTTGTCACAATTTCAATTCCATATAAAAACCATGTTCATTTTAAAAAACACTACAAGGTAAACTATTGAATTATCGTAGGAACGATAGGATGAAATGGATAAACAATAATTATATGAGGGAAACACAACCACGTGGTAGCCCTTAATAAAACAAAAAATCCCAACATGCCTTAATTCATTGAATTAATTATGAGAACAACATTAGGTAATAAAATGGATTAATTTCTTTTAAAGGTGAAACCCTAAACATGGGATCATGGCACAATGGCACATATAAACATCTCAACAATTAATGAGAGGCAGAAAACCACCGACCTTGTGGTAGTAGGATTCTCCTCATCCATCCTCAACCCCAAATTAAATCTTAAAGAGATAATATTGACGAAAAAGAGTATTAAATCAACCTTAAATAAATCAGTTGAGAGAAAAAATAACCAATAATAGATCAAAAGTAATAAATAACTTTATAAGAGGATTCCAATGGATCCGAAGGTTTTCGAATCGGCTTCCGAACAATGAAATGGGAGATAAAATTAATCCCAACCCTACTTGTTCGTCCACCCAAAAACCCTTCTATAAAAATGATAGAAGGATGAGGCTACTGCCTGTTTTAAGTGAAAAACACAAAATACATGGTGTGTAATCTCATATACACAGTGTTTATGTCACTTAACTATTAATTTCACAGCTGAATTACACCAACCTACATTCCAGGACCCGCCGACATGACTACACGGCATGTATACTAAAGTAAACGGTGTGTAGTCGGTTTTTCCTCTCTTCCTTGACGACATTCCCACACACCATGTATTCCCATAAAACATAGCCAAAACTACACTACATGTACTTGGGATTACACAACATGTAACCCTATGTTTGGTCTTGTGATAGTATGATTCCATTACTTGTCTAGTTTTCCCCTATTTTCTCAAAAACAACACAAAGGAAAAATAATAAAAGAAGTTAATACCTCCATGTAAGAACTATATTCTTCCAAACTATTCCACCTATAGGGCCATAAAACCCTAATAGGATCTAATAGATATCAGAAGAGGATTAAAACCAACCCCATACCGTAGGACTAGTGGTATTTTAGTTTAAATCTTAATCACCAGGTACATTACACCCAAAGAGGGTTCTGGAGAAATCTACAGTGGTTACAGATCAACCCCAGGCTAAAGGGATAGGGGAATTTATACCTCAATTTATATCTTAGGAGTCATCAAAAACTTGATTAGTGTCCTCAAATCCCCAATAACTGGATCAACAAGTGCCAATAGCATTCTAGAATCATCCCCTTTCTATATCGCTAGATGGATTTTCATCATTATCATCAACATAGAGGGAATCATTATTCTCTAGGTGGGGAGATAAATATCTATGGTCATCATACCTTTTTTCCTCCAACTGTGAGACACGCCTTTTCTATTTGGGTCCTGTTCAATAAAAAGGTTGATAACACCCTTCAGGTCACTACTGATAGACTAATATAGGTGTAACATATGGAAGGGGGAAGAAAACACCATGGGGGTCATAAATTGAAATGGTCCAATATGTATAGGGGTAAATAAATGAACTTGATGAAACCATTTATTAGGGATAATAAAATGCAGAATCACCATATTATATAGAGTGTAATGGCATAAAAACAGTTTCCAAATACACCTCACTGAACTACATAATCATCAATAAAAAATATGATGTAAACTAATATATTGACACATAGGGATGCAATACTGAAACTATAACACAAGTGTTAGGTGATCCTGATGTACCAACTGATGTTGAACGCATGTAGAGTCAGTGAAGGATCCAAAACCTGGAAGCTTCCAATAATGAATTTCTACCACTTTTGTGGAACACTACCACTGATAATGGTATGGTTGTAGCTACATCCCACTCACAACTTAAAGGAGCTAAAATTCCCTCCCTGGATAAATAAATGGTATATTAAAAGAATAATATATACAATAAAAAATGTGTAAATGAAGAACTACTCATGGGAACCATTCCAAATAGGCCACTACATCAATGTACTGAAAATATTACTCCTCCAAAACATGATGAGAGAGACAATCCACCCTCAATGCAGAATTTTGAGCATCATGATGGATCTTGGTGTAAGAATTTGGTCTAATAAATGAAGAAGTCAATGAAGATCACAACTTTCCTCCATTATGGTGATAAAATTTCCCCCAATACGTTGTCCATTTAGTCCCATCAAGGATCAAATGTAAATGGTATTTGAAATTTGTTCCACCTTATTAATCCTCACCTATTCCATGTAGATGGGAGGAAACCTGATAGAAATACCTATCAAACACCACATTGACATTGAATACTTGTCTATTCTAATGGAATCCATGAAAGGATCGTGTGTACCCATCTATCAGGAAATGAATCCATTTCCCAAATGGGTGGATGAAATTTTTCCTCTACCTAATTTCATGAATTCCAAAATCTCAAACTTTGATGGAATGGGAACCCCATAAGAGTATCTAACACAAATTGTGTCCAAATGTGGTCTGATTATGGGATTTAAATATCAAAATGAGGAAATCAAGAAAAGATGTTTCATAAAAACTCTGATAGGAATAGTATTTATTTCATACTATAGTATTCTAGAAGGATCCATTACAATATGAGAAGACTATATATCTCAATTCTATAATAATTTCAGTTCTACACTATTTAAAACATAAATTATTGGCCTCCAAAACTGAAAATAAACAAAAAAATGATAGGGTTTCTAACCTTATCTCTAGATGGAAAGGATTAACCAATTCAATCAAGACCCCTCTATTGTACGAGAAACTACTTGAACACTATGCTGAAAATAATGAGGATGAGTTAAAAAACCATTGATCTAAATGATGTTTCCTAGAATATTCCTTGAGATTTAGGAAATGTCACAATTCTTAGAAGATTCCATTCTACTGAACTGAAATAAATCTCAACTCGTGCCCTCGACATAGGGAAAAAATATTTTTAAGGAAGTAACTTCTATTATTACTCTCAAAATAGTATAATTTCACATTCAAACAACAAATAATTCCCTGAATCATCATTTTCCTCACATCGAGTGGGAAAAAAATCCCTCAGCCAGATGAAAAAAAATATATCAAGGTCACCCATGGTTTAAATAATTAATGAATACAGTTTAATCCATCTAAAATGAGTAGGCCCTATATTATTTCCATTCATCCTTGGAAGATAACCTACTCAATATACCAGTTTCTAAGATACCATGTGAGGTAAAACTCCCTGATAATCCTAAGTACTTCCTTGTCCATAGGAGGATGAGTCACACCATCCAAAACTAATTTTTCTTCAATGATGTCATCCAAATAATGGTTGATTATAGAATGGTGACACTAGAGAATTATCTTGAAGAGGTAAAATTTGTAACCATCACCAAACTAAAAGAAGTTTGAGACAAGGATGATGTTTTTTCTAGGTATAGATAGAAGTGCAATACATGGATGAATTAACTAATAGTTCAAAGAGATCATGGCACCCAAGGAGAAAAAATTTTCTAACCCACGACAATCTCAAAAAATAAGGGAATGACACTAAATACACATCTTGAATGTTGACGCAATCATCATACATGGGACATGAAATAGGAGGAATATTCATTTATATATTTTTCATAAGATCTTATGCTTGAAAACATATTTTCTTTGACATCTAGAGAATGGGTACCACCCCACCTAATGAACCCCTCATTAGATGAAGATCTTATTTTCAGTTTTTTGGTGTAGTTTAAATAACATATCCCCTATTATAGGATGAATATGCCTTTTTGTATTATTTCACCACACTTAGTCATAGAAATAGAACCCATGGATGCAAAAACCCAAGATATATGGGGAAAAGTGGGCATGGACTATCCAATATTTTGGTAAAATCACAATGGAATCTATATATTCAACCAAGATACATGGGAAATCACTCCAATGACCACAAAATATACATGGAGATACCTCATATTCCTCCATTGATCAGCCATTATAAAAAATCTTACACAACCAACTAACATGGGTGCAATTTTCTGATCACACCAACATAAAGTGATGGCTAGCATGATCGACACCACTTGAAACAGATGATCCTTCAACCTCATCTTATGAACTAGGACCATACACCCTCAACCACCTCAACTCCTAATGCAAAGAACAGGGAGAAACCCCTCATTGGGAAGCATATACCTCTAGCATAATATTATGATATTATGAAACAGTTTTCTGATGTTCCATGTAATCATTCAATCATGGATGCTCTCAATCATTACAAAGAACTCATTGAGGCACTCATCAAGGCCCTCCAAACTCCAAAAGAGTTAGAGATAGAGGCATTTTCATCCAAGGGTTACTGAGTTGGGAAAATTCCATCAGAATTCAATTTCCCACTCTCGTTCATAGAACAATATCGGGACCAAGTTATCCTGGGACACATCAAACCATTATATGTTTCATGTGTAATGACCCAAACTTTCAATAATGGAAATCCCAATTGATCTAATTAAATTTATTTTTATGTAAAATGTTTATATAAAATGTCAACTTTTTTGGTTTTATGTTAAGAATTGTGACCGTTTCTAATATATCCATTGAACAGTGATCACATGATTAGTATAAATATAAGGCTTTAACAAATCCAATTTACTCATACAAAGGAAGTGATGGCCTCATCTAGTAGACATGACCCATTAGAAGCCCATTTTTCAGAGCTCCGAAAGGAGGTGGAATCATTGGGATTCACTCTTGACCAAGCCCAATCTGATCTTGAATATGTTAAGCTCGAGCGGGACTTCCTATGAGAGAAGTGGAAGTTGATAGAGATTACCACCTGATCAATGTTATCTGAGCCACCCCAAGAGTCTATCACCATCACACACATTACTCTTCGATCTTATGCGGGTGTTTTAAGGGGTTATGTAACAAGACCATATCACTATGGTTATGTACATTATTTTTGTATATAATAATTAATATACTTTCATTTTATTATTGTTACCCTGTAAATAGTTTTTAAAGATAAAATAGTATTTTTAGTTAAATTTCAACTAAGAAATATATTTTGTTGAATTAATAGATGTTTGAATTAAATAATATTTTAATAAAATATTATTATTATTATTAAATTAAGTTTTATTAAATATAAATGATCGTATACTATTATGATTGCAATTGTAATTTTTATTAAGGTTGAAAGCCATTTTTTGTCAAAACCCATAAATTTTCAATAAATATCGGTTTTTATTTTAAAAGTAAAAATTAAAATATTTAGAAAATTATTTAGATAAAATGAATATTATTTCTGGAATCAAGACATCGAAATTATCCAACGGTAAATTTTTCATAATTTTCTGAGACAGTCAAATTTTTGTGTAAAAATTTAATACCGTTTAAATATATAATGTGTTTTATGAAATCATAATAACCCAATAGTGATGTAATAAAATAATATAAAAATTTTGTTGGGAAAATATATGTTTTACCATTAAAATACTGTGATTTTGGGTTTATATGATTTTTTTACAATGATTTAGTGGACCCATCAAGACTTATTAAACATTTTGTCTTTTTAAATTGTTTTCCTTGGGAGTGTGATTCACCCCCACATAACCAACCCCATTATTTTTAGAAGTTCGGAATTTTCCCTTATAAAATATTTTTTTCCACTTCCCTTTTCCAAAATCCATGGGAAAAACCATGGTCTGGTTTGTGTTTTGGATTAGTTTAATGTGAGGTGTCCCAAACCTAAATAATAAAGAATTGTCTCACCTTTCCTATATAAACAAACCCAAGCTCCCACTTCCTCCTCACTCAAAGCCTTTGGAGTTCGTCTAACCTCTTCCCTCATCTCTCTAAAATCCTCCCAAGGTTCCCCAAGCTCCCAAGAAGCCTCTCTCAAGCCTCTCTCAAGCCTTTGGAAGCACACTTCCAAGTAAGGGTTTTTCTTCCTTTCTCATTTTTGTCCAATATTCTTTAAGTTGTTATTCCCTTTTAATTTAAATTATAAATGATGGGGTATGGTTTATCTCCTCCCCCATACTTCCCTATTTATTTTTGAATTATGAGAGACCTGCTTCTCTCTCATCAAATTCTTCCCATGTACACCCGTTACTATGCCAAAATTCTGAAAGTAATTTCTCTCTCCTCGTTTACATTTAAGAAATTCTTTTGTATCATGAATCTAAATTCCATTAAATTTGTTGGGACATGTATCTATATTAACCCCTTACTTTCCATGTCATGTAAATTTGATGAGACACCCCTTTCTCTCTCATAAACCATTTTTATGAGTTCTTATGTCACGCCGTTATGCTTCTGAAATTGCACCACGTTTTTCCAAGACAAAGTCATTGTGTAGTGAATACCATGCCAATTTCTCTATCAAGGGTATTCACCTTTATGCACATTTAATTATTGTTTAAATATTTTCATGTATGTATTCCACATTCATTTATCGTTGAATAAAATATTATGTTGAATGATTCAATGTTTTATGATCCATGTGGCACACTTATGCATGAAATGAAATGTTTAAGAAGGGTGCACCCTGATAGCGCTCCAATGCATTGGGTAAAGTATAGTATCATGATATGTCATGTGAAATGGGGGTTTAATCATACTAATTCAATTGAAATGAGGTTTTACTCATGCTCTATGTGCAATGAGGGTTTACTCATGCTCCTTGTGCAATGATCCTTGGCTCATGCTAATTCCATGTTAAGTGTTCTTTCCACATTTCCATGTTATGATTATCATGCTTTATCATGCCTTTATGTTTATTCTTCTCGTTTTCTCTATTGATATTTTTATTGTCTAACTTGTATTTTATTCCTCATGTTATTCCATTATTATTCCCTTACTGGGCTTTATAGCTCACCCTTTTCTTATGCATGTCCTCAGGTTATCTCATGCAATGCTAAGTATAAGGGAATGTAGTGGTCATGTAAAGGAAGTTTTCAATAAAGATGTTTTATTTCATGTTTTAAGTTGTTATGTAATGATCTTAAGCGCCAAATACACTAGACCTCTCAATATTCAATATTGTATAAAGTGAATTTTATGTAATAAATTATGTTTAATTGTGTAATAAAAGATCAGGGTTGTCATATCATGAAATCTAAATAATGTTTAAATGTAAATATATTTGATTATAAAAAGATTAAAGATCAATATCATCATGATTTATACCCTTCAAAATTTTATATATAGCAAGGGGGATTTATCTCTGACAAATCTAACCATTAAAGGGTAAGATAAGAGTGATCAATGACTCTTCGAAATATCAGGATCAAGAGTTATTTTTGGGATCTGGCATCTAATTCTAATTTCATTCTTATTAATAAATAAGGATCATATAATTTCAGACTTGGAAGACCTCGGATTCATAATTATGTACAGTTACCTTTAACATTTCAATAATGGTTGAAATACCCCATCGATGGAATATTAGACAAACTAAATGGTGAAATATCCCCCATTGATTCTTGTTAATACAAATATTTTTGAGACAATTTTATATGAAGGGAAAGAAAACAACCATCGGTGGATAAAAATATGCAGGATTTATACCCAAATGGATTGAGGATAACCTCTGGAAATCTTGAGAGCATTCCCAACAAAAAATATGTGTTACCCATAATCCTAATTGAGGCATTAGTCTTAACCTGATATATGTTGGCTCCTCCTGACTCATATATCTTAATGGAAAAAATCATCCTTCGTAATCTCTCGGTGATGACTCTGAATTTTTAGGTCAAAAATGTCCTTTCAAAAGGACTCTCATACCTCGATAGTGGTAGAGATGCCCCAAGATTTTCTATCATGTCTGATAATGACTCAATGAGATCAATGATGGAAGAATAAGAGGATGAAATAAAGAATACCCCTCCCACATTTCAGGAAGGCTTATCCACCACAATTTTTGATTTAGGTAGGTGAATATAGTAAAAGAAGAAGACTTTCAAACAATGTTGATAATTTACTCCCTGACTCTCGTATAGTAGGAGGTGTATATTTCATTTCTAAAGAATCATAGATATGCTTTCTCTTAGAATTATATATAAATTCCTGGTATGGACCTTGGTGTGGTTATAAATCACCTACAATCACTCTTATCATTCTAAAAATGTAGAGTTAGAAGATTAAAATTCTATAAAAAAAACCTGTCTTTGGGATGTGGATTACCCAAAATTTCCTGTCAATATTTTCCCTTCGAAGAAGAATAAGGGAATGATCATGGTCAGAATTCATTTTAGGGACCTTAACATGCATTTACAGAATGATGATTTTCTATTGTAGATCATAAAAATTTTGACCGAAGAAAATTATAGCTTCCAAAACCATTCCACTGTATATGGGTGTTCAAGGTACAATTTGGTAAGGATTGATCCTCAAGATAAGTAAGTCACTAACTTCAGATCACATCAGCTAATATTTTTCTATTAGGAAACTCCCTTTATATTAAAGAACACTAGTACTACTTTCCAATGTTCCATGCATCACCTATTTAACCCCTTCATAGGATGAATAATTAAATGTTATGATGACTATCTGGTAGTAAAATTATGGAAGTGATTTGATCACCTCCTAGATCATAAAAAATCATTAATATTCTATGGAAGAACAGTTTAATGATGAAACCACTGAAGTTTTCAATCATTGTAACATCATGGAAATTCCTCATCAATGTGGTAAGAAATTTTGGCATTGGGGTAGATCTATAAAATACTAGAGAAATCCTTGCTAAGTCACCTTCTAAAAATATCAATGAAATAAGGAGGATCCAAGAGAACATTTCTTACTATAAAACACTTCCTATATAACCTAGCTCACCAATATCTCCCCTAAACCATGTTAACGAATAATTGATTCACCTATCGATGGGAAGACAGATTCCCATAATACTTTAACAATCTTATGAAGCACTTAATACACAAAATATTCATCATGCCACTAGTTGAAGTAAATATACTGATATTATTTTTGACCACCATAGAATACTCATTTGGTGATCTCCTTGAACAAGGAATGATTAGAGTAATGATAACAACCTATACTTCCTTAGTTTATTGATGCTAGGTACCAAGACTCAATATTATGATATCAAGAATAACTATCATGAACTAAACTTTATAGTGAAAAATGATACATTACATAAAGAATCATGATGTCCATATGGTATCATGGATTTACCAACTCAAGTACATCCACCTACACCCTATGTTAACTAGGTTTATGTCTTAATGTGTAGTTATACTTTAAAAATAGGACATTCAATTTATGTCAATGATGATAGTTTTAAGGAAGACCCTTGGTGGTTTCCATGTGGTACATCCCACCTAATAAATCACACCAATGGATTCAAAACATTTAGAACATGTTGTTTTTATGCCCATGAAACTCGTTGATCATGGGAGTCCTATTTTGATAATCCCCCCTAAAGTCATATCGATAAGTGGCTGGGAAACCCATATCTCAATTGGAATGTTCTAGGGACTTTATTTTTTCTCCTAGACAAAGAAGTCATTCCTTGATCATTCTCATTTTTCGATGGCTACACTAATAATGAGGCAGAATATAGAACAATCATTTCCACCTTAGAAATATCTGTACGGTTGTAAATAGCCTACATAAATATCAAATGGGATTCATATATTATGATCATGATAATGAACAAAGAGTATGTCATCAATAAGGTGTAATTTTCCCTTCTCATCGGTTAGGCTACAGGATTGATGGAATAATTTCATTTTGAACCAATATTGTATCATGTTCCTTGATAAAATAATTCTTGTTCTGATGCACTGGCTAATGCAGCCATAGTCCGGAAAGAACCTTATTAGGTTGATGTAGTTTTCAACATTATGCACTGAAGGATTTATGCATAAATAATTATTTGTGGCATGTAGAAAATAAATAAGTAAACACTACCCCAGAACATGATGAACATATATATAACACTTGATTTATAGATCCAAAAATAGATTAGCTTCTTAATGGGAACCTCCCATCATATCGAGCCAAGAGATATTAGAATCAACACTGATCTATAAATATTACCCTTTAATATGGAATAAAAGTGTGGAAATCATTTTGAACATTCATTTTTATGTAAACCTTCTTAGATGAAAAGTAGAAAGGGAAATTCCTAAAATCATGGAAAAATTCCATGTAGGCTACTATGACATTCATTAGTCCAGGACCAAACTCTCTAGCCAAATATGAAAGATTGGTTACTACTAGAAAAAATGATATAAGATTGTGTATAATTAACTAGGAAGTTTCATGCAAGATAGATTCATGAAAATATCATCAATAAACCTCCAATGTTTTTATAAACAGAATAATACTCCTTTCTGTTTTTCTTGTAGGGAATGGCGGTTGTGGGGCTATATCCTCAAACAACTACTAAAAATAGTAATCAAATACTTACTTCCTCCTACTTATTTTCAAAATGGGAAGCAGAAATACCTCTCAAGGATTGTGGTATGTATAATTTCATCAGCGGGTTTGGATTCCCTAAAATGATACTGATGGAAACCGACACTAAATTCTATTCTAATGAATTGAAGAAGTTGTACCAAGAGAGATACATCAAATATAAAAATATATTACACTACCACGTTGAATATTATGGAACAATAGTGTCATTAAATATAATAATATAAAATATACTCAAAAATAAGTTGTGAATGGACAAGAGGTCATGGTCAGAGAAGCTCCTTCATCCATTATGTCCCAACTGTACCACTATACACATGGGTACACAAGTGAACCCATTTTCATTTGTTAATATAACTGAAGAATTGTTTATAAGAGAGTTATAGATTCCAATGATCCAAATAGCTATCTAAAAAACTATAAAATGAAAGAAAATTTCAAAATTGGTTGTATGTTTTGTAATGTCTCAATGGGAAAATGTTATCCACACTACACAACCTTAAAGTTCATCAGTATCGGATTATAGGATGAATCAATAAAAATTTCATCATCCTATCTTTCATACAAGGAGAACTAGTGTTGGATCTTAGAATCCTAATAATAATATGAATAAACCCCCAAATCATGAACAAAAATTGGAAGGTATTTACATCATTTATGATGTCTATTCTAGTGGAGCTTACTCATTGGCCATGATAGATGGGGAACATGTTACACCCACCACTAATGAAATATTTCTACATAATTACTTTTTATAGCTACAATTAAACACCCTAAGTCTTGGATGTAAGAATTTAAAAATAAATCATCTTTCCTCCTTATCACATGACATTAAACTATATGGAAAACTTCAGTATTGAATGAAGATAAACTACATGGAATTTCATCCTAGTCATATAACCAAAAATTATAAGACACTGCTCATTATTACCACATGATGCTAAATTACATGGAGATTTCCTTGATGAATGACATTATGATACATGACACATATTGTCATAGTTATAAGATATTAATATATATTTCAACTTCTTCATCACATAATGTTAAAATTCAGTCATGTATTTTGTACCAACCATAGGATACCTTGGGATACCTTATCTAGAATCTCATTGTCAAAAACATTGGATGCCTCTCATGATATGATATACCAAATGCATGGGTAGTGTTTATGGGGCTTCATTCCATACTTTTCACATTATGTAACCTTTTTACTTATTCGATGATTTTAAGATACATGGTTGACGTCCCTCTCATTCATTGTTAAAAATCTCCCTAAACTACATAAGTGTTGATTCTCATTCCAATGAGATATGTAGTGATTCTTAGATCCTATATCATGGCCCAACCAATACATGGATAAATGATCATACATTATTTTAATCTCTTATATGTGGTGATAGAAGTCTTTTCTAGTCCTTTTTTCTTAAAATTTCAATAGCTACTATGGGTTTAGTAATTTTGGTAATGGATTCCTTGCATGATTGAGAAATACATGTTTTTGTTAGGATTAGTGATATTCTTATATCATGCATGTATTTTATGGGTTTTTAATATATTTATTTATATATTTAAATGATTTTTCTTTCTAGTTTTTTAATGTTTTAACAAATTTTCTATATTATGGAATAATACAATAGATAATTTTTAAAGTGGAAAATCCACACTTCACACTGTGAGCTTCACTGGTGGAATGACAACAGATTTTTGTGGATGATCATAGAGAACATAAAAGATCACAAATGTATAAACAAGGAAAAATTAAGCTTATTTATTAGAATAATGACATCACGTAGATTATAATAATTAAATATCATCAACCAATGCATTTCATAAAAGATATACATGTCATGATGTGGAGGAAAACAACCAGAATTGTGATTGACATGTGTCACAACATGAAAAAAGTATGGAACACTATAAAAAATGTAGAGATGACCAATAGAGATACATTTCATGAATTATGTACAATTGCATCTAGATTTACACTTGGTGTAGTCACTATGTGATGTGTAAAAATTCAATATGATATTTAGATATCTATATATGATTTATATTGTTTTTTTTAATAATTTTAAGATCCAATACTTACCCATGAATAATTTTGGACAAATAAATAATGTCATTAATTATTAAATGAGCTCAAATGATGCATATAAATTGAGGTATAATCTATTTCTACTGAGGGGTCCTAAAGACCAATGCATGGAGAGTGAAGCTGTGTCATGTAGGGTCCTCCCCAGTTTAATTTTTTTCACTATAAATTATTTTTCTTTCCTTAACTCTAATTCTCTCATCACTATGATGAGGTTATAATCCCACCTTTTTTTATGATTATGTAATAAAAGGGGTTGGTGTTTTTGTATTGATTTATTTTTCATTATTCATGTATTTTTTTCTGTAATTATTCAATGAATTTACAATACCTTTATTTTTTTATAATTACTATTGGTATTAGAATATATATGGACTATTAAAATTGGGTAATTGAAATCCCAAATGGATGTGTGACCATTGTCAAATTTAGAGGAATCAATGTAACATATGGTATCAAGACAAACATTATTCGTTGAATCTAAAAATTATCAGACAAATGGAAATATAGGATTTTTGTGTTAATGAGTGGATACCATTACCTTTGGATCTCCCTCATCTTGAATCTGATATCAATCATGGATTAATTAAACTATTTATGAAATCCAATTAAACCTGAACTCAAAAATTATAAAACCTTTGATTTCCTTAAAAATATGTTTTCAATCCAATAAATATATCTACAATATTTTCATTCTTCTTTATTCACATTAATCAAACCATTATTTCTTCATCTCTTTCATCAATCAAATAAATTAAAATCTTTTGTAAACGTAATAAAACTAATTGACCATATCTATTTTTTCAACCTTGAACTTTCCAATAATAAATTTTAATTAACTGAGTAGCATAGTTTGTGTTTTTATAAATCCAGTATTTTGATTAGAGTTATGGGTAAAATGACATCCCATGTGTGTATCTCTTAGTATGGTCTTAGATGAAATTATTTAAAACGAACACCTAAAGTTTGTGCCTCATGATATTAAAATGTATATTTCATGTCTCTTATGTTAAATAAAACTATGCATTATTATGTACCTCACTCGAGGGGACCAATTTCTTTTGTGTTGGTATCCAACCACACCTCCATTTAAGAACTATGTGTGGATTCATTACTACAATAACATGATATTTAGTGACACCCATATGATTAGTAATACATCAAGACATAGTATAAAAAAGAGAAAATGTACCCCTCTACTCATGGTTAATACCTAAATATAGGGTTTTCCATTCAAGACCAAATTGTGTCTTAATTCTGACCATGACATGATATATAGTGATACACAGATCTCCAGTCCTAGGTCAAATCAAAACATCAAGGAAAAAATGGACACCATTGTGTATGGGTTGGACCTGCATAGATAATTTTTTGTTTAATAACTATGTTTGGAATGAATTATAATATCATATGATACGTATTGATGCCCAAATCTAAAATCAGGGGTCTAACTAGAAGAGAAATAAGAAAAAAATTCACCCCTACATATGGGTCAGACCTGCATAGAGAGTTTTCTATTTAATAACTATGTGTGGATTGATTCCTATTATTTTACGAGATATATTGACATATATAATTCAAATCCTTAGTTTACAAAAAATATAAATGGAAAAAATCCCCTCTATCTATGGGTCAAACCTGCATAGAGATTTTTCCATTAAATAACTACATCTCTCTTATTTTATGCAATTACATGATATGCAGTGACACCAAAATTTCAAATCCTTGGTCTACTAACAATAAAATGGAAAAAATTACCACCACTATGTATGGGTTAGACCTGTGTGTATATTATTCCATTCAATAAGTATGTCTGGTTTGATTATTGCAATCATAGGATGTGTAGTGACACTTAGATTTCAATTACTTGGTCTAGATGAAATATCAATAAAGAAAATCAAACTCCTTTTTGTATGGACCCGACCAGTGTGGATTGATTTATATTCTAGAATGAAAAGTTTCTTGATTCTTGCAATCATAGTATCCATAGTGAAACTGATATTTCAAATCCTATATTCATCTGCTACATATATAATTTTTAAAATTTACCCCTACTGAAGAGTTGGATCTACATAGATATATATCCTTGAAGTAAAATTTTGGCATGATTCAAGACCTTACAATATTCATGTGGAAATCAAATACTTCCTATCCAAAAAAATGAATATACATATTTTTAAAGAGGGTTGATTCATATAGACTCGCTCTTCTTTTTCACAAGTCAAATAAATGTATCTATTTATTTCATATGAGATAAATATACATAAGAAGAACACTTAAATATTAATACCCATTAATAAGCTTGTTAGTGGATTATATATTATTCCTAAATATGTGTATTATCCCCAGTTTATTTTATGTAACCCTCGTTTGTTTATGTTCATGTATATTAAGTATAAAGGTATAGATTGGAGAGTATGGAGATATTTCCAGGGTTTTGGGTTTTAAGGGAAGGCGCACAGGTTGTGCACGGTTTGTCTAAACTATGCGGAATCCTAGGATAAACCGTGTGGAGTTTCAAATGTTGGATAGTAGATTTTGCAAAGTGGGTGAATAGTTAAGGAGGCCTTTCACAGAGGTCCCATGAGGATCTTCCTAGGGAGTATCTAATAGATGGTTATCACATGGTTATTATAACTGTGCAACTAAACCATGCACAATGTTTAAAGGGCTAAAAAAGTGGATCCCATATGTTTTTTACTCTTTAGGAATCATTTTTCCTCCTATGATTCCCTAATGTGATATTCCTCTCTATTGAAGGTTTGGTAACCACTACCAAGAAAATTGGAATTGATCCAGAGCCTTCCCTTTTCATTTAAACGATTTATTCTTGTGGTATTTCATTATTCTTCTTCGTTCTTGTCATGTTTTCTTAGATACTTAGATATACGTATCCTCTCCTCCAGGTTTCTCTAATATACAACTATTATGGGTATATATAATTTTTTCTATGCCAAATAATTTTACATTTTTTCTTATTTTTGATATTATAAGAGATCTAAGTTGGTTTCATGGAATTCTTAATTGGTTTCATGTGCGTTCTTCGTCCATTATCTATTTTCACCACAACGGTCGAGGTAGGTGGATTCTCTCTCGACTCCTCTTAGTAGAATAGATTAGAATGCTTTAAAATTTAATATCTTGTGTTTAATTGATTGCGAATTGGGTATTTATAAATTTTTGGAAATCCACTTTAGTGATAATTTGGTAAATTGTGGAAATCTAGAATTTTTTGTCCTTGAATAAAGTGCTTTGACTCTTGATTTCAAAATGAAGATTTTAAATGGTGATTATTTCAAAAATTATTTTAATTTGATTTTATTAAAGTGTTTCCAATGAATTTAATGGTTTTATGGAAATTAAATGGTTGAATTTATTTAGTTTTTTAATAGTTTTCAATTAAAAAAGGGTTTTATTGAATGGTTTTAATTGATTTATTTGAATTGTTTTGGAATATATGTGTTGTGTGAGTTTATGTTTGATGTTCCCATGAATAAGGGATGTATAACTTTGGGAAAAAGGTGCATGACCCTAGATTGGGGGTGTGTTTCATTGGGACACAATGTAATTGGATAGGAGACCACTCATTAGTATCAAATTGTCAAACGAATCATGAATGGGTGTGTGTGTGTGTGTTGTGAACCCTGGAATGGGTATGCCAAAATTATATTGAGAAATAGTTTTAATGCCTTGTTTTTTTTGTTGTATAGAAATGTGAATTTCTAGGAAATTGGTGGAAAATATTACTTGTTTACTCGTGGTTATAATTGTTTTTGGAAGTTGTTTATATTTAGACATAAAATTTTTAGCAGAATTGTCTAATATAAAAGGTTTTATATAAATGTAGTTAAATTTTCTATCCTAGTGATGTGAGTAGATAAGTCATTTGGTTAAGCCTAATTATTTTTATACTCACCCCATACATTGGAAATTTGGTGCTTTAACAGATTATATATTCCGAGACATGGGAAAAGGTAAAGTATCACACGTATTTAGCTCCACCTCATGATAATTCGGCTGTCTGGGGATGTTGTAATATGGATCTTGTGAAGCATGGATTATTGTGGTTTTCATGGAGTTTCTTTTAGTTATCTTTCTATTTTTTTTCTTTGATAGTTACTTTTATTTAATTTTAGTATACTTTGGTGCAGTTTTTATATAAATGAATTGGTTGAGTTGTCCTTCAATTATTCATGCTTCATATACTGAGTTGTTAGGTTATGGTTGTTGGGTTAAGGATTTAGTTATTATAGGGTAAATGTTCCCCCACTTTCATTTGAATCTATTCATCATTTATTTCCATCCTTTGGCATCTTGGGGTGTCTCTTAAGGCCTAGTGATGATTCGTTGTATTTTAAAGACAATGCTATTTAGTGGGTAATTAAAAATGGTATTAGTTTGTTTGATCTAATAGCCTGACTAAGATATGTGGTATTGACTTTTTCATTTCCCTGTGGAAAATGTAGTCATTAGTTTTCTTGGTTTTGGATTTGAAATTCATTCATGTCTATTACTTGGGTTATGAAATTAGAAAAGAGTAGGATTTTTTGGTCTCTAAATGTATAGAATAAAATGATGTAGCTAACTTATTTATTCTGAACAAAAAGTTACCAGGGAGTTAGGTATATAAGGGTTTTGGAGGAACTTATAGGATTTTGAAATCTCATTGGCATGGGTTTATACAATGAGACATTCTTGACAAGCATTAGAGGAATGAATTCCCACATGGATTTCATATTTCATTTTGAGAAATAATATATGATTTTACGCATTTTTTGGTTTTCAAAAATTGAGAAAGTTGTTTTCAAATGACAGATTTTGAAAAATGGAATGGTTGGTGTATTTTGAAAATGGATTTATTTTATAAATCAAGAATGGGTTTTTTTCAGAAATGGGTGAATTGGGAAAATGTTGTTTTTGGAAAAAACGTTTTTCTGGTTGATGTAATAGAATTTTATATTCTAATATATCTATTATTGGTGAGTGATACATACATTGTTTGTTTTTGGTTCAAAAAATGGCAGCCAATATGAAACATAGAAACCAACCAGAAGAAGATGCTGAGAATGTGATTTCACCCGAGCCACATGTGAACCAAGATATAGTTCATAGTATCATTCATGCATTCTAAGGTGTGGATATAGAAAATAAATGGGATGATCCTAGACGTGGATTATTCCAGCGAATTCATGAAGCAAAATACACCCATTTTCCAGGGTAATTCTAAACCGAACAAGGCAGAGGTGTTGCTGAATAGGATGAATATTATATTCAATTTCATCAGCATTCCATTAGAGTTGAAAGTCAATCATGTGAATTATATTCTCTAGGATCTTTCATGTTAGTGGTGGGAACTAGTGATGTTGGCTAAACTAGATTAAATCCCTAGTTGGGAGGATTTTGAGGATTTTTTCAAGAGACAATTCTATCCTCTCATGTTTATGATCTAGAAAATGATGGAATTATTCAGCCTGAATTATGAAAATATCTCTATCATATAATGTGTGGCAAAATACATTAATTTAGTGCTCTTTTCCCTTGAAGTTGCAGTGACTGCATCCTTGAAGGAACACACCTTCAAATTAGGGATATACTCGGAGATTTTCCCAATGATTGTGGTGATATTTATTACATATTATACAGAGATTATGAACAGAGTGAAAGTGGCTAAAAATGATATCTCAAAAGCTATGGGAGGAGGAAGTATGATGATACCTATAATAAATGGTGGGAACTTGAATTCTAGGGAGAAGTGAAAGAGGGAAACCTATTTCCAATGTGGGGGTAGGAATAAAAATCAAACAGTTGGATTAATGAACCTTCCACCAAAGCCTAAGAACAAAGAAAACTATTTCTAATGTGGTTTGTTTGACCACATGAAGCAAAAGTGTATTGCACAACCTAGAATATGCCATGAATTCAAGAAGATGGGTAATATCTTGGACTATTGCCAAAGTTATCTGAGGTCAAGTGCTCGAATAACATCATAGGTGTCGCAAGTATCATATTCTTCCACATGGTGAGTACACCAGAACCAAAATTGTTAGTAGAACAGGTCTATCTATGGTGATTCTAGGAACACCATGACTCCACAATAAGGGAAATATCAACAAGGAAAAAAGGATCAGAGTTTAGAAATGAAGCAATTATATGAAACTGAGTAGGTTATTGTGGATTATAAGTCTATACTATCTACGATGAGAAGTAAAATTCTATTGAATTCAACCACTATAAAAGTTGTGTTTGATACTGGTGCATCACATTCATTAATTTCTTCTTGTGTTATTTATTTGTTAAGGTTAAAAAATAAGATAATTCCTTTGTGTTAAAACATCAAACCCCTCTCAGTGAAATAGAATTTATATCCTTTGTGGGAAGATCATGTTCTATAATCGTTAATAGAGATCTGCTGAAATGGGACTTCTTAGTGTTAGAGATGTATGTATTTGATGTAATCCTTGGTACAAATTGGTAGACAATGTTCAAGGTCACATAGAATATTATAACATAATGATTATTTTTTCAACTGAGGGCGTCGTCGACTATCTCTTCAGAGGAAAAAAATGGTAGTAAAGACAGGTTCAACAGCCTAGTTGGCACCACCAGTGGGAACAACCTCTTACCAGTTTGTGGTGTTGAACATGACATCGATAGAAGAGATTGAGGATATCAGTTTTCCAATAGTTATGGTTCAATTTTTAGATTTCATTCCCAATAACTTCTATGGGTTTCAACCTTTAACAGAAGTGGTGTTTATGATTGATCTTCTCCCAGTGACCAGCCCAATTTCCCTTCCATCTTATAGTATTCCACCAATAGAGATATGAGAATTGATAGTGTTGTTGGAATAGAAGGAAATAAAAGGTTTCATCTAGCCGACCACATATCCATGGGTACCATAAGTTTTGTTCGTGCATAAAGAAGATAGATCTATAAGGATGTGTCTGGATTATTTTAAGCTTAACCATTCTATGATAAAGAATTGGTATCCACTTCCATGCATTGATGATATATTTGATCATTTTATGGGATCTTAGTGGTTCCTTAAAACTGAAATGAGACCAGGATATCACTAATTTCGATTTTAGAAGGAGGACATTTTGAAGACATCTTTTGGAAGTAGATATGGTCATTATGAATATGAAGTCATGCATTTTGGTCATACGAATGTACCATTAGTATTTATAGAATTGATAAATTAAATATATCCTAGATATCTAGATTATTTTATTTTGATATTTTTCGATGACATATTAGAGTATTCAAGGACAAGGTATGACCTTGAGAAACACTTGATGTTAGTGGTGTAAATATAGAGAGATCATTGTTTGTATGATGAATTGTTAATGTGTGATTTTGGGATACAAGAGGTACACATTAATGACCATGTAATTTCTGAAAATTGTGTTTAGGTGGATCTAGAGAAGATATAAGTTTTCATCTCTTGGCATCCCCCCAATAATGACTTTGAGATAAATGGTTTTCTTAGTCTCACTGGTTATTATTGATGCTTTATGCATGAATTCTCTTGACTAGATTTTCCAATGACATCTTAGACAATAAATAATGTTCCATTTAGAGGGACTAAGGTATCCCAGAATTTATTTTAAGAGATAAATGTTTGTCTTACATCAGCACATATCTGTATTTTTTCAAAATCAGAATAGGAAAATGTGGTGTACGGTGATTCTTTGGAATCTGGCTTGGGATGTGTTTTCATGGAAGGACACCATTTGGTTGCTTATGGTTCAAGGCAGTTGATAGTGCATGAGAAAAATTACCCAATACAAAATTTTGAGTTAGTTTTCATTGTATATGACTTGAAAACATGGTGTCAATATCTCTTTGATGAGAGATTGACTATGTTTACGAATCATAAGAGCTTGAAACACATTTTCTCACAATGGGATTTGAATCTGAGGTAAATTATATTGATAGAGTATAATTATATGTTTGAATTTGATTTGATTTATTCAAATTTAAAATGTAATTCAGTGGCTGATGCATTAAGAAAAATGGTATATTCTTAGTTGGTGAAAGATGCCTCGGGTGTATGGTATTTTATATATGTCCTAGACAACATTCATGTTGAATGTGAAGACCAAGGTGATGACGTGGTATTCATTTTAGTTTCTATTATTCCTCATTTGGTAATGATGGTTAAAGGGGCACAAAAAACTGATTCATAATGCCATGTTTTGAGTTCAAAATTCAATGTTGGGGAGACCATTTGGGGCTAAAAACTTGATGGGGTTTTAGTTTTGTGGTTCAAAGATCAGATGGTTGTACCTATGGTTTGTCAGGAATAAATTCTTCATTCTTACCATAGTTTCAGATGGGCCATACATCCGAGTATATAGAAAATTTTTTAGGCGTTAAAAGAACTGTTTTGGTGGATTGGTATGAAATGGAGAGTGGATGAGTTTGTTTCAAGGTGCTTATCTTTTCAGAAAGTTAAGGAATAACATTAATGAAAAGTATGTATGTTGTAATATTTAACTATCCAAGTGTTGAAATGGGAGGATATACCCATAGATTTTGTTATTGGTCTCCCAAAAATGTTTTAGAAATATGATTCCATATGGGTGATAGTGGATCGGCTCACAAAGATGGCTCATTTCATCTCTATTTGTGAAACTCATACGGCGGAGGATCTATCCAAAATCTATATCCATGATGTGGTAAAGAGATATGGAATACCAGTTTCAATCGTGTTAGAAAAAGATATGATGTTCATTTCTAGAATCATGAAATCGTTACCGAAATCCCTTTGGACTTCGTTTATTATGTGTATGGTGTATCATCCTTAGACAGATGGGAAATTTGAAAGCCTTGTATAGATGTTGGAAGATTTGTTTTGGGCTTTTGTAATGGATTTTGGTGGATCATGGGAGAATCATATACCCTTAGTATAGTTCTATTATAATAATACTTTTCAGGCCTCAATACATATGGCTCATGTTTAAGCATAGTATGGGCATCCTCTTTGTTCTCCCCTATGTCGGGTAGAGACTGGTTAGACTTATTTAGTTGGGCTGACCCTTGTCCATGAAACAACAGATAAGATTCATTTGATCAGAAAGAGGATGGAGATGGCACAGATTTTTCAAAAATCATATTTGGATCATCACCTAAGACCATTGTCATTCACGGTGAGTGATCACATGTTCTTAAAGATATCTCCAAGGCTTTGACATTATCATTTTGGGAAGCAGGTCATGTTATCTCTTCGATACATTGGCCCTTACAAGATACAAGAATGGGTTGGAGAGGTGGAATATCAGATGACATTTCCACCATGATTCATTTTGGTTCATAATGGGTTCCACGTTTCTTAGTTGAATAATTATCAACCAAATATTTACCATGTGATCAGATGGGACAACATTGACCTAGAGTCGGATGCTTCATTGGTAAATATCCCAGTGCAAATTGTGGATAGACAATAGAAATTATTTCATAGAAAATGAATCCATCTATAGGGGTTTTTTTGGAAACCTGTTATATTTAAGAAGAGACTTGGGAACACAATAATGAAATGAACGAGAAAGCGCTAGAACTCTTTCAGGACAAGGAAGGTTTTCTACTTTTGGGATGGAAAGACCAATGTTAGGGAGAATGTAGTACCCCCCAGTTTCTGGTATATAATCCTTAATTTAGGATATTGAAGTATATTAAGTATAAAGGTGAAGGTTAAGATATTTTGTGGATCTATCAAGGTGTTTTGGGGCCAAAGGGAAGGCACACAGGATGCAAATGGTTTGTCTAAACCATGTGGAAACCTAGAAGAAACCATATTGAGTTTCTGGAGGTGGATAGTAGCTTCGTCACGGTGGGAGCACCATTGAGGAGGTCATGCGAGGAGGCTATGTGGGGGTATTCCCTAGAAGTAGCTAACTCACAGTTACCACACTATTTGTCTAACCATGTGACTAAACTGTGTGCATGGTTTAAGTGATATCCTAAAAATATGGATCTCACACATTTTTGACTCTTTAGGTTTCTTTTCCCACTATGAAGTCTTAATTTGAGATTTCTCACTATTGAAGATTAGGTAACCCCTCCCGTGCAAATTAGAATTGATCCGGAGCCTTTCTATGTTGTTTAGAATCCAGATTCTTGCAGTATGTCATTGGTCTTCTTGGTTCTTGTGATGTTTTCTTAGATATACTTAGATCAACTTCTCCTCTCATACTGTTTTCTTAGATTTACACCCGTTATGGGTATATCTAATATTATTTATGACAAAAATGTTTATATTTGGTATCATTATTTATAGGAGAATATATATAAGGTGGTTTTGCAGAATTCTTACTCGGTTTCGTGAGAGTTCTTCATCCTTTTTCTTTTTTTCACCAAAATGGTCAAGGTAGGTGGATTCACTCTCAAATACTCTTATTAGAACTGATTGTAATTAATTTATATTTAATATATTTTGTTTAATTAATTGTGAATTGTATATTTAGAAAATGATGGAAACCCTCTGTAGTGATGATTTGGTAAATTATAGAATTATGGATAATTGATGTTCTATAATAATGTGATTTGATTATTGATTTTAAAATTAATATTTTAACAGGGGATTTATTCTAGAAATGTTTTAACTAGAATTTATTAATATATTTTTAGTAAAATTAATGGTATTATTGAAATGAAATGGTTGATTATAATTGGTTTTCTTAATGTTTTTCAATAAAATAATAGTTTTATTGAAATGGTTTGAATTGGTTTATTTGAATTGTTTTTTCATATATGGGTTGTGTGAGTTCATGTTCGATGTGCCCCTAAATAAGGGATGTGTACCATTGTGGTACATGGTGTGTGACTCTAGATCAGGGGCATGTAACATTGGTACATAAGGTAATTGGACGAGAGACCGCTAATGAGTATGGAACTGTGAAACAAAGTTTGCATGGGTGTGTGTTGTGAATAATGGAATGGGTATGCCAAAACGATATGAAGAAATGGTTTTAAATCCTTCTTTGTTATTTTTCTAGAAAAGAAACTTGCTGGAAAACTAGTGTAATGTAGAACTTGTTTACTCTTGATTATAATCGGTTTTGGACTTGTCTATATTTAGTTATAAACTAATTTTCTGAATTTTATTATATAACTGGTTTTTTTATAAATGTTGCTAAATTTTCTATTCTAGTGGTGTGATTAGGGAAGTCATTGGGGAAAGCATACTAAATTTTATACTCACCCCTACTTTGGAACTTTGGTACTTTTTTATAGTTCTATCTTCCAGGACATGGGAAAAGGTAAAGTATCAGCTGTATTTAGAACCACCCCTAATTACTTCGATTGTTTGTTGATGTTGGAACCTTGATCTTGTGGAGCATGGAGTCTTGTGGTTTTCTTGGATTTTCATGTAGTTATCTTCCACTATTTACTTTGATAGTTAATTAAATTCCCATGTAGTATACATTGGTGTGGTTTTGATATAAATGATGTGTTTGAGTTACCTTTCAATTATACAAGGCTCATATAGTGGTTTTTTATGGTTGTTGGGGTAATGATTTTAGTTATTGAAGGGTAATTCTTACACCACTTGAATTTTAAACCCTTTGGATTTTATTACCATCCTTTGTAATCATGGGGATGTCACTTAAGAACTAGTAATGATTCATTTTATTTCAAGGTAATGAGGTTAAGTGGGTCATTACAATATGAATCCCCCTTTCCAATTAATATTTTATTAAAGTGTATCCTTCCAAATTTCACAACAATGCCTACATCCTAACCACATGATCTTAAATTGTATGTAAAATTCACTCATAGAATGATGATAAAAATAATGGAATATATGTACCTATTATATGAAATTAAAATGTGAAAACCATTACAAATCATTATTATTTATCAAAGGAACACATGATATTGTCCACATTCAAACATAGTAAGGGGTACTTATATCATATTTTAAGCACCACAATCCATAAATAACAATTCATGTGTTGAACACCTCAGGTTTCTAAAAAACATTCACAGGCCATGGAGAAAATAAAGATATCTATGCTTAACAATGATAAATGTGGATCTACATTAGGGATATGACCCCCCCCCCCAATAATAGACATATTAGAATTATAGTAAGTTATTTCTGATCATTGGGCTCTATAATTTCCTGGGGGAAGAAGTTATCACCTTTGGGTGTTTTTGGGAATCCTCACAAAAGATAAACACACCATCAATCATTATATTAGAACCAGGATACATGGTTGAAAACATTTTCATCTCCTTGTCCAAAGCATATCAGTGTAGTCTTGACCCTCGTTTCCCTAACTAAGTTGTTATGTAACACCCCTTCTCATAGAGGTTTCATGTGCATCATGAAAAAGAAATACAAATACATTGGTCATTTTTGTATTCCATTAAACATTTTTCATTTTATTTTTAAAAACCACAAGGCCCTAAAATGCTAGTTAAAAAGACATAAAATACGTAATTATGAAACCGTGAAAGTGAATCCTAAGAAAAATTCATATTAATTCTTGATAAAATTTTCATCTTCACTATTTAATAATTTGATAGTTTCTAAATAAATATGGATTAATTCTTGTATGACCCATATTCTATCCCTATTAAATTTAAATGCATTCTTGATAGACCCCCTAGTTTGAGGAAAAATTTATAGTAATTATTTTTCACATTTCCTTGACACAATAACATATTTACTAGGTGAATTAATTATATGTAGGGTGACTTAAACGTTATATAATATTATTTTTTCCATATAAAACCTTAATATCAATAAACTATAAGCTGGAACAAATAGTTCCTTGAGTTGGTAACCTTTTCATGTAACATCACGGAACTTGGGCCCCATTTCAATTAGTTCCTCAATATATAAAATAGAAAACGGAATAGATAACACAAAAGGACCCTGGTATGATTCATTAGAGAAATGGAGCCTAAAATGTTTTTTTCCTAGATCATGTTTGAGCCCACCAAGGAGAGGCCCTCCTTAAATCCAGATGTAATTTTACTGTTCGTGTGAATATGATATTCTTCCATTAACAATGGTTGATATGTACCCAATGGTTTCCGCCTCCATTTATCTCATATATTCAGAGTCCATGATTTAAAAACACTATAACGATACTATTAAAGTGGATTCAATATCTTGTACATTATATCACTAAGTATTTTATCATTTATCTAAGAAGGAATATGATATTCCATTCTTAAAAATTTTGATAGACCGCACCATGTGACTCATAACCACATGAAATTAGGTCCGAGCCTCCCATTAAAAAGATAAAATACCCTTAAGTATCAGAATCCTCTATGGATATAATTCTCCCTACCCACAACTCTATTAGGGTGTTTTGGGTCTTCTTAATATGTATGCCCCATTCAACTCATGATCCCTGAAAAAACTATGGTGGAAATAATCACCTTATGTTGTTTTGGGTATTCCCCAAAATGTCTTACCCATTACATAGTCATTATTTCAAGATATTGTGATACAATCAAGACAACATATATTCAACTATCTCTGTTGGATTTATTTCCTTCTCATACTCTCAATTCATAAAAGTAGGACATTAAATTTCCAATATTTTCTTTCCTTACTTCTTTATTTTGAACTACATGACATACATCCTTACAACATAAAACTAAACTAAAAAGAATTCATCCTTTCCACATTATTTTAATTTTCATTAGAAATATCCTTAATACATTATGTTAAACCGTATAGCTAACATCCTTACTGCATCACTTTAAAATAAATGGAATACATCATTACTATATGAAATTAAACAAAGAGGAAGACATCTTTAACATATGAAATTATACTAAATGAAATATGTACACACCATGTGATGTTAAACCTCACGAATAATGTAACTTCAAGAATGGTTCACCACACATGAGATTATGATATATTCTGAAAGAACCTAAACTATAGAACATAAATTATATAGTTTCAAATTCCTTAAAATATTCAATTAAAAGAGTCATAATACTTTCCAAGTTGAAAAGTGAAAAGGGAACCCTATGAAAAATTTGAGTCTCTGTTTGTTGGACATACACTTTGTGTGGTCTAGGAAATATTTATCACTTATAAAATGTAGAAGGCATAAAACTATTCTGTTTAAAAATTAATAAGAAGGTGGTCTAAGAAAATGAAAATCTCATACCAAATAATTTTTCTTCATAGGAATCTTAAAAAAAAGTTATGTCAATATAAAAAAGGGATATAAAGGATATATGGATAATTATTTTTCCCCATAAAAAATCAATATATACTCTATAATTCTAATGTATTTGGAAAAAACTAAAATCATTCTCCCATTGGGACGTATTTGTAAAAAAAATATACTTTTAAACTAGCAGATCCTCATAAAATTGATGTAGATAAATAAATAAATAATATCATGTCGATAGAAGTTCATGAGAAATTACCTAATGAAATCTATTGGGAGTCAGAAATTTAAATACAAGTTTTTTTGTTTACTTGATATTATAAAAAGTATGGGTATGTTTGATGATCATTATGATATCAGGTAAATAAAATATTCTTCACATCATAATTAAAATAAATCTGCACTAAAAAATGAAAACACTATCAGAACTATTCAATGATAATGTGAAAAAGAATGGGGAATGTCAACATTTTGGAGTCTCTCATGTGAATTCAGAAAATGGAGGTTTATAAATATATAGGTCCATCAAATCATATTCTAATAGGAGACCTTGATCTGCACAAACTTTTAATATAGTGAGGCCTTGGATTGGCACAATTTGTCTGTTGATTTAGTTTCCACATCAACAATCCACTGAAATTTATTCACCATAGAAATAGTATCAAATTCAGCCTTTTCTACCAGATCAAAGACAATACTTCTTATAGAAGTATTATTTCATTCTAATATAGTTTTCTCTGAGGTATTTAATGCATTCTATAACTGAGACAACACTTCTTGTAGAAGTATTATTTCATTCTGTAATTGAAAATTTTAAACCTTACAGTGTTTATCAGATTTTGGTGATCCATCACATCCATGTTCACTTTGAAGCCTTATTCAAGACCTGAAACTAGTTTATTTGACTGAAGACAAAGCATATTCTACTACAATTCTTAGTTCAAGTTCTCTCCTATGCTCTATTTGGGAATCCAAATCATTCACTTAAGAATGAAGTGCTTTATAGTCAAATACCTCATATATTTGGGTGGTAAACATATATCAAATATGGATCATTTTTCCATTCATCTTCTCTAAATGGGTCTCTGAGATTAGGGTACAAATATTTTCCCACACATTCCACCACATTAGTTGACAAAGCATCATGGACTCCAAGTTTGAAACCCCGTGTTTTGTAATTTTTTTTCAAATAAATTAAATTTTTTGGATATATTGTCTTACATGAAACACCAAGTTAATATTTAATTACACACAACACCAATTTATTCTTGTACTACACACATCATTGTTCTAGATTGTGTTACACATGAAACTGAGTTTTAACAAAATCCACAATATTCTATTAATATTATAATTCAAAAGTGACCGTGATAAGAAAGATGCTAAAATTGGAGAGATTAATAGTAATAACTACATTTTCTACATTATTTATAATGGTTTTATATAAATAAAATCTACTTATAAAAAAGTTTCTAAATTTTCATTAAAATCTTTATATGTATTCTTAATACTATTTTCTTCAACAAATTTTCTTTTATTACTTTTTTTCCCAATAAAAAAATTAATTTTTTACATATTTAGAAAACTAAAATTTTAAAATAAAAATCATTTTTATTTCATCATTAAAATTATATATTTTGTTGAATTTTTAGGATTTGACTAAAAGGTTTCTTTTTTGATGAATAGTAAAAAATAACGAATTTTAATTAAAAACTACCTTTTCATATAATTTATTTATAATGATAAATTATATTATAATTTGGTTTAAAAGAAACCATAAAAAATAATATATATATTAATACAATTCATTCCATTTTAATAAATATCATTTGAATATTGATATACAAATTTTCTAACATGTTGAACATTTTCCCTTTAAAATCTATTTTTGTACTCGTCTAAGGGATTAAATTTAAAATAAATTTTCATATAAATGAATAAAATTTAGAAAAATGGATTCTATGTTAGTAATAATTATAATTTATATTATCTAATATGTTCTCCAAGATTTTTTACAATAATTAATTCTAACAATAGTAAAATTTATTTACTATGGTTAATATAGAAATGGGTTTACCTAGGGGTTTGAAGGTAAGATGACAAAGGTTAAAAATAATAAATAGCATTCCAAAAACTGATTGGATGGAAAAATTTCTAACTAATATATTCTATTATCAATAATTTTCCATTGTTTTATACTTTTTACATGAGAATAATTTGGGTGGAAATTTTTCTTCTAAACAACTAAAAATTTACCACTCACCTCAATTATAAAATGTCACACATTATCATATCCTATTCACAACATTAAATCCTATTTATTTATATAATCCCCATTAAAATTATTTTCCAAAATATATAATTTAATTATATAATCCTTATATTTTACATAAATCCAACCAATAAAGTAATTTTTTGAAAGGCTAAGAAGGATACCTGAAGAAGTGGAAACATTCATCAACAACCATATTTTGATTTATTTCATCCCAAGACTCCATTAATTCTTATAATATCATTGTGATATAATAAAAAAATTATCTTACATATAAATATATATTTTCCAGTTATGTTTATGTCCTTAAACCATCTTCACTTCAATTAAATTTGTTACAAAATCATCATTCATGTGTTTGATGGACAACTTCCTCGCGAACCAATGTCGTTCATTTTTCCACTACAACCACTCAATAATGGGCATAATGATGTATTTATTATTTATATATTATATTTATGATATTATTATACTTATTGAATAATTTTATCACATATTCCTTCATATTCTTTATATTATGGGAATATAATAATATAACTCATATGTACGACTGACTACCGCCATGAAAAACTATGTGATTCGTTCACATATTACCTGAAAGGTAATAAGGATGTTTATAAGGAAGATATATTATATATATGAAATAAAAAATATTATTTTTTGATAATATATCATTTAACTTTCTTTCTTTCAATCAAACATGTAAATGGAAAATACTTTCTTCCGTATGTATGACATACAATCTCCATGAAAGACGAATTTCATTTTATATCACTAAATTTTATGGATTAATATAAATAAATAATTATAGAATATAGATTATTTCTATGTCATGGTTAGAATTATGGATATTATTATACCATAATGAATTTAATAGGACAAAAAAATTCAATCATACCTGAAAAGAAAAGTAGTTATTTCTTAAAATGTGACGTTAAATTGGAATTTTTAATAAAAAGGTAATAAATGGTCATAAGAAAATAATATATTGATTTATATATATAAATTTTTTATATAATATATTTATAATTAACTTTAACTTATTATACATGAGGTTTTTTATGTATAATGGAAGTTAAGATTTAAGGTAAGGGATTTCTCTCTCAATTATACTCCATTCAAATATACATCATGTTATCCACATACATTCATTCACACGGTGTATATGAATCCACTTTGACATGTAATATGATTAATTTATTTATCCTTGTGATATTTTAATTTCCATTTTATGTTATTCCTTCATTTTTCTTATGATTCATAGATACATAAGTGATAATTATTTTATTTTATGATCTCACTGTTTATCATCATTGTTAATGATCCTACTTCTAATGAAGAAATATTAAAATAAATCTTGGAATAAACTCATTAATTTTATTCTCCTCTGGTTACTCAAGTTATTTTCAAGTAATAGTATCATTTTTTCACTCTTTGGCACTTAAAATAATTGAGTAAATGTTTTTATGAAAAACTAACTTTATATATCTTTTCGGTCAAAAAATCTATTTTCTTCCATAACCATAATTTCTAAAAATGTTTTAAAAAATATCTTACTATTAAACTATAAGTTTTAAAAGGCATTTATTCCAATTATATAATTTTTATAAAAAAATAAAATGAATATTCATTTCATTTTTGGAACAATTTTTGTCATCCTTTTACAAAAAAAATGAATGGAATCTCTGTTTTAAGGTTTAAGACATGAATGAAACATCACATTGTAATTACCATTATTTTTTGAGTCTTCATTTATATTTATTAAAGGTTTTTTTTAAATAATTTTTTTTTCAAAAATATTATCTTCATAAAAGAGTTTTTCAAAGCAGAAAGGATATTTTTCTCAAGAAATTTTTTAAATGATTTTTAATGATTTCATTATTTTTCAATGATTGTTTCAAATAAATTATTTTTTGAAATTTTCCATGTTTTGAAAATTGATTTTAAGTGATATTATATTTTCCTTAAGAAATTATTTAAATATTTGAAAAAAATAATTTTCCATATATGATGACATTTGTTGATGTTATATATTACTAAGTGGGGATATGATCCAATGATATAATTCTTATTTTTCTCTAAATAGTTTATGATTATAATGGTATAATATTAAAGAAACTCATTTATATTCTATGTGTTATACCATGATAAAATAGATATGAAACTCACTCATTTTTAGGGGTTATGTTATGATTAAAAGGTGAAATGATTATGAAACATTTATCTTTTTTCCGTATTACGATATGATAAACTATTTGTAAAAACCATTTCATTTAATGGGTTATGTTATGTAGAATGTTTTATAATATTTTTGAAAACATAAATATGGTTTCCATCATGAGATGGTTGGGACCTATATCTCCCTCCAATTCATTTGGTTAAAGATTTATAACTCATGAGATATAACAGAATGGAATGGGGAGTGAAACTGGTTTAGTAAGAAACTTTTTCCGCTATCATAGTCATGTGAGTAAACATTAACTACTATTAAAGTTGGGGAGTGAACCCATTCCACTATTATAACCTTGGATATAAGCCTTCACTAATAGGGAAATGATTTTTTATTCCTCTTTGCATTGAGTAAATCTATGTCTTATTCATATTTTCTGTTCTGATGTATCATGTTCTATGATTACTATTTGATTTATGTATTATTAAATACCAAAATTTATTTCATGACATTATATTATAATTATTAATATGAAGTTTCTCATTCTCAAATGTTATCATCATGTTCTAATGCCTTTATGTTCATTTTCTTTTCTTACACATTTCCCTTGTTTACCCTTACTGATGATCTGATCTCACTCTTTCTTATGTTACCTTTCCTAAAGTTATGAAGAAATTTATTATGTATGATATTTATAAGAATGGTTATAGTTATGAAGATCATAATATGAGATGATTTAGTTTTCCTATATACTAGTTATTTTTGTTTCCCTATTTCCAAATACAATAAAATTTTATAGTCCTCATGAATGTGTCTATGTAATATAATGAATATTTATAAAAAATGATTTAATATCAATGTATAATAATCCTGGTTCTCCAAATTTGGTATTATAATATATTTTTAGTTAATAATTTAAAACTAGGATTAGAATTCCTTAGTGAGCTCTGTAAGGACATGTCCAAGGATAAGTTTATAGATGATTCAATGTATAGAAAAATGTCCGAGAAGTTTTGTAAATGATAGATTGATTAATTTCTAAGAAATTAAATCCCAGTTTGGATAATACAAGTGGATGTGGCTCTAGAATAGAGGTAATTAGGGGTAGTAATGCTAAAAATGGAAAGTTGAGCTATACTCAATCATCACTTGGTGATTGATAACGGGACTAACTATACACCTAGTTTCACACTCATGGGGGATACACATTGGAAATGCATAAAATAATTACAAAACATTGTGAAGGATTTAAATACATTATTACAATGAATGATATTTGATAAAACTGAGGTGTTATAGATTAAATATTGTTTCATGGTTTTGGCATGCTATATGCAATTTTTCAGGATTCCTTGGTTCCCCATCATAATAAATATTTCATTAACTATGTTTTTATGTATTATGGAATGAATATAAACTAAAGAAACAGTATTAATACTGAGTACAATGTTAAATGAAATGTTTTTTATCCTTATAATCCAAGAGTTATGGTAGATGGAATGAAAAATCTCATTATTATGATCACACAACTTTCTCATGATATGAATCAGGCATGACTTCTAGATGAACAATGGAGGAAAAAAATTATATTGAGTCCTCCATGAGAAAATGTACACCTCTGTTATAAGTTCTTATGATATACTAGTTATTGAAAAATTTATTAGAACAAATAAAAACATATTTTATATTATCTAGTTTTCAAAACATGAATAATTCCTTTTCTTTTTCTTCAATTTGGAAGGTGAATATGACCAATGGAAGACTCTTATGAAGAATATTGTTAAAGAAGTTGAAATTGAATCATTGTATTGGGATGGGTTCCCAGCCTTATTTTTAAATAAGTACATTTCTAGAATTCTTAGTATGAATATGGATTAGGAGTTCCTTGAGATAAAGAAAAAGGATGATGAATTACTTGGTATATATAAGGAAAATATTAAAACCCCTATAAGGTATGCTTCTAGAATTATTATCAAACCTAAAAGCGAGGTTGATCGATTTGTTAGTTGCATAAAACCAAGTCCATAAAGTCTGTTATCCATAAGAGACTTCAGTATATAAAAATATAATATTCAATGTGCTATCATTTTAGAACTCGAGTTTGGATTTATGTATCAATCTCATGTTTTTATAGGAAGATAAAATTTTAATTAAAAGGAAAATCTAAGAATCTTGGAGAGAATAATATATTCCTTCCCTTATTATCATAGCATGGGATGAATCATATATAAAATTATCATAATGGGATTAGTAAATGTTTTTATTCTGGAATGGAAGTTCATCAAAAAATTTAATGTTGAAGTGATGGGAAGAAGTTATCTAATGTAGAGAATAAAGGGAAAGCTGGCTAGAATGCACCACACTCTCTCCAGTCTTTCAAATTCATAAAGGGAAAGCTGGCTAGAATGCACCACACTCTCTCCAGTCTTTCAAATTCATAGATTATGAGCATTAGGTCAACCAATATCCAAATCCAAGGTTAATTATAATGTTCAATGTCAACAACCTCAAAAGATGTTTGAAATAGGTAAATATCATGTCATCACTATTTATGACAAGGGGTGTGATAATGACATGGTGAAAGGTGCACTTATCATCTACTATATGACAACTAATGTCTTATTGGACTCTGGATCTACCCATTCACTAATAATTAATATACTTTATATGTGTATCAATATGCCACCCAAATTATTGGATGAATAATTAGTAGTGAAATCCCTTATAGTATGATGATTAAATATCAAGTCTAAGATTCCTCTTAGATTGATGTTGATTGGAATGTTTCTCTTGTAAGTATTTTTATTCCTATTATGGATGAATTTGAGGTTATCATGGGAATTGATTAATGTTCTCTACATAAATTCCACATCAATTATTGATAAAGGGAATACATTGTTGATATCTGAACCCATCCTATGAACATCCATCCATGTGACAATAATCATGAACATATGATGGGGATCACATCCTTTGTATATGTCTTAATTCCCATTTAGAAGGGGTTTTATCTCACATGGTTGAGGAGAAACTCAATATCAATCATATGTCTATTGTGTAATAATTTTTATGTCTTTATAGGCGAGTTTCATATATTTACACCAAAACATGAGGTTTAGTTATCAATATAACTCATACCAGATGCCACACCAACTGCAAATACTCCCTATATTATGGCCCTGATAATGTTGGGGGAATTGAGAAAAAACTCTAGGAAAACCATAACATGGGATTCACTCATCCAATTGTTTCACCTTTAGGTGAACCTATTATTTCAATTAAAAAAATTATTGATCAATGAGATACTACATTGATTATATGGAGATGAAAAATATCAAAATTAAGAATAATTATCCTCCTCCCCATATTTATTACTTGTTCGGTTGACTATGCCAAGATAAATACGTTTACATCATTGGAATTTTTAATTGATTTCATCAATTAATTGTCAAGAAGGATGATATGATGAAGACATAATTCCCTAAAATTTATAGACACAATGAATATATAGTTAGTCCATTCAATATTACTAATTTCATGACTATCTTTATGGATTTAAGGAATTAAATATTTTGATATTTCCCTGATTAGTTTGTGGTAGTATTTGTTGAATATATTCTTATATATTCAAATATAAAGGAATAACATGAATACCACATGATAATTTTTCAAAGGACCGTAATGAAGGAGACACTATACTAACACCTTACAAATTAGGAATTTTGGCTACCAAAGGATTCATTTTGGGGTCATATTATCTCAATAGATGGTATATCAGTAGATCTATAAAAGACAGAGGCTATTTAATGTTGTCCTTGACCAACCACTGTGAGTAAGTGCACGCTCGCGTGTCGTTGGGCACAGGTGACAAACTAAAATTTATACCTACTTACTACTTAGGACAGTGGAAAGACAGGGTCGAACCACAGGGAGGCTTGTTTTTATGTTAGGTGTTATAAAAAAATAAACTAAAGAAAAACACACATGCAAAAATAGAGCAAAGACAAGTGGTGGTGGTTAAGTGAGTTGAGCCAGTGCAGGGAATCGGCTGGCAGGAGGAAGCGGTTAGGGATTGCATGGTTTGCGGTCCTCGGCGTGGTGATGGGCAGCAGAGCTGAGGCGAGGTGAGGGTTTGCCATTTTTTTCTTGTGCAAAATCCCTTCAAAAATGCTGAAATTGTGATTGTTTCGCTGCTGTGATTTTGATTTGTATGTTGCTGTTATGAGGATTTGTAATTTTCTATTGCGAGTGTATTTGGCTACTGGATTTGTGTTGCTGGGATGGTTTGGTGATGTTGCGGGCTACTGGAACTGAGGTGTGGCAATGATGATGGAGTAGAGTGGAACGGTAAGGAAATAAAAGGGTTGCTAGAAATTAGAATCGGTGAGGATTGAGAGGGGGAGCCGTATCGGTGAGAAAGGAGGCGAAGCAGGGTGAGGTTGAGGAGTATCGGTAGGTTGGGCTGCTGGTAAAGGGGTAACAGTGAGGTTTTTAAAAAATATATAACGGTGGACTGGAAAGAGATGTATGGGTGAGGTAAATGGCAGTATAAAAGTGAGGTGTGTTGTATCGGTGAGGCGTATAGGTGAGAAAATAATAACAGTGAACCGGAGGGTATAGTGAGGAAATAAAATATAACAGTGAGGTGGAGTAACAGTGAGGAAATAAAAATGGTAACATTGAGGTTGGTATAATGGTGGACTGGAGAAGTGCATCGGTAGACTTATCTTGACGGTGAGAAAAAAATGGAACGGTGAGGTTTAAAAAAAAATATATAACGGTGGACTGGAAAAGGAAAAGAAAAAGGGTGTAACGGTGAGGATGCTGTAGCGGTGAGGCTATAAAAATTGGGAAGTGGTGAGGTGCAGTGTAACGGTAGCAAGCCTACTGATAAGGGCCGGACCGTGCGACCACAACACCTGCGAACAAAAACAACAAAGAAAATTAAATTAATAAAATAATTTAATAAAACTAATAAATAAATAAATAAATAAATAAATAAAATTAAATAGAACGGAACTAAAAAAACATAGTAAAATAATAAAATTAATAAAACTTTACTTAAAAGAATGAATTAATCTGGGTTTAAAAAAAATAAACTAACCTAATTAAGGCAAAAATTAAAATATTTACAGTAACTTGCTTAAATTATTTAACTAATTAATTAAAGAATTAATTAAATTGAAGAATAAAAAATATTAAATGAATAAATTAAATTGTTAAAACTAATTAAATTATTAAAAGACTAAAAACCAAAAATAGTTATTTATTTACAATTTAAAGAATAAAGCATTAATTAATTTAATGAATGAATTAGTAAACTAACTAGAATGAAAATAAAATAATAAGTAAATAAATGCCTAATTTGCACGACTCGTTTATATTTAATTTTAGAATTATTTAAAATGACACTAAAGCACATTAAAACATATGTTTTAAACAAAAAATGATTATTTTACACAGCCAAGTGCAAAAACACAACAATTATCAATTATTTAATAAAAACAACATTTTAATATAAAAAGTCAATAAAATATACACAAAAGATGTGGAAAAGAGTGCAAAAACACTACCACATAAAACTCCCCCGCACTTAAAGCTTTGTTTGTCCTCAAACAAGTACATGCCTTTGATTTTAAAACAGAACGGATGATTTGTGATGTTCAGCTCAAAATTTGCATGGTTAAACTTTAATATCAAGAGGAGTAGGACCAACAGTAGGTCAGGCTATCCAAAGGTGTTCAAAAATGATGTCCTGTGTAGTTTCAAAAAGCCACTAGAAGTCAAGAGCTTCAAAAAATAATACACTGTCAATTATGCCAGGCCCCCTATGTGTTTTCATTAACTATCCTACTTCACCATCCAATTAAAGTACTGATTCAAGGAGTGATGATAGGTTAGAAGAAGTAGAACTCAAAAACGTAACCAAGGGCACCATCCATTCTCACCTTCCTCCAGGTTCCAAAAATTAAAGTCTATGAAATTGATTACTTTATTGATTGAACCCAAATGAAAATTAACCAAGTCAATTTCTCCCTTCTTCATCTAGGTTCAAAATTCCCCTCACCTTAATGAGTTCATTTTTGACAAGGGCACTTTATTTCACTTTTTCCCAGCCATATTCCATGTGTAGATCAATGTGCATAGCACTTATTAAGATTGAAATTGGATTTATTTATTCACAGAAACGCACCCAATGCACCTTGTCTTAGATACTCATCGTGGGATCCCATTTTCCCATTTTACTCCAGTTACAAAGGACTTAATTATTAATCATTCGGATTGACTTTATAAAGTGATTGAATATTATTTTATAAAAATGTGAGTCCCATGGGTTCCAGTGAGAACTTCTAGTTACTCCAAGTCATGATCATCATCCCATAAAACCTATCCTGTCATACTCCTATCCTTAGTTCATAAACAGATAGATCCATAGAGACAGTGAACAATTGCACTCAGCAATCATTCATACTTAATAGTTTCTGACTAAGTGCCACTCTCAACAACTAGTGAACAGTTATCCACTAAACATGACAAAAATTAAGTATTAGTGAAAATCCAATGACCATTATGTGATTAAAGAATTTGAATTTTTTTTAAGGGAATTTGAACCATTTTTGAGCCATTTTTTTTAAAAAAAATTGACCATTTTTTAAAAACAAACACAAACTTGGGTTCAAGAAGGGGGAATTTGACATGACACTAGAATGACCCTCTCCCCCACACTTAAAACCCAACATTGTCCCCAATTTTGACTCTCAAGTTGGAAGATAGTTAAAGTTCATAACAGATAGATATTTCAACTGAAAAAGGATATGGAGGGGTATTAATGAAGTTCAAAAAATTTCTTTGCCACACAAAAAGAAAAAGAAAATAAAAACAAAAACAAACAAAAAATAGAAAAGAGAAACCCCACCAACCTCATCAGCAACCATGTACACATATATTCCTAAATTATTCATGCATTAATCATTGTGAGAAGACCAAAGTTTGTATCAATTTACTTTAGATAGTAGCATGTTTAGCAATAATGTGCAGTAGCATCAGTATAATGAAATTGAAAGCAGTGGGTGCATGCATGTTACACAAATCACCTCAAAATAATGTTCAACTAAGTAGATATTAGCAGCTAAGAACCCATGCATAGAAAATAAAATCATTACTCACAGATTTAGAGGAAGTCCCCCACACTTAATTCACAGCAGCATGCAATAAAAATGTGAAGAGTAAAACATTGAAACATAAAACAATACTCCCATGAATGTGAAGCTTCTCAAATTTACAAATGTATCCCTTTGATTTCCATGTGCATGAACTCTGGAGGCTCCAGTTAGGCACCTACATGATGAAACAAGTTGACATTAGTGTTCAAGATTTTAAAGCTCAATAAAAATCAACTGCAGAATATGAGTTAGGGAGTGTTATCCATGATCTTCAGTGTACTCTTCCCCTGGGTCTTGAATGATAACCACGTGGAATATACTACCTATTTATTGTCCTAAAAAAACAACACTCAAATTAAAACTATGTGCAATAAAAAACTAAAGTAGGAAATGAAAAGGGATAATCCTGGGATAACCCCCCAGGGGGTGCTGTAGTTTGACTGTCCACAGCTGGACAGTCCTCGGATCAACCCCAGTGATATGGGGGATTAAGCTTCTTGCTCAAGAACCACCAGGTGTTATTCCTTCCAACTTCAGTCCCTTGACATCTTTGGATTACCCAAGTGCAGCTTCAACCACATTCCCATCCTTGGAAATGAAGTACTTCATGTTGAATGGTGGAGTGGAAAACAAGATATAGGGGCACGTCCCTACTTCTGCTTGAGGTTGAGTGTGCACAAGTTGTAATGTTGGGAAACTTGGACAACTTGGATGTGACTTTTCTTCCGGTTCATTCCAATAAAAAATTTCCTCTTGAAAAGAAATTAATGTGTCTTCATCCACTTGTAAACTTGTGCACAGCTCCAAAAATTCATCTTCAAAAATAACTCTCAAACTGGAAATGGCATCTAGAATTGGAAGTTCCTTTAACTCTTCAGAAGATTCAACCTCAACTTCCTCACTCTCTAGGAAACCACAAAAGTGAAAAGCATCTTCAATACCTGCACAGGGAGAAAAACAAGTAAAATCAGCTTTGATGTAATCCAAGTTGAATAAAAATATAGCTTCTTCCATAAAATTGTAAACTCCCTTTATCAGTGCTGCTTGTTCCTCCTCATGATGAAATAGTGATCCTGGGAGAGGGTCTGGGGAAAGAGAGAGGTAGTCAACCTCCTCCAGCCTCTCTTCAAAACACACCACATCACTTGATGTGTCTTCTAAGGAGGACGATATAATATCATGTGCTGGTTCCACCTATTGAATCATTGAGAAAACATTAAAACAGTTATTGCAAGAAAAATCAATAGAATGGAAATCAGGGAAAGAATAATCATCAAAAAAATGCCCAGCATCATGAGTCCTTGCTAGTTCCATCTCCTGCCAGCCCTTGAAAACATCCTCAGAAATTGGTTCTAGAATTTCCATCTTTGACTCTAGGGGAAAATCCATATCAAATTTAGGAAAATCCAGCTTTTTCCTTCTTTTGTTTCTCTTCTCTTTCCTTCTCAACTATTTTCCAGAATCTTGGGCTTCAATGGGAGGTGGTGGTACTGCACTGTCGTCCTGGTATCCCTTGATCTTATCCATGGCTAGTTGCATCAATTGCATGATCTCATTAGAATAAGATGTCTCCTCATCAGTAAGTTCTTTATGACCCCTTTCATGCATCCAACATTGAAACTTTGCAACAGCCTCCTCAAGCTCTTGAACAGGGTCAAACAGTGACACTATACCGGTTTCGTTAGAGTTCATCACTGCGTATGAGTGTGTTTTTTTATAGCTTTTTTTATATTTTTTTAATGTTTTTTTATGTTTTTTTGTAAAATGAAATAAAAAATGGAAAACCACTAAGACACTTGTTGCTTCCCCGGCAACGGCTCCAAAATTTGCACGCTCGCACGTCGTTGGGCACATGTGACAAACTAAAATTTATACCTACTTACTACTTAGGAAAGTGGCAAGACAGGGTCGAACCACAGGGAGGCCTGTTGTTTTGTTTGGTGTTCTAAAAAATTAAACTCAACAAAAACACACATGAAAAAATCGAACAAAGACAAGTAGTGGTGGTGAAGTGAGTTGAGCCAGCGCAGGGAATCAACTGGCAGGAGGAAGCGTCTAGGGATTGCATGGTTTTCGGTTCTCAACGTGGTGATGGGAATCAGATCTGAGGCAAGGTGAGGGTTTTACATTTTTTCTTGTGCAAAATCCCTCCGAAAATGCTGAAATTGTGATTGTTTCGCTGCTGTGATTTTGATTTGTACGTAGCTACTGTGAGGATTCGGAATTTTCTGTTGCGAGTGTATTTGGCTGCTGGATTTGTGTTGCTGGGATGGTTTGGTGATGCTGCGGGCTACTGGAACGGAGGTGTGGAAATGATGATGGAGTAGAGTAGAACGGTGAGGAAATAAAAGGGTTGATGGAAACTATAATCAGTGAGGATTGAGAGGGGGGATCCGTATGGGTGTGAAAGGAGGCGAAGCAGGGTGAGGTTGAGGAGTATCGGTAGGATGGGATACTGGTAAAGGGGTAACGGTGAGGTTTTAAAAAAATATATAATGGTGGACTGGAAAGAGTTGTATCGGTGAGGTAAATGGCAGTATAACAGTGAGGTGTGTTGTATCGGTGAGGCGTATCGGTGAGAAAATAATAATAGTGAACCGAAGGGTGTAGTGGGGAAATAAAATATAACAGTGAGGTGGATTAACAGTGAGGAAATAAAAAGGGTAACAGTGAGGTTGGTATAACGGTGGACTGGAGAAGTGCATCGGTAGACTTATCTTGACGGTGAGAAACAAATGGAACGGTGAGGTTTTAAAAAAATATATAACGGTGGACTGGAAAAGGAAAAGAAAAAGGGTGTAACGGTAGACTTAGTAATGGTGAGGATGTTATAGCAGTGAGGCTATAAAAAATGGGAAGCGGTGAGGTGCAGTGTAACGGTAGCAAGCCTACTGATAAGGGCCGGACCGTGCGACCACAACACCTGCGAACAAAAACAACAAAGAAAATTAAATTAATAAAATAATTTAATAAAACTAATAAATAAATAAATCAATTAATAAATTAAATTAAATAGAATGAAACTAAAAACACAAAGTAAAATAATAAAATTAAGAAAACTTTATTTAAAAGAATGAATTAATCTGGGTTAAAAAAAATAAAACTAATTAAGGCACAAATTAAAATATTTACAGTGAATTGCTTAAATTATTTAACTAATTAATTAAAGAATTAATTAAATTGAAGAATAAATAATATTAAACGAATAAAATTAAATTGTTAAAAATAATTAAATTATTAAAAGACTAAAAACCAAAAATAGTTATTTATTTACAATTTAAAGAATAAAGCATTAATTAATTTAATGAATGAATTAGTAAACCAACAAGAATTAAAATAAAAGAATAAATAAATAAATGCCTAATTCACACGACTCATTTAAATTTAATTTTAGAATTATTTAAAATGACACTAAAGCACATTAAAACACATGTTTTAAACAAAAAATGATTATTTTACACAGCCAAGTGCAAAAACACAACAATTATCAATTATTTAATAAAAAAACATTTTAATATAAAAAAGTCAATAAAATATACACAAAATATGTGGCAAAGAGAGCAAAAATACTGCCACATCAGTAAGATACATTGTTTCCATGTATTAGCTATATATTATCAATAGTTTTTGGGGAATGTTTCATTAATATATTTTCCTTTTACCATGATAACTCAGTAGGGAGTCATGTTCCTCTATACAGGTGAATGTGAGGAAACTTTCAAGGAACTAAAGACAATATTATTTAGCATAATTGTTCCTTCAATACCCTACAGAGGAGAAAGGTTTATAATCCATAATGAAATTCTCAAGTAGGTGTTGGATTGTCTTCTTATGATTATTCACATGTTTATAGATTATGCCCCATAAAAAATATGATTCAAGAGAAATATTTCCCAAAACTGATTTGGAGTAAGTTATGGTAATGTTTTCATTAAATATATAGAGGAATTATCTTTTTGGAAAAAAGTATTTAATAATTAATATTCATAAAATTTTAAATAATATATTCTCATAGAATGAGTTTAATAGGTTCCAAATTAGATAGTTAGATATAATTAATTTTTTTTATTATCTAATACATTAAAACCTTGGGAATTCTAAAAAGTAATTCGATGCTTTGAATAAAATGTATCAAGACAAATTATCTATAATAAAGATTAAAAAATATATCATATATATATAGATTTCAAAAATAGTGGATATGGAGATCATTATAGGAGTGGAAAAATATTATCTTGAACAATTGAATACTAAACCATCTATCTAAGTGAAGACTAAAGTAGAAAAGAAGGAAGATATAGAGATGGAAATGAAGGATAAAATTTTTCCTCAGTTTATCCATGATCTTGTTGGAATGATATGGTTTGGTAACCAGGTATATGCTCCATCCAAATCATATTTTAAGTAGTTATTATATGAAACTCAGAGTTCATAATTCTTCATTCATAAGGTAAGTATAAAGATGTATATATATTTTAAGGGATATTTCTAGAGGGGTGGCATGAAGAGAGATATCATAGAGTTTGTATCTCGATGATTGGTATATCAAAATGTTTAAAAAGAAATTAAAAACTCTAAGTGGATGTTACATTCATAACCCATCCCATAATAAAATTATGAAAACATTACCTCACATTTTTTTCATTGGAAACCCCAAAATTTCAAAAGGGAATAATTCTATATGGGTTGCAGTTGATTATATTACTTAGTCAGCAACCATACAAGATATCATAGAATAATTATCATCGGATCATCTTATTATGATATACATTAAGGAAGTTTTAATGTTTTATGAAATACCACATTCCCTTATGTTTTATCATGTTATAAGGTTTACCATAATTTTCTTAGTGAAGCCTTTAGCAAGATGTTGATATGGAGTTTAGTTTCCGAACTCGGTATCATATTCAGAATGATGGTTATTCTGAGAGGAAAATTCAAAACATAGAGGATATTATAAGATCTTTTTATTTAGATTTGAAATGTATTTGGGAACAACACTATTCACATGTTGTGTTTTATTATAAAAATATCTTTCACTCAAGCATTCATATTGATCCTTACAAATCCCTCTATGGAAATAAATTTAGAGCTCCAACATGCTCTAATGGTGTTGGAGAAATAAATATATTAGAGTATAATATAGATAAATAAATTAAAGAGATGGTTAAAACCATTTATAAAGACTTCATGGAAGCTCATTGTTGGAAGAAAATTTATAGTTATAATTATTATTGGGATCTAGAATGTGAGGATAGAGGTAAGGTATTTTTATTAATTTCATAATGGAAGAAGGTTATGAGATTATATAAAATAGGGAAACTAAGAATTATGTATATCAGTCCCTCATAAATTTTTGATCATATTTCTATTGTATATTTTCTCTTGAAACATCCCCCAACCCTTTCTCTTGTCCATGATGTGTTCTTTGTGTCTCTCATTATGATAAACATACCTAACCCTTCATACAACTGAGCTGAGGGTCCATGCCACTCGAGTATGAAATCTATTATATGGAACAACTAGCTGAGATTTGGGTTTATACAAAGTGTGTTCTCTGAAATGGGATGACTCACCTAGAAATATTTTTATGGTGAAATAACCAGTTTTAAGATGAAATGTGGGAACGTGAATATATGATGATGGATAAATATCCATACTTTTCCTATCAATGGGATGATTTTCATGGTAAAAACTTGGAATAAAGGATTAGAATGTAACACCATGAATTTTATAAAATAAATTCAAATAAATTAATTTTATTATATATATTTTTAGTTACATGAAACACCAAGTTAATATTTCATTACATACGAAACCAAGTAAATGTTCCGCTATACACAACACTGCGTTAGCCAACATTACACATGACACTGAGTTTTAACTAAACCATGATATACAATTAATATTATTATTCAAATTTGTATATTAAAACCTAGTAGTTAAAACTATTTATATTTGTATAAATTACTAATTTTTAAATACTATTTATAATTATTTTATATAAATAAAACATATTGATAAAAATGAACTTAATTTTTAGTAAAATCTTTAAATGTTTTGAAAAAAAAAGTTTTTGAAATAAAATTTTTATTCTTTTTTTTGAATAATAATAAAATTAGTGTTTGGAACTTTTAGAAAACTAAATTTATAATATAAACATAATTTTTGAAATAATAATTTCAAAATTATCTTAGGGTAATTTTTTTTTTGATTTTTCAAATAATTTTTTTCTGAATAGTGAAAAATAGTGAATTTTTTTTGAAATTTTAATTTTTATTTTATTTTATTTATAAAGATAAATCATATTTTTTTTGTTTTAAATTAAAATTAGATAAATAATCCATAAATAATTAAATATTTTTGATTTTTATCAATTATATATTAAATATTAATATAAAAACATAGAAAGTTTTTTAAACATTTTCTCTTTAAAAATCATTTTTCTCGTCGTGTATATAGGATTAGTTTTAAATTAAAATTTTCCACCATTATGATTTGGATTTGGAGAAAAAAATTATATTTAGGATCCGAAGAATTTTTATCGGCTAATAAGTTCAAATTAATTTTTTACTAAAAGGAATTTTAAAAATTGTAAAAAATATATATACCACAGTTAAGGAACAAAAGGATTTACTAAGGGAGTCAAACTAATAATATAAGGGTTAAAAATAAAAAAACATGTCAAAAACCCATTTTCTAGAAATATTTTTAAAATATATATTCTATAATCGATATTGGTTAATTATTTTATCCTTTTTACATGAAAAAAACTTGGGTTGCTTTCTTTTTCTAGAAAACATAAAGTGTGTCAGTCACCTCAATTATAAAAGGTCACTGATTATCCTATCCTTTTAACACCATAAAACCTCTATTTTAAGAAAACACCTACCCAAATTCATTCACATTATACATCCTTTAATCCTAAAAGAATTATTTATTATATAAATCCATTATAGGAAGGATTTTTGGGAAACCCTATAGAGGATACTCGTAAAGGAGGTAAAGTTCATGATCAAGTGTTTTTGTTTTATTTCTTCCATGTCCTCTATAAGTTATTATTATACCATGAAGATATAATAACCATATTATATTACATATACTAATATTTTTTATTGTTAATGTAATGACCTATGACCATATCCAATTCCATAAAATGGATTATGAAATCATCGTTTATGTGTAGGGTGGACTACAACCTTGTGAACTGATATCATTAATTTGTCCATTACCACCACTAAAGGATGGAAATAATGATTTATTTACTTTTCATATATAATTTTTATTATATTATTATACTTCTATAATTTTTTATATCACATATACTTTAATATAAACCATATTTTAGGAATAATATGATGTCTCTCATGTGTGTGGAAAACTGCCACCTCACAAAGCGATGTGTTTCATTCACGCTTTACAAGGAATGCAATAATGATGTTTTCAAAAATATTATGTGATATATGTGAAAAAATTATTATTTATTGATACTATATCATTTAACTTTCTTTATTCCAATCCAAATGATAATGGAAACAATGTTCTACCAAACTTATGACTTACCCTCTCCATGAATGATGTATATCATTTTCTATCACTAAATATTTTAGATTACTCTAAATAAATTAATACTGAATATATTTCATATTTAAATCATTCTTAACATTATTAATATGATACATCCATGATCAAAGTAAGAGGACCAAAAAAACAAGTGAAAAACATACACGAAATACAAAGTATTTATTACATGAAACGTGACATTAACCAGGAATTATTAATAAATGGTTAATAAAATTTCACAAGAAAATAATATATGGTATGATATATATAAATAATTTGTTATAACATATTTTTAATAAGTTTATTTTTATTATGAAATATTATTGAATGTGTATGATGGTTGTGAAGACTTATGGTAATGAATATTTATCTCAATTTTTATTATTTGAGACGTACATTATGTTATGCACCTATATTATTTCACAAACTGTGTATATAACCCCTTTTATAGAAGTATCATAAAAATATTAATCCTCATGATATTTTCAGATACATTTTATCTTATTCTTTCGTGGGGCTTATGATTTAAATATATCAAAGTGGTAATTATTTTATGATACAATCTCAAATTTTATTAGGATTTATTTTTATTTTATTTCCAATAATAAAATATTATGAACCATATCTCATAAAACTCATGAATTTTATTCTTCTCTTTTTATTTGTGACATTTCCACATAATTTTCCAATTTTTCACACTTTGGTACATAAAATAATTGATTTTTTAAAGAAAATTCAACATTTTTTCTCTATTGTGATGGAGTATCCATATTCTTCTAAAACCATGTTTTATAAAAAGTTTTTAAGAAATACCATTATCATGTGGTTTTTAAAATGAATTATTACCCATTTTTTTAATTTTAAAGAATTTTTATAAAGGAATTTTCCTCTCTTTTCAAAAACAACCCTTATTTGGATTTTATCAAAAATGTGATGGAATATTTATTTTGGTGTGTGCAATATAAACAAAACATCCCATCATAATTATGATTATCTTATTTTAATATTAATTTATATGTTTTCAAGGATATTTTCAATGAAAAATTTATTCAAAATATATTATGTTCAAAAAAGTATTTTTCAAATAGAAAGTGATATTTACCTCAAGGAATGTTTCAAATTATTTTCAAATATTCTTTTATGGAGTTTCAAGGTTATTTTCAAAGAAATATATTTTGAATTTTTTTTTATATTTTAAAAATTTGTTTTAAAATAAAAGTAATTTTAGTCAGGAAAAGTTTTAAAAGGCTGATAAAAATTGTTTTCCATCCAAGATTATATCTATTGATTTAACCCAGACATTACTGAGGATATGAATCAAGGATTCTATTCTTATTCTTTCTGTGAATGGTTTATGTTTATAGAAGAATGATATTTATGAATCACATTTTACATACATGGTTTATACCATGATAAAATTCATATGAATCACACTTCACTTTTCACAAGTCATGCTATGACGAAATGATGAAGTGATGAAATGATTATGAAACCTGACCCTTTTATATAGGCTATGATATGATGAAATATTTATTAAACTAATTTTATTTAATGGTTTATTATATGATTAATTTTTTATGATAGTGTGGCACCCATAAATATACTTTTCATTATGAGACAGGTTGGACTGGTATCTCCGACCAATGCATTTGGTAATGATTTAGATCGCCTGATATAGAGAGGACTGTAATGGAGAGTGGACCTGTTTTAGTAAGGAATATTTCCCACAATGATTGTCTTGGGAGTGATCCTTGACAACTATAATGGTCTAGGGAGTCAACACATTCAACTATTATATCCTTGGAAATAATCCTGGACTAATACAGAAATGATTATCTATTACTTTGTGTATTCCATAAATCTTTATATTCATCAAATATTAGGCTGTCATGGCTCATTTTCTATGTTTTTCTTATGATTCATGTCATTTTAATTGCATTTATTTATTCCATGACCAAATATCATGATATTTGATATGAATGGTATGGTTTTCAAACATTATTATCATGTTCTCATACCCATATGTTCATGTTATTCTTATATATCTTCTTTGTTTACCCTTACTGAGCAACTTTCTTCTGTTTCTGTTACCCATGTAATGAAGAAATATATTATTTATGATATGTCTAAGAAGGATACTATTTATGGATATCATAGTGGAATTTGATGCAGATTACCTATAGACCAGTTTTTTATGTTTCAAAGTATCCAAAGACTCAAAAATATTGCATTCCTTGGGTGTGTTTAGAGACAATGTAATGAATATTTATCAAAAATTAAGTAATATTTATGTATGAGAAGTCTAGGTAACGATATAGATCTATGAATCAAGCTCAATATTAGAACAAAAATTTATTTTGGGTCTAAGTCCCTGAGAGAAGGGCTCATACTTACAGCCTTTAACAAGGTATGTACTGAGCTGTAATCTTCTTTAGTTGACTCAGTCATATAGATCCCTGAAAAATCATGGACAAGAACTTCCATGATAAAAGGTGAAGGTGATATAATAAATTTCATAAAGTCTTATCAGTCATAAGGTATATAATATTATGACATTAGATAATTTCCATATTTTAGTGATGTTGGAAACATACCTTTCTTGGTAGCATCACTATAATTTTTTTCACCCCAACCATGTCATTAAGAGAAAAGATGGTGCCCTCTTATGAAGAGGGGCCTGGTGGTTCCATAAGATTTTTATATATCATAACACATCTCTCAATGACCTTAAGGGATAAAAGATAATATTAAATTTTATACAACAAGAAACAAATTAGACCAATCATTGAGTTTAAAAAATATGTTCTAACCTTCTCCCAAAGATGCCTTTATTAATGATAAGTTAGATGTGGAGTTTCTACAAACATATTCACCCTTCAAAAGTGTGTTTCCCATGCTGGTTTGAATTCTACCACCATGGTAACATTATTAGTTAGAGCCATTCCTAACATTTTCATCACATGAATTGTCTCCACTTCATGAATGGTTTGGTGTAGTTGTAATGGTACTACTGGATCAACAAAATACCCACATATATCCAATTTAACTAAAGTATTTTCCAATGAGTAGGCTCATAAGGGACCTGAATATTTGAGAAAAAATCAAAGGATCTAATGGAATTATTATAAATAGGAAAAGAGTAAAATTGAATGCTTACTTAAGGATTCTAGGTGAGAGGCTCTGATAATTCATAGAACTTTCTTATCCCTTTACTCTCTGAGGAAGTTCTATTAAAAGGTTTCAATGTTTAATTCAATAAGTATGGTTCCAATTGAAGTGTAGATTGTAATTCTCCAGGGATTATTTTCACTGCCACCATCAGATCTAGTTTACATGGGGATCCCTCATCATCAGTCCCCTGGTCATCACCAAAATCATATCTAGTAGCAATATTCTTTGGACAATATAACAAGGATGGAGAGAGTAACTAGTCTTCCTTGGATTCCTGCCATATCAATGGAAAATAAAATTGAATTATTGTGGTTTCAATGGTATAATATCCATTTGAATAATGTAAAAATAATAGTCTTTCAACTACCTTGATTATAGGATGACCATTTTCATCTATAGAAACCTCTAACAAGATAAGAACCATCGTCCAGTTTACTAAAGCTGAGTACTATGTTCGAACCTTCATGCATTAAATCATTTCATTAAGGCTCCAATAAAGACCCTTATCCATATGGAATAGTTTTTTAAAGGAGACATATATTGGGGAAATAATATTTGTAAAGACTTTAAAGTGTATCTAAACCTACCAAAATATTCTTTAGAACATTGCATTTGAGTTCACTACCCTTGATATGATCTATTAAATAAATTGAGTTTAAAACAACATTGAAGGATTGGTTTCATTTATAGGTTCAAATATAGTTTACATGTATCCTATTAACTATACAAATAGTAAATGTCTGAACTCCTCGCTAGGTATCTCTGAGCTTTTTGTTCTACATAAAGCGAGCTTCTTTTTGGGCCTTAGATTGACTTTAGTGGATGGTTGTAACTTTATATCCTTGGGTAATGACATTGATAATTGACCATTTAGATATAATAAAATCCAAATCAATAAATAATATTTATTTAAAAAATATCTCAACATCATTTGGAGGAAATTCTTCATGAATTTTGGTCTTCTTTATCGTAAACATCATCCAGAACTAACAGGCCCCCATGGGAGATTTTCCAATCAGACATAATGGTGGGAACATAATTGTATCTGAATATAAAAAAAATGATGACTGAATTTACAAGGATCGTATGACATGAAAATAATTCTACCATAAATTTGAGTATAAAGTAATCCCTCAAACATTAACATCATATAATCTTGAGCTTCAGAACTCCCATGACTATTGTCAGTTATAATACTAGTAGGTGTCTTGTATATCTTAAATGAGAAAGATCATGATGAATCAAGATGTCCCTAATTTCTAAATCCATTAATATTAAGGTCCTAACTACATTGATGAGCTATAAAATGGGTTTTAAATTAATTCCAAGTATATTCTAGATGCTCTGGTATTTATATAAGCCAAGAGGAGCCTCCATCCAAGAAAATATCACATTAAAGGTAAGAGAAATCTTGTGTAGAGATCTTCCATTGTAAATATGGAAAAGGAGGTAGTATATGTTTTACCTAATTGGTATAGAAAACCCTATATGTCTCATACATGATATATATCCCAATATTATAAAGGTAGAAATCCATAATCCAACCTTCTCCTTTATTGGGGGAAGTATGTTCTTATGTATATTTCAAGAAAACTAATGAACTACAAAGTTAATTCAATTTTGGAAATAACCTCACATAACTACTTTTTAAATGAACACTCTTCACCTTTGGTACAAAAATAACCATCAGAGCTATGGGAACTTTTTTTTGGACAAGCCTTAACCCTCATATATTTTGGTTCAGAATTGATTTTTATGAAAAAAGTTCACACCCTTTCCATAAACAGGATACTATACTATGAAGAGGGGGACTCTTAAGGCCTTATTATCTAGAATGATCCACTACCTTACAGTGATAGTGTTCCTATCCACATTACACACAAAATTATGTATAGAGAAAATTATCATTCATGTCTCCTAAAATTGGTGTGCTGTAAATTTGGTTGATGTCCTAAAGAATGATTCCCACCTTCCCATGAGTCTGATGTAATGTTTTTTTGACTCCATTAGATGACTATGTTTACCATCAAGGATTTATTATAGTAGGAGAGGGTTTGAGATAACTTAATGTCTTCATAAATCCCATTGGGTTTCATATTGATGGAATATTCGGGAGTGGTACGCTACACCAAGAAGGGCCAGCCCAATCCATCTTGAAGCACCATCATTGTCGAATGACCCATCTAGTAAACCATCCAATTCATTGGTTTGTGTCTAATTACAAAATTATAAATAAGTATATGTTGATTTATTAATAATATTAATGATGGTTATTTATAATTTATTCTTTCATAAATTTTAGTATATACCAGTCTATGCATTTTTCATTCATAGTAATGTTTCCCACATGGGAGATATTGGCTATGAAGGTCTTGTGCGTGCTTAGGACCCAATAAATAGGAATGATCAATGACTATGTAGGAAGTATTGGAGAATCATTTTTTAGACCAATTGCCTAAATAGATAGGAAATATGATAAATGATATTATATAAGACTTTTCCCCATTATATCAAATAGGGTTTTCTATGATTAGTTGACAATAGAATGATAGCTGGAATCCACACATGCAATAATGTCATTCTGGTGAGTCACCATTATAGAGACCTCTTTTCTAAGGCTTACACGAACTCATAGGAAAATTTACATAATAATATATTTTTTCTATATGTGAATGAATTCATTGCAAATAGATTCATAATTCAAACAATATCATGCTAATAAAATGAACCACATAATGACTTATGATCACAAAACCCAATATAGGTTTCATGGATCACAGAGCCAAAAATAATTGCATGATTATAAGATCTATTAAAATACATGAGATCATGTGACCCATATATGATCACACGAATCATGTAGTGATCTAGTGATAATGTGATAAATCCATTGGATAATGAAAACCTTGACTGAATGCAACAAAGATGGGATTATGAGTTATGGTTTAAGAAAATTAAATTGAATTGGTTTTTAGGTTATTTGGGAATGTATTGAGAGAATGGTTTTAGGAAAGGAATTCACGTGGTGAGAACACATGATTTGATCTCATGAAGCATACTTGTGAATTGGCCATGTGAATTTGTTAGTGAGAAGGAGTTCTTGTGAAGAATTGATATGATAGAATAAATCACAAGATCTAAAATGTTCATGTATCTGGTTGAATTATTATCTCCCTTGTACCACACTTTATAGGATACCCTATTAAATACCAAAGGTCACTTGGAAGATCAAATGTCACCCGAGGTACTAATCAGTAGAAGCCTCAAAAACTCAAGTAGATAATTACATTCCTCAAAAAAAAGTCCTTCTTCTTATAAACCTCTCTCATATGTGGTGGAATTTTTTTAAATCCAGTAAATGGGAAAAACAATTCTAGAATGTACTAAATACTCATAACATGGGTATTATTTTCTCAATAAGAAAATGAAGGAGAAAATGGCTACATAGAGACCAAGTGGCTAGGTCACATGGGTTGTGTGACCCCCAAGAAGATAGATGATCACATGAACCTTGTAAGGTCATAAGAATGGTTTGAGTTCTTACTATGTACTTTTAATAATCATGAAAATCACCTTTAGTGATAACTTCTATTCATATAGTTTCTCATCAGACAACCTGCTTCATCACACATTGCACCACCAAGAAGTCCTCTTGTTCTTGCGAAGGTGTTTTGACAAGACCTATTGATCATGAAAAGAATTATATATGGGATCCAAAAATCTTGAAATATATCATGAAACATATTCCTACAAATCAAACTAATCCCCTTATAATATAAATAAATAAAGCTAAAAAATATGAAGGCTTCATTTAATCGATGTTTCAATGTTTTCATGGGAAGGGGTTAGGTGCCTCATGTGTTCCCCAGTGATCATGAAAAGAAATTTTTTACATGTCATATTATTATTTTGAGGGATATATAACATGAAATATTGATCAATAATTTTTTTCTAGAAATTTCCACCTCGATAACATGAAAGCCTCTTCAACAGGTCTCATGATATTTTTAAGACTCCAAGGCATGTCAGCTTGGTCTTTTGGATGACATTTAGGATTATGATTTGATCACGAGATGCACTAATGAAGAGAAGAGTGTACTTAAATGAATATTATTGCATGGATTCATAAGATCAATTATCAATCATGTGATTCCTACATGTCCGATCAATGGGAAATCGTTAAAATAATTTTAATGTAATGAAGAAAATAAGAAATGGTGTAGGATTCATGCTATCAAAGTTATGTTGTTTTCTCTAATAAAGGGGGATATGTACCTCATTTGATCAACATTGAAATGTGGGGACACTTTGAAAAAACATTTTAATCTTTTGATGTTCCTCTAACAAGACATCTTTATCTCACGATGGGTTCCAAAAAAGTCTCCCTTGATCACGTGAAAGCCTTTTTAGAAAGCAACCTGTTGTTGAGAGAACACCAAGAAATGTCATATCAGTATTTAAAAATCCTTTTAATAAGTAAATTTTATCATATTATATCCATTTTTAAGGATAATGTTCCAATAAATTTGGTTATGGAAGAGTGTTCTCATGGTCACTATTTATCCTGTGATGTCATGGAAGAACCATAGCAGGGTCATAAAAATCTCATTATGTGTTACACTATACACATACTCAAGCCCATAAAAGTGACATATGTTCAATGAAATTTATTGCATAAATAAGATGGATATTCCTACAAATGAATACCCCTCAACAAAAAAAGGATATTATAGAGGCATGCAAGGAATACCAATAGGATAATTGAAGTGAAAACAAACTTCTTTGAGTGGAAAGCTACATAATCGTAAGAGTTTTTCTCCAGGTAAAACCCATGGAATGACTTAATGAATTATGTAAAATTTATATATTCCTCATGGGATAAAACTATTGATTATGTGAAGAACTTCTAGTGCACCATCCATATTATGAGAATGGACTCCTTTGATTTTACTTGTTAATGAAAAACTAAAACAAGAAAATTCTTGAAATAATTTCTGAATATAAGGAAAAATGGATGAAATATATGGTAGTTTTTTTGAAAATAATGATATTGTGACTTTCTTGGGATGACATCATCAACTTTCAATGACCCACAAAGATCATGTGAAAGTCCCTGCACATATCAACCAAGATATGAGAAGTCTACAAGACATGTGGGTCAAGTCATGGGAAGTCCTATAGGTATGTTTGAAAAGACTTGTGATGTCCTCTTGAAATTTAATTCAAGTATTACATATTCCTAAATAATATCATCAAACTCATGAAAAATCCTCAAGACATGTTATCCAGAGCATGTGGCATCCTTTTAACATGTTATCCCAGATCACATGAAACACTTGAACATGTCTATGTTGATCATCAAAATACCAACTTACATGTCAGCCATGTCATACGATAGTCATATAGACATTACAGATAGATCATGTGATATACCTTTGAAATTTATTCTTCAATCATGATAAGTACCCTAAGACATGTCATCCTTGTTAGAAATTCACTCAAGACTTGTCATATAGGTACCCAGGATATGTTTTTTTAGAAAATCAGAAATTTTATATAGACACTCAAGACATATCAAATAGGCAATAAATACATGTCAAAAAGACACTCATGAAATGTTAGGAATAGACCCTCTAATTTTTCAATCACAATAGTTAGATAACTAGAAATATAATAACCTAGTATATTAGACATATTCAGACATACATCATACTAAAATACAAGAACTTTTCTTTTTATTACAATAAGATGATTGTGATGTCTTTCTATCATCCAAGATCCAATGGGTATCCACCCTACATTAAGTACCTCCATATCTCAAATATTCTTAACTCATGGGTCTGAAAGATTCCATAAGTCTATCATCCTTCCTCACCCATCAGTAGATAATTAGTGGTCTCATTCATGGGAAATCCTTTATATTTTATCCATCGATATACCCCATGTTCCTCAAATCTAGTATTAGTTTGGGGATGAAATGAACATGTTGAACACTAACTCCTGCTAAAATATAACTTTCAGGATTCCTTCAAATATTTTGATCTCCAAGTGAGAATCCACCTCGGTGTATGTCCCTCTATGTATCATACACTCTAACCCATAGAACCCAGACTCTCCTATGTATTTCTAGTATTTATTGTCCATCAGTGGATTGGGATGTTTATTGTACTATAAGAACATTGATTCATTCAATAAGTAGGACATGTAGGATGCCTTAAAAAGGCCCAATCTCCTCATTAAACACTTCTTTAGGGATTTCCCGATGCATAAGTCCCATATCCATATGTAGTGTGTTTGATTATTTATTTTATCATTATTTATAAAACTGGCCATGGATCACATGGGATTAGGGACTTGCAATGATCATATCACAAGCATCATGAATTCCCCCCACTCTAGGAAACCATAGTGTGTAAGCCCCATTCAGTGACATGATATGATTTCCCCAATACAAGGACATACACCTTAGTGTATGTCTTAAAGGAATTTAAATATTGGTAAAACATAAGGAAATGACCTTCATAAGAATTAATTATCTATCAATGACCATAAATGGTTTTAGGGTGGATCGAACTACAATGAATTTTATTTATATTATAAGGGGGTATATAGTATTCCTTCCTAAGGCTCGAGCTCTATACCTGGTGCAAAATTTCCCTCATATATTTCCTTTTGGAATTAATTTACATTTTCTGGCTTGAGTTTAATTGAACTACATGGGTTTTTATTCATACTATAAAAAATATACGTAGGAAACATGATGAATGTTCAATAAGAATCCAAAATCACACATCTCCCTACTATATGGATATAAACTCAAGATTTCACTACTGGAATGCTGGCCTTTCCCCACGGTTAGATACCAACGGTTCTATGAAACCGTTGGGGAAGGAGGTTTTTACCAACGGTTCATTAGAACCGTTGGCATAGAGGTTTCCAGGGAGCTTTTTCCCAACGGTTCTCATGAACCGTTGGGATAGATGGTTTTTTTACCAACGGTTCTCATGAACCGTTGGCATAGATGAGGTTTTTGCAAGTTTTTTCCAACGGTTCTGTAGAACCGTTGGGATAGATATACATATGCCAACGGTTTTTAAGAACCATTGGAAAAGGTCCTCCCCAAATTCCCAGCCGCCTGTTCTCTCCCCCATTCGCGATACAGAACCCTAAAACGGGAGCAGCAGCCGATTTTGGCGATTTTGGAGGTACTGCCGGCCTTCAATTTTCCAGCTCTTATTCAGGTTATTCTTCTTCTTAACTGAAAATGTATTCAAATGTTTGGATAGTATTTAAACCTATTTTCATTTTTCCCATCAGTTTAGGTGATTTTGGTGCTACTACCGGCTGGACCAGCCTAAGGGTGAGTTTTATTGAAAATTCCTTTTTGGATTTTACCCCTTGAACATGGGATGTCATTTGTGAAAGGTTATATAAATCGAATTGATTGTTCGATTTCTGAATTGAATTGTAAATTAAATTAATTAAGGGTATTTTATGGTTTGCATTCCCCTTTTAACACATGAATGCCAATTATTTTTTAACACATGTTTTAATTGTATTGCCTTGCCAATGTGAGTAAAGTAGAGACTATGCTATGAATCTATGAAATTGGATTGAATTTATCTTATATTTTATGTTACCATGTTAGATATATTATAACTAATGCATGTGATATCTTTATAGTCTTCTTAGGAGTGTTCTATTAAAAATTCCCATGTGAGTGCTTGAATTTTCATTGAATTGCTAGCCATTATGAGTTATGTTGAGACCATGATATGGAATTGATTGATTAAGCAAGGGAATCTCATTATCTTGTCATTACAACATGAGTAAATGAAGCTTAATTCTTTTCAGGTTATTATTTGATTGAGTCGCCATTTTGAGGTGAGTTGTACTAAATACCTTTGTTTTTGACCTTGGTATGTTTAATGAATTGTTTAAATGAAATGGAATTCATTAAATGATTAATAGTAAATAGTGATACATGGATTCTATTAGGATGTCAGGTATATAATCTTGTTTCTATTAACTTATACGCTTTATGTGATAAATGGATTCACAGTGGAATTCCACAGATAGACCCATTTCTTTGAATATTGATTAAGCCATGGGTGATACATGGATCCAAGGGAGGGATTTCATAGATAGACTTATTGAATGTAGAATTATATTCCAATTGATACATGGATTCTTATGATAATTCCATAGATAGACTTATTGAATGTAGAATTATATTCCAATTGATACATGGATTCTTATGATAATTCCATAGATAGACTTATTGAATGTAGAATTATATTCCAATGCTATGCGTCTTGTGTGGTGGTGGTGTGGTTTATGTGTTTTATGGTAGTAGTGAAGTGTGTGATTATGTATTCAAACCAAATCAAACAATATTTCTAACTTGGTGAACATTACAACTTGTATGTTTTATTAAATTCATTCAAGCTCTTCTAAAACAATTGATAGCTAAATTACCAATGAATCCCCTCATTCCCTCATATATTTAGTTTTTTGGTTTACACATTAATTTTCTTTTTCTAATTAATTAAATATTTGTTTTCCAATGCAGGAAATGAAGCCAATTGAAGAGAGACGAAGAAAAAAAATGGCGGAGAACAATCGTCGGATGGAGGAGATGGGCATTCCACCATTAGTGCCTATAGTGAGTACTTTATTTCAAATATATATATATATATTTACAGAATATATAATGTCATGTGATTAATTTTTTTTGTAAACTTTTTTGTAGGATCCACCATTACGTCGACAATTATTCGACGAGGAGCCTAGTACTGGTCCTAGTACTCAGGCCGGTGGTACGAGGAGGGTTCGTACAAGAGGTGGACATAGAGCTGCGCGTGCCCGACTAGACCCTGCCCCTCCCACTGACATTTCAGCCTTCCCACATTCTGATCCCGGTGTGTCGTTAGGGACACACGGGATATTTAGACCTCCCATGTTTTCGCTACCTTCTGTATCTTCTGCCCCATCATTTTCACATCCCATGATGATTCCCACTCCCCAGTCAGCATCAGGTCATACAGTTGTTCCATCTTCTTTTCCTTCTACTTCTGTCTCTACGAGTCAACCCCGCCTCAATCCGAGGTCGTCCGCTATGAATTTGACCGTTGGACGCCCGTTCTGGCCGTTTATGACACCAGAACTGCGTTGTCGGTCACCGCGGGCACACGACACGTCCGATTGATGCGCCGTCTGCTCGACCACTTCATAAATCAGTCACCCGTATTTATCGTCTGATTTCAGGCCATTCCGACATCGTTCGGCCCGTTTGGACCCCCCTCACGCGCGTTTTCGAAGCGCGCGCATCACCTAAAACACGAATATTGAGCCGTACCGCGCAAACCGCACGTCCGATTGATGTGCCCTCTGCGCCTACACGTCACGAATAATAATTAGAATGTTCCACAGTGGTTTCAGCTCAATCCGAGGCCGTCCGCTATGAATTTGACCATTGGACGCCCGTTCTGGCCGTTTATGACACCAGAACTGCGTTGTCGGTCACCGCGGGCACACGGCACGTCCGATTGATGCGCCGTCTGCTCGAACACTTCAGAAATCAGTCACCCGTATTTGTCGTCTGATTTCAGGCCATTCCGACATCGTTCGGCCCGTTTGGACCCCCCTCACGCGCGTTTACGAAGCGCGTGCATCACTTAAAACACGAATATTGAGCCGTACCGCGCAAACCGCACATCCGATTGACGTGTCGTCTGCGCCTACACATCACGAATACTAATTAGAATGTTACACGGTGGTTTCAGCTCAATCCGAGGCCGTCCGCTATGAATTTGACCGTTGGACGCCCGTTCTGGCCGTTTATGACACCAGAACTGCGTTGTCGGTCACCGTGGGCACACGGCACGTCCGATTGATGCGCCGTCTGCTCGACCACTTCAGAAATCAGTCACCCGTATTTGTCGTCTGATTTCAGGCCATTCCGACATCGTTCGGCCCGTTTGGACCCCCCTCACGCGCGTTTACGAACCGCGCGCATCACTTAAAACACGAATATTGAGTCGTACCGCGCAAACCGCACGTCCGATTGACGTGCCGTCTACGCGTACACGTCACGAATAATAATTAGAATGTTCCACGGTGGTTTCAGCTGAATCTGAGGCCGTCCGCTATGAATTTGACCGTTGGACGCCCGTTCTGGCCGTTTATGACACCAGAACTGCGTTGTCGGTCACCGCGGGCACACGGCACGTCCGATTGATGCGCCGTCTGCTCGACCACTTCAGAAATCAGTCACCCGTATTTGTCGTCTGATTTCAGGCCATTCCGACATCGTTCGGCCCGTTTGGACCCCCCTCACGCGCGTTTACGAAGCGCGCGCATCACTTAAAACACGAATATTGAGCCGTACCGCGCAAACCGCACGTCCGATTGACGTGCCGTCTGTGCCTACACGTCACGAATAATAATTAGAATGTTCCACGGTGGTTCCAGCTCAATCCGAGGCCGTCCGCTATGAATTTGACCGTTGGATGCCCGTTCTGGCCGTTTATGACACCAGAACTGCGTTGTCGGTCACCGCGGGCACACAGCACGTCCGATTGACGTGCCGTCTGCTCGACCACTTTAGAAATCAGTCACCCGTATTTGTCGTCTGATTTCAGGCCATTCCGACATCGTTCGGCCCGTTTGGACCCCCCTCACGCGCGTTTACGAAGCGCCCGCATCACTTAAAACACGAATATTGAGCCGTACCGCGCAAACCGCACGTCCGATTGACGTGTCGTCTACGCGTACACGTCACGAATAATAATTAGAATGTTCCACGGTGGTTTCAGCTCAATCCGAGGCCGTCCGCTATGAGTTTGATTGTTGGACGCCCGTTCTGGCCGTTTATGACACCAGAAGTGCGTTGTCGGTCACCGCGGGCACACGGCACGTCCGATTGACATGCCGTCTGCTCGACCACTTCAGAAATCAGTCACCCGTATTTGTCGTCTGATTTCAGGCCATTCCGACATCGTTCGGCCCGTTTGGACCCCCCTCACGCGCGTTTACGAAGCGCGCGCATCACTTAAAACACGAATATTGAGCCGTACCGCGCAAACTGCACGTCCGATTGACGTGCCGTCTGCGCCTACACGTCACGAATAATAATTAGAATGTTCCAGGGTGGTTTCAGCTCAATCTGAGGCCGTCCGCTATGAATTTGACCGTTGGACGCCCGTTCTGGCCGTTTATGACACCAGAACTGCGTTGTCGGTCACCGCGGGCACACGGAACGTCCGATTGACGTGCCGTCTGCTCGACCACTTCAGAAATCACTCACCCGTATTTTTCGTCTGATTTCAGGCCATTCCGACATCGTTCGGCCCGTTTGGACCCACCTCACGCGCGTTTACGAAGCGCGCGCATCACTTAAAACAGGAATATTGAGTCGTACCGCGCAAACCGCACGTCCGATTGACGTGCCGTCTGCGCGTACACGTCACGAATAATAATTAGAATGTTCCACGGTGGTTTCAGCTGAATCCGAGGCCGTCCGCTATGAATTTGACCGTTGGACGCCCGTTCTGGCCGTTTATGACACCAGAACTGCGTTGTCGGTCACCGCGGGCACACGGCACGTCCGATTGATGCGCCGTCTGCTCGACCACTTCAGAAATCAGTCACCCGTATTTGTCGTCTGATTTCAGGCCATTCCGACATCGTTCGGCCCGTTTGGACCCCCCTCACGGGCGTTTACGAAGCGCGCGCATCACTTAAAACGCGAATATTGAGCCGTACCGCGCAAACCGCACGTCCGATTGACGTGCCGTCTGCGCCTACACGTCACGAATAATAATTAGAATGTTCCACGGTGGTTTCAGCTCAATCTGAGGCCGTCCGCTATGAATTTGACCGTTGGACGCCCGTTCTGGCCGTTTATGACACCAGAACTGCGTTGTCGGTAACCGCGGGCACACGGCACGTCCGATTGACGTGTCGTCTGCTCAACCACTTCAGAAATCAGTCACCCGTATTTGTCGTCTGATTTCAGGCCATTCCGACATCGTTTGGCCCGTTTGGACCCCCCTCACGCGCGTTTACGAAGCGCGCGCATCACTTAAAACACGAATATTGAGCCGTACCGCGCAAACCGCACGTCCGATTGACGTGCCGTCTGCGCGTAAAAGTCACGAATAATAATTAGAATGTTCCACGGTGGTTTCAGCTCAATCCGAGGCCGTCCGCTATGAGTTTGACCGTTGGACGCCCGTTCTGGCCGTTTATGACACCAGAAGTGCGTTGTCGGTCACCGCGGGCACACGGCACGTCCGATTGGCGTGCCGTCTGCTCGACCACTTCAGAAATCAGTCACCCGTATTTTTCATCTGATTTCAGGCCATTCCGACATCGTTCGGCCCGTTTGGAACCCCCTCACGCGCGTTTACGAAGCGCGCACATCACTTAAAACACGAATATTGAGCCGTACCGCGCAAACCGCACGTCCGATTGACGTGCCGTCTGCGCCTACACATCACAAATAATAATTAGAATGTTCCACGGTGGTTTCAGCTCAATCTGAGGCCGTCCTCTATGAATTTGACCGTTGGACGCCTGTTCTGGCCGTTTATGACACCAGAACTGCGTTGTCGGTCACCGCGGGCACACGACACGTCCGATTGACGTGCCGTCTGCTCGACCACTTCAGAAATCAGTCACCCGTATTTTTCGTCTGATTTCAGGCCATTCCGACATCGTTCGGCCCGTTTGGACCCCCCTCACGCGCGTTTACGAAGCGCGCGCATCACTTAAAACACGAATATTAAGCCGTACCGCGCACACCGCACGTCCGATTGACGTGCCGTCTGCGCGTACACGTCACGAATAATAATTAGAATGTTCCACGGTGGTTTCAGCTCAATCTGAGGCCGTCCGCTATGAATTTGACCGTTGGACGCCCGTTCTGGCCGTTTATGACACCAGAACTGCGTTGTCAGTCACCGCGGGCACACGGCACGTCCGATTGACGTGCCGTCTGCTCGACCACTTCAGAAATCAGTCACCCGTATTTTTCGTCTGATTTCAGGCCATTCCGACATCGTTCGGCCCGTTTGGACCCCCCTCACGCGCGTTTACGAAGCGCGCGCATCACTTAAAACACGAATATTAAGACGTACCGCGCAAACCGCACGTCCGATTGACGTGCCGTCTGCGCGTACACGTCACGAATAATAATTAGAATGTTCCACGGTGGTTTCAGCTCAATCCGAGGCCGTCCGCTATGAATTTGACCGTTGGACGCCCGTTCTGGCCGTTTATGACACCAGAACTGCGTTGTCGGTCACCGCGGGCACACGGCACGTCCGATTGACGTGCCGTCTGCTCAAACACTTTAGAAATCAGTCATCCGTATTTTTCATCTGATTTCAGGCCATTCCAACATCGTTCGGCCCATTTGGACCCCCCTCACGCGCGTTTACGAAGCGCGCGCATCACTTAAAACACGAATATTGAGCCGTACCGCACAAACCGCACGTCTGATTGACGTTCCGTCTGCGCGTACACGTCACGAATAATAATTAGAATGTTACACGGTGGTTTCAGCTCAATCCGAGGTCGTCCGCTATGAATTTGACCGTTGGACGCCCGTTCTGGCCGTTTATGACACCAGAACTGCGTTGTCGGTCACCGCGGGCACACGGCACGTCCGATTGACGTGCCGTCTGCTTGAACACTTCAGAAATCACTCACCCGTATTTGTCGTCTGATTTCAGGCCATTCCAACATCGTTCGGCCCATTTGAACCCCCCTCACGCGCGTTTACGAAGCGCGCGCATCACTTAAAACACGAATATTGAGCCGTACCGCGCAAACCGCACGTCCGATTGACGTGCCGTCTGCGCCTACACGTCAAGAATAATAATTATAATGTTCCACGGTGGTTTCAGCTCAATCTGAGGCCGTCCGCTATGAATTTGACCGTTGGACGCCCGTTCTGGCCGTTTATGACACCAGAACTGCGTTGTCGGTCACCGCGGGCACACGGCACGTCCGATTGACGTGCCGTCTGCTCGACCACTTCCGAAATCAGTCACCCGTATTTTTCGTCTGATTTCAGGCCATTCCGACATCGTTCGGCCCATTTGGACCCCCCTCACGCGCGTTTACGAAGCGCGCGCATCACTTAAAACACGAATATTGAGCCGTACCGCGCAAACCGCACGTCCGATTGACGTGCCGTCTGCGCCTACACGTCACGAATAATAATTAGAATGTTCCACGGTGGTTTCAGCTCAATCCGAGGCCGTCCGCTATGAATTTGACCGTTGGACGCCCGTTCTGGCCGTTTATGACACCAGAACTGCGTTGTCGGTCACCGCGGGCACACGGCACGTCCGATTGATGTGCCGTCTGCTCGACCACTTCATAAATCAGTCACCCATATTTGTCGTCTGATTTCAGGCCATTCTGACATCGTTCGGCCCATTTGTACCCCCCTCACGCGCGTTTACGAAGCGCGCGCATCACTTAAAACATGAATATTGAGTCGTACCGCGCAAACCGCACGTCCGATTGAGGTGCCGTCTGCGCGTACACGTCACGAATAATAATTAGAATGTTCCACGGTGCTTTCAGCTCAATCCGAGGCCGTCCGCTATGAATTTGACCGTTGGACGCCCGTTCTGGCCGTTTATGACACCAGAACTGCGTTGTCGGACACCGCGGGCACACGGCACGTCCGATTGACGTGACGTCTACTCGACCACTTCAGAAATCAGCCACCCGTATTTGTCGTCTGATTTCAGGCCATTCCGACATCGTTCGGCCCGTTTGGACCCCCCTCACGTGCGTTTACGAAGCGCGCGCATCACTTAAAACACGAATATTGAGCCGTACCGCGCAAACCGCACGTCCGATTGACGTTCCGTCTGCGCCTACATGTCACGAATAATAATTAGAATGTTGCACGGTGGTTTCAGCTCAATCCGAGGCTGTCCGCTATGAATTTGACCGTTGGACGCCCGTTCTGGCCGTTTATGACACCAGAACTGCGTTGTCGGTCACCGCGGGCACACGGCACGTCCGATTGACATGCCGTCTGCTCGACCACTTCAGAAATCAGTCACCCGTATTTGTCTTCTGATTTCAGGCCATTCCGAGATCATTCGGCCCGTTTGGACCCCCCTCACGCGCGTTTACGAAGCGCGCACATCACTTAAAACACGAATATTGAGCCGTACCGCGCAAACCGCACGTCCGATTGACGTGCCCTCTGCGCCTACACGTCAAAAATAATAATTAGAATGTTCCACGGTGGTTTCAGCTCAATCCGAGGCCGTCCGCTATGAATTTGACCGTTGGACGCCCGTTCTGGCCGTTTATGACACCAGAACTGCGTTGTCGGTCACCGCGGGCACACGGCACGTCCGATTGACGTGCCGTCTGCTCGAACACTTCAGAAATCAGTCACCCGTATTTGTCGTCTGATTTCAGGCCATTCCGACATCGTTCGGCCCGTTTGGACCCCCCTCACGTGCGTTTACGAAGCGCGCGCATCACTTAAAACACGAATATTGAGCCGTACCGCGCAAACCGCACGTCCGATTGACGTGCCGTCTGCGCCTACACGTCACGAATAATAATTAGAATGTTCCACGGTGGTTTCAGCTCAATCTGAGGCCGTCCGCTATGAATTTGACCGTTGGACGCCCGTTCTGGCCGTTTATGACACCAGAACTGCGTTGTCGGTCACCGCGGGCACACGGCACGTCCGATTGACGTGCCGTCTGCTCGACCACTTCAGAAATCAGTCACCCGTATTTTTCGTCTGATTTCAGGCCATTCCGACATCGTTCGGCCCGTTTGGACCCCCCTCACGCGCGTTTACGAAGCGCGCGCATCACTTAAAACACGAATATTGAGCCGTACCGCGCAAACCGCACGTCCGATTGAGGTGCCGTCTGCGCGTACACGTCACGAATAATAATTAGAATGTTCCACGGTGGTTTCAGCTCAATCCGAGGCCGTCCGCTATGAATTTGACCGTTGGACGCCTGTTCTGGCCGTTTATGACACCAGAACTGCGTTGTCGGTCACCGCGGGCACACGGCACGTCCGATTGACGTGTCGTCTGCTCGACCACTTCAGAAATCAGTCACCCGTATTTGTCGTCTGATTTCAGGCCATTCCGACATCGTTCGGCCCGTTTGGACCCCCCCTCACGCGCGTTTACGAAGCGCGCGCATCACTTAAAACACGAATATTGAGCCGTACCGCGCAAACCGCACGTCCGATTGACGTGCCGTCTGCGCCTACACGTCGCGAATAATAATTAGAATGTTCCACGGTGGTTTCAGCTCAATCTGAGGCCATCTTCTATGAATTTGATCGTTGGACGCCCGTTCTGGCCGTTTATGACACCAGAACTGCGTTGTCGGTCACCGCGGGCACACAGCACGTCCGATTGACATGCCGTCTGCTCGACCACTTCAGAAATCAGTCACCCGTATTTTTCGTCTGATTTCAGGCCATTCCGACATCGTTCGGCCCATTTGGACCCCCCTCACGCGCGTTTACGAAGCGCGCGCATCACTTAAAACACGAATATTGAGCCGTAGCGCGCAAACCGCACGTCCGATTGATGTGTCGTCTGCGCGTACACGTCACGAAAAATAATTAGAATGTTGCACGGTGGTTTCAGGTCAAAAGGACGTCATTTTAAGTGAAAATCATCAACTGGCATCCGGAAAACCGACCAAACACATTCCGAATATGTTGATAATTTATCTCAACAATCCATGGGTCATATGTGACGTGTACGAGCCAACCCGGGATGAATCCAAGTCGCGGTGTGGCCGAGATAAGTCTAAGTGGCTCTTTTTTGTTTAAAATGGACACCATTTTAAGTACATACGGAAAAACGACCAAACGGATTCGGTTTCCGTTGAAACTTTAGGAGAACGATCCATGGGTCATATGTGACGTGTACGAATCAACCCCGCCACAATCGGAGACACGGTGTGGCCGACACCACTCAAAGTGTCGGTCTTTTGTTTCAAAAAGACGTCATTTTAAGTGAAAAGCATCAAGTGACATACGAAAAACCGACCAAAGGCATTCGGACTGTGTCGATACTTTATCACAAGGATCCATGGGTCGTATGTGACGTGTATGAGTCAATCTCGCCTCAATCCGAGGAGCGGTGTGGCCGACACCGTTCTAACTGTGTCTCTTTTGTTTAAAATGGACAGGATTATAAGTGAAAAGAACAACTGGCATACGGAAAACCGACCAAACGCATTCCAAATTTGTTGATAATTTATCCCAACGATCCATGGGTCATATGTGACATGTACGAGCTGACCCGGGATGAATCCAAGTCATGGTGTGGCCTAGATCAGTCTAAGTGGCTCTCTTTTGTTTAAAACGGACATCATTTTAAGTACATACGGAAAACCGACGAAACGGATTCGGTTTCCGTTGAATCTTTAGGAGAACGATCCAAGGGTCATATGTGACGTGTACGAATCAACCCCGCCTCAATTGGAGATGCGGTGTGGCCGACACCACTCAAAGTGTCTGTCTTTTGTTTCAAAGGGACATCATTTTAAGTGAAAAGCATCAAGTGACATACGGAAAACGGAGAAAATGAATTCGGATTGTGTCCATACTTTAGGAAAAGGATCCACGGGCCGTATGTGACATGTACGAGTCAATCCCGCCTCAATCTGAGGAGAGGTGTGGCTGACACCACTCTAACTGTGTCTCTTTTTCTTAAAATGGACAACAATTTAAGTACATACGGAAAACCGACCAAACGCATTCGGTTTCCATTGAAACTTTAGGAGAACGATCCATAGGTCATATGTGACGTGTACGAGTCAACACCGCCTCAATCTGAGGTGCGGTGTGGCTGGAACCACTCAAAGTGTCTGCATTTTGTTTCAAAAGTACGTCATTTTAATTGAAAAACATCAACTGACATACGGAAAACCGACCAAACGCATTCGGATTGTGTCGATACATTAGCACAACGATCCATGGGTCATATGTGACGTGTATGAGTCAACCCCGCCTCAATCTGAGGCACGTTGTGGACGGTAGCACTCTAGGTGTATGTATTATGTTTAAAACGGACATTACTTTAGGTAAAAATATATGGTATACAAAAAACAGATCAAATTATGAATTGACTTCCATATTCCACATATAATTGTCATCTACATTTTAAATTGAAATCTAAATGAATTATGTATGTTTATAATTTAATTATGTATGTGTATTGTTCTACCATTATATGTTAAACGTGTATGAATTTGTTCTCTATATGTAAGTGTTAGTTGGTTACTGCAGGTACAATAATTATATATGTATGTGTTAGTTTATTGCAGGTACAATAATTGGATTGAAAGATGAGAGGGAACCCACAAAACCAGATGTGGTGCTGGTCAAATTGGAGACCTGGTTGGGAGCTGCTGGGCAAATTGGGGAGCTTCTGGGTGATTTGCCCAGCAGAGGCTATGCCAACGGTTCAAAACCGTTGGCATAGAAATTGTGGATTAGTTTTACCAACGGTTCAACAAACCGTTGGTAAAACACTTTTCCCAATGGTTTAAAACCGTTGGTAAAGAGTAGATGGGGGTTCTTCCCAACGGTTTTGCAAACCGTTGGGAAAAACATGATAATTTTAAGCCCTTTTGCCAACGGTTTTGAACCGTTGGCAAATCTTTTTCCCAACGGTTTTAATGAACCGTTGGGATAGAGTAACCTTTCTCCACCCTATCCCAACGGTTTACTGTAAACCATTGGGAAATGTTTTTCCCAACGGCTTACTTACCTACGGTTGGCAGAACCGTTGGTATATGTTATACCAACGGTTCTCCAGCCTTTCCCAACGTTTCTCAACCGTTGGTAAATCTATTATTTCCAGTAGTGTTTTCTGGTTATATTTCTTCAAAATATAAGAAGCTACTCATTTATATGAAATAACTGGAACATATTTAGAATCTTAAATAAATACAAATTGGATCACTAATGGTCCCATCTTTTCATAAAGTTTTATTTCTAACCCGATCATCTTATTTGTTTAACCAGTCCCATAACATGATTTTGATTAGATTCATGAGAATATCATGAATCTATATAAGAGAAACTGAATATGAAATAATTCCCCCAAAAGGGTGTGATGAGCCTAACCTACTATCATTTCATGAAATGTGGGTCCCTTTGTTTCATGGGGCCTGAAACTCCAAATGACCATATACCTTTTAAAGCAGGTATGTACCTTGTTATGGATGTGGGATATGTTGGAAGTTTCTAAGAGATGAACATGGTGAACTAAACATGGATGATTGTGAAAACATAATCGACCACCCCAATCAATCTTGAAAGTGGAAAAATAGTAAACCCTATATGAAATTAGGTAATGATGGAATAATTGTATCATTATAGGAATCATGCCCCTTGTCTCCCATTCCTAAGAAACCAATGTATTTCTGATCAAAACCAAGCATAAGTTTTCGACAACATCATTATATATGGTTGAAACCAAACATTATTGGGACATGTACAAAGAGAGAAGAAATGGAATATTATATATATATGTTAAAAAAGTTATAACAATTTCATAATACCATTTATATTTTATATACATATATTTGAAATATTTTACATATGTAGATAAATTGAAATTTATTAGGGAATTAGAAAAAATGACAGATAAAAAATAAGGAAAGAGAATCAGGGTCACCTCTTCAATTTAGATTTACTCATTTTATAATGCCTTGGTGGGATAGGGTTAGGTAAATCTAAAAAACTATTTTGTCCACGATGAGTAATGTTAAAGGGGAAATTGGTAGATATATTCCTTTAAGAAATTGATGGGAATTTATTTTCTAAGGGATAGTTCATGGTGTATTTATACTTGATGAGAGGTTTATTTTTTGTTAAAATATTTATTATTTTACAATTGTAGCTAAATAAATTTGGAAATTATAAATTCCTTTGAAATTTATTGGTATATAATTAAATAAACAAGGTTTATTTAATATTCAAACCATTCCAGTACTAAAAATAATCCTAGAAATACTTATTTAAACACATAAAATAAATAATTTTTTTATTATAATAAACTATTTCTTTGGTTAAAAACATCAAATATTGGTTTTCGAATTAATCATGTTGTTATCAAATGAATTATTTTACTCCTTAAATATATAATTAGTCATTAAAATTTCATAATGAATTTTTAAATCATGTTTATCCCATGATGATATATTTAAGTTTTTTCTATTTTTAAAATAATAAACCAATCATGAATCACTAATAGGTCCCGTTAGCTATATATTTATTAATTGAGTTTTTCAAAAAAGTAGTACATACACCATAAAAATAAATAAATTAGAATAATAACAAACATGTCACGAAGAAAGAAATTTGAGGTTAAAAACCCTTATTAAATTTATATTACATGAATATAAAGTAAATGATACATAATTCATGATATAGACATTAATTCCTAATGAAATAAATGTATTTCATTATAAATGAAGATAGCATGATATTAATTTCACCCTATAAAATAAAATAGGGTACCAATATTAATCATGTATCAATGAATTATAGTTGATGCATAGACCACTTATTATAGGTGCAATTTTAGTTCACCATGTTTTTACCTCATATATGCCAAAAATATATTTATTAAATCACTAATTGAGAAGTTAATTATCTTACATTTCATAATTATGAATAATTTATAACCATTTGAATTTATTTATCATTATTTCATTAAAATGTTACATTTCTTCAAGAAACGTTTTCTCTTAAATTATCTTATTCTATTATAATTTTAGAATGCTGATTATTTTTAATTTATCATTGTGTTCAATTAAATAAATAATAATTGAATATATTAAAATGAATTTAAATAATATAATCTATACATAATTATCATTATAGATAGTGACAAATAAATTGTTGAGAACATCACCATAAGTGGATGAAAATTTCCATTATTTGGACATGTAAAAAAGAGAAGAGATAAAGAGTGTATATGCTATATATAGGTTAAAATAGTAGTAATAGTATCATTATAAAATTATTATTTTATATAATTATATATGATTTTTTTGGAAAGGTAGAAAAAAATAAATTGATCAAGGGATTAAGAAAGGAAAAAAACACTCAAAGAGAATTAGGGTCACCCCTTTTTTGGAGATTTCCTCCTTTATTAAATCCTTGAAGAATTATGTTTAAAAAATCAGGAAAAAAATCATTATGGGTACTACAAGGAATATTAGAGGTGGAATTTTTATATATTTTCCATTTAAATGTTTGTGGAAATTTACTTTATAAGGGAATAGAGATGGGTATCAGTACACGACGAGAGGCATATATTTTGATAAAATATTTATTATTTTATAATTTTGGGGAATTAAATTTGAAATTTTTTGATACACATGAAATTTATCGGTTTATAATTAATTAAAGGAAGTTTATTTTAGTTTAATCCAATCCAAAACATAATGAAAAATTTGAAAATATTTTTTTAAGGTAAATAATCACTGATAGTTTTTTATAATAAAATATAACTTGGGTTCTAAATTCGTAAACATCGTTTCCTAAATTCAGTAGACTGATTTCAAAGGAAATAATTTATTACTTAAAAAATCATTCTTCTAGAAAATAGATTGTTAAATATTTATGTCACTATTATATCATGATAATGGAATATAATTTTTCATATTTGTAAAAAACTAATTTTTTTAAAACTTAAATAATAAGCTTCCTCAGAAAAATCATGAAAATTAACAAAAGTCTCAATTTTAAATCATGGTTACAAAAATTAATTCATTATTATTAAATTATAAATATAATTTCTTTATATTTAAATTCTAAATGAAAAGATTTAATAAAACAAAAAAAATTATTAAGGAGGATTTCTTTTAAAATAACAAGTTATCCTAACATTATTTTATATGAATTACTAATAAAATGGGTTTTAGTCAACTAGTTCATAAACTAATGAATTTAATAATAATAATCGTATAATTTTTTTCATTTTATTTTTAAAATACAATAATATAAAGTATATTGAATATTAAAATTCTTCAACAACTTGTATTTTAACACTACATGATTTTAATCACATCCCATTAAAATTAATAATTTTCTTCTAACCATTATATTTAATTGAAAAATTATTATCATAACAAATAAAATTATACTTCAAAATAATAATAATAAAATAATTTCAATTAAAATAAAATATTTTAACTATATTTTTAATCATTTTACGTTTTACGCTTATCGTAATTTTATTGATGATATTTCATATTTTATTCTAATGATATATTAAGGTCTATATCACAATGTCACATATATCAATGTTAATTTTAGATTGGGTATTTATATGATAGAAGTTATTCAAAATAGAATTTTTTTAATGGAAAAAACATACTAAAGACTTAGGGTGTTGCATTCTACTCTTAAATAAATTACAACCATCCAATTTTAATTTCTCTCTCTGATGAAAATATTTGAGGGTAATATTTATATAGTTGTGACTCATAAAATACACATACATTAAAATATATTATAATATCTTTTAAATATAATGTAAAATATCTAATGAATATCCTCTTATAGTGTGAAAACAACTGTGAGGTTAGGTCATTTTTTATTCATTGTACGAAGATCATGATAATAGTAAGAAAACCTTTTTATGGTCACTATCCATTGGTGATTTGTGTCAAATACGATATCCACTTATTATATCCAGATACAATTATAATTTCCTGGAAACCATATAAAATTTATATTATCAAAATTTTAGGATTTTATCCTCTATTTAGATGTATCCTCTAGGATTCCATTATCTTATCCTAGTCTTAATTCCCAAAAATAATTACACTTTTATCGATCAAGATATTCCTTACTATATTCCATACCCAAAATTTGTGAAAAAAATATGCTCCCAAAAGTATATTTAATTTTTAGTCCCCAACCAACATAAAATTAAATATCAATAAATATATACCATAATCATATATACTACCAAATTTTATTAATATTTTCCCAAAATAACATGAATTTGTTTATCGTAAAATTAAATTTCAACCTGAAAGGTTATCTATACAACTAATGTTCAGAGCCCCTCCCTATAATGGTTCCCCTCCCTGGAAAACAATGAAGGGAGATATATAATTAACCATAAATTACACCATCATTAGGGCCCCTGCTTGAGACTGGAAACAAGGGTATAAAGATGTCATATGTGTAAATACTATGGAAACAACTCAATAACTGCTACAATTTTTGGGATATTATGGTACAAAATGCTCTACGGGAAAAATGGTTAATAGCGACGGGGTATTTGCGACGGGAATAATTCCCGTCGCAAATACCTTTCGCAAAGGAGTATTTGCGACGGGAAACTATTCCCGTCGCAAATAATCTGTTATTTGCGACGGGTTTTTTTACCCGTCGTAAATGGTTTGGCACGAAATGCGCGCCAAACCGCGCGAAGTTTATTTGCGACGGGGATAGAATTCCATCGCAAATAACCGGTGGCGGTTAAAGACTATTTGCGACGGGGCTGCAGTCCCGTCGCAAATAACCGTTTTAATGCCACCCATAATTAAATGCGGTCAGGGTTATTTGCGACGGGGTTCTATCCCCGTCGCAAATAACCGGCGGCGGTTAAAGACTATTTGCGACGGGCCTGCAGGCCCGTCGCAAATACCCCGGCGGCAGGGGATATTGCGACGGGGCCCGTCGCAAATAACCGTTTTAATGCCACCAATAATTAAATGCGGTCAGGGTTATTTGCGACAGGCCCCGTCGCAAAAATCGTTATTTGCGATGGCAAACCCGTCGCAAAAAAGCCCGTCGCAATTAATCCAACCTATAAATACTGCCAACCATTATAATTTCCTCACTCTCAACTCTCAACCATTCCAATTTTTTCACTCTGAATCTTTTACGACTTTCAGTTGTAAATTTTTTTTTCCGACTTCGAGGATTTAGTTGGTGGTGTTCTACAATTACAGCGGCTCGACATTGACATCAAGTTTAAGGTTTTTATCGGAATTTTAATTTAATATTTATTTTATTTATTATATTTATTTAGTTTAATTTTTTAGAATTTTTTTTTGATTTCTAATTAGAAATAATTATGAATAAGTATTAATAATTAATGGTAATTAGAGACAATTAAACACTAATTAATTTAAAATAGTTAGCTGTAATTACAATTAATTAGTAGTAATTATGAAAAATTATAATTAATTTGAATTAATTAATAATAATTAGAAATAATTGACATTAATTAGTAATAATTTATAATAATTACCAATAATTAGTAATAATTACTAATAATTAGTAATAATTAATAATAATTCCCAATATTCAATAATTGCCAATATTTGTCAATATTTTTTCCAATAATTACCAATATTTACCAATAATTGCAAATAATTGTCAATATTTACCAATAATTACCATTAATTAAGAATAATTACCAATAATTATGAATAATTACCAATAATTAGGAATAATTACTAATAATTAGGAATAATTACCAATAATTAGGAATAATTACCAATAATTAGGAATAATTACAAATAATTAGAAATAATTACCAATAATTAGGAATAATTACCAATAATTAAAAATAATTACCAATAATTAGGAATAATTACCAATAATTAGGAATAATTACCAATAATTAGGAATAATTACCAATAATTAGGAATAATTACCAATAATTACCAATAATTACCAACAATTACCAATAATTACCAATAATTAGTAATAATTCGTAATGATTACCAATAATTAGTAATGATTACCAATAATTAGTAATGATTACAAATAATTACCAATAATTTCAAATAATTAGTAATAATTTCCAATAATTAGTAATAATTACCAATAATTAGAAATAATTACCAATAATTAGTAATAAATAGTAATAATTAGGAATAATTACCAATAATTAGGAATAATTAGTAATAATTAGTAATAATTACCAATAATTACCAATAATTAGTAATAATTACCAATAATTAGTAATAAATACCAATAATTACCAATAATTAGTAATAATTACCAATAATTATCCATAATTAGTAATAATTACCAATAATTACCAATAATTAGTAATAATTGGTAATAATTATCACTAATTACCAATAATTAGTAATAATTAGTAATAATTACCAATAATTATTAATAATTAGAAATAATTACCAATAATTACCAATAATTAGTAATAATTAATAATAATTACCAATAATTAGTAATAATTAGTAATAATTACCAATAATTAGTAATAATTATTAAAAATTACCAATAATTACCAATAATTACCAATAATTAGTAATAATGTGTAATAATTATCAATAATTATTAATAATTATCAATAATTAGTAATAATTACCAATAATTAGAAATAATTACCGATAATTAGTAATAATTAGTAATAATTTCCAATAATTACCAATAATTACTAATAATTAGTAATAATAACCAATAATTAGTAATAATTACCAATAATTAGTAATAATTACCAATAATTAGTAATAATTAGAAATAATTACTAATAATTACCATTAATTAGAAATAATTACCAATAATTACCATTAATTAGTAATAATTACCAATAATTACCAATAATTACTAATAATTGGTAATAATTACCAATAATTACCAATAATTATCAGTAATTACCAATAATTACCAATAATTAGTAATAATTTGTAATGATTACCAATAATTAGTAATAATTACCAATAATTACCAATAATTACCATTAATTAGTAATAGTTTCCAATAATTAGTAATAATTACCAATAATTAGTAATAAATAATAATAATTAGTAATATTTACCAATAATTCGGAATAATTAGTAATAATTACCAATAATTACCAATAATTAGTAATAATTAGTAATAATTACCAATAATTTGCAATAATTAGTAATAATTACCAATAATTAGTAATAATTACCAATAATTATCCATAATTAGTAATAATTACCAATAATTACCAATAATTAGTAATAATTGGTAATAATTATCACTAATTACCAATAATTCGTAATAATTAGTAATAATTACCAATAATTAGTAATAATTAGTAATAATTAGTAATAATTACCAATAATTAGTAATAATTACCAATAATTACCAATAATTAGTAGTAATTACCAATAATTACCAATAAATAATTAGTAATAATTACCAATAATTAGTAATAATTAGCAATAATTAGTAATAATTACCAATAATTAGTAATAATTACCAATAATTAGTAATAATTACCAATAATTATCCATAATTAGTAATAATAACCAATAATTACCAATAATTCGTAATAATTGGTAATAATTATCACTAATTACCCATAATTAGTAATAATTAGTAATAATTACCAATAATTAGTAATAATTAGTAATAATTAGTAATAATTACCAATAATTAGTAATAATTACCAATAATTACCAATAATTAGTAATAATTACCAATATTTACCAATAATTACCAATAATTACCAATAATTAGTAACAATTTCCAATAATTAACAATAATTAGGAATAATTACCAATAATTAGGAATAATAACATTATTACATTATTAGTATATTTTATTATTAATATTAAAATAATATAATTTTCTATATTATATACAATTCCTCTTTCATCTATGTGTTTTCTGTCTCCACATGTAATATTTGCATTCTTTTTCAAAATTATCAACCTACTCACCAATGGAGAGGTGAAAGTGAATGCAAATATTACATGTGGAGACAGAATGTTAAACACACAGATGAAAGAAGAATTGTATATAATAGAGAAAATTATATTATTTTAATATTAATAATAAAATATACTAATAATATAATAGTGTTATTATTATATAATTAATATTTATGAAAAAATAATATTAGTATTATTAAAATAGTAAAAAATTTATATAATATTAAAATTATAAATATTTGTAACAGGTTTTGCTTTATTCTCAACATATTCAATTCTTAAAGGGTCAATTTTTATGTCTATCTTAATAAAAAGTTTGTGTCAGTTGTGTATGATGTAAACCCTATAATTATCCTTGCTTGAGTGTTTTTCTAACAAATTATTCAAAACCAGTAATGCTTTTATATTTTATAGAAAAATATGGAACAACGAGGTCGTCAATAATCATTATTAGATGACCGCATATGGATAAATCAAAATAGAAATCCAAACGGTTCTGGTTTAAATCCAATATATATAGAGGGTGTGGAGACTTGTTTATCATTTGCGGCATCAAATCCAGAATTTGTTTCAGAAGGAAAAATAAAATGCCCTTATAGAAAATGTGCATTGAGAACGTTTGACACGTTTGACAAAGTGGGAGGACATCTCTTGCGTTTTGGTTTTCAACCAGATTATGTTTTTTGGTATCAACACGGTGAACGTAGTTCCAGAGTAGGTGATACCAACTTGATTCCGGATCCATCCCGGTTTCAAGATTTAGTACATGATGTTGCAGGTTCATCTATTCAACATACAGAAACTCCAGCTGATATAGCTTCAAATCTTGAGTTAGCACCGTCTGAATTTTATGAGTTATTGAGGTCTGCTGAGGATGCATTATATCCTGGCTGCAAGATGAGAAAATTAGAAGCAGTTGAAAAATTTATGGCTATCAAATCAGATAAAAGAATGTCAAACACCTATTTTGACAAGATATTTTCTTTGCTTAAAACACTTTTACCTGAAGGAAATGTTTTTACTGAAAATTACTATAAGAGTAAGAGGCTGGTTTGAAATTTCGGACTTACTTGTCATAAGATTCATGCATGTTCAAATGACTGCATTTTATATTCTGGGGAAAATGAGTCATTAGATAGTTGTCCCACATGCGGGCAAATGAGATATAAAGAAGGGCAACATGGGAAGTCTGGTTTGATTCCTGTAAAACAATTGAGATATTTTCTGCTTACATCCAGACTTCAGCGTTTATTCATGTCTAAGAATACAACGATAATGATGTCATGGCATAAAGTGAATATTTCAACTGATAAAAGATTGAATCATCCAACCGATGGTGATTCATGGAAACATTTTGATAGATTTCATCCATCCTTTGCTTTAGAAGCTAGAAATGTTTGACTGGGCCTTTCCACTGATGGTTTCTGTCCGTTCGGATCTTATGGTAGTCAATATTCATGTTGGCTTGTTTTTTTAACTCCGTACAATCTACCTCCATGGATGTTGATGAAGGAGCCATATATCCTTTTGACTTTACTAATTCCAGGACATCCGAAGAAGAATATTGATGTTTATTTGAAACCATTAATTGATGAATTAAGTTTATTGTGGAGTACTGGTGTTAGTACATATGATGTTGCTATGAAACAAAATTTCATACTGAGAGCAGCATTGATGTGGACAATTAGTGACTTCCCGGCTTATGGGATGTTATCTGGCTGGAGTAAACATGGTCAGAAATCATGTCCTTACTGTATGGGAGAGAAAAAAGCATTTATGCTCATTCATGGAAAGAAACCTTGTTATTTTGACTGTCATCGTAGATTTTTTCCAGCTGATCATCCTTTTCACAGAAACAGATCTCATTTTAGAAAAAGAACAGTTGAAAGGGATGGAACTCCAAAAATGCTATCAGGTTCGGATTTAAAATCAGTTGTATTTTCATTACCTCCCATCACTTTTGGTCCCACAATAAACCAACAGAAAATTTCTGGTTTTGGGAAAAAACACAATTGGATTAAACGTAGCATATTTTGGGATTTTCCATATTGGTCTGATTTGTTGGTCTGTCAAATGTTGGATGTCATGCATATTGAGAAGAACTATTTTGATAATTTTTTTCATACAGTTTTGGATACGCCAGGAAAGAGAAAAGTCAATGTAAATTCACGTTTATATCTTGCCCAAATTTGCAGGCATCTAGAACTGGAACTGTTTGAGAATGTCAGAACATAAAGGTTACTGAAACCAAAAGCAGCTTATACACTATCTAAAGAAAACCGTTTATTATTTTGTCAGTGGATTGCAGATTTGAGACTTCCAGATGGCTGTGCTTCTAATTTTGGTAGATGTGTAAAGAATGGTCATATTACTGGATTAAAAAGTCATGATTGTCATGTTATAATGGAAAGACTTCTACCCATTGGATTAAGAGGTCTGTTGAATTCTGTGATTTGGGATTCCATAACAGACATGTCTCAATTTTTTTCGTGAAATTTGTGCGGCTACAGCAGATTATGATGCTCTATGCAAACTTGAAGAAGATGTTGTTGTAATTATATATAAACTGGAAAAAATATATACGCCGTCTTTCTTCGAATCAATGGAAAATTTGATGTTAAATTTTCCATATGAAGGGAAATGTGGAGGTCCAGTACAGTTTCGATGGATGTACCCATTTGAAAGATGCATGCAAAAATTGAAAAGAAAAGCACGCAACAAAGCATCTGTTGAAGGATCTATTGCAGAAGCTTATTTGCAAGAGGAAATATATTTTTTTTGCTCCCATTATTTTGAATCTGAGTATCCTTTAAAACACAACCGAATGGGACAGAACAAGAGGAATATTGATGAAATTGACAATCAATTATCTGTTTTCAACCATCCAGAGCTTGGTTTTGGTGGAGTTTATGAACGTTGGCTTTCGGATGATGAACATCACAGAGCTCATACATATGTTCTGCTCAACTGTGAAGAGATGACATCAGTTGTACTGTAAGTGTTTATATCACTTATTCTATCATTTATGCTATAGTAAATAACTTTGTTTTTTATAGGTTGTATGATAATCATATCAAGAAACAAATTCCAAAAATTAAAGCAGCTACTCTCGAAGAACACTGACAGAAAAATTTCTCTCAGTGGTTTCAAAAACTAGTAACATAAATTTTTTATCTTTTAGCAACTCATTCAATGTATAGTTTACTATATTGATAATTATTTCACAAATTTTCAGGTGTCTCGACATGCTGCTAAAATTGAAAAACGGCTGTGTATATTGAGTAACCCAGCTTCCAAACTTGTTAAAACTTATAACGCATATGTGGTGAATGGATTTCGATTTCATACACATGCATATGGGGAATCAAAAAAAACAATGAACAGTGGAGTTAGCTTGAGAGGATCTCATCATCGAGAAAATGAAGTTGACTTTTATGGCATACTTGATGAAATCATTGAACTCGGTTATCTTGGACAACATTACATAACCATGTTCAAATATCGGTGGTTGGATTCAGAGAGAGGCATGCGTGTTTATCCGACTCATGGAATCATCGATATTAAATGTAAAAGTGTTCTCGCAGTAAATGAAACATTCTTATTGGCTCAACAGGCACATCAAGTTTATTACGCAAAGTACTGTGATACATCAAGAGAGTTTACTGGTTGGTGGAGTATAATAAAAATCAAAATTCAAGACAATCAGTTTAGTCAAAGTGAATGTGCTTTCACTAATGTGCAAAGAATTGAAGTTTTTCAAGAGAGTACTCAAAATCAATCTTTTTTACAAAGAGACATGAGTATCGATGACGACACCCCACATTTAAGAGTCGGTGATGACGATGATGTTAATGATGTCACATATGAATTTGAAATGGTAAGAGATGAAGCAACTAGAACTCGAATGGATATCGATGATGTTGAGGAGGACTATGAAGAAGTCATTGACATATATGAAGATGATGATGAAGATTAACACTGATAGAATTCCATGGTAGTTATATACAATCATAACTAATATATATGTATATATAATAGTAATTATAAATTATTTGCTAACAACATTAACATTTTCTGTTTCAAATGGACGATGACACATTTTGTGAGTTGGCGGATGCTGACCTGTCTTTCGATGCGGATGAGTTGCTGGCAGATGACCCTCAGCCTGCAGGCGCTCTAGGGAGTACGCGGAGGGGGCGTGGTCTTGCACGATTGATGATTCCTGACCCCGTCCCCAAGCGACGTCCACGTCTTGGATTTGATCCACGCACACGAAGGTGTAATAACCTATGTGATAACCTGTAGATTTGACTAAGATTTCATTAATCTATTCACATAATAAATGTTTATTATTTTTACAGTTTTCCGCCTATAGTAGTCAGACAGGGCAGCGCTATTTTACGCAACTATTTCTCTCAGCCTTGGATCACATGGGAGCAGATTCCCATTGATGTGCAGCAGGCCATGTTCGGCCATTGGTTGGTACGTACGTAAATAAATAATTTTTATTTTGAAAATTATTTCATTTCTAACTTGATATTTTGATTTATTTGTAGGTTTTATGGTACCCGATCGAGGATACCATGCGTGACGCCATCCACGAGGCATGGCAGGTGGCCATGCATGATCGCTTTTGTCAGTTTTTGCACAATTTAAGAAAAGCTGCCACGAAGAAAGTAGGAGTGTCAAATTTTGACGAGTCATGTAGAGCACACCGACCAGAGTACATTTTATCTCATGTATAGGATGGATTATGTGCGCACTGGTTGAGTGATGCCTTTCAGAGGAGATCATCGGTGGGGAGGCAGAATCGGGGGAGACAGGAGGTGACTCATCGAGCTGGGAGTCATACTTTCAGTACTCATAGACATCATCTAGTACGTACATTATTTATAAATATTTTATATAACTATAAATATTAACAGTTTATTTTTTATTCTTATAGGCTGTCGAGCACCCTGATATTACGGAGTACGACGTATATCAGAGGATGTATAGTGATCCTGCTACTGGGGAGCTCAGAGGTGATCGTCAGCGTCACATCGTGGTCAGTATTATTTGTTTTCAAGTTTAAAAATTAACTGCATATAATATATTCACAATTTTAATTTTAAATTGCAACTACAGGAGTCATATGAGGCCGCAACGTCACAGACCCGGCCTGAGAGTCAGCCCGAGTCATCAGATCAGACCACTGGCCGTCACTTTGATGAGGCGGCGTGGATGTAGGCCACCTAGTATGCCTTCAAGAAGGGCCAGGTAGTTGGTATCAGCTCTCGATTGACTCCCAGAGATTATTATGGAAGTACTGCGATGTCGGCGTCCAGCTCGAGAGGAGCTCGTGCGTCTTCTTCTGCTACACAGTATAAGGATCAGTTGCGATCTCAGACTGCACTGATAGAGAGTCTCCGACATGAGCAGGAGCTGATGCGTCAGCAGCAGCAGCATCATGAGGAGGAGCGTTGACGCCAACAGCAGTTGTACGAGGAGCAGATGAGTCGGTGGCAGCAGCAGCATCAGGAGCAGATGGTGTACATGCACCGACTCACTCATGCTTTAGGGATGGAGTTTCCTCCACCAGAATCTGCAGATCCCCCCTCCCCCCTCCCCCCTCCTTCAGATTAAAGTTTGTTTTTATGTTATAAAGTTTGTTAAATCAAAATATGAATTTTTTTCTATTCGTAGTTTCTGTCTCATTATAAAATATTAATAATATTATATTTTGAAATAACAATATTAATATGAATAATAATATTATTTATATTTTATAATATTAAATTATATATATATATATATTAATATTTTATAATATTATAATTTAATTATATTTTTTTGTAATATTAGAATTATTTTAATATTTGAATGTAAAATAATTCTATTATTTTTATATTAATTAAAATAACTTATTAATATATTTTTTATTTATGAATTATAATTCTAATATTATTATATTAATTAAAATCATTTATTAATATTCTATTATATTTTATTTTTGAATTATAATTCTATTATTATTATATTAATTAAAATAATTTATTAATAATTTATTATTTTTATTTGTGAATTATAATTCTATTAATATATTAATTAAAATCATTTATTAATATTTTATTATTTTTTATTTTTGAATTATAATTCTATTATTATTATATTAATTAAAATAATTTATTAATAATTTATTATTTTTATTTGTGAATTATAATTCTATTATTATATTAATTAAAATCATTTATTAATATTTTTTTTATTTTTGAATTATAATTGGATTATTATTATATTAATTAAAATAATTTTTTAATAATTTTTTTTTTATTTTTTTATAGTATTTGCGACGGGATACTATGCCCGTCGCAAATAGTATTATTATTATTATATTCATTAAAATAATTTGTTAATATTTTTTTAATTTTTTTTTAAAATAGTAATTACGACGGGCCCGTCACAATTAGTATTTGCGACGGGCCCGTCGCAAATACGATTTTAAAATGTTTTCCCAAATATACAGACTAATATTTGCGACGGGAAGGATCGTCGTCGCAAATAATACCTTTAGTGACGGGCCCGTCGCAAATAATTGTTGTTGCGATGCCGTTTTCTGCGATGGGTTATTTGCGACGGGCCCCCGTCGCAAAATCCTATTAGCGACGGGATCCCGGCGCAAATGCCCCGTCGCAAATGCCATTATTTCCAGTAGTGATGGTCCCCTTAATCCTCTAGGAATCCTAAAAAACATTTTTTACATGTGTTGTGTGTATAACATGTATACTAATTAGGATCATACCCAAGGTCTCCCCTAGAAATTGGAAATAAAATACTAATTCACAAGTCAATTGACAGAAGAACCAACAACACCAAACTAGGTCATCTTACTAAAAGTGTCCTCATCAAGGGACACTCCCCAAATAACACATCCTAATGTAGTGAAGTATTATGATTCATATCAATAAAATTAACCCCATACCATTTCCCACTATTTTTTTCTCTCACTTCCCATCATTTTTCATCATAGTGCTCCCATCCCGGTTATAGAAATATTCACTAAGACATCATGGAAACTGTATCATACCAAGAACCCTACATTAAACTGGTCATCACATCCCACCAAATGAAACCCTGGAAACCTAAACATTTCATGCTCCCCAATTGAAACTGCTAATCACATCTAAGTCCTATCATAACCACTTATAGATATAAATCATAGTAAGGTATCAGGAACATGAATTTCATCAACCTCCTCCCATACTCCTACCATGCATGACCCCCACTATGAATGACCTCATCAATATCATCATCATAAATATAATTTCATTTTTTATATATACCACTATATCAAGTGCATATGGAATATTCTTCAAAGATAGAGAGTAGAAAATGGTGTTTCCATCCATCCATATTCCCTATTTTGGAGGTTGTAAAAACACTCCCAAAAACATCTTTTGTGTCAGAATACGATGTTTGATGTGGGTGGGATATGTTTAGATATTATATATAAAAAATAAAATATATAATAATTACACAAACAAGTAAATCCTATGGGTTTATAATAAGATCAAAATGACAGTTTACAATAACACCATAAGCCCGCAAAACCTCTACCACTTTCACTACCACCTATAAATGCATTTCAACACACATGAAATCTTTAACCAAAAACCACATTCCCAATTTTAATTCATGAGTTCATTTTTAACTCCAAACCACAGCATTTTTTATTTTAAGAAAAACATTCCATTCCATAACTAATAGGAAACTAACAGAATATAACATAACCCATCCTTTTTACATCAACAAGATTTTGTTTTTTTCCACACATCACGGCCACTAAAATTAACATTTTAATCCACTTCCTCTTATTAAAAATCCCCAAATACCTACCAAAACTGAATCAAAACTAGTTCTCATATCAACAACTAATCATCACTACCACAACATATCACAACCATTCAACAACGTCACATCAACTACATGGAAAAACATTATTTTTAATGAGGGATTTCATCTAAATTTCTTTCATTATTATTCCAAAACATATTTTAGATTCCATATAAAACCAATTCATTAAAAAATTAAATTGTATCAATTTTCATATAGGATGTGATAAATCAATAAGAACTATAGGTTTTTCCAATTATATAGACTAGAAAATAATTATTTCAAAAAAAATAAAATTCCACAAAAAAAATCATTCTTAACCATTATGGAAAAACCAAAATAATATTTAAAACTTATATGATGTCTTCCCTTTATGTTTAATTTAAATTAAAACCGATTAATTATCTTAATTAGGGAGGTGTTTAAAATATACCAAAATAATAAAAAACAATTATGATATTCCCATATGTGCAACTAATGTAGGAATGATAAAGTATACCCTGCCATAGTTGAAGCACCAATGAATAATTCACAATAACAAAAGGATTAACTACCATTGGTTTTGAAGAAACCACCATGTAATGAAATCAATAATAAGATTCCATAAAAAACCATAAAAAATAGAGTGTAACATTCACCAGAATGATATTTAGATATAAGAAAAAGTGGAGAAAGAAGAATAGGGGAACGTGGGGTTATCTGCATTAAAATTAATTCAATCTGAAAAATCCAGGACAAACAATGTGTAAGAAACATCAACGGAGGTGACAATAGAAGGGGAATAATTACAAGGGTCGGTCAATAGTCAAATGAAGGTATGAAATTCTAAACAAGGAGTTGTAATACGCTTTATTTATAAATAAATCCCCTTAAAATCCACCATGATAAAGGGAATATCCAATATTCTAGTTTTGGGTATACTGATTGTGAGATCGAAATCCACCATGTGAGATCTTATTTTTTATCTCGTTTTAAAAATGAGATTTTACCACCTTCGTGTATACACTATGATGTGGTATATGATATATTGATTATTCAACATTCTTCCATGGCTAGATGACACACCATATAACCCATAAAATAAATTTTTTAACCTCACCATCCAAAGGCTATGTCCTGGTTAGTTTGGGTTACCCACTTTAACAGGAGATCATGAAATGTTACATGGTTGACTCCATGCCCTCATATGGAATTTTTAATATTACCTTGGTGAAAATTTTGTTTTAAATGCCAATATTCTCAACACGACACCATCCCTAGGGCGTGGTCATATAACCCATTTTACACAAGATCACACCAACATTAAAATAACCTCCAAATAGTCTTAACAAGTCAATTTATAAGTGGTGGTGACCCCAATAAAGACCAAAAACCCACCTTAAACCTCTAGATCACCATAAAAATATTCCACAATATCCCTAATCCTTAGGAAAAATATATTGGATTTTATTTTACATTACATAAAATACCTCTCAAATAATTCTTCACCTAGAGAACCTTATCCAATCATCAAAATGATGGTAAGGGTCTAAAAAAAATACTTTTAGATACCACTCATAATGGAATCATTTACACCATCTCACATCAGATTTAATCAACCTAACACATCATTAAACACATCCAAAAACATGAAAATAGAGGAAACATATCCTTTTTATGAAGTTATTTCTTCTATTGTGTACTACTAAATCCCTCTAATGGTTTTAAAACAAGTCATAATATGAAATAGGAAGGGGTTTTCATCTCATCATATATTACAATATTTAACATAATTCATCTATAATAGAAAGAGGCACATCTCCAAAACTATAATGATTGAAGCTTCAGATCATAAATGAAAATTTAAAAATGAACAACAAAAAAATCACCTTATTTACTTGGTTTAAAACTATGGAAATAGGGTATAAAACTGTGGTTATAGACTATGAACATTACTTTCTAAAACGTGGCCTCCATATCAATTATAATAGGGTCTAACCAATTTTAGCTATTTATACAATGGAAATTTGTGGATATATTTAGGGTTTAAACTATTGAAATAGGTGCCTATGGAAACAGTTTAAACCATTGAAATAGTTGGCTATAGTTAGGGTTTAAACCATATAAATAGTTGGTTATGGAACCAATGTAGAATCTTAGCCTTAGCTGGCTATTTACATGGTTTGAAATTGTAGCAATATCATTGAAAAAAATAAATTCTTCTGACAAGTTTTGATCCTCAACCTCTTCTACATTCTTCACAAGAATTTACCACTATATAAATCACTCCTATATATATATATATATTATATACATATAAATATATGAATATTTATATATATTTTTAATTAATAATGATTAAAGAATAAAAATCTATTGTGACCGTATAAATAGTGGGAATATGTGGTTGTAGTCATGGTTGAAAAACATGGAAATAAGTGGATATAGCCACAGTTTAAACCAAGGATATAGGTGGATATATCCACAGTTTAAATTGGGGAAATAGGAGGATATTGACATGGATTAAATCATGGAAATAGAAGTATATTAACATACTTTAAACCATGGAAATATGTGGCAGTGACCATGGGAAAAACTGTAGAAATAAGAAGCTATAGTCACACTTTAAATCATGGTAATAGATGGTTATGGCCACAGATTAATTAGTGTAAATTGGACTCCTTGTCGATGTTTTACTAAACCATAGAAGTATCATTTTCCCACAAATTATCCATTTTTTTTGTTTTTCCCATGAAACCTATCACCGCAATTTCATATAATTGTTGCTATATTTTGGAATGTAGCCACTGTTTTCAAAAACTATTGTTATAGGCTACCTACGTCCCCAATTTTATAAACCATGATCATAGAAAGTGTATTTGTATCCTAATTTTCTTGTTTTAAGGTAATACATATAACAAAATTAGGTAAATGGATTTCATCTATATCTCACAGTAACATGTACTCTCATCTAAGCCATCATGCCTCTATGGAACAATAACCTAAGTAATGTCCCATCCATTCATAACTTTCTCCCAGTGATCCTAGATCTATACTGGTTCCTCCATGACCAATGTTTCATCCTAGTTTTCCAAATCCCCAATTTCAATTATAATGGATTAATTGTGAAGATATCAATGGTGGTGCGATATATTGAAGACATTGCAGATTATTTACAGTAATAAGACAAGTGGGTACTGATATTCCATCAATGCAACATGGTCTAGCACATCCAAAGGCATGATGAACCATGCATAATTCTTACTCGCCCTTCCAATTCTCTACTAGCTCCATAGATAAGGTTCATCTATGAATACATGTTCTCAAATATCGAACTCAAAGGTCCTATTAATAATGTTTTCATAAGATTACAATCAATACAATAACACCTTCATCCTCTATCCATCTACCTAAAACTTTTATATTTTACTTTTAACTTAATTGGTATTGAGAATTAATGAATCCCCAACCTCAATCTAGTACAATGGAGAATAAAATAGCCTCATATACATGGCCTCAAATGGGTTTAACTCAGTGAATGTGGGGTATATGTTGTTATAAAATAACTCACAAAATTGAAAATTATTTTTGTAAAGATTCAATAACGTCCAAAATACATGCTGGAAACTTTTCCTCTAGAATCTTGATGGTTCACTTTATCTGTTCATGTTCTAGAGAGTGGAAAGAAATGTGGTAATATAACTAAATTTCTAAATAAGGATGAAATAATATTGAAACATTAAAGGTAATATGAGTTTCTCGTTCTATGAAAATGTACCTCAAGACTCAATGTATCCAAAAAAATCATCACAAACCTTATTTATCATAAAATCAATGGGTACTTTCTCATTAATTTTTAGAAAGTGAGTTATCTTTGTCATCTAATCCCTAATTACCCAAATTGAATCTTATCCTACATCATACTAGGTTAATATCACCATGATTTTTATCATGATTTCATCCAAATTCCAATAGATAATACCCATGGGGTTCATGAAACCTCCAGAAACATGTTGTTTGATCTTCACCTACTAACAACCCAGACACTTATACACAAACTATTCCAACACCAATTTCATCCTTGAAAAAAAACTATTACCCCAAACATGGTTTATCTTAGATAAACTTTGTTACATCGCTAAAGTTAAGGTTTAAAATAATGAAGGACTAACTCATGTATTTTTTATGGGAAAAAGAACGTCCCATTAAACAACATGTGGTTCTAGCCATCCTCTTACCATACCTCTAGGGAATCACCATGGAAAACATAGTCATGCATGGCCTACACCTATATGTCACCCCAATAAGTCTCCTCCACCTACCATATCATATGTGACTATACAATCATCCAAAACCAGAAACCCCCTCATCAACCACATCTATATCTATATGTATGGTTTTTAAAACTTAGTACATCCTATTATGATCTATAAAGAGTATAATAACTTCAATTCATTAATTCATGTTATTTATTTCATCAATGACGTTACCCTTCACATAGGTGTAATAATTCTCAATGTCGTAGTTTTAAAAAAACATCACCCACCTCTATTGTCATTGATTCTCATCTCACTAAGAACATTCATACTTTAAGATATTATGATCATTTAACACCCCAAATCATTATCTTATAAGGTAATATCTTTACATGTTTAATGAAAAACAAAACAACTACCTCTAGCTCCATGTCATGGGTATCATATTTTTGAACATTATGGAATAAATCAATTAACCCATAATATATCACTTCCTTCTACTACAACAAGATGCTAATAAAGTCAATATGGGGAGCATCATAAAAACCCTAAAACATCACCCTTTCCTCCTGAAATAGAATTAATGGGGAGCCTATAAATTTTCCCTTTAGGCAGCCAAATTATTCCTAACATAGATCAATAAAGATAAAAGCCTAATAGTTTCAAATTAAAGAATCCAATGGTCCCAAAATCCATGATAAATCAACCAAGAACCTCTGGTAGTATAAATTAAGAATGTTAAAATGGTGAACATCTTCTACATTAATTTCTTATTCCTAATAAACAACTACCATGATCCTATATAGGTCTATGGTGACACATGGATTGGACACCACATTCTCATGGAAATAAACTTCCCATGCCCGAAACAAGAAATTTTGTACCTTTCGATGAAGCTAGTGGATTGGAAAGACCTACAAAGAACCTCTAAAATAGAAAAAATGCTCCTCCTACATCATTAAGTAGATTAAAATGTACTAGATGAACACAAATACAAACCATTATTGGAACTAAACAAACATGGTGTTGGTATGAACCATAAATATAGAAAGTGTGTTCATGAGACCGATCAACAAGACAACAAACTCAATGCACACATACCGAGATAGGATGGGAGTCTTTGGGATATCCTCCTCCTTCTCCATTACATGGAGATATCTAGGAAATTTATAAATCTTATAAAACCAAAAATATTCTATCAAATGGTCAAAATTATTTCTGACCCTTGTTATAGTGTAGATATTCTCACTATTACATGATTTATCCTTCCGTAGTCTATACACAACTTCAATCTATTATCCACCTTCTTTGTGAATAACACTAGATCTACCCCATTGAAATATATTGGGCTTTATGAAACCCTTCTACAATAGATCATCAATATAAATACATAACTCCAAAAACCTATATGGATCTATTAAATATGTATCCATTGAAATCAAATAGGAACATAGTTTCAACTCTATCCCAAACATTACATCACTCTATGGTTGTATTGGCACAACCTCATCAAAGAAAACATCTTCAAACTCTTCAATAACTATAGGATCCTCCACCATCTTAGTTCACAGTAATTTCACTAAAATACCTTCCATCAATGAAAAAAGGGTATCTGCATGTATACATCCTATCTAACAACCTAATTCACAAATGAAAATTATATACCAACCATCGACATCTGAGAACACGAACCTCTTAATGATGCAGTAAATAATTACACATAATTAATACAACCATTTTTTTATTGAAAATGAAATGACATGTATATATCTTTAGAATTAAAAGATAAATCGGAGAAATATTTTTTCCCATCCTCATTTTATATCCCTATCACACAATAGAAAATTTAGTTTATCCTCTCATGTGTGTAGTCAAAACATGAGGTATGGAATGTCTCTCTGTTTCTAGTCCCTGTGAATGGACTAAGGTAGGCGAAATAGAGGAGTGATAGGATCGTAAATTAAACCTATAACAAACAAGGGTAGAGAATAATCTTTTTATTCATTAATGATATTTGTACCCCCTCTTACTATAACCTCCAAAGAATGAAACTACCTACGTATGGGTCCCATTAATCACTTCTTAAGACCACCACCATGACCATAATTAAGAGGAGGACATTAATTAAGGGTAAATTATTTATGAAACCCCATGACTAACCTATATTCCTTTATAAATGCATAAGTCTTTCATCATGGATACTAAAATGGCCTCACGGTTGGATACTATTAATAATGATGTTGAGCATTACCACCACCACCATGAAGAGCTCCATGAACCACTGGGAACTAAAACTTTTGTAGGTCATAACCACAATATAGATAAAACATTATCACAAAGACCCCAAGAAAATCATGGATGATATCCAACCTAGAAGACTGAAAATAACACTATTGAGGTCAATAGCAAACTTATCAAAACCTTGAAGGGATTGGTTCTGGGGACCCTCTACTAAAAATTCTTCTCATCAATAAAATCATCTCCTTCCCCACTCGAGGTTACCCCCCTCCTGATTGTATATTCTGTATCACCTATTTTTTCTTGTACACCTCCAAATACATTATATATGTAACAAAATTAACTTTTTACTAGATAGAATGTCAAATTTCCCCCATTAGATGTCACAAAATATATTTCTTAACAGCAAAAATATTGGGGAAAATGAAAACAATTATTGAACATTGACCCATGTTCTTGGATGTACAAACACCACTACCTAGTGTGAAGAGGCTCCTACCTCTTCATTGCCTTCATAGTATATACTAGTAAATCTACTCTGAACTAATTCTGAGTTTTTTTAAGAAATATCCACCAACTTCTACTCACCATGGTATAACACCTACAAAACTTATACTTCACCCATTATCTGACTGACTTCTAGCACAACCAAATACTCATCCCAGGATAAAATAAAACTAATGAAGATATCGTTCTCTTACAACTAGCTATCTATTTAAAGATCAGAGACCCTACCCTCATACTTTACTCAATAATATCATTAAATGCAATGAAATGACTACTACCACTGAACAACCTCCTCAGTCGAGTCCACCCTCAGATGGTGAATTGTTAAACTAGTTTAACTACAACATTCACAACCAAACATGTCCAATATCTAGGATCTATATCTAAAATGGAAAAAAATATTTCCTAATCTCATTAATACGAATTTTTGTAAGGTTTATTAATTTAAAATATATTTTAACTTCCCAATAAATCGTAATTAAGAAATTAACCCAAAACATAATGATTCATGTAACCATTCTAGTTATCTAACTGGTAATCGTGATAGCCTTGATGGGCCATTCATTAATTTTATAGTCCTTGTTTTGGATAAAGGGTATGCCAACAATCCTATGTACTAGATAGTATCCCTATCCAAAGTTACTCTCTAATATCAATATGAAATCTTTTTCTACTATCCCATGAAATAATCATCATACTTAACAAGAAAAATAATCTTATCTCCCAACCTAGAAATTTATATCACTCTATTAAACCCCCCCTCTAAGGGTTCCCCTCTAGGAAAGCATTGAAGGGAGAGGGAAAATTACCACCTTTCCAAATATTTAGATGGCCTCAGGTTACTAACTAGCATTGAGTGTAGAAAAAATCCTATATGGAATGAATTAACCTCAACATAAATTTTAAGATCAATAGATTGGATAACAAGCATCATGAAACTCCATGAAATTGTATAAAGGTAAACCCAAAAAAATATATATAACATAATTAAGTAAAAAGATTCTCCAAATAAGTATCCAAATAAAATATTAAGTTACTGACTCATTAACAACTCTAAAGTCCATCCTAGTATTGTCTAAAATAGCCCATTTAGTCATCTTGGAATCCTAAATTTTTTTTTAAAATACATTTGGTGATAATAACATGTATAAATAGTATAATCATACCAAATATCTCTCACAGAAGTGTGAAAAGATTATACTAATTCACCAATTAATAAACTACATAACTAACCAAACCTAAAGCGTTCATATAACTATCTCATCGTCACCAAGGAATGTTATCCAAATAATCAATACATTTATAGTAACATAATATGATAAATATCTATAAAGGGTATCAGTAACCATTTTAAAATGGTTTTATGAACGCATCCCTCAATATTTTATATCTTAGTGATTGCATACCTTATATAAAAATAATACCAAAGACACATGGGAAATTGTATCATATAATTTACCCCGTGTGCAACTGGTAATAGTGTCCAAAAATAAGACACTATGGAAACCACATGATGCCACAAACCCCTAATAAATTTTTTCATCACATCCATAAACATTCATAACAACATAAAGATATCATTTATAGTATGATATCATAAACATGAAGGACATCAACCTTGTGCCCTCCTCCAACCACACAAGAACCCCACTATAAATCACCACATCAATCTTGTAATTCCAACCATAAGTGAAAAATTTCTATATGAAATTACATTACATGTGTTAGAACCACACCTAGAAGATATAGCGGGGAAGATATGGTAATCATCCATCTATCCTCGCCATCTTGGATGTTCGGACCCCCCCCCCACATTTGGTTTTCCGTATATAGTACTAGATTTGGGTGGTGTTTATATAAAAATCACATGAATATATATATATATATATATAATAGTCTCAAAAAAACACATCCTATAATTTTATAAAAATATCACCATTATAAATCACAACATAAATACAATCCATAACAACATCAAAACATTTTAATGCCACCTATATATAAATTACACCACACAAGAAATCCAAAAAATATATTTTTTACTTTTATTCAAGTTTACATTAATCATTCAAACCCAATACATTTAATTTTCATCATTAATATTTAATTACATAACTACCAGTCAATTGAAATAACACAACACAACCCAAAATTTTCACCTTAACAAGACCTGCTTTTCAACCACATGTCACAACCCCTATAAGTGGTTTTTAAACTCGCCTTCAACTTATTAACATGCATAATGTCTCAACCACCATGCAGGAGAATCGTCACACTTCTAAACAACTATACATCACAACCACCACACATCACAAACACTACACCACACCTCAACAAAACACATTAAAACGTTATTTTTATCAATGTTTTCAATCACAATTTATTATTTCAAGGGTATTCTCAGATAAATCCACGATTCTATATGCAACCTAATTATATTTTGGTTATACTTTCTGATCCATTTTCATATATAATGATTTAAATCATTAAAAAATTAGGGTTTAAAAATTCAATATCAATAATAATATAATAATTCATAACAAAATTAAAATTTATAAATAATATTAGATATGCTCAACCATATTGAAAACCCCATGAAAATAAGTAAAATTCATGTGATTTATTCCCTTCCCCACCAATTTAAATAAATACAATTAATTATATTCATTAAAGTTTTGTCTAATAACATACAAAAGAAAGTAAAAAGTTTGATATTACCATTTCAAAAAAATTATTTGGAAATAAAAAGGATGCAGTGCCTTGATTAAAGCTTTTAAGAGACACACATGAGAACCAAAGATCAACCTACAATGAATTTAAAGATGAACAATTGGATACTATGCACTGGAATACTCCATTCCAAACCACCCATAACATAGTATAACATTCACTATATCTATATTTGTATATAATAGAAATTTAGGAACATAGATAATTGAATGAAAGTGTTACCTCAATTCAAAGGAATCTAATATTAATGATCCAAGATGAACCAAGGGATTTCAAACACTGAGGGGTGACTAGAGAAGGGGAAGATGAGAGTGGGTTTGGAAAGAGTCGATTGAATGTTTGAAATATGAAACTAGGGTGGTTTTACCTCCTATTTATAAGAAAATTTTGTTGTAATCTATAATGGTGTAGGGAATTTTCAAAAGTCCCATGGTGTTTCTGGTCAATACATGATCTGATACCCATCCATGAGATCATCCTTTTCAACACATTTTAAATAGGGGATTTATCCACCACCATGTGTTGGAAAATAGAATTATTTGAGACATAGTTTTTATTATTACTTATTACACATCTTAAAATCATTCCCTAACACCCATCAACATCCCATTTTACCCTATACACAACCAAGATTATGAAGTGGTGAGCTCAGGTTTTCCATTTGTCAATATGATCTCCCATAATGTGTTATACTCTACGCCACACCAAGAAGGGGTGTCTTTAAGCCAACTATTGTGTACTAGAATACCGTTATTCAAACATGTAACTACTCAATATTTTTTACTATATTTATCAATAAATAAATTCTATTTCATTTATTTCTTACATTACACATAACTACACATTTAAATTAATAGTGATATAAGTTTCATTTCATAAATATAACTATAATAACCTAGCCATTAAGATTGTTGGTATCAATAAGAATAATAACATTATTAAATATATTAATAAATTTTTTATATATTTTAAATTTATTGATAAATAAGTGTTCAATTTTTTGGAAAAACACTTTATGCGTCAAATAAAATCTTCACAAACATAAATTTTTTCTTTCTATGAGAAAATATATTATCTAATTTCCAATTTTAGAAATTTTATTTCTTAAAAACAATATTATTTTTTAAATAATAATATCCAACAAACCATATTGTGAGTTTTTGGGATTTTCATGAAAATTATGATTTTACATTGAATAGTGTAAAATAGATATATTTATTGAAAATTATATTCTCTTTTAAATAATTTACACATATACAAATAGTTTTAAAATTGATTTAAAGTAAAATTATCATTTTTATTATGAATAATCTAATTATTGTCCTTGGAATCAATTTTATTTTTTATTTTTTCATAAACAATTTTAATACTAAGAACACATTTCTTTCTAGAAAAATAATTTTCATCACATTTTAATAGTTTTTTTAAATTAAATTCTACCAATTATATTATTTTAGTTTAATAAAATTTATATCATATTTTTTTATAAATTAATAAAATTTATTATGATTAACTTAATTTTTGGTCATTAATAATAGTAACCATAATAAATATTTACTATCATAGTAAGAGAGGTTTAATTGGGTTAAAACTATGTGTTAAAGTTTTTTAATAACTGTAACACCCCAAGATTTCATAGTGTGTTATTTCTTCAAAATAATTCAATAACTTGTACTACACGCAACACCGAGTTCAAACGCACCATGACTTACCAAACAAGCCGTTCAAAAAAGGTTATGAATATTATTAACTAAATTTTAAACTTTATATAATCCTTATAATTTTAGAATCCATATTATGAGTTTCTTAGACATAATGTAAGAACAAATTCATCTTCAGTATTGTAGTTTTACCAACTTTTAATAGTGAAACCTTTTTAAATAAAATATTTTAAACTTTTTGACTAAATGGGGACATCAAAAAATTTAAAATAAAACATCCCAAGCTTCCACGGTACGCTTTCCTTTGAATAAAACAGTAGCGTGTGTTGTACGCAACTTCGAGTTTTAACACACACCACAACCGATCAAACTAGCCGTTATGAATAGTAATACTTAATTTTTTGAAATTATATATATTTTATATTTCAAAATGGACTTCATTTTTGGATTCGGAATATCAAATTTAGCCTAAGGTGAAATTTTGGTACTTTTTGGATAACTTTCATATTTTGATGAATAGTAAAAATTACTAAATTTTAATTAAAAACAACTTTTTTAATCAAAATAATTAATAGTGATAAATAATGAATTTGAGTGGTTTTAAAGTATATTTAGAATATATTTTTACCATTTAATATAATTTTGGTCATTGGACATAATTTTAGAATTAAACCGAACATAAACAAGTGTCAATCTTTTGATAGTTATTATCTCTTAAAAACATGCTTTTTGTTTTGACAGCGGGAATTAATTTTAAATTAATTTCTGCCACTTCTGTGTTTTGAATTTAGAAAAATGGATTCCATATTTGGAATCAGGATGTTCAAATTGTGTAAATAGGTAACTTTTATTTTTAGACATTTTGAATAATTACTGCGGTAAATATTTTATTTACCATGGTTAAGGGTAAATCCGGTAAATAAGGGTTAAAAAATAATATTATAATAATACTAAATTACCCTAAAATGTGTCCTAACCCTATTGGTTGATACATGGTCGACCATGGGCATATTTGGGTCAATTTTGGGACCCCATTGATCCACTTGTAAGTGATAATGACACTTTATTTTAATTAAGTTAAAATGAATACAAAAATGGCATAAGCTTACATCTTTTAAAAGAACAATTTTTAAATAGGGTTATACAAGTTGGATTTTCGATTATAAATATTCATTAGAAAGATAAAAATATTTCCTACATAATTATATTTTATTTATAATTTTTAGACGTCAAATAATTTAAATTATTAATGACACAATAATGATGCAATGTTTACCTCATTAATAAATCATTTAAATAAATAAGATTATAATGATTAAAATATTATCTAAAACCTGTCCAATTCTTATTGGTTGATGTTATTTAGAATATGAGTCATCTTATCTTCGACCTCAATGATTTTTGGACCATTATAAACCGAATATAATTATATTATAAAGTAATACTTTCACTCTTTCCTAAAGAGCCCCTCCTCTCCCTTATAAAAGGAGACCACTTCTACTCATTCATCACACCTCTCAAGCCACTTGGCTCGTCCAAACTCTGCCCAACTAAGCTCCCCACATCCCTCTCCTCCTCCTTGAAGCTTCCCCTTAGGCAGAAAGCATTTCAAGAAGTCCTTTGGTTCCAACCAAAGTGAGTTACCTAAATTAAAGGTAACATTTTCTCTTAAATTATTTTCAATTATTTTGCTTCTCCAACCCCCAAACTCTTTTTATTTCCTTTCTTTTGTAACAACACCAGTATCCACAATATACTAGGATGTTGTTATAAGAAGGATTCAAACTACACATTCACGCAACTCCATCTAATAGATGATGAACATAATGTTTCTGTGGATGGAAAACTAACGCCTCACGAAACGATGATTGTTCAAATACATCTTACCGCCTCTCATGGTGGCCATTAGGATTAAACTGTAATTAAATATGATATTAATGATATATATTTTATATATAAGCTTCTGTAATTCCATTTTATTTCATACAATTATTCGTTTCATGTTGTATATACATACGATAATTTCATTTGAGGAAGTGCGGACTACCGCCCCCTTAAAATGATATGAATCGTTCATACCACACATGGAACGTATAAAGGATGGTGTTAATGAACTTAAGTAACATATATAAAATATTATATTTTACTGGAATAGTAATATACCTATTTATCATTTGGATTCGATTCTTTTAAAATAAAAATTAAATGGAAGTAGCATTCGTGCGTACGTACGGACTACCGTCTCCACGAACGCGATGAAATTCATTCTCCATCGTATCCATTCAAGTATAATTATCATTTGATGATTTAAAAATGATGTTTAAGGACTTGATACCATTCTGGATATGAATAATATACATCCCATTAATAACGAATATGGCTCACATAACAAAGAATGTAAAGTAAAATGAACCCGTTAACACCTGAAATGACGATAATTCTAAGATATTATTAAAAAATCAATGTTAAAAGATCATATATGATATCATATTAAAGTAACTGATTCTTGTATTATTCAATAACAATTATTTCACCATATTATAGGATGTAAACCTACCATCGACCAAGGAAAAAGTACAAAGTAAGGGATTCTCTTATCTCACTTTCAATTCCGTGAGATTTCCATTGTTCGCTACTAAATTATTGAAAGTGGTGTATTGTGTACTTCCATTTGATATATATTATCATGATTCACTTTATATTCATGTTATTCTGTAAATCATTTGGTGGTTATTAACTTTTGGCCATGCGACTCAGTTGATTAACGTGGTAAGGGGTTTCTTGTCTCACTTTTAATTCCGTGAGAATTCCATTGATCACCACTTAATTATTGCATGTGGTGTATGTGTACTACCCATGATTGTATTCATTGTGTAATATACTTTATTTTATGGGTATTTACATCATCATGGTATGATATTTCTTTCATGGGTGTTTTTTTCTTAAGTTACATAATCAATAAGGGAATTTGAGATTTCAATTTCCACTCATTTGGCTTTACGCATATTTCATTGATTATATTACCCCAAGATTATGTGTGGAATCACTATTAATTTGATTATGTCATAATTTCCACTCCCCTTCCTATGGATATACTTTTTATACACATAATCACTCCATTGGAAATTCTCAAGTCATTGATATGAATTTGATAAGAGTAATTTTAACTCTTTCACCATTTGTTGAGTTAAACATCCAATTCGTTGGTGTTGTTTTTACAGGAATATGTGTGAATATACTTTGATTGTTTTACACTGAATATCCAATCATATTTAGTGTATTTATATTTTTCACACATAATTATGTTGTTGATTTATCCTTAACCTAAGGATATGGCCTTTATGAGAGATTTCATCTCAACTTACATTCCATTGAGACTTATTTGTTGATATACACCAAATCACTTTTATGTGGTGTATATAATGTACTTTGACATAGTATATCATGAATTCCCTTTATTCTCATGATATTACAAAGTTTTTATTACCTCAATTATTTTCATTCAAGTATCTCTCTTTTGGTTAGAATCTCTAACTAAAATACCATTTTTAAATGTTTTAAAGACTTATTCATCTAAATCTTTCTCATTAATGTCCATGTTTTAAAAATGGTTTTAAGGATTTATTTATATGGACATTAAAGTTTAGAAATTAAAAATCCTTTTAAAAGGTTTCAAAGTGGTATGGGACACTTTGATTCAAAAATCTATTTTTAAATGGCTTCTTGACAAATAGTGTGACTTTTAAATGTTTTCAAGAAAAGGGGGATATTTCTCTCAAATAGTTTTGATGATTATTTTCATCTATGTCAACATCCTTCATTATTCATGATTGAGGTTAATGTAATACAATACAATCTTCCATATTGTATCAAATGAGTTATATTTGACTGTGGATGTTCTATTTTTATACCATTCATGGTTTTGGTTAAAGTATTGACATTTCGTGTGCTAGTTTTAATACGAATGTTTATTTTATGTTTAAACCTATTCATATGAGGAATGCATTGGACTTAATAAGTGACGGGTGGAGCCCGCTATAGCTCCTCGATGCATCAGTAGGTCTCATGAGACAAACTAGTGTCTTGGCACAAGGCCTTGGCAAAATCTTATTTGTAGTCTTGGCACGAGGCCTTGGCTATGTGGTTATGATAGTCTGGCATTATGCATTCCATAATTATGAAAGTGGTTATTGATATTGCATGTGATCATTCGACTAGTAGAATATCCATGTGAGTAAGTAAATGGCATTATTTCATTTTACCTTTGCCATTTTATGCTGAAGTTCAAGTTTCAAAGGCTTTTGTTTTAGTTATAAATTGCCTTAAGTGTTTATGCTTATTTATGAAAGCTTCTGCTACAATGTTATCCTTACTGAGCATCCGAGCTCACCCCTTTCAATGTTGTATTTTTTTTTTCCAGGATTATGAAGAAGTAATTTATGAATGACCTGCAGGGATAGTATGAGGGGATATGAAGACAAGATGTTTTTTTTATGATGTAATGTAAAAATTTATGGATGTATCTAGTTATTCCAAGGCTACTAAATTAATCGGTCTTTCGAGACTTGATCTTTCTCATGATCATGCCAATGTTATGTAATAATGCACCGACTCTGGGTAACTAGGGTCGGGGCGTTACAGTTGGTATCAGAGGAAGTTTAGTACAAACCTTGGTAGCTAGATTTAGATAAACTCTGATTAGAGCACGTAGACCTAAGATGAGCTTTGAGGATTAGTATAAAAGAACTTCCTAGAATTTTGGTATTGTAGAGATTTTTTGAGTTTTCCGAGCAATACATCCCTGTCTGGATACGAGCAGGTAGAGGCGGCTCTGGCACAGATGTACCTAGGGGTAAAACCCGAAAACACCGCTTTGAGCTAGACTCGAACGGGAACTGGTGCACGACAACGGGCCTTGCTGCACTCTTGGTTACGACACTCCTGGGGGATATGCTTAGGATAATTTACATTTTCTTTACAAACCGATTTAAGTAATATATACATAAGATGAGAGTAAAATGACCTTGGTTAATCCTAATATGTTTCAAATTGAGAATATGGTGACATTTTAATCTCTAAATGATTTTACGACTACTATTACTCACACAATGCTTTCTGGTTTTAGTCAATGGCTGGATTCCAAGGAAGTCATAGTGACTTTGAGAATGATGTACAAGGTGGGAACGGTGGTGGAAATGAGCAACAAAATGGAATGTTGATAGGCGTAAAAGATATCGTCTTTATGCCAAATCAGTTTTCCAAAAATATGATCAACAACATATATATTAACCAACTCCCAGACTCAACAAGGAAGAGAAAGGTGATAAATGATAAGATATCCAGCAATGGAGACCATGGAGAAAAGAAACCTCAATTTTCATCATGCAGGAATTGTGTAAAGAGACACCCAGGAAAGTGTCTCAATGGGACAACGAAATGTTTTACGTGCGGGAAGGAAGGACATAAAGTGAAGAATTGCCGAAGAAAAATGAAGAGTACTATGGAAGAAGATAAAAATGGTCCCAAGAGTCCATTTACAGTCATTTGCCATAAATGTATGGGACCTGGCCATTACCCGAGTGAATGTCCTATTTTATAGGATGTTTTCTTGCTCAAAGAAGAAGCTATGCAGAAATAAATGGTTGGAGAAAAATTTAAAAAGTATTAGCACTCCTTGTTGATGGGTTTACTTTGGAATAATTTTCTCTTGTATTTGTAACCCCTCAGTTTGCCATGTGAGAATGATATTTGAGTAATAATTGTCTCTTCTCTTGTGGATATAGGTATAAATAACCATTTGGTTTTATATGATCATTGGGGTTTGAGAAAATGATAAGTTATTATAATTTGGGATGAAAATGCAAAGTATGATATAACATTTGTGGTTAAATTATGTTATTTTGAAAAATTTATCTCATTTTGGTAATATTATAGAATATAGTTTTTGAAAAAGGACAACACGTAGACCGTGTGACAACCTGTCGCGTCGGACAAAGCTGTGGGAATCGAACCCACAACCAAAGTGCGATTGGGATTTATCACCTACCACTGGACTACGTGAAGTCCCTGGTTAGTATGACTATTTTTTTTGTTAAATGATTTTATTGATCAATAATAAGATGATTTGGGTTCTTATGTCTTATCAAATGAATACCCTTGGTATAGGAAAATGATTTGGTGATTAAGTGATAAATGTTATTTTGGAAGATGTTCGTTTTATTAGGAACACTATATGCCCAAGGAAAATAGAATACAATGAGGTTTCATTTGTAGAGTAATGGTGAATTTTTATCTACATTTTTATTGTTGATTTATAGTGATTTGGGTTATTTATGGAAATGATTAACCTATAACAGAGAATATGTGATGATGTTAATTACTTTTAAGTATGTGACTTTAAGAGTATTTGATGTCATTTGGAGATACAATGTAACATGGGAGACTACATAATCAAATTCTTCTATGTTTTGGGTTTCAATATTAGTTTGGATTATATTAAAGGATTTTAAGGACAATTGGTTATTGAATGGTATCTATTTAACTTTGGGGTATTGTTGGTTTAATTTTAGAAATTAAGATTAGTGAATATTTATCTCAATGAATATCCTTTTGGGGGATCATTAGATCATTCACTAACCATTTTGGTTTTGATTAATCTTCAAAGACAATGTAAATATATGGTTTATCCTGCATGGATCATGTGATTCTATAGAAGTTTATTCTAACTCTTCCAGTGTGACCAAGTCTTCTTGAATACTCATCGTTTAAAAAAAATTGAGTTAGTGGTGGAAATTTATTAAAGAATGAAAATCTACTTAAAATTTAAGTATATCTCATAATGTTCTTAGTCAATATCATAAATGAATTCCTCTTCCTTATGTAATGTAACTTTAAAAAAAAATGTTGTCCTAGATGGTACCTTAAATCATCACTAATTTATGGCTTTGGGATTGTTGGCCTTTTCATAGCCATGTTCTCTACCACTCTCCATCAGATAATTGATGGTTAGATTTCTCCTCCATATCCATATTTTCCTACATGGAACCCCAGTATGTGTTATTTTCGGTAATCTTCATACTTTCCACTCTTTATTTTAAATAGAGGCCTCATTAATTCATTTTTTGATGTGGGATTTCAACTAAGATATTTTGAAATGTCAAAAATGTGTGATCCCAATACCCTATATTTTGTTGAACCGATGGTACTTCAAATCATCATAGATTGATGAGTTTAAGGACCTCAATTTTATACTTGTTTGTGATTGATGACCTCAACCACTACCTATAAATATTTACGTTTTTCCTCCAATTATATGTCTCTAATTTCCACCAATGTTCTCCTAATCGAGATCATAATTTGGTGGTGACCCTTTCATTTCTCTTTTCCTCATATTAAGACTAAATTTTAGTAAACCAATTTCCGATGTGGGTTTTCCCCCAAATATATTTTCTATTTTCAACCTTTTATTTTCGAAGAACAATTTCAAATTGTGAGGACGCAATTTATTGAAGGAGGGAAGAATGTAACACCCCAAGATTTCATAGTGTGTTATTTCTTCAAAATAATTCAATAACTTGTACTACACGCAACACCGAGTTCAAACGCACCATGACTTACCAAACAAGCCGTTCAAAAAAGGTTATGAATAGTATTAACTAAATTTTAAACTTTATATAATCCTTATAATTTTAGAATCCATATTATGAGTTTCTTAGACATAATGTAAGAACAAATTCATCTTCAGTATTGTAGTTTTACCAAATTTTAATAGTGAACCCTTTTTAAATAAAATATTTTAAACTTTTTGACTAAATGGGGACATCAAAAAATTTAAAATAAAACATCCCAAGCTTCCACGGTACGCTTTCCTTTGAATAAAACAGTAGCGTGTGTTGTACGCAACTTCGAGTTTTAACACACACCACAACCGATCAAACTAGCCGTTATGAATAGTAATACTTAATTTTTTGAAATTATATATATTTTATATTTCAAAATGGACTTCATTTTTGGATTCGGAATATCAAATTTAGCCTAAGGTGAAATTTTGGTACTTTTCGGATAACTTTCATATTTTGATGAATAGTAAAAATTACTAAATTTTAATTAAAAACAACTTTTTTAATCAAAATAATTAATAGTGATAAATTATGAATTTGAGTGGTTTTAAAGTATATTTAGAATATATTTTTACCATTTAATATAATTTTGGTCATTGGACATAATTTTACAATTAAACCGAACATAAACAAGTGTCAATCTTTTGATAGTTATTATCTCTTAAAAACACGCTTTTTGTTTTGACAGCGGGAATTAATTTTAAATTAATTTCTGCCACTTCTGTGTTTTGAATTTAGAAAAATGGATTCCATATTTGGAATCAGTATGTTCAAATTGTGTAAATAGGTAACTTTTATTTTTAGACATTTTGAATAATTACTGCGGTAAATATTTTATTTACCATGGTTAAGGGTAAATCCGGTAAATAAGGGTTAAAAAATAATATTATAATAATAATAAATTACCCTAAAACGTGTCTTAACCCTATTGGTTGATACATGGTCGACCATGGGCATCTTTGGGTCAATTTGGGGACCCCATTGATCCACTTGTAAGTGATAATGACACTTTATTTTAATTAAGTTAAAATGAATACAAAAATGGCATAAGCTTACATCTTTTAAAAGAACAATTTTTACATAGGGTTATACATGTTGGATTTTCGATTATAAATATTCATTAGAAAGATAAAAAGATTTCCTACATAATGATATTTTATTTATAATTTTTAGACATCAAATAATTTAAATTATTAATGACACAATAATGATGCAATGTTTACCTCATTAATAAATCATTTAAATAAATAAGATTATAATGATTAAAATATTATCTAAAACCTGTCCAATTCTTATTGGTTGATGTTATTTAGAATATTAGTCATCTTATCTTCGACCTCAATGATTTTTGGACCATTATAAACCGAATATAATTATATTATAAAGTAATACTTTCACTCTTTCCTAAAGAGCCCCTCCTCTCCCTTATAAAAGGAGACCACTTCTACTCATTACTCACACCTCTCAAGCCACTTGGCTCGTCCAAACTCTGCCCAAATAAGCTCCCCACATCCCTCTCCTCCTCCTTGAAGCTTCCCCTTAGGCAGAAAGCATTTCAAGAAGTCCTTTGGTTCCAACCAAAGTGAGTTACCTAAATTAAAGGTAACATTTTCTCTTAAATTATTTTCAATTATTTTGCTTCTCCAACCCCCAAACTCTTTTTATTTCCTTTATTTTGTAACAACACTAGTATCCACAATATACTATGATGTTGTTATAAGAAGGATTCAAACTACACATTCACACAACTCCATCTAATGGATGATGAACATAATGTTTCTGTGGATGGCAAACTAACGCCTCACGAAACGATGATTGTTCAAATACATCTTACCGCCTCTCATGGTGGCCATTAGGATGACACTGTAATTAAATATGATATTAATGATATATATTTTATATATAAGCTTCTGTAATTCCATTTTATTTCATACAATTATTCGTTTCATGTTGTATATACATACGATAATTTCATTTGAGGAAGTGCGGACTACCGCCCCCTTAAAATGATATGACTCGTTCATACCACACATGGAACGTATAGAGGATGGTGTTAATGAACTTAAGTAACATATATAAAATATTATATTTTACTGGGATAGTAATATACCTATGTATCATTTGGATTCGATTCTTTTAAAATAAAAATTAAATGGAAGTAGCATTCGTGCGTACGTACGGACTACCGTCTCCACGAACGCGATGAAATTCATTCTCCATCGTATCCATTCAAGTATAATTATCATTTTATGATTTAAAAATGATGCTTAAGGACTTGATACCATTCTGGATATGAATAATATACATCCCATTAATAACGAATATGGCTCACATAACAAAGAATGTAAAGTAAAATGATCCCGTTAATACCTGAAGTGACGATAATTCTAAGATATTATTAACAAATCAATGTTAACAGATCATATATGATATCCTATTAAAGTAACTGATTCTAGTATTATTCAATAACAATTATTTCACCATATTACAGGAGGTAAACCTACCATCGACCAAGGAAAAAGTACAAAGTAAGGGATTCTCTTATCTCACTTTCAATTCCGTGAGATTTCCATTGTTCGCTACTAAATTATTGAAAGTGGTGTATTGTGTACTTCCATTTGATATATATTATCATGATTCACTTTATATTCATGTTATTCTGTAAATAATTTGGTGGTTATTAACTTTTGGCCATGCGACTCAGTTGATTAACGTGGTAAGGGGTTTCTTGTCTCACTTTTAATTCCGTGAGAATTCCATTGATCACCACTTAATTATTGCATGTGGTGTATGTGTACTACCCATGATTGTATTCATTGTGTAATATACTTTATTTTATGGGTATTTACATCATCATGGTATGATCTTTCTTTCATGGGTGTTTGTTTCTTAAGTTACCTAATCAATAAGGGAATTTGAGATTTCAATTTCCACTCATTTGGCTTTACGCATATTTCATTGATTATATTACCCCAAGATTATGTGTGGAATCACTATTCATTTGATTATGTCATAATTTCCACTCCCCTTCCTGTGGATATACTTTTGATACACATAATCACTCCATTGGAAATTCTCAAGTCATTGATATGAATTTGATAAGAGTAATTTTAACTCTTTCATTATTTGTTGAGTTAAACATCCAATTCGTTGGTGTTGTTTTTACAGGAATATGTGTGAATATACTTTGATTGTTTTACACTGAATATCCAATCATATTTAGTGTATTTATATTTTTCACACATAATTATGTTGTTGATTTATCCTTAACCTAAGGATATGGCCTTTATGAGAGATTTCATCTCAACTTACATTCCATTGAGACTTCTTTGTTGATATACACCAAATCACTTTTATGTGGTGTATATAATGTACTTTGACATATTATATCATGAATTCCCTTTATTCTCATGATATTACAAAGTTTTGATTACCTCAATTATTTTCATTCAAGTATCTCTCTTTTGGTTAGAATCTCTAACTAAAATACCATTTTTAAATGTTTTAAAGACTTATTCATCTAAATCTTTCTCATTAATGTCCATGTTTTAAAAATGGTTTTAAGGATTTATTTATATGGACATTAAAGTTTAGAAATTAAAAATCCTTTTAAAAGGTTTCAAAGTGGTATGGGACACTTTGATTCAAAAATCTATTTTTAAATGGCTTCTTGACAAATAGTGTGACTTTTAAATGTTTTCAAGAAAAGGGGGATATTTCTCTCAAATAGTTTTGATGATTATTTTCATCTATGTCAACATCCTTCATTATTCATGATTGAGGTTAATGTAATACAATACAATCTTCCATATTGTATCAAATGAGTTATATTTGACTGTGGATGTTCTATTTTTATACCATTCATGGTTTGTGGTTAAAGTATTGACATTTCGTGTGCTAGTTTTAATACGAATGTTTATTTTATGTTTAAACCTATTCATATGAGGAATGCATTGGACTTAATAAGTGACGGGTGGAGCACGCTATAGCTTCTCGATGCATCGGTAGGTCTCATGAGACAAACTAGTGTCTTGGCACAAGGCCTTGGAAAAATCTTATTTGTAGTCTTGGCACGAGGCCTTGGCTATGTGGTTATGATAGTCTGGCATTATGCATTCCATAATTATGAAAGTGGTTATTGATATTGCATGTGATCATTCGGCTAGGAGAATATCCATGTGAGTAAGTAAATGGCATTATTTCATTTTACCTTTGCCATTTTATGCTGAAGTTCAAGTTTCAAAGGCTTTTGTTTTAGTTATAAATTGCCTTAAGTGTTTATGCTTATTTATGAAAGCTTCTGCTACAATGTTATCCTTACTGAGCATCTGAGCTCACCCCTTTCAATGTTTTTTTTTCCAGGATTATGAAGAAGTAATTTATGAATGACCTGCAGGGATAGTATGAGGGGATATGAAGACAAGATGTTTTTTTTATGATGTAATGTAAAAATTTATGGATGTATCTAGTTATTCCAAGGCTACTAAACTAATCGGTCTTTCGAGACTTGATCTTTCTCATGATCATGCCAATGTTATGTAATAATGCACCGACTCTGGGTAACTAGGGTCGGGGCGTTACAATAACACTAACACATTCCTTTTTTATAATTACTCAAGAAAAAAACAATACATAAACATGATTTTCTAGTCAAGAATTATTATTTTTTCATTCTAGTGTAATTTCATTGTTTTTAATTTTAGATAATTTGGTCATAAATAATATATAATAAATCCATACATTAAAAGTGGATAATTCCACTCAGTGTGCATTTTTTCCATAATATAAAAAATTTAAAATGTAACATTTTTTCAATTCATGAACAATGTTTATGAATTTCAATATGAAATATTCATTTCCCAAACCTATCCATAATCCCAATGAATAATATTTTTAAAAAGTGGGATGAGCATAAAAATAACATTAAGGGACATAAAAAAGAAGAAATTAGTTATTACAATGAAATTCATGAAAAATATCAAATACATTGGATTGTTATAATGCGAATCACCCTTCATAGAATCTACATTGGGCTCACACATTCAAAATGAGTTATAATGGGGATCAAACCATCATATAATCTATACCAGTCATACCTATTTTACATTTCTAATTTTCATTTACCATATTATGAATAAATCAATTTATTCTTTCTCTTTTTCATAATAAAAACATTGAAAAAAACATTTTAACCCATATGCAGAAAATTTTGAATATTGAAATAAAATTTCATTTCAAAAGTAATTTTCAAAATTAAAAATATTTATAAGGAATTTAAATGAGATTATTCATTGAATAAAACATGAATTTTTTTAAAGTTATTAAAAAATAATAATACTTTTACATTGGTTGGAAAATTCATTGCCACCGTATATGTTATAATAGAGAGTTCCTTTTGTCATTTGTATTGAAATTTAAAACATTTCATAAAAATATTCCTTTCGAAAAAAATTGAATGTAAAAAAAGTATAAAAATATATCCTTTATAAGTATTTTATGTCTTTATAAATAAATTAATATAATATATTCACAAATATGGACATTGACTAAAATAAGTATCCCTAAAACATTAAAAGATGATTTTTAAATGAATATATCTTAATTTTCATCCTGAATCACCAAGTATGATATTTATCTCCCTAACTAATAAACTTATGATAATTATATTCTCAAATAGTAAACTTTTGAATTTTTTATTCCTTTCACCATGTTATGATAATTTACAAAATCAATTAATTTCACATAATAATTTTGATGATATTCGGCTAATGTGTCTAGAATAACATTGGTATGTCGACTACGGTCAACGAGGTCATTATTTCATAAAATAAAGAATTTTAATATATATGTAATTATCATTTTTATATATTAATTACAATTTAAAACCCAAACATGAAATTTGGTTATTACACTTCAACGATGGCACAATCTTAGAGATGGTTGACCGTACATATTCATGTGTAACATTTCCATTTTATCATGATCATTAATGAAAGAATATAATTATCCTATTATCTCCATATAAATATACTTTTTTCAAAAAATCAATTTAATTTTTTTAAATATATATATATATATATTCCATGTAACGTGGGGATGAAAAATGATTCCCATCGCTTCGTGGAGGTTTTTTTCCACAAGTAGACACGAACAACATTTTCATTTTTCAGTGGATGGAATAATAAAAAATAAAATTGTATTTTATCCTTTAATATTGATAAATATTTAATGAATATAACATAAATATCCAAATTAACTCCATTATTATTACCATTAATAAGATAAGGTGATTGAAATTGAATTTCATCAGTTCGTGAGAAAGTTGTTTGTCGTACACGTGAATGCTTTTCTCATCTCCGTTTTAAAAGAAGAGGATATATATATATATATAATTTATAAAATTAATATAATAACATCTATTTTTATTTTATATAATTTTTTATTTAATTTATCATGGATGAATATTATTTGATTAATTTTGAAAAAGAAAAAAAACCAAAACGATTGGTAAAGAACAAGAGCTCCACCTCAGAGAACCTCTTAAGGATTACACCAAACAATTTCTTATGATGGTTTTATAATAAAAAAATGATTATATGAAAGGTGTAAGTACATTATAACATGATTTGGGTAGGTAATTTTGGAAATATATGGTTCTTAATTTATGAATAAATAAAAAGAAGATGTTCCCTTTAATAAGAGATGAGAGGGGGCCTCTTAGATTTTTTAAGATCACTAAATTAATGTAAATCATTTTTAAAATTAAAATGAATCTAAATTGATATTATTAAATTATATTTTGATTTCTCATAGAAATGATTTCTTCAAAAAAAGTGTACAATTTTGTGTTATTTATTCACTATAAACATTTTGTATTAACCCCTTTTAACCATTGGGATAATTACTGCTACATTAAAAAATTTACACTTTAGGGGTTAGTAAAGTTAATATAAAAGGAAAATTTGGAAATTAATATATCATGGTTGATATTTTAAAAATTATCTTAATCACATGGCCTAAAATATTATTTTATATTGATTTAAATTATTTTTCAAAATATTATTTATTATAAATATGAGTAATGAAAATTTTCAAAATTTTCATTTACTATGATATTTAAAACAACAAGAAAAAAAATTGAATTAGAATATTAGGAATGAACATCTATGTAATTTTTTATGATTATCTAAAAAATCATGGAAAAAAATCATTCAAATCGTATTTCTTTTATCATTTTCAATATCATTCATATTATTTTCCTTTTAATTTAATAAATACTATAGAAGAATTTTATAGGAATTTATATATATTAATTCATCCAAAAAAGTTATAAATAAATTAAAATTACAAATAAAATTAATTTATATTTTGTAGGAATATATATATTCAAAAAACATACTTTTTTATCCATATGATTGAAATTTAAAGATTGAAATATAAAGAGAATAAAAATTTACTTTTCTTTAAAAAGATATCATAATTGTCAAAATAATGATGATAAGGAAAAAATGTACCATATTCAAATTTTAGATGATTATGGAAAAATATATTTATAAAATAAAAACATTTCAGGTGTTAGGATTTCTATTTATACTTTGTCACATTATTTTAACCTTTAATCAACCCATTTTACCTTTAATATTGTTACAATATTTATTATTAGTATTATTCATAATAAATTAAAATGAAGGGGAAATTTTTAAGAAATATGGATGTCCTTATTGAAAATACAGAATCCAATTTTCAATATTCCAAACAGATAAGTGCGATAATTTAACTTAAATTTACTCAACAAAAATGCAATGAAAAACAGTTTTTTCAGAAAAATGCTTTTAAAATTATAAAACAATTTATACTAAATTAACGTATAAAATTAAATCCTGAGATAATAATTTCTCTATTTTTAATAAACATAAACTAATTATATTTTAAAACTAATCAAATATAGAATTTTAATTTATAAATACTTAAAAAAATCAATAAAAATCAATATTTTCACTACTCATTAAAAGATCCAACTTTTTAGAAATAATATCAAATCATCCCCATTTGTTAATTTTAGTATGTTGATTTAGAAAATTATTTTACTTTAATCAAATAATTTTTATTGAAGTTCCCGAAATTAATAATAATATTTTTCTCACAAATATAAATAAAATTATTTTTTGAAAAATGACATTTCAATACTAAAAATTTAATGATTATTTTTTATGAATTTATCATAACATTTTTATTAGTCTATCTTGTAAAAATATTTCATGATAATGTTGAGTATATTCATTCCTTCCAATTTAATGGCTCGCTTATAGTGGTCATATTTAGATAATAATAGTTCCATTAGTCTTTTTGTTATATGAAATGTATGCTATCGAGCATATATTTTTTTAATATCAATGTGTTACATTATCCCCCGTCCACATTTAATAATTTTTTTTCATAAAAATTTAAAATTGATTTATGTAATCAATTTTTTTAAATTTGAAATTATCTTCTATGAAATTCCCCCTCGTAAAAAGTTTAAGAAAAAACTTCCTCTTACTAAGGGAGAATTGGAAATTTGATGGTTATATAGAGTTCCACATAACTAGAATTATAAATACGAAAAAATTGGGGGGAACTTAAAATATGGACATGGAAGAAAATCATAATTTCTAAATAGTTTTGGGGAGTTACAAATATCGTTGATCATAAGAATGTTAATGATCATGAGAAATTTGACAAACACAAAATCATAAAACAAAGTGGCATGAAAAATATAATTAAATCAATAGAAATTAACATTATAGCATAAAATTTTCATTTAAAGATCCCTTTTCATTAGTGGGAGAATTAGGTATTTTATAAACTAAGAACATAAGAAAAATATACTTAACTCATAAGCATAATTTTATTCTTTATTTAGTTTCCATCACAATCATATCTTTTTATCCAAATGGCGAGTATTCAAAATGAATTTTCCATTCCTAAAGAAATAAAATCATCTTATAATTGGTAATATAATTCTATAAAATGATAAAAAGATATCAATATTGACATTAGACATTATAAAAAACCAAAATGGTTATCCCAAGGTATGCTAATTCAAGAAATTAATATACCTATATATGAATAAATACAAAATTAGTCACCAAACCATCAAAAGTTACACCAAAAGTTCAATAAAGATCATTTGATAAATAAATAAACTTAAAATTTTCTTTATATTCTATATGATGATTGAAAACCAAAAATTATAATTATTTGATCAAATATTCATCCAAGATAAAAAAGAAATAAATATTGTATCCAAATGACATCAATCACTCTAAATGGTCTAATAAAAAAAATTATATTCCATAATCGTACAATCCTCATTAAATGTTGTTTATTTCCATAAAAAACCTGAATATCCATAATCCACAATAAAATCATATATGATTCCAAATGATAATTCCACATTAATTACTTATATAAAATTCCATCATATTCTATTTACATTAATCATATAAGGTTCCAAAAATAATGAACATATCCATAAATAACATTAATCCCATAATCACCAAAGATGTCTTCAATCCCTTCATAATATCTATTATAAAACATATATTCCAAAAATAAAAATAATCCTTATTTATCACATAATTTAATAAAATACATACTAACGAAAGAAATGTGTAGGCTAGTGGTAAGAATTTTACAATTGTCACCTTTTGGTTGTAGGTTCATGCCTCGTAACCTTTCCAAAAATGAATATTTTACCTTTTCTAGTAAGATAATATATATTTATTTATTATAAAATCCCAAGACTATGATCAAAATCATAAAAAATAACCACCTTATTTAATGATCATATAAATCGTAATGGTTATTATCACAAACTAGCATGGATACCATAATACCCATATACTCGAGCTGAATCTGACATGACTCGAAGGGAATTCCCAATACCCAAGGATCAGTGACTAGCATTGTGCATCATACATAAGAGAATATGGAAAGAATTTTCCAAAAAACAATGGAAGATAAAAAAATACAAGTCAGCATACTCAACATAGAAAATGGAGAATGTAACAGAAACCAAACAACTATAAAATACCCAAATAAGTACATCATCGAAGTACTCAACATCGAACATGAAAGAAATCAAACATACCATATAATAAGTGGATAAAATCTCTACTGATCAACTCCATCACTTGAAGCCTAAAGGATCAAGGGTATCCACCACAACTAAGTGGTTCTTTCACTTTTATGAGATATGGAAAAATAATGTTTACAAATGACTAAATTCAAAGGATTGGTTTGAGCTATAAATCCCAGTAGGGTCTCCCCAAGTATTTCATAATTGATTCCAAAATAAAAAATAAATCATTATTTCAAATTAAATAAAATAATCCATGGAATAATATATCATTTTCATATTTAATACATAACATTCGTTCATTTTAATGGAAAAAACATATCAAACTAGGAATTAATAAAAATATAATGTAAAAGAATTTATAAAATTCATTTTGGATGAGTAAAATAGTTTTATATTCAATGGAATATAGAATCAAAACATACACAACAAGTGTTGAGATGGAGATTGCAGATACAGTGAAATAAAGCAAAGAACACCAACGAATTATCGTGGTTTGGCGAAAGCCTACTCCACCAGAGGATTTGTAATTTTATTATCAAATAAAAATTACAAAAAAAATATCACAATACCACACAAATCCACACGTCTTATTCTTTCCGCAGTAATTTCCGGTCTCCCTTCAATTTTTTGTAGTTGCCGACTTCCTCTTGGTGCCACTAGGTACCACTGCCCTTCTATGTCTCACTCCCGCACAGCCCCACCACACAACACTAATCACCGGCTGCACTGCCATGGGGAGAAGAAGGAACCCTCTTTGATGGTCCCATCATAGTACCACATTCTCTCCTCTTCGTCTGCTTCTCCTTCTAGGATTCCCCTCTGCAACCTTTTATAAGCAAATAAAATCTCTATTTAAAATTCAAAAAAAATCACATCATATCTAGCCTTGATATCGTGAAAAATTATCTCATATCTTTGGAAGATTCGTTCAACCAATTTCTAGATATTTCAGATTCAAAATAAAATCACACCCAACAATCTCCACTGTGATTTATGATTTGAATACTCATCCATCATTTTTCATCTTGACCCTCAGTGTCATGCACAATATTAACATGACCCGTAACACCCATCATGGGTGTCTCAAATTCTCAAATCTGATGAATAAATTTTTGTGACTCCACCACGCCACGAACAACTGAAGCAAATGTCACATTCTTTTTCAAATAACAATTTGGCCTCAAAGATGCTTCACCTGCTTGAATCAACTTGTATAGATTTCCAATTTTTCTCCCTTTGAGCACAGTCATTACTCCTCTTGTCACTTTTAGAACTCCACCACCAGCAGAAATCATAAAACCTTTGGAGTCCAACATGCCCAATGAAATCAAATTCATTCTCAAATCAGGTACATACCTCACATTTGAAAGTGTGCGAATAACTCCATCAAACATACGAACTCGCACCATACCAATGCCAACAACTTTGCTTTCCGACTTGTTATCCATTTTCACAATATCACCATCGCACTCCTCATAACTGTCAAAACATTCTTTTTTTCACATATATGATAAGAGGAACCAAAATCTAGAATCCAGTCCGAATCATCAGCATATTCCACAGTTGTGAGCAATAAATCACTTGCATAACTCTCTTCTTGAGTCATAGTATTTACCTCGACTGAATCTTCATCTGTTTCCACTTTTTTTTCTTCTTTCTTCATGCGCTCACTAAACTTCAAATAGTTTCTTCTTATATGACCTTTCTTGCCACACTCCCAGCATACAAAATCACCTCTCGGTCTTGATTGACTTCTATCTCTCCTGGATCTTGAGCCATTCCTTCGTTCTGTCGACCTGGCTTGATAGTTACGTTCACCGGTCACTGCAAAAATCCCACCATTACCTGATGTTCCATCATCGTTAGTCTTTCGTCGAGTCTCATTCATTAGAAATGATGAAATAACATCATCCAATTTCAGAGTGTCTTTTCCAAATAACAGTGTGGTGACAAGATTTTCATACGAATCTGGCAAAGAGCCTAAAAGAAGAAGAGCTTTGTCTTCTTCTTCCATCTCCACTGGAACCACATTGCCTTTTTCATCAGTCTTGATCGCCACTAAAGATAATTCAGTCAAGAGTTTGGTGAACTCATCCAAATGGTTTCCCAAATCTCCACTTTCTGACATTCGGAGATGATACAATCGTTTTTTCAAATATAAACGATTTTTCAGTGATTTAGATTTATACTTGCTCTCCAACTTTGTCCAGATCTCCTCCGGATCTGTTAGGTTCATCACCTCTCTCAAGGGGGAGATTGTTGAGATTCATCACATTTATTGATGAGAGGAAAATCATTAATGGAGGGATTCATCACATTTATGGATGAGAGAGGAAAATTAATAATAGAGATATTTATATCACCATTAATTGAGGATTTTCTCCCAACATTAATTGATATTTAATTCTCAATATTAATGGATGGAATTATGGATGTTGACTGCATTAATTGATTATTATGGACTTGGTGTCTATATAAGGAGGATGCAGAAACATATTTTGAAGAAAGGGTGTGCCAACAATATGTAGTCGGCAAGAGAGACCCGGGAAGGGGTTGCCGTGTTTGCGGTGGCCCGTGTGGAACGACGACGGTGGCGCGTCGGCATTTGATAGGTGCGGTGCAGCAACAACACAATTGATGATCGGGGCCACATATCAAAAGTCTGCCTGATAGCGGTGATCAGGTGGTGTGTCCCGATTGGAGATCGGCGGTACATCATGATGGCGAGATATTTCGGGTGTCGCAATTTGATGCGAGGCTGACGCATGTTCGGGTGAAGATCTCCGAGGTAGTGACATTTCATCGAGAAAAGGGTGGCATTTTTTCACAAATTGATCTTCCAATACATGGCGTCAGCGGTATTTTTATCAGAGAAGGAAGAGGTGTATCGGGGTGTGGTTTTCACACAGGTTTTCTACGCTCTCTTATTTGTAATTCAAGTTCGGGCATTACTTGGATTATTGTATTCTCTGATTCATAATGGATATTTTGGGAATTTCCCCGTGGTTTTTTAATCCTCCGACTGGTAGAGTTTTTCCAAGTTAAAAAATACTGCGTGCTGATTTATTTATTATGCTCATATCGCTTCCATATTTCATCGGGTTTCTCACGATATTTTTTGACAAGCAATTTCGGCCCGGATTCGGGATTCTCCCCAACAACAAGCTCCATTTTCATCTACCCTAAATTATTTTAGTTTTTTGGATATAGGATCCCCACACTTCTCAAATTAGTTATCATGGATAACCATGTGTGCACACATCCCTTAGTCTCATGATGAATAAGACTCATCAACATCACATTGGGGATAATCATGCAAAATTATATTCATGAAATATTTTTCATCATAAATACATTTCTAGGAGAAATAGATCATAGAGTTCTTATCCAAAATAACTCGATAACTAGACAAGGTCGCATTTTCTCAACCAATCAATAAATAATTTGAGAAACATCTTATTTAAAATCATTCACTATTTAAAATCCAATTGTTTAATTCTCAGTTTCAATATGACAATACAATTTCAATGAAAAACTGTTGGGTTTTCATCATTTCATTCTATTTCAAAATAAAACCAATCATAGGTTTTCATAATTTCAATTTAATCCATTTTTTCTCAAAACATTTCATCAATTACATTATTTTAAAAATTCACCCCATAATTCTAATTCAATTGGAATTGTGGGTTTTCTCAAAATCCTTTTCATTGAGAATTTAAAAAAATCATATCAAATAAAAGATTATTAAATTGGGTGAAATATATTTCAAAAGAAATTATGAAACTAAAGGTTTTATCTATATGGGAAAGCTCAAATGGGACCACATATCTTTTGATCAAGAAAAAACGATCAAAACCCCCAATGGGAATTCCAACAACAATAGAAGGAGAAGAATATCTATACTTTTGATTAGGAACCAAGATAAAACAATAAAATTATTAGATATATCAAAACAAAATTGATATCCATAAAAACATTATGGTCTAACACTCATTAACAAAGATAAGATGATAGATTGTAGGAAACTACACGACATAAGATCCACTTACACTAAGGATATCGATTAAGATCAACATCGTCTTGATCCACCAAGGAATGGTTTTGGAGGAGTTAGAACCACATATTGAGATCCATTACAACCCAGGATATCATATTAGTTTTTATTAGGTTGATTAAATTAAAAAAAGAGGGTGTTCAGAATTTTTAAAATTAGTTTTGGAGCTTTAAAATATCATGTGCATGGTTAGCTTGGCGAGCTCACAGTTAGGGTAAACTATGTTCTATCCATGAACCCCAAATTTTTTAGGTGCATGGATTCCCATTTCATAATTTTTTTTGGGAAACCCTTCTCCAATCATGCATTACCCCACTATTCTAGGGGTGCATAGTTTTCATTGGGGACTGCATGGTTTGTTTAAACTGTGTACCAACTATACACATCAAAGAAAGCCTCCAAAAAACTCAAAACATCACCCAAAACTCCCTGAAACAAAATCCATCAAAAATGAGATAAAAATAGGGTCATGTTGTACCTAAATAGAAGTAACAATATGTTACAACCTCCCCTTCATAAAAACATTCTATCCCCAAAAAGCATGTTGATAAGTTTCTATATGATAGAGATAAGGCCACTACTTTCTCCTTAGTGCCTCTCTCTCCCAAGTGTCATGAGAATCATAACCATGATTCCATAGTAAATGAAAAAAAGTTTATCCTCACATGAAGTACCTTTGTCTCAGAAGAAACAATCCTTACTAGATGATCAGTCATTGATAAACTCGGATCAACATCAAGATCCTCCGAACTCAAGACATAAAATGGTTCACAAAGATACTTCCAAACCTAGGATACATGGAAAATGTAATGTATTGACATCATATAAGGTGGAATTGATACTTGGAAAGCCACTTTAACCATCATATAAAAAAATAAAAAGGTAACACCAACCATGGTATAATATTTCTCTATATCTCAAGTTATCAGTGACCCAACCAAGGTGAAACTCTCAAGACCACCTGGTCACCAATAAAAAATTCCAACGGTCTATGATATTGATCGTCATATGATTTATACCGGTTCTAATCCATAAACACTCTCTAAAGAATCAAATAAATCTTTATCGTCATCTCAAGGACTAAACATGGTCCAATGAAATAAACTTCACCAATATCTGACAAAAAAATGTTGATTTAGATGGGTATCCATATGAAACCTCCAAGGGATCCATATAAACTGTATAATAGAAACTATTGTTATAATAAAAATCAACTACTACTAAATGCATGTCCCATGCTCCAACAAATTTGAGGTCACTGGCAGCAATAATGTCATCAAGAATCTTGATTGCCCTCTCTATCTGGACATCCATCTATAGATGTTATTCTTGTAACATCCTAGAAATTTTAAGAAATGAAAATAATTAATTATAATTTAAATAAATAATTTTGTGAAAAAAATTTATAAACCAATGTGATTTTATTTAATCAAAAATTAAAATTTTCAACTTGAATTTGTATTAGTTTTCAAATTATAATTTTTTTAAATATATGATGACATATTAATTTAACATAAATTAAATATACTTTTAGGAAAATATAGTTTTCATGAAAAAAAATAATATATTGTTTTAATAAATTAAAATAATTAAAGGTTATTTTAAAAGTAAGATATTATTATAAATTTTTTTTCTAATCTATATTATACTAATAAATAAATATTTAATGTAAAGATAAAAAGAATACAATTAATAATTGTAATTAAAATAATGAAATTCTTATTAATAGAAACTTAATTTTATGAATTTTTTTTGTAATTATAAATTATGTTTTGAATTTTATTTAACTAAATTATTATTTTTATAATAGAAATTAAATTAGAATGATATATTTTATATTTTAGTATTTTTTATAAATACAAAACTAAATATAATGTTTTAAATTATATAATAAAAAAATTAAATTATTTAAAAAGCATTATTATTTTGAATTTATTTAATCTTAAAATTATATATATATATATATATATATTACAATTTATATTGATGTTGTTATATATTAATTTCTGATTAATTTATAGTAAATAAGAACTAAATTAAAAAATGGTAAATCAAGATCCGGTTAAGGGAGAATCGAGATATGTGGGTCTGGAAGGAGTTAAGTAGAGGGAAATGCATTCATCTTCAAAATTCCAGGTCATGCAGCGAAATCTAGTAGAGGCCAAGCTCAACACTAAAATGGTCTTTAAAATCGGTTGATGTTCAAGGTTTAATCAAGTCGGTCAAAGAGTTGAAGGCCATCGTCATGTGAAGAGGAAGTCCGAGCATGGTGAAACTGATATCGGAGGAACATAGGGTTTTAGTTTGAGTCCAGATCAAATGTGTTTGAGCATCGCTGGACAAATCCTAACCGTAATGGTTCTTCGAATGAGATCTTGGGGAAATTGACCCATAGTTTCAGAGATCTACCTTGAGTTTTCTTTAATTTCAAGTAGGCATGTTTTTATTTGGTTTATATATCCAAAATCATATCTATTGTTTTTTATTTCTTATCATATTTTTCAATTTGTCACCCTCGGATGACGATATCATCCCTCACTATTGTGGTCCATTCATTGAGTTTATTTTTTAATGTTTTCATCGATACCTTTGGTTTAATTCATTATTTACCTTCCATAGAGAATATCATTTTATAGGTCTGTTCTAATATGTTTTCTGTTCTATGAAAATATGATTTTAAAACAAATTTAATTTTTTCCCCTATTTCATATGCGAATTTTGTTTGGATCCATTTTATGGAAACTATTTCAAGATTGCAACGAGATTTATTCATTGAATCCACTATTTGATGTTATTTTTGACCTAATTCTTCAAATATGATACATATATCAAATCATATATTTTAATGTATCCATAATGTGTTTTTTAGTGTACATATATATGAGAGGGTTTGGTGATAAAATATTATTCTTCTATTTTTGGTGCAAGGTAGACTACAAGGCACGACATAGACTTTACTTTCTTTTTTTCTTGAGAGTATGAACGTTATAGTAGTGGTGATAGGAATAAGAAAATTCAAAGGTATTTTTCTATAAATCATCTGAAAATTACATGTAAGAGATGCCTATTTATTTATTTCAAGTTATAATTTATATTTTGTGGTTTTGGTAAGGGATTCCATTTATTTAAATTACATTTTAATGTTTTGGTGCTAAGGGTTTAGTTTACCCTTAAAAATTTATTTTCTTATAGTTGTGTTCTATTTTAAAATAAACCTTAGTAAGGGGATATATTTTTAAATACTATTATGAATATATGTATTTTAATTACATATATATATATATATATATATACATGAAATAATTTTATCATCTTCAGGTTTATATTCCTTGGATAAATTTCATGATTTTAATCATATAGGGGTTAATAATTTACTTGATTTTCTTTTTAAGATTCCATGTTTCATGTATATTTATATATATATATTTTTATACCCACAATTTTAAATTATGAATTATATATTTTTTAAATTTTAAGTTATGTTTATCAAACATATGAATATAAATATTATTTAAAAATTCAATAATTATTTATTTCATGAAGTTTCATACATTGATTTATGTAGTGGTAACTTAGTTTTATTTGAATTTCTTTTCCATTGATTTTAATCATGTGTGCAAGGGATAAAATTATATTCAATTTTAAAGAATTTATTTATATAATGATGAAATATTTATTGTCATGTCTATAACATTATTTTCATACTTCAAAAAGAGTATGCATATAATATTAATCTTGTCATCATGTTATGTTGAAAATAAGGATGTTTTATTTGTATATAGTCATGGCCATGCATTATGTATTACATCGACACACCTTCCATTAATAATAAACTCATGTTATCAATTTATATTATATGGTCTACTTCCGAGATTATTAAGCACATGGATTTCTTCATGATTTGAAATGTTTTATTTAAGATGTTTCTTTTATAATTTTATGTGCGAAATTTAATTATTTATTATGATTACTTTAAGAAGATCAATTATATTTATGAATAGAGAATTTAATATTGGTATTAATTTTATTTGAATTTTTTATACAGTCTTGATGTTATGGTTAGGATTAATTAATAAGATATGTCTTAAATATTTTCATTCATGATTCAGTTATATGAAATAAGAGTTATCACTTTATATAAAAGTATTTCATGAAATGATGAAATAAAAATTGAATAAATCTATAGTTTATGCAATGGATTATGGAATGAGTTTTTGTTTTAACAAAAATTTTAAGTGGTACCCAATGAATGTTAATTTATAATTATTTATAAATATAAGTGTGGATGTGTATTTTTATGGAGTAACATGTTTTTAAAATAAAAAACTCCAGTGAAAATATATATTAGTAAAGAAATATTGAACAGTTTTTATAAAATATGTCACTTGAACTTTGTAAATATGATAGGATATTGGGAAGTGAACCCATCCATCATCAAGTGGTTAGAACTAAGACAGTCTTTAAAGTTTCAGGTTGCCCCAGTTTTTTTTTTCAAAAAGCTTGCATATAGTTTTTCAAAAACATCTCTTGATTATAATTAACGGAATTTTGAGTGTATCTATTTTCAAATTGTTGATGAATTTTCATTACATAAATAATTTCAATATTACTCTCAAAAGGTATTTCAAATGTTATTTGGATGATATTAATTTTCAAAAGAATATCTCAAATGTTTTTTTTCAAATGACGTATTCTTAAAAAGGTATTTTAATGATTTTAAAACCCCTTACAAGGCAATTTAAATTCTCATACATGTTTTAAATGTTTTTCATAGGTATATTATATGTTTTAACTCAAAAATCCTTAATTTTTGTGTTTACACATGCAGAAGCCTTGCATGAATTTGTTTTATTTTTTTCAACTCTGATTAATGTAATATTTCATCTAATCCTCCAGAAACTAGACCCGTAAAAGGACCTTGATTGTAATATGTGTTGTGTAATTGTTCAAGTTCTTCTTTAAAAACAGACACCACACTTTCAAGCACTAAACCTAGAAGCATGAGTTTGGGGTGTTATAGATGGTATCAGAGAAACGATCCAAACAACTTCAAAGATTATATATTTTCTTTTGAGGAAAACGAATCTTTGCGATAGAAATTTCATTAGATAGTTATGTCCGCATGAAAATTATTTAATTCTAAAGATGGAAATTTATAATCTTCTAATGTGTGAAGAATGAAATGAAAGGGTGCATTCATTTAAGGGGGTAAAATGTAACATCTCAGAAATTATATGTCATTAAATAAATGTATTATAATTTAAATAAATAATGTTATGAAATATTTTTATAAAACTATGTAATTTGATTTAATAATAAGGAAATTGGTTACTTTAATTTTTATTATTTTTCTAATTGTCATTTTTAAGATATGATGAAATATTAAAATAACGTAAATTGAGTAATCTTTTTCGAAAGTATATTTTTCATGAAATAACATTTTATAATATATATTTTTCAATAAATAAAAATAAATTAAGCTAATATTAAAAGTAATATATTGTAATAGATTTTATTTTAATAATCTACACTATATTTATACCAAATAAAATTTTGATTTAAAGGTAAAAATAATAACATTAATAATAAAAGAAAGAAATTTTTATTATAAGAAACATAATATTATGAATTCTTTTTATAATTATTAATTATGTTCAGAATTTTTATAACTATATTCTTTTTTTATAATAGTAATTAAATTAAAATTATATATTTGAGAATTCGTTGTTTTTCTAAATTACTTATGTAAATATAATTTTTTTAATTTAAAGAATAATAAAAATGATATTATATAAAATCATTATTATTTAGAATTTATTTAATCTAAAAAATATATATACATATATATTACAATTTATGATGATATTGTTATATACTAATTTTTGATTAAGTTATAATAAATGAGAACTGAATTAAAAATGGTGAATCAAGATTAGGTTAAGAGAGAATAAGGGTAAGTGGGTCTTGACGGTGTTTAGTAGAAGGAAAGGGGTTCGTCTACTCCAGTCAAGGCCGAGTCAAGAAGTCGAGAAGAGGCCAAGCTCGACGCTGCAAGGGGTTTTGACACCGGTTGATGTTCGAGATTTAATCGAGTCGGACAAAGAGTTATAGGCCATCGTTGTACAAAGCGGAAGGCCAAGCTAGGTGAAAAAGATCTCGGATGAACATAGGGTTCCAGTATGAGCCCAGATCGAACACCATCAAGCATCACCAACCAAATCATGATCGCATAGGTGCTTTAAACGATATTTTGCGGAAAATGACCTGTGGTTTTTGAGATCTACCTTTCATTGTCCAGAATCACAAGTATGTGTGTTTTTATTTGGTTTAGAAATCTGAAAACTTATCTATTGATTTTATATATTGTCTTCTTTTTCAATCCATCTCACTCAGATGATGATTTAAAACATTTTAATTATGGTACATTCAATGAACTGAACCATTTTTTCACTATCTTCTTCAATACCATCAATTTATATTGTTATTAATCATCCTTCATGCATATTATTTTTGTTATAATTCATATTAGAATCTTTATTCTATTCTGTTCAAATCTGAGTTCAAATTGAATTTTTTTTTGCACCTATTCTTATGCGAATTTGGTTTGGAGTCATTTTTTGGATAGTGTTTCATGATTTTGATGACATTCGTTTACTTAATACACTGTTTTATTTTCTTTGTTTTGGACCAAATTTGTGAAATAAGCCCCAGATATCGAATATTATATTATTGTATCCACATAGTCCGTTTCAGAGTGTATATATATGTATGATATGGTCTGGAGAAACATTAGTATTCTTCCTCTGTTTGCACGATGTAGACTACAAGACAGGCTGTATCCATTACTTCCTTTTTTGAGAAAATGAAAGTTAGAGCTGTGAAAATAGGAATAAGAACAGTCGAATGGAGTTGTCTGCAAATAATCCGAAAATTACAAGTAAGGGATGTTGGTTTATTTATTTCAAGTTATAATTTCTATATTTTGGTTTTTGGTAAGGGATTTAATTTATTTTTAATTTTCTTGTGCTATGGGCTTAGTATCTCCTTAAAAAACCTTCTTATAGTAATTTTCTATTTTAAAATAAATCTTAGTAAGGGGATTTGTTTTTATATCTATTATGAATATATGTGTTCTAATTACCAATATATATATACACACACAATACTTTTAGCATCTTCAAGTTTCTAATCCATGGATAAATTTAATTATTATAATCACTTAAGGGTTTATATTTTACATGACATTATTTTTAAAATTCCAAGTTTCATTTATAAGTTTACACACACACACAGACAGATATTAATACATACAATTTTAAATTATGAATTATATATATGTGACATTTTAAGTTATTTTTATCAAACATTTGAATATAACTATTATTTAAAAATTCAAGAATTATTTTTTTTTCATGATGTTTCATACTAAGATTTATATATTGGTAATTTTATTTTATTTAAATTTATTTTATCCTTATTTTAATAATGTATGTAAGGGAAAAAATTGTTTTCAATTCTAAATGATTTATAAATATAAGGACAAAATGTTTATTTTCATGTCTATAATTTTATTCTCATACTTCTTAAAGAGTGCACACAAAAAATTAATCATCTCATCATGTTATATTGATAATAAGGACGTCACATTTGTATATAGGCACAGCCATGTTTTTTTTCATAACATTGGAATACCCTACATTCATAATAATCTCATGTTTTCAATTTAAATTTTATGGTCCACTTCTGAGATTATTAAGAACATATATTTCTTAATGATTAGAAATGTTTTATTTAAGATGTTTCTTTTATAATATTATGTGTGAAATTTAATTATTTATTATCATTATTTTAATAATATCAATTATTTATATGAATAGTAAATTTACTATTTCTATTCATTTTATTTGAAGTTTTTATACAATCATGATTTTATGCTTAGTATCAATTAAGAAAATAAGTTTTTAATATTATAATTCAATATTGAATTATATACAATACATGTTATAAATTTATATAAACGTATTTCATGAAATAACGAAATAAAAATCAAACACATGGACATTTCATGAAAGGGCTTATCGCATGAGTTTTTTTTCTAACAAAACTCGCAAGTGCTACCCAATGAAATTTAATTTATACTTATAGATAAATATAAGTGCGAATTTTCATTTTAATGCTCTGGAATGTTTTCAAAATCAAAAACTCCAGTGAAAGAATATTTAAGTAAAGAATCATTGAACTGTTTTTATAAAATATGACACTTGATCATTGTAAAAATGGAAGGGAATTGGGGAGTTAACATATCCCTCATCAAGTTGGTAGGCCCAATATAGAATTTAATGTTTCAAGTCACCCCAGTGTTTTGTTTTAAAAATTCTTGCATATAGTTTTCCAAAAACCTCAATGGAATACTTTTAATGAAAATTTGATCAAAATTGTTTTCAAAATTTTGAAGTATTCTCATTACATAAATAATTTCAATATTTTTTTCAAAAGTTATGGGAAAAGGTATTTGGATGATATTTTTTTAAAAACCATTACACAAAACAAATTTTCAGAGAAAGTATTCTTAAAAGGTATTTCAACATTTTTAAAACCCCTTACTGGGAAATTTAAATGATCATCACGTGTTTTAATTTTTTTTCAGAGGTATCTTAGAAGTTCTAACTCAGACGTCTTCAATTTTGGAGTCATACCCATGGAAGGTTAGTAAGAATTTGTTTTATTTTTTTCAACTTGGATAAATATAAGATGTCATCTAATACTCTATAACATAGACCGGTAAATGGTTTTGGATTGTGATAAGTTTTGTGTAATTTTTCAGTTTCTTCATAAACAAATACACAACATTTTCATGCACTGAATCCAGAAGTGTTGGTTTGGAGCGTTATATTATCATACTCAAATGAATCAGAGATCCTATCACCTCTCAATGGCATCGAATTTGAATAATCTATTTCACATAAATATCTCCTAAGTACTCAACTAGGATAATTCCCTAATTGGTAAACAGAGAGATTATTTAGACATATGATTGATCACAACCCATATCACATTCATTTTCCAAGGGGTATGTGGAAACCCATCCAAAATATCTATAGATATCTCATCCCACTTCCAAGTCTACACTAAAAGAGGTTAATGAAAACCCAATGGTACCCTGTGCTTAGACTTGACATGCATACTGGTATAACAACATGAAATAAAATTAGTATTGTTCTATGTTATACCTATCATCTCTAATTTTCTCTATATGTCTTAAATATATTCATGGTACCCAAGATCAGTTTCCACTGAGATTTATAGAATTCCCCCTTCATAGATTTTCTCACCAACTAAGGTACAATGTGCCAGTTCCAAAAACATATTACACCATCCAAATAGAATGGACATTCTTCTATGTTCTCTGAAGTGCCCAAATTAGTGGAATCACTGAGAGGGGGAGGGGGTGAATTAGTGATCCCTTTAAAACTTTTTACTAATTGATTATTTTCAATTAAACCTCTATGGCTTGTTAAATCCTCGATCCACTCTTCTTATGTCTCTCAACCTTACCTCGAATGATGCTGTAAATGTAAAGGCACTGAACATAAGGATTTACAAGGTTCGATTCAAAGACCTACTCTATGCTGTGTTGGTTATTCTCCCTAACACAGATTCTCCACTATAATTCGATGAGTAGTCACAATGATCGATACAGAGTCACATTGTATCTCTCTTGAGTCACACAAGAGGTTCTTTAAATTGCTTCCCATAGTGTTACTAGAGTCCAATTGCCCTGCTTTAGAGTCCCATTAAAGACTTCTTCTCCTCCATGAATCTCACATGGTTCTTCTAGCTCTCGATTCACACGAGTAGATTCCTTCTTTAATTTCTTCTTTAATTCACTGTAGATGATCTTTTGGTCTTCCCACACAGTCTTGCTAAATCACACTTGCTTGTGAATCTCTTCAAGAATCGTCAACAGCTTTTGGTAAGGTCTGTTGGCCTTGCTCTATATTTCTGATCACTTGATTTGATTAGTTCTTAGTCTCTATAATGTTCAGGAAATTCTTTCTTCATCTGATGAAGACCTAGCCTCACCAAGATGTGTTCCAATGGTTCACACAACTTATTCAACAATAATATATGCAAGAATGATCTTGCACAATATGAGATATGTGTTTCTTCTTGGATTCTCAATTAGTGAACACTCAGATAAAAGGATTCTTTACCTCTATCTAGCTTTAGTCTCAATCTTCATTCACTTCATGCATGGATTTCATGGGATCCAATACCTCTTGTATTTGGATATCTCACTTTCTTCTTCCTTAGTGAAATAGCTAAATGCACTAAACCTTCTACTTGTTTTCTTGGAAAGAATCACATACACTTATGTGATTACTCAAACACTGAGGATCAGCTCACTTGGCATTAGCTGAATTGATTATTCTTCATGCATGAGTTGCATGGTGCTACTTATTCTAGTTTATAGATGTGCACTAACAATCTTAATTCATCCTTTTAACTTTCTTCACATGTGCGTGTACATGAATGAATGTATTCACAATCTCTTTCTTCTCTCTTGTGTGAAAACTCCAATGAGTATAATACTTTTTTTGCACACACACAATATCTTATCTTTCTCCTTTTCTCATTCTCTTATTTTGAGTCTTAGTACACAGACACTTTTTATTTTATATTTGTGTTCAATGGGTGTGTTTTCTTTTTATTCCTTCTTCTTCACATGTGCACACACAATTTTTTCTTATGTTTTCATGCAAATAAATTCCACCATGCCCGCACCCTCCTTCTTCTTCATGAAAAGAACACACAACCCGAATGGGTATGTGAAAGGTGTATGTGTGAGTTTTTCTTCTCAAGAGATTATCAAATCCTCGACCTCATGCATGTGTTCCCTTAAGTGAAAACACAAGGCCTCGAGTTCTTCTTCTTCATGAAAAACATGAGGCATGAGTTCTCCCTTTTTCACGCTTAGGGTGCGCAAGAGTCTCCTTCACAACACTTGAGAGGTTCGTGGTTCTGTCTTTTCAAGAGAAAAACAAGGGTGCAAGTGCACTGGTTGTTTTACCCACGGGCTACTCCTCACAAAGTCACGACAAGTGTTAAAAGAACCTATTGCGTGCTTGTGGGAAATTCGCACAGGGTGTGCGAGTTCATTCACGAACAAGGGGGTTCACGGTTCTTCTCTTCACACAAAGGATGCAAGAATTCTTTCATGAAGCAAGGGGTTCGATCTTCTCCTCTGCACAAGGGATGTGCGGGACACCTTCACACAAGAGATGTGCAGAAACCCCTTTTTCACATAGTAATGGGAAACACGGTCTTCTCCTTCACGAACCAAGAAGTGCTTCATGGTTCTTTCTTCGCAAACCAGAGGGTTACTCCACGGTATCTTTTTTTCTTCAGAGAAACGAGATATCTCTTCAATGTGAACAACATATCTTTGTTTTGGCTCAGGGGTCCTCCTTTTATAGAAAGAGGATGCATGTTTAAATCCGTGTGAGATTCTGCGGTATTCAAATATTTGAATACCCATGATATTTATTTTAAGTAATTCAAATGTGGATATGAGATATGCCGCATATCTCGGTTTCTTTTTGTTCCACCTGAATTCACTTCATGTGACAATCCTCACGTGCATTCATTTTCAAATGCAATCAAATATTCTCTTTGTACATCAAACGACACGACCTATGCAACATCATTTTCTATCGGCCTCCTATGAATTTTGTTATTTCGATGCATGCATGAAAATTTTAATGCATGCATGTGTTCGGTTTTTTCAGATGATCCAGGTGGGCTTGGAATAAGCTCAAATAGTGGCTGGAGTGATGTGATTGGTGTTCTGGATCATCACTGGTTCGCATGAGAAGCTCAGGTCTCTGAAGGTTGAAGACAACCTTGGTGCCTGTCCTCGACCATTGGATAGATCATGGTCTGATAGTGGATGGCCAAGATTAGAAGCGCAGCCGTGGGATGAGACGAGCGGCCCTAATGATACACGGATCATATGGACGACTCAGATGGCTTCCGCGTTTTTAAAAACCAGTCCCACATCAAAATAGAGACACAGGCGCGGCTCATTTATAATACAAACCACCCCAACCACAGCTCAGAATTATCCTCCTCCCTCCACAATACCTCCTCGTACCGCATTCACCCTGTGGATGTGCTCTGAGTGCCCACTCTGCTTCTCGGGCGCACACATAGCACCCCACACTACACGGGTTCATCACCGTGCGGCACCTACGGTCTTATAGACAACCCGCACACACTTTCCTCATGCAAGGTTGGCCTTGAGGGCTTCCCTTGTGCACTGCTGACCCTCAGGTCCCACAAGTGCTTGAGGTGAGGTCCTTGGATGACCTCCATGGTTGGCCCCTTTATTTTTATGTAAGTCAAAATATATTCTTGGTTAAAAACCAAGTGTCCACTCAAGAATAATGCATGGATACATGGCCACCTTCTCTATTCAAACCCCATGCATGGGAAATTTACTTAGTAGCTTCCACACTAATCCCTTCCTCACTTCTTCTTCATCTTCAAACATCATCCTTCTTTTCTTTTTGAAATAAAAAATATATGATCTTCAATGTTCCTTTATTCAAATCCTGGATGAGGCATAGATCATGTCTTCATTCCTCATGCATTAAAGCATAATTCATGGTCTTCAAAACTTCATCCACTTAGTGATAATGGATGGATTTACTTTACTCCTTTCCTCATGCAATTGAGTATTGCATGATCTTCTTCAAGTGTAGTAATAATGTATCATCTTGATACAAGTCTTGGAACATCATACCAGTTCTCCAATCGTCAGATTTATATCCTCTTGGAGAATTTATCAAGTGTAGTATTCATTGCTTTGAATCAATAAAGATTCTCCAAGTCTTCACCAAATTCTTCATTAATAAATTTCATTCACATATTCACTTCTCATTGACATCAAATGAAACTCTTATTCACTTCAATCCATATTAACAACAAGTGCAACTCTTATTCACTTCAATATCCACTATGTATTTTGTTGTCAATATCACTTAAGCACACTTTGAATGGGTCAATATGTGTGCCAAACGTTTCTCCCCATTATTGGAAACCAAATGAAAAGGTTTTAGTGGGGTCTCTTCAAAAACATGTCCTCCTCCCTTTATTTAATATCTTTTGGATTGTTTCTAAGAGAGGGATAAGTTCACATGGTTTACTTAGCAAATATCCTTTAGTTAATCAACTCTATGTCTTCTTAGGATAACCCAATTTATAAAACAATAGAGATATGTTAAAGGTTTTTAGTGTTGTCCATAAACAACCATACATGTGATATCATACTCAGAATGGTTCAATTCTTGACCCAAGGGATTAGAGATAATCTGATTTATCAATGAAATTCTAAATCTTTCACATACATCACCAAACATATTAAAATGTTCCAATGCAAGATAAATATACCCCTTTCATCCCATCTTGTCATCAATTAAGCACTGCCCCTTAATTGTCATGATAAATATAATTATGAACAAGGGATGAAAGTGTGACTGGAATACCTCAATTTCAGATTCTTGAGATGATATGAATTTCAATGGTTTGTCTTCACATAATACTTGATATAATCTCCTTCATTTTTTCTCCCCCTCAAGGGGTGCACTCACTTTGATTTTCCTTGGTGTAAAATAATCATCAGATGATCTTCAAGATATTCATATTGATAATCTTTCACCATGGAACACTTCAATTAATTATCAAATCATGAATAATGAGCCCAACTTGGAATTCCCCAATTTGTTAATTCATTTATACTTTTGAGAATGACCTTCATCTTCAATTACCTGCAATATAAGAACACATATATAACAAAAATATAAGGGAATAAGATGGAATACTTGTGAGTTTCTTAATAGAAGCACTGGGGGTGATAATTTTCTCTCAACCCAAGAAATCATTTCCTTGCAATTCTAAAGTGTAACACCCTGACCCCAGTTACCCAGAGTCGATGCATTATTACATAATATTGGTATGATCACAAGAGATCAAATATAAAAATACATATTATTTTAGTAGCCTTGGATGTACTAGATACATACATAAGTTTTACATTATATCATAAAAAAACAACAAAAATGTGTCCCATTTGAACACACTCATATCCATTAACCTATCCCTACAGGTCAAGCATAATATACTTCCTCACATCCCGGGAAAAAGAAAACATAAGAAAGGGGTGAGCTTGGATGCTCAATAAGGATAACAATATAGCAGAAACTTTCAAAAATAAGCATAAATATTTAAGAAAATGTATAAGACTAAAACACAATCCTTTTAAACTTAAACTTCAGCATAATATGGAAAAGATAAATCAAATAGTTCCATTTAAATATTCACAAGGATATTATTATAGTCAAATAATCACATGAAATATCAATAGCTAATTTTATAATGATGGAATGCATAATTCCGGACATCATAACCACATAGTTAAGGCCTCGTTCCAAGACTACAAATATGTTTTTGTCAAGACCTCGTGCCAAGACACTAGTTTGTCTCACGAGACCTACCGATACATCGAGAAGATATAATAGGTTCCACCCGTCACTTACTAAGTCCAGTGAATTCCTTATAAAAAATTTTTGGAACATAATCTAAACATTTGTATTAAAACTAGAATATGAAATGTCAATATTTTAACCACAAACCATGAAGGGTATAAAAATATCACATCCACAGTTAAACATAACTCATTCAATAAAATATAGATGATTGTTTTATAATAAATCAACCTGAATCATGAATAATAAAGGCTATTGACATAGATGAAAATAATCAGTAAAACTATTTGGAAGAAATATCCCTTTTCTTAAAACATTTAAAAGTTGCACTATTTATTAAAGAAGTCGTTTAAAAGAGATTTTTGAATCAAAGTGTCCCATACCACTTTGAAACTTCTAAAAGTAATTTTAATTTCAAAACATTCATTTCCATATAAATAAGTCCTTAAAACCATTTTTAAAACATGTACATTAATGAGAATGATTTAGAATAATACATCTTTAAAACATTTAAAATGATATTTTAGTTAGAGTTCCTAACCAAATGAGAGAAGCTTGAATACAGCTAATTTAGGTAATAAAAACATTATAATATCATGAGAATAATGGGATTCATGATATAATATGTCAATGTAAATTATGTACACCACATAAAAGTGAATTGGTTCATAACAACAAAGAAGTCTCAATGGAATGTAAATTGAGATGAAATCCCTTATAAAGACTATATCCTTAGGTTAAGGATAAATCAATGACATAATTATGTGTGAAAAATATAGATAAACTCAATATTATTGTATATTTAGTGTAAATAAATCATAGTACATTCACACACATTCTAGTAAAAAAACAACACCAATGACTTGGATGTTTAACTCAATGAATAGAAATTGAGTTAAGATTACCCTTATCAAGTTCATATCAATGACTTGAGAATTTATAAGTGGAGTTATTATGTGTATAAAAAGTATATTCACACAAAAGGGAGTGTAAATAACTGCATAAATAAATAAATAGTGATTTCACACATAATCTTGGAGTAAAATAATCAATGAAGTTTGCGTAAAACCCAATGAGTGGAAATAGAAATTAGAAAATCCATTACCGATTTGGTATCATACGAAACACACACCCCATGAAAGAAGAATCATACAATGAATATTTAAATACCCATAAATCAAATTTTATTACATAAATAATACAATCATGCTCAGTACATACACCACACAAAAGGAAATAGTGGAAATATAGCATGAATCTCACGAGAAAAAGAAGTGAGATGAAAACCTATTATCTTTTAATTTTCCTTAGTAGAGGGTAGGTTAAACTCCTGTATAATGGTGAAATCATTGTTATTAAATTATACAAGAACCACATACATAAATATGATATCATATATGATCTTCTAAAATTTCTTTGTTAATATTATTTTAGTAGTATCATTGTTTCAGGTGTTAACTGATTCATTTTCCTTTATATGTTTTGTTACATAAGTAATTTTTGATATGGATAGGATGTATTTGATTCATATACATAATTATATTAAGTTCTTAAAAATTATTTTTAATCATTAAATGAAAATTATTCTTGAATGGTTATGATGGGGAATGAATCTCATCGCGTTCGTGGAGACGTTAATCGGTACGTACACACAAGCGATAATGTCATTCTATTGATGGAGAAATAGTATGTAATTGGATGATATATCATATATAAAGTATCATTAACATTTTATATTTATTATTTACATCAATTATACTCATTATTATACCCATCCAAATGATGAAGTGTTGAATAACACACTACACCATGACGTTGAGATGGTAAGCCGTACGTACACACATATCGTGAATTTGTCATTCATAGGATGGATAGAATATTGAATATGGTTTTACCATATTTATAATAACATCACAGTATGTAGAAGGTAATGGATTTATTATTTTGGAATGGAAAAAACAAAGAAAGAGGAAGTGGAAGAAGAAAAGAGCTTTGAAAGAGGTGATGAAATTAATACATCTTCTTCGGGTGCTTCCTTTTGATTTGATCAAAAGGGATCCTTAGGTTGGATTCTGATAAAGAAAATCCTCTAGGTTGAAGTGATGGTATTTGGTAGGTTATTTGATCAGGTTTTGGTCGAGCCATATGGCTTTGGATGTGTGATTTTGAGAGAATGAGAAGTACCCTTTTATAAGAGAGGCGAGGGTCACTTTAGGAAAAGCTTGAAATATTATTTTATTATACAATCATATTTGGTTTATAATGGCTAAAAAGGATTTATTTAGAGGATAAGGTGTGGATCGGTCGAAAACCTCTCAACCAATAGGTTTTAGACTGGTTTAGGCTACTATATTAACCTTATCTTTTAATTTTAACTCTTAGTTAATTAATCTGACTTTTACCATGTATTCATGTGTTATTATAATAAATGGTTAATTTACATACTATAAAAAGACAATAGAACCCCAAGTGGTTAATTATTGATATATCTAACGTTATCTAATTCCTTTGACAGAAACTTAGATTTTTAGGAAAATTATATCAATTAATAATTTAGTATTTGTTTTAAAAACTCATTTATGTTAATTTTGAAACTATTTAGTATTTGGTTTTTGTGAAAGTCATAAAAAATTTATCACTTCAAAAAGAATTTATTTAATCAACCCTAAAATTTCATATTAACATAGAAATTTTTTTCAATACATAAAAATTCTCAATTTACAATTATATTAATAGTTATAATATCAATTATTTTAATCTTTCAATAATAAGGTGATTACTGCATCATCGTTGTGTCATAAATAAATTTTATTATTTAATTTCTAAAAATTATAAATAAAATAGCATAATGTATTAAATCGTTTTAGATTTATAATGAATATTTATATTCGAATTTATCTTATGTGTAACCCTATATTAAAAATGGTTTAGTTATTAAACTTTGAATTTAACACTTTTAACTCTTCTTTAAATAAAATATTAATAAATGTCCTAATCTAATCCAAGTGAACCAAAATGATCATATTTTATTATTAAGGTTTATTTTGGTCGAAATAAACTTATCCAATTGAAATTAGACATGTTTTATGGTAATTATAATATCATTTTAACCTTTAATTACCCTATTTACTTTTAATCGTGGTAAATTAGATTCAAAAGTTACTATTCAAATTTTTTTTATCCTATTAAACCAAATTTTACTTAATGATTTCAATCATGTCTCTCATATTTTTAAAATTCAATTCCTAGAAGCACTAAAATTATGTTTTATGCAAATTTGTAAATGTGCCTAGAAGGTGAGTAAAAGACAGTAAAAAGTTCAATAAAATTTTATATATCTAATCTTATTATAAAATGACTTCAATGAATTACATTGAAAAAATATAGGTATTATTTATCTATTTTGACTTTAAAATAAATTTAAATTAATTATAATTATTTAAATAATAATTCGGCTTTAATGAATAACGTCATGTTTTTCACTATTCATCAAAAATTAAAAGTTTTTAGAAAAATACCAAAAATTCACCCAAATATAATTTTAATGTTCATAATTAAAAAATTATATCTATTTTACCAAATTCAAAACATTGATGTTTTATTAATTAATTTAAAAATAATATTCCCATTATCGAAACCAGAAAGCTGGGTTTTGAGAAATAAAACTATCAAAAGATTGATATGTGTTTATATCAAATATAAATGTAAAATTACTTCAATTAACCCACACTGGATTAAATGATAAAACTACAATCTTATTATACTTCAAAACCATTCAAATGTATAATTTAGCACTATAAATTATTTTGATTAGAATTGTTGTTTTCAATTAAAATTTAGTATTTTCACTATTCATCAAAATATGAATGTTATTAGAAAAGCACCAAAAATTTATCCAAACTAAATTTTTATATCCCTATTCTAAGGAAGAAGTTTATTTTTTTCAAATTTAATATATAAAAGTGTCAAATATTGGATTTAAAAAGGGTTCTCCATTAAAAGGTGGTAAAATTGCATTTTTTGAAAAATACTTCTTTTATCTGAAAAACTGAATTTGTTCTTATATTATGTCTAAGAAACATATAATATAGATGATAAAATTATATGGAGTATGTAAAATTAAAAATTTGGTTATTACTATTCATAACCACTTTTAAACGGCTAGTTTGATTGGTCATGGTGCGCTTGAACTTGGTGTTGCGTACTTTGGACACTATCGTATTATTCAAAGATAAACCTACCGTGGAAGCTTGGGGTGTTACATAAAGTGTCTGGAACTATTCATGATGATGTATCCTCTCTATTTGGCATATTGATCTTTCTTTGTCAGCATATACCCTTTACTTTCGTTCACCTTCATCTTGTGTGGACTGTTTTCCCTTACTTCTGCTAGTAGTGAAGTAGTTTCCACTGGTGCATGTTCTTCAATTTTCAGCATCTCTATTTAGCCTGGTAAAATAGATATACCTTTGTTTGCATGATGTATAACCTTCTATCACCTTGCACATGGTAGTTGTGAGACACTTGGGTTATCATGTGTTCACAACCACTTATGAACTTTGAATTCTCCTTCATGTGGAATGACCTATTTTCCCTTTGCCTTAGCTTTAGCTAATATTTCATCTTCAACTCTTTGTAGTTATCTAGCAATTTTCAAATGATTAGGCCAGATCACTAAACACTCCTTCTTACCATTTTCTTATTTGAGCTTCCACATGGTTTCTTCATTGTCTTTAAGTTACCTTTCTTAGGCAACTTATTAAGATTATCTTCAAGAATGTCTTCAGTCAATCCCATATTCTTCTGGACGGATTCTCCTTTTATTTTCATCTTGCTTACATTCATATCCATGTCTTGTTTGTAGTGATCCATGGTGTGACCTTTCTTTTAATAGTAGAAACATCTTTTCATGGTTGAGATGTGATTAGCCACTAAATGAGGATAATATTCATTGTTAATATACATAATTTTCATGTTCTTTGTTATTCATAAACACCATTTTAGTGCATTTTACACTTTGAACATCATTTCACATTATGATTGTAATACCTTCTTAAAATGCACTATTATGTGGTACATTTTTGAACATCATTTAAAGTACCCAATGATTCATCTGATTTTAAGGAATTTAATTTTACATATTTTAATTTTATATTTTTGGAAATTGATATACACTTAAATATGAACATGTTTGATTCAGGGATCAGTGGAGAATTCATGGAGGATGATGGAGATATTTGGCGATGAAAGGAAGCAATTCTGGAGAAGGCAGATTGGACACTAGCCCACTGATGAGACTGTGGGGCCCAACATACAAGCCCAATTAATCTCAAATTTCAAGGGATGCTAGAATACATGTATAGGAACAAATCACTCTTCAGGAGTTAATGCTAATTCGGCCTCCATGTTGGTCATTTAGTCGGCCCAAGTTAGAGATAAAATTCTTGGCCAGATTCTGCGGCCCAGAACAAAAGTACACTACTTTGATCATATATCGGAATACACACCTCCAAATGGGCCCAAATTTTACAGGAGGTTAGAAGACATTCGGTGCTCCATTTTCTTCTTCTATGGCCTACCCTGATTCGTCCGTCTAGGAGGTCTTCCAGACGCGTCTGTTTGGTGAAGGAAAGCTGGCTGCCACCTCGGGTCAAACGTGGAAAAGTCCAAATTCCACAAGCTTTCCACCACCTATAGCCTAGAAAAATTAATTAAGATGCTTTGTACTATTGGTGGTTCGACCCAAGGCTCCCAAAATGTCTATTTAAGGCAGTGGTGGTGAAGGAGTTGAGGATCTTGGATGCTTTGTTTAATTGTAATGTTATGCTGCATTTTTGTTGCCTCAATTTTGTCTTTCACATGTAAGTTGTTCAATTCACTTTAGTTTCTTAATAAAAGTTCTTCTTCTACTCTTATTATGTTGTTCTTAATATCACTTTGATACCGTTGGATCAAGGTGTGAATTTATTCACACCAACCCTTGTGAAATTATTCACACAACGGTGGAGTGATCATTTTATTTTTGTTGTTTTCTTTACTTCTCCATTTCCTCCCTTATGAGTCTACTTTCCATTTCCATTGAAACCATGGGATCAATGGAGGGCTAAACCACTTATGGGTTGATCCAAGGGAGTAGAAAGGGGCTGGATTGGATGTTATTTATCACCTAATTAATGTATAATCACTTCTTTAATTGGGATTTTTATTTGATGATTTTTAAACTCCATCGTCCTTGTTGAATTTAAGGCCACACACTTCAAGTACTAATACGATCCTTTACCTTGAAGTGCTCAAAAATTTGATCCTTCAAGTGTATAGGTGATTAGTATTAGAGGGTGTAGGCATTAAACCAGTAAGTGATGATGTTTTTTTATCTCCTTAAATGAACCCATCTCAAATTTAAGAAATTGAAATCATTAAAAAGAAAATACGTCCAATCCACCTTGAGTGATAACCTAGGATCAACTCATTATTTTAAATTGAATCCACTTAAATCTTTTAGATATATTTAAAACCCATCCAAAATCAATCCAAGTTGGCCACTTCATAGCCAAAAATCCATCCCTTAGGTTGTGTATCTTAGGTATCTTCTTAGGTCTCTGTGGAATCGACAACCCAAGCTACACTACAAGGACCATTCTACCCTTCTTCTCTTGGGTAAATTTGGGCGTGAACCAAGATGACATTCTTGGAATCCAACTTGAACTTCTTCTTGGGAATAATTTCTTTCACTAGTTTCTTGAATTCATTATATTTCATATTCCCAATGGAATAATTTTCAACTCCTTTTACTTTATCCTACTTTTGTTGTGGTCTATGATTCTTATCAACATATGCCTGAGGTATGGTAGGACTAAACCAGCACTCATCATGACTGTGAACACTTCTCTTGCAATTATCACAGAAGTCTTCAAGATATTCAAATCTGTTCTTGATAGACAGATTCTTGTTCATCTGTATTTTCTCCCTTTTTCTTTGCAGGATGCTTCATTTATTCACATCTACTTCCCACGAATGTAGGCCTTCCACAATTATCATATGCTGGAAAATTAATCCATAAATCATTGTCCTGATGCCCAAACTTCCAACAACACCAACAATAGACAAAAATATCTTTCTTTTTCTTGTAGTATCAGTCTGGCAAGATTTAGTGCATTTTTATTTTTGGAATTGTCTTTATTTCTTTGGAGCATCCTTCTAGGATTTTCTATTCTTAATCATTCCAGTATCCACCCTTGATGTTTTAATGGATGTATCATCATTTTTATCAATCCACATCTTCCCAGATTTTGGTTTTAAACTTGTACTTGAAGATGAAACTGCATTAGTAGAAATAGAAATAATTGGGTTATGAGATACCTTCTTCTTGGAGGATGTTTCCTGTAAAACCCTGATATTTTATGAGAATTTTTTTTATGTATTATGTTATACGCAACATCAAAGGAATCTTTCACTACACACAACACTAGCTTGGCTTGCATTATACACAAGAGCAACCTTCCTCGATAGTGTGTGTTGTACGCAATATCGAGTTTCACTAAACAACGATATGTTATTAAAATATTATATAAATTATACATTATAAATAGTATTAACAACATTGTGAATTTTTTATAACATTAGAATTCATTTTACATATGATACGAGAAAAAAAATCAATTTTTCGGGTAAAAGAATTATTTTTTCCGCCTTTTGATGGTGCACCCATTTTAAATATATTATTTGAAAATTTTATTTGTTCAATTTGACAAAATAAACTTATTATTTTGAATCAGGATATAAACATTTAAATTGGATAAATTTTTGATACTTTTCTGATAACTTTCATATTTTGATGAATAGTTAAAATACGCTAATTTTTAATTAAAAACAACCTTTTTCATCAAAATAATTTATATGGTTAAAATATGTTATTGAATGGTTTTAAAGTATAAATATAATATGTTTTTACCATTTAATATAATTTATGTAATTAGCATTAATTTTACACCGAATTCATAGGTAAAAACATTTCAATCTTTGACAATGTTTTAACTTTTAAAACTCGTTTTCTTTACAACGGGATTAATTTTAAATTAATTACTGCAACTTCTGTGTGTTGAATTTTGAAAAATGGATTCCATATTTGGATTCAGTGGGTCTAAATTTTGTTAATATGTTACTTTTATATTTTTGATATTATGAATAGTAACTACGGTAATATTTATTTACTACACTTAAAGGTAAATCAGGTAATTAAGGGTAAAAATAAGATTATAAAATTACCCTAAAACTTTTCAAAATCCTATTGGATGAATAAAAGTCGACCAATATCACCTAAGGGTCGGAATAGATTCATTTCATGGACTTTTGACCACGAAATAATATAATTATTATTAAAACCAAAGAAAGTGACAACATGTCACTCTCTTAAATATTATAAGTGTAATAATTTTAATTTAGTACTAAAACTCATGAAACTTAGGATATAAATAGTCTCCAGAAATATAATAAAATTATCTACAACATATGAATTTATTTTGAATTTTTAGGGATTAAATAATTATCATTAATTATGACACAATAGTGATGTTGAAATTATTTTATTGATTGAAATATCAAATAAATGATTTTAAAAGTGTTAAAATAAATATTATATAAACTATTTAATTTACTTAACTAATTTTCTAGGTAAATATGACATGTTATGAATCTATTAAATCTTTTATTTTTAACATATCTTCTGTGTATATTTTATTTAAATTCAAATAAATGAATAGTGTCAAAATTGACACTATTGTTATTTTATAAAAATTACATATTATAACATTGTTTAAAAATCAAAAAATTATTTAAAAATTATAAATTAAAATTTATATGGTCTAAAATTTAATAAAGTACAAAAATATGGACAATTTAAAATATATAAGTAATTATTTATAATGATTTAAAATTTAGAATATTATTACCACAAATAAAATTAAATAGATTAAATAAGGATAAATCAAGTTGATAGTGTTTAAAATAAATTACCAACTTGTCTAAATTTTATTTGTTGATGAGATAACAACCCTATATAATATAATATTTGGATTTAAGTCATTTTTGTATGTTTTTGAGTGGGTTTGGGATTTAATATAAATTAATATTTCTTATATTTCCAAAGGTTTCCCTCTCCTCCCTTATAAAAGGGAACCTCCTCCCTCTCCTCCTCACACCATTTTGAGCCTTGAATCTCGGCCAACCTCTACCCATTTCACTTCCCCACTTCCCTAGAAACATTATATAGGTACTGGTCTTCTCAAAAGACCAACTCTAGTGCCCTAAGAGGAATTTCAAAGGAGGAACTTCGAGGAAGAGGTAATACCTTCTACCAATTCTTTCAAGTTTCTTTCTTCTTCAACTTCCTCTTCTTTAGTGGTTTCATTATGAAGTAATAACATCAGTATCCCTCATATAATGATATGTTATTATAAATATGAAACAACCCTATTTCACCTTCTATCCATCCTACAGAAAACGAAATCACCACGCGTGCGTACGTACGAAATACCGTTTCTACGTCGTGGTGTAATCTGTTTTCCACCACCACCTTACTTGGATGGGTATAATGGTATAAATAAATAACTATATATGATTATTGTAAATTTATATTTATTCTTAAATAGTATATGTAAACTTCAATACAATTCCACGATCATGGGAACGATATCATCGCTCGTACGTACGTACGGTCTACCGTCTCCACGATGTGATGCGACTCGTTCTACATGATATTCACTAAATAATGATTATATAAATGAATTTAATGAATAAATATTATATATATTATACTAATACCATTCTGTACATGATGTATCTATAACCTAAAAATGAGGAATAAGAATTTATTCGACAAAACACGCATAAGAACATAAAGCAATAAACACCCGAATAACAAGTAGCAATGAAATATTACTAATAAGAAGATACTAATATGACCATATATGATACCATAACAATGAATATGATTCTGGAATAAGTCAATGACATTGTTTAAATCATTATACAGGATGTTCAGATACATACAATGCATATCAGACCTAAGGTAAGGGAAAATCTCGCAATCTCAATTTTTATCCGAGATTATTTATACTTCGGTATTTACTAGGACATATTTATCATCCACATCCATGTTTCCTCAATATGTCATATTATTTCTATCCTTATAAAATTGTTTAAATCCAATTTTATCTATTGGGTAATTTTTAGTAAAATATACGAAAGAAATATTTTGTCGTTTTCCGTACGAGATACTTTTTGACTTTTCCGGCCAAAGTACGAGAAGAATGTTTTTTTTAACTTATACGACATGAATGGATTTTTATGATTTCATAGAACATAATTTCAATGAAGCTTCATTTACAAGTTTTAAATTTTATTTTCAATTAACTTCTTTTAGTATGACATGTTGAGAAAGTAAAGATGTTTTTGAAGTAGAAATGATATTTTCCTCAAGAATGGAGTTCAAGTGTTTTATCAAAATTATTTTCCATCTATGATAATATAGGGTTCTGTTTCTATCCCTATTTTTACACTGATCTGATTATGTTGTGAGGGAATTATTTCCTTTTGTCTTATATGGTTTATGTAATTATGGCATGATGTTTAAGAATCCCATTTTTAATACATGGGTTATGCTATGATATATGATTTATGATTTTGTGCCACACATAAGAATGGTTACTTTATGAGATCATTGGGAACTATATCTCCCTCCAATGCATTGGGTAATGATTTATATCTCATGAGATAGACATGGATGGAATGACAAGTTAATCCAGTTCAGTGATACATGACTAGAACGGGGAGTGAACTCGATTCAGTAATGGACTTTGTCCACTATGATAGTCTTGGCAATGAGTCTTGATTAAAATGAAATGATTTTCTATGATTATGTGTGTATGCCAAAAAGTTTCATGTTTTATGTTATGATTATTGGGATTACATTTCACTACTATGACTTGTCCCATGACATGATGTTATGGTCTCTTTTGCAGGATAAGATTTTCAAAATTCTATGTTCTTATGAATATGATAGGATTGATATTTCTTTTGTTTACCCTTACTGAGAATTTGAGCTCACCCTTTTGTATGTTTTCTTTTCCCCAGGTCAGGAAGAAGGGAATTAAGTAGGATATTACAAAAGGGACTCTAGATATAATGAAATAAATGGGAGACAGTGTAGATGATTTATGAACCAGTTGTTTATGTTTCCTAGTTTCTAAAGACACTATACCTATACGATCCTTTCATTGTTTTGTTATATTTTGTAATAAGTATGATTCAATTCTGAAGTAATAACAATGTGTGTAAAGTATGGGTCGTTATATTTCCCTTGGATTGGAGGATGGTATGATGTTCCTTTTTGAATTATTTTCCTCAATACAGACTTGAGTGGAAACATCTCTTCTTTTATCTGATTGGAAGGTTTCTGCTTAGGGTGATTGTTGATTTTTCAATCTCACCTCCAATTCTAAACAATTCATGTTGAGAGAGTTCTTCTCATACTCAAATGATCTCAGCTTACTTTCCAAATTCATTTTAAGAATTTTTATTTGTTCTTCATGCACATTTATTAATGGTTACAAATAGATGTCAAAATCCTCTAACTTGTTGGCTTTGTCTTCTAATTGAGCATCTTTGACAACCATATAAACATTGTGAAACTTTTCAAATGCATGGAAAGATTCTACAAATACAATCTCATGGAATTATTTCTCACAAATAATTCCCTGAAATTCTTCAGTAACTTGAGTATTCCTTTCTTTAAAAAGAGAAATTGTTTCTTCCTTTTTCTTCATGAGTTTTGTGAGAGTGTTGGATATGCCAACCCTTTTAGCCAATGATTCTTCCATGGAATTAGCTTCTTCTTCTAGTTGTACATTTTCATCTTGAAGAGCACTAATGCTTGCAGCAATGTGTCTTGCCACTTCTCTAGGGACTTTGTTCAGATGATCTTTAAGTGAAGTCTAAAGATCACTAATTGATCTATCATTATAACTGCTTGAGAAGGCTTCATCATAAGAATAATAAGTATTATCACATGTTCTACCTTTCAGATTACCATTATTATAAGGTGTCACTCCATTAGAAGTAAGCTTCTTATTTATCTTCCTTGTCAGTTTCTTCTTTCTATTTTTCTAAGTCTTTGAAAAAATATCCATTTGAGGTTGCTCATTCATCTCCTCATATATGCACTTCATAATGACTTTCTTGGATCTTTTAGAGGCAACCTCCCTTTGATACTAATTTAAGTTCTCAGATCAGTGTGAATCACTGAGAGGGGGAAGAGGGGAATCAGTGATCCCTTTAAAACTTTTTACTAATTAATTCTTTCCAATTAAACCTCTATGGTTGGTTAATACCTTGATCCACTCTTCTTGTGTCTCTCAACATTACCTAAAATTATGTTGTAAATGTAAAGGCACTGAACAGAAGGATTTATAAGGTTTGGTTCAAAGACATACTCCTTGTTGTGTTGGTTATTCTCCCCAAAATAGATTATCCACTATAATTTGGAGAGTAATCACAATGGTCGATACAAAGTCACTCTGTATCTCTCATGAGTCACACAAGAGGTTTTTTATACTGCTTCCCACGGTGTTACCAGAGTCCCACTGGCATAATTTAGAGTCCCAATGAAGACTTATTCTCCTCTATAAATCTCACATGGTTCTTCTAGCTCTTGAGTCACACCAACTTCTTCCGTATTTAAGTTCTTCTTTGATTCACTTTAGATGATCTTATGATATTCCCACATAGGCTTGCTGAATCACACTTTCCTGTGAATCTCTTCAAGGATCTTCAACAACCTTTGGTAAGGTATGCTAGCCTTGTTCAATATTTCGGATCACTAGAGTTTATTAGTTATCGGTCTCAACAATGTTTAGGCAACTATTTCTTCTTCTGATGTAGACCTGGCCTCACTATGATCTGTTCCAATGGTGCACACAACTTCTTCAAGAATAATATGTGAAAGAATGATCTTTCACAATATCAACTTTGTCTTTCTTCTTGGATTCTCAATTACTGAATACTTAGATAAAAGGTTTTCTTTAACTCTGTCTGGACTCTGTCTCAATCTTCATTAACTTCATGCATGGATTTCATGGGATCCAATATCTCTTGTATTTAGATATCTCACTTTATTCTTCCCTAGTGAAATAGATGAATGCACTAATAATTCTACTTGTTTTCATGGAAAGAACAACATACACTTATTTGATTATTCAAACACTGAGGATCATCTCACTTAGAATCATATGAATTGATTTTTCTCCATGAATGAGTTGCATGACATTACTTCTTCTAGTTTACACATGTCCACTAAGAATATTAATTTGTCCTTTTATCTTTCTTCACATGTGCGTGTACATGCATGCATGTATGCACAATATCCTTCTTCTATCTTGTGTGAAAACCCCAATGGGTATAATACATTGATCACACACACAATATCTTCTATTTACCTTTTTCTATTTCTCTTATTTTGAGTCTTTGCATACACACACTTGTTCTTTTTTAATTAGGGTTCAAAGGGTTTGTTTCCTTTTTATTTCTTCCTCCTTATTTATATGTCCACACACACATTGTTCTAATGTTTTCATGTACATAAACTCCACCATGCATTCACACTCCTTCGTCAAGTAAAGTATACAAAACCAGAATTGGTATGTGGATGGTGTATGAGTGAGTTTTTCTTCTCAAGATATTATCAAAGCCTCGGCCTCATGCATGTGTTCCTTTTTGTGAAAACACAAGGCCTCTGGTTCTTCTTCTTCGTGAAAAATAGGAGGCAAGAGTTCTCCCTCCTTTAATATTAGGATGCGTGAGAGTCTCCATCACAGAACCTAACAGGTTCGTGGTTCTGTCGTCTCAAGTGAAAAACAAGGGTTCAAGTACACCAGTTGTTTTACCCATGGGCTAATCCTCACAAATTCATAATGAGGGTTCAAAAAACCTATCGCGTGCTTGTGGGAAATTCACATAGGGGGTGAGAGTTATCTCGAGATCCAAGGGGTTCACGGTTCTTCTCTTCGCAGAAGGTATGTGTGGATTCTTTCACGAACCAAGGGGTTTACTCTTCTCCTCCACACAAGGGATGCGAGGGACACCTTCATGAAAGAGATGTACAAAAAATTCTTCTTCGCGTAGAAATGGTGTACGCAGGCTTCACCTTCGCAAACCAGAAAGTGCTTCGTGGTTATTTCTTCGTGAACCAGATGGATTCTCCATGGTAACTTTTTTTCTTAAGAGAAAAGAGAGCTCTCTTTAATGTTAACAACAACTCCATGTTTTGGCTCAGGGGTCCTCCTTTTATAGGCAGAGGATGCATGTTCAAATCTATGTGACATTCCGTGGTATTCAAATCATTGAATACCTGTGATCATTAGTTTGAGTATTTCAAAAACGAATATGAGATACACCTCATATCTCACTTTATTTTTTTTGAACCCAAATTCCTCATTTCCCATGGAAATCCTCACATTCATGCATTTTCAAATGCATGATAATATTCTCTTTGTACATCGAATGACATGGACTTAGAAACTTTGTTTTCTCTCGTACTCCTTAGAATTTTTTTATTTTGATGCATGCCTGCAACTTTTAATGCATACATGTGTTTATTTAGTCCAAACAATCCAGATGAGCTTGGAATGAGATCAAATAGTGACTGGAGTGATGTGATCGGTGTTCTGGATCATCACTAGTTCATGAGAGAAGCTCACATGTCCGGAGGTTGAAGACAACCTTGGTGCCTCTTATCAGCCATTGGATCTATCACGAATGGATAATGGACAACCAGGATTAGAAGCATGGCTGTAGGATGAGATGAGTGGCCGTGATGATACATTGATCAGATGGACAGCTCATATGGCTTCTGTGTTTTTAAAAAATCATCCCACATAAAAACAGAGACACAGGAGAAGCTCATTTATAATACAATCCACTCCAACCACAACTTAGAATTATCCTCCTCCCTCCACGGTACCGCACCATACCATGGTCACCCTGCGGGTGCACTCTTAGTGCCCACTCTGCTCCTCGGGCGCACACCTAGCACCAATACTACATGGTTTCATCACCATGCGGCACCTACGAGCTTATACATGGCCCGCACACACCTGCCTCATGGGAGGTTGGGCTTGAGGGATTACCTTGAGCACAGTTGATGCTCGGGTCCCACAAGTGATTGAGGTGAGGTCCTTGGCCGACCCCCATGGTTGGCTCCTTATTTTTAAGTAAGGCCAAATATATTCTTGGTTAAAAACCAAGTGTCCAATCAGGAATAATGTATGGATGCATGACCACCTTTTTTATTAAAACCTCAGACATGGTCAATACACATAGTAGCATCCACACTAAGCCCTTCCTCACTTATTCATTATCTTCAAACATCATCCTTATTTTCATTTTGGAATAAAAAATCTAAGATCTCCAATGTTCATTTATTCAAATCTTGGATGATGCATAGATCATATATTCATTCCTCATGCATTAAAACATAATGCATGGTCTTCAAAACTTCATCCACTTAGTGACTATTAAAGGATTTACTTTACTCCTTTCCTCATGTAATTGATCATTGCATGATCGTATTCAAGTGTTGTAACAATGTATCACCTTGATACAAGTCTTATAACTTCAGACCAGTTCTCCAATCATCAGATTTATATCCTCTTGGAGAATTGATCAAGTTTAGTATTCAATGATTTGAATCAACAACAATTCTCCAAGGCTTCACCAACTTCTTCATCAATTCCTTTCATTCAGATATTGACTTCTCATTGACAACAAATGAAACTCTTATGCACTTCAATCCATATTGACAACAAATGAAACTCTTATGCACTTCAATCTCTGAACCATAAAGTGAGTCCCTAATTCCCTATAATTTCTCATCAAGATGTTGTTCTTGAATAATCATCTAGAGAAGATCATATGTCAAATGTATACTTTCCAATAAAAACTAGTCATATTCCTCCCGAACTCCTTATTGAAACTGTGAAAAAATATCCTTCAAGTTCCACCCTTATGATGATTCTTTCAAGGAATAGGTTAAAATTTTCCTTCTAAATTCATCTATAGTGACATTTTCCTTTCCTAGGATATAGGTAATGAGGATATTATAATACCACTGGTACTCCACCCAATGCATCTAGTAGATATTCAAATATTTTTTAGATTAGATATAACTGAGGCTCATGTGGTCAGTATACACCTTAAACCTTGCAATGAGAATCTAATTTTTCCGAATTTTAATGAAATTAATCAATGCTATGAGTTATATATATATCATGGGACAAATATTTCTCCTCTTGTGTCCTATGCTATCGAGAGCTATAGGATACCATGTGGCAACCATGCATAAGAACGCAAACCAAACCAAAACCCGATGCATAAAAAAAGACCTCATAACCCTTTTAGGTCTTAATAAGAGTCAACATCTGTGTAGAAGTCAAAATGCATTTCAAATAAAAAAACTCTTAATTTTTTTTATCCCAAATGGACTTTACTCTCTTCGGAGTGAGAGTGGTCATCAAATAATCCATATTATCAAAATACATTATGAACTGATGCTAATACCCCACTAGAACCAAGAAGTTATGATTCTTGAAATCATTATGTGGTCATTTCTATTTCATAACAGCTTTCAAATTTTAAGGGTTAAATGAGATACTATGTTCTGATACCATGTGTCCCAATGGAATTCAATTCCCAAATCCAGAAATCGCAATTTGATAGCTTGGTTTAAATTTGGGTATTTGTGAATATTTCAAAAATTGATCTCAAATGAGGTGAATGATACTCCTCAAACTAAGAGTATACTTGGAAGTCATCTATGACAACCACCAAACATGTCATCGTACTCAGGAAAAATATTTTCCATAAAATCAAAAAATACTGGAGGACCACTAGTTAGAGAAAATGGCATGAAAAGATACTTGTAATGGATAACCATCTCTTGTAAGTGGACTTCTAAATGTCATATTCTATTATTATCAACTTGTGATAACTATATTGAAGATCAATCTTTGAGAAATACATCACAAATTTCGACTAGTGATAACCAGAATGAAGATCAATATTCAAGAACCACTTCTCTACTTTGAACTGGTCAAATAAAATATTAATCCATGGAAATGGATACTTTTTCATTACCATAACGTGGTTGATTTTCCAATACTCAACCCATAAGATAAGAGTTCTATCACCCTTCTTTTAAAAATGACAGGTGAAACATGTGATCGTATGAATCATTTTCCAAAATATCATATAACAAAGTCTATAACACTTTGAATTCAGACCGCCCTATATGGTAAAAATTTATTGATACTATATGAGTACTAGGAACTAAATCAATATAAAAATATACCGCTCTTATTAGTGAAAGACCATAGAAATAAGAAGGAATAATGTCAGGAAACTCAACAAAAATTGGAGGGAGATCATCTCTCAAAGAATACCCTATAATATCAAAATAAAAAATTGATATCAAATTCCATAACTCTAGATAAGAGGGTCCAGATCCACTTGACATCAGGTGTCATTCTTTTAAAATATATAACACACCCCATCGAGTATAGTAAAAGAGACCCATCCAATAAAGATGGTAATTATTACCTTTTTAAAAATTATCCAATCAATTATAGAATTGAAATAAAGTGGATTTATTAAAAGAACTGGGAAATCCTAGGTAATCTCGGTCTCTGATATGGAGAATACATAAGAAGTTAAAAAATACCTTAATACCTCTTTTCTCTAAAGGTAATAGTAATATCCATTATATAAGAAAAAACATATATTGATTATTTATCATGTCCACAAAATGAGATAATATAAACGAGTGGGATGAACCAATATCAAATAAACAAGTTTATAATGATAAAGATATAGCGATGGTTCCTATCATGATCACTAGACCCATATATGCATCCTTTACATACTCTTCCATTACATCGATTAACCTCAGTATGGATTCATAGGGATAGAAACACTTTTTAAAGCATATGATTTCACCATAGTAATTTTAGGTTATCATGAATCGGTACCAGTACAAGGAGTATAAAAGATATAAAAATATTTCATAAAGTGACAAGGGCATTCTCATTAAATATAGATTGTAGTTTTCTCATTGCGAACCAATTTCAATTTCTTAGGCCTTACACACTGGAAGAATGTTTTATGGCCACTTTCAGGATCTACAAGAGGTCTAGAGGAATCCTAATGTCTTGAACCACTATGATACTCATCATGATTCATCTTTTCTTTAATAGAACTCTTAAAATTGACACTGAGAGAAAAAATTAAATCTCATCAACTCTGATATACTAGCGAGGTCATGCTTGGACATAAATTCCCTATCCATCATGTTATTATATTAAGATAGCTTCAATAATAATACTTGTGAATATATATTAGGATTGGGACCCATCTCGAATAATCAGGTCTTCATCTTTTCATTTTGTATAATCTTGGTCAAAATGTCACATGATTGGCCAAACGGTTCACATACTCTCTAACGGTCCTTTCATCCTCATGTAGTTTGAATAAATATTTATCTTTTTCAAGAACCATATATTTTAGATAAAACTGATTAGTGAAAGGTACTGTAGATTCCTTCTTCTCTAAACCATCATGCTTCTTCACTATTACCACCAAATTCGACCATATCCTTAACGGTCCTTAAATCTTGAAGGTGGAACATTTCCCCTCAATTGAATCAATAATTTCATGAAATTAAAAATAATCTCCATATTTTTCAACCAATACTAAACCTCTTAAGGATACTTAATGTCTTGGAATGGTTTTGGATTCTAGTGAAGAAGATCTTGAGCATGACTCTGAGATTCATCCCTCTAAGTTTCCGCATCTTGATCCGAAACTAGAATGGCTACAAATTCTCATCCTAGATCATGGATGACACACACAATAATATTAAAATAATTTTATTACACTATAGGATCAAATATATGTGGTTCACTAGAAGCTTCCTCCAGGAGCCTCCTCAAAAATCATCTTGGAGGCCTGATGCTATATAACATCAATTGAAAACACTAAAGAGATTCAGAATATTTCTATAATAAAAAACTCAAATAATAGAAATAGATATACCAATCCCATTAGAAAATATATATATTTTTTGATTTCAACCTATAAAATTCAAAAGAAGGGAAACTACTATAATAAGATCAAATTATTCCTCAATTTGTTTTTTCAAAAACACCCATGGTGAAATAAGGATCATTAATATGATATATGGATAATAATATTCTCCTAAATACCTCATATTTCCCAAAAATACATCCTGAAACATATATTCACATCAAGGAAAGATTATTAACAAGCACTTATAATACCACTTTTCCATGAACTAGACCAAATACCCTAGTACACTGATACCCGAGAAAGCTCTATTAGAACATGAAGAGTGTTACTGATCTCTAGGGGTTTATGACTTGAACCTAGAATCATACACACTAAAAGTGTTAATGAATTTTCCACTAAATTGTGAATTATACAATTTTACATGTTACTAGGATCAATACACCAAAGGGAAAAAGTAACATAGACCAAATATGAATAAAAAAACTCAAAGTAGAACACCATCAAAGTACTCAATATATTACAAGATAAAACTAAATAATCCCATATAACAAGGGGATCAAATATTCACCTGTTACATCAATCAATCCTTTACTAAATTACCATGAATATCCACCACCACTATGTTCCACTTTTCCATTGCTTGGACCTGGCATAATAAAGCTTGAAAATGACCAAAGGAAAAGTTAGGGTGTGCGATGTAAATTTAATTATAGTGTCACCAAGTATACCATAATAGGTTCCAAAAATAATAAACCAAATCCTTTGTTCAATTTAAATAAAACAGGGCATGGTGAAATATATAATTTGAATATTAAAAAAACATGATTTTTATTCAATAGATGGAAAAAATTTAAATCCCCATTGAAAGAACATTTCATGTAAATGAATTTATAAAAACCATTTCACACGAGTAAGATATGAAAATATTAAATGGAATATATAATCAGAACATACACAACAAGGACCATGGTTATCTACCCCAATGTAAACTAGTTTCTGGCTATAATATCCTCACACTTCTCAAATAAGTGATAAATTGTAAACATGTGGGTACAAATCCCTTATTCTTGGGCTGAATATGTCTCATCAATATCCCATCAGGAATAATCATGAAAAATGGTTTTCTTAGAGTTTTTATCATCAATCAAGTTCTAGGGGATCAAGACCCCTGCATGCTTGTCCAAAAAATAATCACTAATTAACCATGGTCACCTGTTATCAATCAATTAATAAATAATGGTAAAAACATATCATTTTAAATCAATCATAATTTTTAATTCAGTTGACCAATTTTCTGTTTCAATATTCCAACATAATTTCAAAACAAAAATATGGCTCTTTTACCATTTTATTACTTTTAATAAAATTCTTATCATATACTTTTATCATTTTAATTTAATCTATTTTTCTCAAAATATTTCATCAATTCCATAATTTTTTAAATTCAGCCACAATTCCAATTACATTGGAATATGGGGTTTTTCTCAAAATCTAAGTCATTTAGAATTTAATAATAAAATAATTCTAAATTAGTGTTTAATAAATTAAATTGAAATATATTTCAACTAAATAAAGTAATTCAATGTTTCAATTACATGGGAAATCTCATACGGAACAACATAACTTTTGATCAAAGAAACAAACAATCAACAACCAAAATGAGAGTGCCAATGATAATCGAAGGAAAAAAGATCAATGAATTCGATAAAAAATAAATATCTAACAATAAAATTATTATATAGATAAAAAATATTTTACATCTTTCAAAAACCTGAAAATATAACACACTATAAGGAGGACAACAAGATAAACCAGAAGAAACTACATGAGAGGTAATCCTCTAACCCTGATGAGATCGATCAAGATTAAAACCACTTTGATTTTCCAAGGAAATGGTTTAGTGGATTCAAACCTACTTCTTAACATGCTTCACAACCCCATAAAACATATTACGGATGAGTGGAGTTATTATATACCTAAAACTTGGGGTTTGATATTTTTATAATTAATTTCATAGATTTAAAATCCCACCCACATAGATAGATGGATGGGGGAAACTATGTTCCCACCATTAACAACTAATTATTGGGGGTTTACAGTATCCCCTTTGTGGGAATACCGTTTAGGAAATTGTGTGATAACTGTGTGTTCTGAACTATCTAGTGGTGCACAATTTTCACTGGGGTTTGTGTGGTTTTTCAAATCATGTTCCAACCATGAACATCCCAAAAGCCTCCAAAACGATCCAAATTTAACCTCAAACTCCATAAATAAAGGCCTAATCAAAAGAATTTGAAACTAGTGGAAATTAGTACTTCAAAATAGGTAATAGAATGTTACATTTATAGATTTAAACTTATGTCCATAAAATGAAAAGTTAATTCATCCTCAAATAACATTTTCACATGTTATACTCAAGGGTTTAATATACAAAAATCATATATAAAAACTCAATAAATGACCCTTAATGTACTTCCATTACATAAAAAAAGGGTATTAAATATTTTAAACATATGATCATCCTTAAATATACCATAACATAATAACTTTTCAATTTATATATTTGGACACCTTAATAATTCAATTTTTTTATAATACAATAAAAATCAATTTCCATCATATTATTTACATATTCATTCAAGGAAAAAAAATGAATCATGTACTATAATTCAATAATATCAAATCATAATCCAGGATATAATACATACCTTTTATATGGTATTTTTAGGTTCCTCATCTTCAACTATAATGGAATTAGTCATTACAAAGCATTTATCTCTATGGTCTTACAAATCCCATTCTTCATCACTACTCATTGGAAAAAGAACTTCAGTACTCCAAGTATCCCCAAATTGTAAACATTCAATTTATACATTGAGAATAAATTTATTCTCTTTAATGGTTTTATCTCAGCATATTCTTTTTCCTTTGTAGATTAAGTATTTATAACCTCCTCTACCACAATTAATACATCTTACCATTTTTAAAGACATTTTAATGGGTAATTATTCCTACATTATTTAAATATATTTTGTTGAGTATATTTAGATTTATAATATCTATTAGCTAAACAACCACAAAGTGTTATTTTTACCTTTTTTAACCACTATTAAACTAACTAATGTTAATGTTGTAAATCATGAATCATGATTGCAAGATAAGAATAATAACAAGAGTTTTCTCTAAAACTCCCATTCTCTTTGATTTCACATTTAGACAACCATTTTATTTTCCATCACATCTAATGTTCTTTTTTCCATTAGATCCATCCATTTATTAAAACCATAATTTTAATGTGAGTATATAATATGAACCCAAATAAACAATATTATGTGGGGGATATATACTAATATATCCATAACCATGACATCATCAATTCAGTTCTTTCAATTTATCAAATATAATTTAAATTCTCCCTAACATAATTATGTTTTTGGTGATATAGGACTTTAAAATTAACCAAAAATAAAGTTATAACTTCTAAAGTTATCTAAATCTTTCCTCTCATACAAATTATGTAACACCTCAGTCTCTTATGATGTTTTCTTATTAGAATAAAATTAATTTTGATCCTAGATAGTGTTCTAAGAAATGAAAAGTAAATGTAAGATGAAATATTGAGTTTAGTTTTTACTACAAAAAACATTATGCTTATATTGTTCTACAATGAACCTAAAATTTATCTTCTATTACACGCAATAACGACTTTCTTAGATTGCTTGTGTTACATGCAAGACCGAGTATTACCAGATAAATTTATTATTATTATTTAAAATGAAAATTTCCTCATAGAGATTAAAATTTCTAATTATATATACAAATTAATAATTTATTAAAATATATGGTTTTAAAAAATATAAAATTTATTAATTGGTTATCAAATAATTAGAAATAAAAATAAAACCCCATTGAATGTAAATGAAATGTTTTTATAAACACTATTTTATGCACCCAAAGGGGTTTTGTCATAATAAATTAAATTAATATTTATTATATAATGATAATATTGGAATATATATTTTAAATATCCAATCAATTATTTTTTACATTCATCCATTATGTTATATTTTCATAATATAAGAACAAATCTCATTTTATGTATAAGAGCTATATTTTTCTAAAGGTTGTTTTATAAACTTTTAATGGCGCAGCTATTTTAAAAATAAATTTTGGAAATTTTATGAATCATAGATTAAAAATAAAATCATTTTTTAATTATTAATTTCAATATTATATTAGTGTGAAGATTTGAAATTTTTAAGTTTAATTGTTTAATGCATATTGAAAACACTGAATTTTATTTTTAAAATAGATTTTTTGTTAATTTATTTTTTCTGATAAGGTATATTTATAATTGATTTTATAAGATTTATTACATATAATTTTAGTATATTAATATAATTTAGGTAATTGGAATCTTTTCTATTTTGAATATATATATTAAAACATATTAATATCTTAAACATTTTCACTTTAAAACTAGGTTTCTCGTCACTTCTATGCGATTAATTTTAAACTAATTTCTACCAATTATGTAATTTTAATTTGGAAAAAAGGAATCCATATTTGGAATTAGAATAATTTATAATATCTATTAAGGTAAACATATTTTTTTATTAAAAATATTAGTGAATGAAAATAAAATAATTACAATGATTAAGAGAAAAACTAGCTTAACAAGGGACTAAACCATGGCATCAATGCCCCAAATGACCTAACCACATGTTCAAAACCCCTTGTATGTAGAAATTTAGACAATATATTATCATGGATCTAATTGGGTTCATTATTGGGGCACAATATGTAAGGTAGACCTCACAATAGTGTTTACCTAATTATATTTACAATAATTCTACTCCTCCTCCACTATAAAAAGGCACTCACCCCCTCACTTATTCACACCTTTAATGAAATTTTGATATTAAAAAACCATTATTAATAAACTCCTAAAATACATAACCCAATAATATAAGCCTAAATTTGGTAATAAATTAAACCAAGCAAGTCTTTTGGTATAAATCAAAGAGGAGTAACCATAATAAGAGGTAACATTCTTCAACGAGGACTTTTGTTTTATTTCTTATCCACCCCTAAAATTATTTTTATATCTTGATTATATAATTACATAAGTATCCTAAATATACTTATATTATTTTTATCTTAATGGTATGACCTAATACTTCACATTTCCTTAAAATGGTACACACAATCACAAATCCTGTGTACGGTGGACTATCGCATTGTGGACTGATATCGTTTGTTCCTCCATTACCACCTTTAAATGTTAGAAATAATGATGGATTAATATTTTATATATTATATTGATGATATTTATAATTTAATTATTCTTATTTAATTATTATACAACACATATATTAATGATTTTCATTTTGTGAGAATACAATTGCATCTTCTCTGGATGTGTGGATTACCGCCTCCTCAAGCCATGTTATTCATTTCCGGATAACATGGAATATATTGATGATGATTTTAAGAAAAATATGTGAAATAAATGAAATAAATGAAATAAATATGATATTTTAATTTTAATATACACATATGTATCATTTACCAATCATTCGTTTAATATGATAATAAAATGGAAATAATGTTCATGTGTACGTACAACCTACCGTCTCTATGAACAGCGCATTTCATTTCCAATATACATACATTATGGATTAATAAAAAATACATATATACTGATTATATATGATATAAATGATACCATTAATATATTAATGACACAATTACCTTTTTGTTAAAATAATATATCATTTTCTTTACAATAAGTTCACATAATGAAAAAGTGATAATGTCGTTCCCGGACCTGTGGAATACCACCTCCATGAAGCCATGTGATTAATTTTTTATCAAAATAATTTTATATGAAAATATATATTTTTAAGTAATATTTTATTTTTTATATATTTATCATTATAGAGAAATAATTTTTTCTTTCCCTCTCCTCATAATGATTATTGAAAAATTGAAACATTACTCATGGGTACGTATGTCCTACCATCTCCAGTATCATAAAGATAATTTATTTTTCATAAGTATTTACCTTGATTGGATTTAAAGGTATAATTTATGTTTAAATACAAAAAATTCATGATCATTATTCTATTTATTTTATATAAATTCCCCTTTGACCATCGTCTACCCATAAAAGCTATTTTTGATATATAAACGAAATTTGGTCAAAACATTGAACATAAACATAATTGGATTTGAAGTTGTCTATAAATTGATAATAGGTGAAATAAAAGTAATAATACAATTTAATAGGGTTATAAAACAAGTAAATAATTACAATACATTAATTATTAATGAATATCGAGACACACATGACAATTCAGACTCAAGGTAAGGGAATTTATCTGAATTTACATTCCATTGAGACTTATTTGTTACTAGGAACCAATTAACTTTAATGTGGTGTATAAAATTACCCATTTAAATTTAATATCATTATTAACCCACAATTAATGGTATTTTATGTTTTATTTTGTATTATCTAATCCAAGGGGTTTTATTTGAAATTTACCAATCTGTAATATTTATTGGGAAATCTCACATTCATTTGTGTTTTTTAACATTCACTTGAAATAGTCACACTATTATATACATTTTTCATTGGAAATTTAATTTATATTAAATATAAATATTATTGTGTAATGGATATTATTTTTTTATAAACCATATACCTTTTTTACATAGGTTTTTTACTTTTAAATTTATTTGATAAATTGGGGAAAATTGGATAAATTTGTATCTTTAACTAAATATGGATAATTCATAAGGCATGTTGTTTATGCATTAAATAATTTATCCAATATATGAGAATTATTTATACATGAATGATATAGGTTGGGTATCATTTAATACATTCCCCTCGATGCATTGATAGTCTTAGCAGATGAATTAGTTGGCCAAATAAGAGTGCTTAAACCGTCTTCATAACAGATCATGGAGTAAAGGTTCTGTATACACGAGAAACATGGTTTCTAAGATTTATGTTTTTTCATTAATTCATTAGTTTATTATTATTATCTATAATATTTTTACTATGAAAAAATCTATAGATTTATTTCATTTTTGGTCAATTGATTAAATGACTTGTGTTTTCAGGTATCGACCACCCATTACTGTTTATTCATAATTCATTAGCATAAATTATTTTGAGTTAAATTATTTACCTTTACATGTTTATTATTTATATTAAATCATTAATTCTTCTATTTTTCACTTAACCTAACTAAGCATATTAACTCACCGTTATATATTTTTTATTTTCCCTATGTTTTGAAGATGAATACTTGGAATGAATTTTATGGTGGTTCAACATTTTATTTTAATGTTATTTTGATTTTACCTATTCCTAATGTAAAATGGGTTTCATTTATATAATATGGTATTTCAAAACTATTAAACTAATTTTTACATTTGGATTTTAATTCCTTATTACCATAAAAATGTAATGAAGTAAGGCATCCACTCCGGGGTTTTTGGGGTTAGGGCCTTAGTGTTCGTATCAAAGGATGTTTAGTAGAAACCATAGAAACTATAATTTCGAAAACATATATTAGATGATATCACCCTATTATATAATTTTAGGATATGTATAAATAAAATATTAAATAAATCATTTTTATGATTTTGAAATCTTCTACACGTAAATTTTCCATTTTACGTGTAGTTTTTAACCAGTTTTAAGATTAAATATTTTTTTACATATTTTCATAATCTAATATAGTGTATTAAATTGTTTAAAAATGGAAACTTTAAGTAAAAAGGGTATCAATACTCATGGATGATGTTGCTATCTCCATTCTGAGAAAACAAATATAGCTGTTATTCTAATTGATAAATTTATAGATATATTATGGAATCTTAATCCGTTTATGAAAAATAACCTTCCTAGATGAAAAAACCTATTCTTCAACGATATTCTATGATGCTAGATTGATTTTTTGTGATAGGTCCCCCAATATTTTAGTGGAAAATCTAATCTAATTGTAGCTAATAAATGGATTAAGTATTTTTAAAAGATATTTAATGAATTATGATGTGTTGAAAAGGAAAAGTTTAAACTTTCATTGTATTTTCTCACTAGATATGTTGATCAATGGTGGTCACTAATCTAGAACCCTAGATATTGGAGGAAATTAAATTCATGGAATTGAAAGATTTTAAGGATACCTTATTTGAAAAATATTTTCTTCATGAGAAAAAAACTAAGATGAAGATAATTTTCCTTTGTTTAAGGAAAAAGGAGGAATGAATTATTACAGAGTATGAATCTTCCTTTATAAGGATAAAAAGACATGTTTTGGATTTCATATAGAACATATAATGTAATATTGGCCATTTATTTGAAGGTATTAAGACAAGTATCCAATGTGAACTAGTCTCTCAAACTATTTCTTTAAATGATGAAATAGTTTTATATTCAATCAAGATATGGAAATAACTCTCCATGTTCTATTGATGTGATGGGAATAAAGAGGAAAAGAGAGTTGGAGAGAAAAATATAGATAAAAGGATGAAATGATAATGGATTTCCCCCCTGTGATAACTATGGACGGAAACATTCTGGTACTTGGTTGGAGGAAATTGGAGTTTGTTAAAACTGTTGATATATGGCCCACCATGCTAATGTATTTAATGGGTAGAATAAAAATATATAATTTTGTGTTAAAACTGTAATGATATGTTCACTATAAAAATTAATTCCCCAAGAGTCAATGGAATATTCTTTCTTAAAATATAATGGAATAAATCCAATATTATGTTATTGATACAACATTAGTGGAATGATTAATGTTATTGTTTTTGGATTCAGGAACTTAGTCAATTGAGTATTTTATCAATGATGTACTAGTTATAAAAATTATGAAATAAGTAATGATTTTTCTTCTTTACAATTTCATTAAGGATTTGAGAGTCTATGTTGTAAGGTACCAATGGACAAGAAAAAAAATTTAGTGGATAGTTTAACTTCTTGTAAAACACATGATTGAAAGTGATTAATTTATTTCTAATGTTGAGATAATAATATTTGGATAAAGAGATGATTGATTTGGATAAATTAAATTAGATACTACAAAATACCTTGTAACTAATTCAAATTTTTGGATAATAATATTTATAAGGTCTATAAGGTTAAAGATTTATAAAATTATATATGTTGAACATTAGATGAGGTTTTAGAGGTTAATGTTTTATAACACCATATGATTGATTCAATGCTAAAAAATGAATTATAAATAGTTTAAGGGAAAAACAAATGATAAGATTTCATTTATAGTAATTTATATTTATCTATATTCGCATAGAATGAAATAATTCATAAACTCTAGGAAAATGGTCTTAAAATAGAAATTTTGTCCCTTTATCATCATTTTTTATGATATAAATATCCTTTTTATAGCTCTGTTCTAGGAATTTGTTGTCCACAACATTTTGATGAACATGTTCCCTATCACTCTCCATCATAACATCATATTAACATTTCTCATCAATCTCCATATTTTAACAAATGTTATCCTATTTATAATTCTAGTTTTGCAGTGACCTTTTCATTTATCATTCTCTATTAATAATAAGATGTGTTATTAACCCTATTTATGACGAGAGATTTTCAACAATAATTTTTTTAAATATTAAAACCTCGATTACCAATACCAACATTCAATTTAGAAGAGGAAATTTATTTAAGGTTTGAAAAATATAAAACCACAATACATTATAACATTTTCCCTTTAGAGTAAATTTAACTTTGTCCCTAGATTTCTTTATATGAAATTAAATGTGAAGATTACACAAAAAAATCGATTTTAGTGTTTTCTAAATCTAACATTATGCTTAGATTTACAAACATTAAATCCCAAATTTATCTTATGTTATGAGCAATAATGACTTTATTTGATGGCTTGTGTTACACGCATGACCGAGTATTACTGGATAATATTAAAAATATTATTTAATATTAAAATTATTTTATAGGCCTTAATTTAATTGATATAAATAGTATTGACTAACTTATGAAAATATATTTTTTATACCAATAAAAAATTACTTCACTGGCTATCAATTAATTAGAAATGAAAATAAAAACCAAATTAAGTGTAACCGAAATATTTTTTGGGAAACTTTTTTTATTCTCCTAATGGAATTTTGAAATAATAAATTAAATTAATTATTTTCAGTGAATGATATTAAGGAAATATATATATTATATATTAAATCGTTTATTTTTTACATTCATCCAATAAGATTGATATGAATAAGATAATAACAAATATATGTTTATACATAAAAGAAATATTTTTATAAAGGTAGTTTTGTATCCTTTTAATATCACACCAATATTAAAAATTAATATTGTCACATTTATAAATTTTATATGAAAAAATAAACCTAATTTTTTAAATAAAATTTTCAAAATTTTTTTGGGATGAACTTTTGATATTTTCTCTAATGTTTCGCTTTTTGATGGATAGAGAAAAATATTAAATTTTAATTGAAAACAAAATTTTTGTCTACATTATTTTGTGTGTAAAATTATACTTTTAATTTGTTTTAAATTATTATTAGATAAAATTTAAATATATTAATAAAATTTAGGTTATTGGAATCATTTTTTTCAATTTACATTCAATAACCTAGAAATATTATGAACATTTTTCACTTTAAGAACCTGCTTTCTCATCACATTTATGAGATTAATGTTAAATTAATTTCATACACATATGTCATTTTAATTTGAAAAAATACACCACATAATTGGAATAAGAATAATTAATAATTTTTAGTAAGTTAAACTAATTTATTTTACCAACTTTACTAGTGAATGAAATTAGAATTAGTTACTATGATTAATAAAAAACTATCTTAACAAGGGACTAAACCATAAACAGAAGGGATCAAATGAGTTATAAAAAATTCCAAAACCGATTTTATGTCCATATATATACCATATACTATATTGGTTGGAATTTGGTTCACTATTGGTGGGATATGATGTAATTGATACCTCCCAATGGTATTTACCTTTTTATATTCAGAAGAAAAACACTCCCCCTCCACTATAAAAAGGCACTCACCCCCTAACTTTATCACACCTCTCAAGAAATTTGGCTTTTAAAACCCATGTATAAATAAATAAAAACATCCCTAACCTCATCCAATATTCTTTACATTTGGTATAATGAATACCAAGAAAGTCTTTTCGTATAAACTAATATGAGTTGCCTGAAAAAATAGTAACGTTCTTCAATGATTACTTTTATTTTATTTCTTTATACACACCTTCAATTCATCTTATATATTTATTATATGATAACATCCGAATAATAAATATACTTATAAATTTTTATATTTTGTGTATTCCATACAGTTATGTACACTTCAATCAAATGGGATACACAATCCCCGTTCAACTATACAGAGGACTATTATTGCGTGAATGGATGTCCTTCGTTATTCAATTACCACATATCATGGTTTGAAATAATTATTGATTTATAGTTTATATATAATATAGATAAAATTTATAATTTCATAATTATTGTATAATTATTATATAACACATACCTTTGAGTTCTCTATTTTGAAAGAAAATGGCAACATCATTTGTGGACTTGTGGACTGCTACCTCCTCAAAGTGATGTGATTCATTCATGCTAAATATGAAATATATTAATTATAGTTACAATAAAAATATGATAAATATATGGAATATAAAATATACAGTAATTATAATATAAACATATAAATCATTTACCTTTTATTCTATTAATATTACAATAAAATGGAAACATCATTCACACATACATACAACTAACCATCTCCACGAATGGTGTATTTCATTTCCTATTTCCAAAAAATATGGATTTTTAAGAATACATATATAATGAATATATATTATATACATTAATCGATTATAAAATAAATTACATAATTACCATTATGGTAATATAATATATCATTTTATTTACTACCCTATAACACACTAAAAAAGTGGTAACATCGTTCGTGGACGTGTGGAGTGCCGCCTCCTCGAAGCAATGATACTAAATTGGGATTACAAAAATTATATATAAAATTATATTTTATAAAATAATATGTTATTTAAGATATAATTATAATTATTTAAATATAAAATTTTCTTTTCTTCTTTTTGCAATTAATATTAAAAAATGGAAATGTTACTCATGCAAATATATGACCTATTATCTCTATGATCATAACGTTAGTTCATTTTTCATAACCATATTCTATAATTGGTTTTAATGGTATAATTTATTTATAAATTTTATAATTAAATCCTGATTATTATTGTGAGTATGTTTAAATAATTACCCCTCTGTCCATAGTCATCCTTTTATAGTCGTTATCGACAAATAAATCCAGAAATGGTCAAAACATCTGAATTAAACATAATTGGATAAGTCATTGTGTATAGGTTTATAATTTGTGAAATAAAATTAATAATAAACTTGAAAAATATTATCAAACAAATATATAAATTACATTTGTTTATTTTTTAGGATCATAGGGACACATGTGAAAAGTTGTACTCAAGGTAAGAGATTTGGTCTCAATTTACATTCTATTGAGACTTATCTGTTATTATGCAAAAATTCACATTAATATGGATTATGTAATAATAGTTTTAATTTAATATCACAATTGACTCATACTTTATTATGTTTTAAGTTTCAATTTAGATTATCTCATCCATGGCTTTTGGTTTGAAAATTACCATGTGGTGAAATTTATTTCGAAATATATCTTTATTTGTGATTGTGAACGTTCTCTTGAATCAATCAATTCATTATTTCAATTTTTCATTAGAAATTTATTTTATCTTATATATCCCAATTCACGTGTAATAGATATTATAATTTTGTAAACCATATACCATTTTCGTATGGTTTTTACTTTGAATTTTTTTTGATTAATTGAGTAAATGTCGATAAATCCATATATTTTACTCAATATGTATATTTGATAAGGCATAATTTTTATGAATTAAATTGAATTTTAAATATATGAGGAATTTTTTTGAAATATAGAAAATGAGTTGGGTTCTTCTTAATTTAATCCAATTGAGGCATCAGTAGTCTCATGAGAAGAATTAGTTGGAAAAATCAGAGAATTTTATACTATTTTGAGAACAGAACTTGACAATAAAGGTTCTATATTCCAAGGAACCATGGAATAAAATATATAATCATTAACCTAATTAATTATTAAGTTTTTATTATGTAGAGTATTTTCACAATACTATCATCTTGGAATTAATTTCATTTTAACTCTATTGATTAAATGGAATGTGTTTTTCAGTTATCCAATATGCCCTATTTTTTATTCCTTATTTAGTTATTTAAATGGCATGTGTGTTCAATTATTTTCCTTTCAAAATTTATTATTCATAATTATTCACGATATATTCTACTGTATACTTACCATAAATAAGCATTTGATCTCACCCATATTTTGTTTCTTTTCCCCATGGTATGAAGATGAATATTGGAATGGTTTTCTTGGATGTTGAGCAATTTATTTTGTTATGTATTATTTTTGTATTTTTTAAAAATGTAAAATCAGTTTCATGAATATGATATATTCTAAAAAATCTGCTAAAATGATCAGTCTATGAGGATTTTAATTCCTTTTAATAATGTAATTATAATAAAGTATGAAATGGGATCAAGGTCTCTTGGGTCATGTGTCAAAATCTATAAGGTCCTGGCCTTACACAATAAATAAACCTTAGGTTTTAGTTAATAATTCAATTTCCTACATTCTTTAATATCTTTATATTTTATTTTTTAGTGAATTTCTTCATAACTTATACATAATAAACCCTTAGATCACAAGTGGAAGATTCAACTAAATATAAAATTTCCCACAATATAATTAATATAAAATGTAACCCATTTTCATTTCTTGAAAAATCTTTAATCCAAATTAGTCATTTTCCTTCCCATCCTTAAACCCTATGATTTTTTTAAAATGTTAGAGGATCACAAAAAGATAATTAAGGGACATTGAATGAATAAATATGTTAGTCTATTGATAGTCCTGAAAACTCATAAAAGTTTTACCATTATATCTATATTCATTAAGTGAATGAATTAAATAATTTCCACATGAAAAACACACACACATTTTTCCCAAATAAAACCTTCAGAACCCATAGAATGAAAATAAAAACCCTTTATACAAACAAAGAAAAATTATATTCATAAGCCATGTTATAAATAACTACATCTTAATATAATCTATTAGATAAAATTCCTCAGTAAATCCCTCTTTCATTTCTATTAATATATATATCATTACTCACTACATTGGAAAGCTAAAATGGGTCTCACCCTTTATATAATATATATTGGTCTCAACCATTAATCACAAGCTATAATGGGGATCAACCAATAATATAATCTATATCAGGAGCACCCATATAACATATATAATTCTCATGTACTATATGATTGATAAAACATTTTATGAATGTACCTTTTAATACTAAAACCTTTAAAAACCCTATTAATAACATATGAAAAGAACATTTCCAGATATTGAAATACCCTTTATTTTCAAACCCCATTTTCAATGATAAAATATTTATAAGGAAAGAAAAGTTTGTATTTCATGGAATAAAAAAATCAAATCTTCTATAAGAATCTAAAAAAATCATGTAACATTTATAATGGTGGGAAAATTGGTTTTCACTATATACGTTAAAATATAAAATTCCTTTTTTCATTTTGTAATGAATGAAAATAAATTGTGTTAAAAAATTATTTTTGAAATAATTTGATAGAAAGTAAAAATAGGTATAAATTTTCCATTATGTTTTTTTGTTCCAATATAAATATATTATCTGGATATTTTTAAATGTATAGACATTGAAGAAAAATTGTTGGAAGCGAATCATTTGGTGGTTTTTTAAAAGAAAGTCCCTATCCATGAGTTTGAATCATCATAAATGATCTTTATCATCACGAATAATAAAATTAAGTTAATTATATAATTTATTAAGAACTATTTTCATGTTTATTATTTCTTTTTCCATGTTATAATATATTACTTAATCAATTAAATTCGCATCAATTGTTTTAACGATATTTAGCTCATTTTTACAAAATGACTTCTGTTGGTTTACTATGGTCTAAGAGATAATTATTAGAACATATATATAACAATAATAATTAAATAATTATAATTTATATATTTAATTTATAATCTTAAAACCAACCGTGAAATATAGTTATGAAAAATGAACTACATTAAAATCAAAGAGATGGTAAGCCATTTTTATGCACAGGTAAACTTACCATCTTTCAATAATCATAATGGAAAGAAGTTAAGTACTATTTTATCTATATTTATTGGTAATTATGTCATAAATACCAATTAATTTCTTTAAATATAATTATATATATCATCTATGTGATGTTTTTATAAAAAATTAATCAAATCACTTCATGGAGGTGGTAGTCCACACATACACATAAAAACCATTATCAATTTTCAGTACAGGGAAATATATGAAAGTAAAAGTTATAAAAATTTTAAAAACTATAAATATTTTCTTAATATCATTTATATAAATTAAATCCATCATTATAACTAACTATAAGATGAGTTTATGGAAAACATTCATCTGTCTGTGAGGCTGCAGTCATCTATACAAACGAATGATGGTTTCGTTTCTCCTTTGATAGGAGAGAATATGCATATAGGACAATAAATTTACATAATTTTTTTTATTAAGTATGATAAAATATTTAGTTATTTAATTATGTTATAATAACATTTCAATAGGTTATTAATATAAATAAAATTAAAATGTTTGGTTAAATCAACACCTCTTCTTCGAACAACCCCTTCTGTTTTACACGAAACATTATCCATGGTTTATTTTATGATCAAATAAACACCACTAGGAAAATATGTTGCATTTTATAAATGTAGTTATGTCAATATTTGATGAAAAAATGGGTTTTTAAGTGTTAATAAATGATAAGAATATGTGAAATTTTACAAGATAGGGGAGGGGTACTCTTTGAATTTCTTAAAATATTAGTATAATATAAATTATTATTCATTTAAAAAACGTGAAAATGTACATTATTCAAATATTATATTATTTTTATATAAATACTATTTTGAAATTAAAATTGAAAATTTTTAGGTGATTTTTCTCCATTATTTATCAAATTTTAATGCTTTATTACAATTAATGTGATATTAATGAATTTATACTTCATAGGTCCTAAAAGTAACAATATTTGACAAATTGCACCCTAAATGGAACTTGTATGATATTTTAAACCATATATAAATAATTTTTCTAAACATGTGTATTTTTTTATTTTTAAATCACTTAATAAAAAATTATTTATTATAAGATAATATTAATGTCAATTTTGGAACAATTTATTTAATTGTACATTTAAAACTACAAGACGACAATAGAATTAGAATATTTTGAATTAAAAATTTCCAATATATCATTATTTTCTAAAAAATCATGGAATAGAAAAAAATATTAAAATCATATTACTTTTATAATTTTTAAATTTATTTATTTTATTTTTCTATTAACTGAATAAATATTTTTATTGCATTGCGTAGGAATTTATGGAATTTATTTAATCTATAAAAATTATAAATAAATTAATCAGATAAATAAAAGTCAATTATATATCAAATAATTATTTTTAACTAAACATGCCTTCTTTTTATCATTATGTTAAACATTTAAAGATAATAAAACAAAGAGAATGTCATTTTTACCTTTTGTTTACATTAAATACTATAAAGGTCAAAACCATCCCCATATGGTCAATAAAAAGTAATATATTCAACTCTTGGATTATTATGGATGAATTAAACTCATAAAATAATATTAAGACAATTGTTACGATTACTTTATAGTTTTTATCATTTTATTTTTACCATTAATTAACCAATTTTTCTTTACTATGGTAAAACAATTAACAATGATTAATATTTATATTGATTAAAAATTAGGAGGTATATTTACTAAGTTTTGACCCAATGATTCAAAATATGAAAAACCGTTTTACATTTTTTAAAACATTTATCTAGAATAATTTAATTTAAAATTAAAACCACCGAACATTATGAATAAACGTTTTCTAGGAAAAATGATTTTTTAAGTACAAATTTTTTTATACATAATTAAAGTTGAAAATTAATTCCAAAAACTGTAGTTAAATTATGTTAAATAAAAATAATCTAATGAAATTTTATCAAAAAGTAAAAACATATTTTATCTTTATAATTTACTTTAAAGAGAAATAGTTTTCAATAAAAATTAGTATTTTCACTGTTAATTTTATTTAGTGATCATTTACTAAGAATTTATCAATAGATTTATATTGTGGCATATATATATATATATTAAATTATTTTTTGAGATTCATACCCACCATTTTGGTGACTAGTTAATAATTATTAAATTTAAATAATAGTAGTTTTTTAAGCATGGTGTTAAGTGTTCTATACATTGTCGAACATAGATTTCCCTTTAAAAAATATAATGGTGTTAATTTTATCCTATTTGATTTGTTTTTTACCAATTATTTGTTTACTGATTTATATAACATATTTCAAAACATTATTTTGAATTTGGGAACCCTAGGTTTTTATTTGTAATGATAAGTAATTTTTTAATCCAATTAAAATCTATTTTTTAGTCATTACATTTAATGGCCTGATTGGAAGATTCCATTCAAGTTCTTCTTTGTGAAAAAATATTTAAATATTACATAAATTTTTATTTACCAAAAAAAAAACTATTTAAACCAACATATTACATTATTTTCATGTAAAATGTTTTTTACTCTCAAGTTGGGTTTTTTCTAAAAATTCATTTTGAATGTATTTTGTCTTCTAATATTAAATGTAATTGTAAAAAAAAAATTGAATTTCATAAATTGGTTTCAAAATTTTCAAATATAATGATCATTTTTTTAATTCCTCTTTTGTTTTGGTCATATAATTATCTAATGATGGTAAATAATTTGAGTTACCATGGTTAAGGTTGAAATGATATTAATGTGGTTTATCTATGAGATAAGTATTAAAATAAATCCAAAATATTTCAAAATTTGATTAGTTGAGTTCTATTAAACCTTATATAAAATTTTAATATAATTATTGGTTTCTTGGTTTCACTTTATATGATATGATATATATATATATATATTATTTAATAATTTAATTATTTCCAAGTGTGTCCTTTACCAACCTTATACAAGGATACCATATATCCTCTCCTCTAAAAACATCATGAGCCTTATATAAGGTAAAGGAACTACTAGAATAATTTTTTAAATTCCTTTTACATTTTATATAGGTTATTTTATTTCTAAAATACCATCTTTTCAAGGTAGAAGGTGTAATCCAAAAGAGGATTCTCAATAAAGTGGTATAATTATTAACCAAATATTTTCAATTTTCTTTTGTCTTTTAAATATTATAATTATAAGGTATACATTATAAAATAATTAATTTATTATATTAAATATTTTGAATTTTTATTATGATGATGTAACAAACATTATTCACCTACTTTCCATCAAATGGGATATACAGATACCACTAATGGAGACATATAGACTACCATCACCATGACGTGATGTAATTAATTTTCCATCATTAATTTTTAGAAATAGTTAAAATTTTATAAAATTATTAAATAATATTATAGTTATAATGTTAACATTATTTAGATGATGGAAACATTAACTATGAAAAATAAAAGAGATAGCTTTACCAAAACATGCATGAAAAATGAAGCAGTATCACACAAAAAAGTTATTTGAAAATGAATTATCAAAAAATTAATATTGGTTATTCTAAACAAATTAGGTATTTTATGATATATAATACAATGTTTAAATAAAATATTTTTATTAAATATATATTTATTATATTTAATTTTCTAATGAATTCCTATAATGATGATATTTGAGGTAAGGGTTTCTCATCTCAATTTTTTACCTAAGACATATTACATATTCAAAACTTTTTTATTTAATTTGATGTGTATAATAACAACTTAATATGATAAATAAAAAATCCATTTATATTCATGTTATTCAATGTTTCATTTGATTTTATTTATTTAACATAGGTTATTATTCAAAAGTTTCCAAAGCGGTAAGATATTTTTGTTTCAATCCAATCTTTATCGATATTGTTTATTCATGAATTTATATAGAGTAAATTATATAATCCTTATTCTATAAACCCATTTAATTGTTATTTTACTCATGTTATTTGTAGTATTTTAATGTTTTTTTTTCATTTTCTTCACTTTGGTACTCAAAATGCTTCAGAAATTTCATATAAGATTAGATTTCCTTATTTTCCTTCTTTTTTTTCATGAAATCTTTTTCTTTGATGTCTATGTTTTCTAAACTATGTCAAATAATGGTTTTGAATTTTATTGAATGATTATTTAAATTCATTTTTACCCATGTTTTATTTTTTTATAAAATAGTTTAAAATTAACATTATTATCATTATATAAATATGGAACATTTTAATGAAGGTGTGAATAGAATATTTATTTTAAAGATCACAACACATACATAATTTATCTCATGTCACAACACCTCAATGATTTGATGCTTCCTTTACATGTTTCTTTTGGGTTTTTTCAATGAAATTTATTTCCTTAAAAAATTTAAATATTTTTATATTAATTTTTTTTTCCAAAATGAAAAGTATATTTTCATCAAGAGATATTATAATTATCTTTTACAGAAAATATTTATCGATGTTAACATATCTTGATGTTAACTATTATTTTCTAGCGATATGACTTAATGATACCACTTTATTCTACATAAGTATATTTTATGGTTACAATGATGAGATGCTTTCAAAAAAAAATTATTTTCCATGGGTTATACTATGATGGAATGATGAAATTTTAACGAGACTTGTTACCTTTCCATTATTTGTAATATGATAATACAATAATATGATAATATGTTAATTTTTTTATGTTCTTATGAAACTCATTTGTATGGTTTTAATTATATGATAGGTGGGATTGTAATTTTATATCCCTCCAGTGCATTGGGTAATGATTGAAATCTCATCAGATAAATAGAACTGGAATGTTGGTGAACTCAGTTAAATGAAAGACTCATCCCACTGTGATAGTGTGGGTATTAAACCATGTCTAAGGATGTGATGGAAATGGTAGTGAACCGAATGCACTATGATAGTCTTGTTAATCATACATGAAAAAGTTAATGATTTTATATGCTATGTGTATGCCAAAAACTTATTTACTATTTGTATTATGTTTTCTCATGGATTATGATTGATTATTGATGATTCTACACACTTATATATTTTCCCTTTTCTTATGAAAAATCCATATTCCATGATTTATGATTAATGATCATTGACTGATTGGGTATGATTATTATTTGTTATGATAATGTGATTGTAACATTGTACTTATCTTATTCCTTCATATAATCCTAGAATGATATCTCTTATATTTCCCCTTATTGGGAATGTCAGCTAACCCTTTATTATATTTCAACTACCTTGGTTAAGAAAAATATAATTAAGTATTATATGTATAAGAAGTGTACTATGTGGAAAGATCATTATGTAAGTAATTTAATTACATTCAGGAAATAAAAAAATACCTAGTATCAAATGACACTAAACCTTATAGTTCTAGTATAGATCATTATGTGAGATAAATTTTATTCATTAAATAAGATATAATATTAAAGTGAAAAAATTATGTATTGCTATAGTTGGTATTAGAGAAATGTTTAGTCATTTTTTGAGAATAGAATTAGAGATTTTTTTGATAACCCTTGGGATAATCATATGTATAGGGCATCATCCTAATATTTTGATAAGTTATATATTATGTTATTTTTGTACAAATACATTGGTATATTGATCCTACATGTGGACATTGTTTTGGAAAAGCTTCATTTAGGGGTAATAACCCCCAAAAAGTGTTGGTTGATTATATCTCAGCAAACATTATGGTTCATGGTTAATGTTACCTTGTACCTAGTTTATATGGGTAGTGTTCAAAAAATTATTTTTTAAGGAGTTAAATAATTTTTTAAAACTTTTTTTTTGATTTTGGTAACCCTAGGTTGATATTTCTTAATATTAGTAATATTTTATTTAAATTATAATCTTTTTTTGGTATTTTAATTTAATGGTGTAGTTGGATGATTACATATAGGTTTCTCATTCTCTAAAAATATAAAAATCATTAATTTATTTTTTAACTCAAATAATTCATAATAAAAAAATTATTTCATTACTTCAAGGTAAATTTATTTTCACACATGAATTGATAATTTTCCTAAAAATAGTTTTTCATGTGTTTTGTGTTCATATATTAAAAGTAACTTCTTCCAACAGTATAAATGAAAATTGATAAATTCAAATCCAAATTTTGAAATCTAATTTCATTTTTTTGGAAGTGGCCTATTATCTTTGGTCGTATAATTATCATGGCATGATAAAAAAAAGTTTAGTTATCACCATTAAGGTTTAAATGAGTTTACATGGGTTTAAATATGAGATAAAGCTTCAACTGAATGAAAATATTGTCCAAATATGACTAGATGGGTTAAGTTTGACCGTATATCATATTATCTTAGAATTATGGGTTCCTTAGAACTATATTACATGATTATAATATATATAAATATTATTTAATCATTTTTGTATTTCCATGCTTGTGTATTCCCACCATTCTAAATGGATACCAACTATCCTATCTTATACACACTTAATTATACTTATACCATGGCCATTCGTAACCATATTTCCTTCTTATATTCCTTATCCATGTAATAGATCTTTTATTTTTCCTAAAATTCCATCCATTCAAGGATTAATGTATAACCCCAAATAGGATACCCAATAAAGAGGTATATCACTTTATTGAGTACAATCAGTTTTATTTCATCGTCAACCTTTCATATATCTACTGTATCCATTATAAAATAATTACATTACCAAAAAATATTATTAATTTTTATTAAGAGTATAGAATAACCATTATTCACCTAATTTTCATCAAATGGGAAATAAAAGTATCACCAGTTCATTCGTATGGACTAACGTCTCCATGAAGTGATTTAATTCAATTTTCATCATCGAATTATACGAAAAATTGAATAAATTTATATAATGATTAAATATTACACTAATTAAATGATTAAAATTCATTTTATTATATTCTAAAGAACAAATATACGTATCAAGACTGCTAAACCTAAACATGTATGGAAGATAAAGAAGTTGTCACCTAGAGGAGTGATTTTAAAAAAAAATATTCTTAATAAAATGGTAATAATATCTTGTAAGTAAATATTATATAGTATTATATTTATCATTATGGTTCATTAATATATTTATAATAAATAAATATTTATTATAAATTATTTTCTAATGCATAAAACATACTATGAAACAAGACTAAGGGTTTCTAATCTCAATTTGTTTCCCTAAGATGTATTCCATATTCACCACTTATTTCTTTCATGTGGTGTATATACTACCCAATTTATATTATATATCATGAATACATTTATATACATGTTATTTAATGTTTCATTTTTTGTTATTTATTCCATTTGGGTTATGAATCAAAAGTTGTCAAAGTGATAAGATATTTTCGATTCAATAACAAATTTATTGGGATTTTTTATGATTGAATTTAAAGTCAGTGAATTATATGATCCACCATTAGAAAAACCATTCAATATTTATTAACCAATCATTATTTCTGGTATTTTTATGTTTATTACCATTTTATTATTTTTTAATTAAAATGGATTTAAAAAATAATAATAAAAATTGGCCTTATTTCTTGAGTTTCTGTCGAAATACCATTTTCTTATATATATATATATGTTTTCTTAAATTATTTTTGATAATTATTTTAAATTTTAATAAATGATTTTTTTTAAAAAATCAACCTTTTATAATTTATCGAAAAATTTCAAAAATTATCAACTTTTCATTTTTTGAATAGTGTCTTATTTATCGATGGTGTGAACAAACTATTTGTTCTAAATATTACAACATGAACTGAATTTCCCACATTTATGAAAGATCAATTATTTTATGATTCAATTAAATTTTAATATGGATATTTTTTAAAAAAATATATTAAATTAATATATTTGGAAATACGTGGATTTTAAATAACTTTTTTAAAATGAAAAGTTTATTTTCTTCCAGACATATTTTAGTGATATTTTAAAGAAAATATTTATCTAGGATAACATCTATTAATGTTAAATGTTATTTACTAGTTATAATATTCCATTATACCATCCTTATGCATTTTTGTATGATTATGATGTTTATATTTTTATGAATCTTATTTATTTTCGATGGGTTACACTATAATGGAATGATGAAATTTTTATAAACATTTTTTAACACATATTTGTTATGATATGATTATGTGAGGTATGTTTTATGATATTATAGAATATATATGTACGGTTTTTATTATGAAATGGATGGTAAAAGAATTATATAACCCTCCAATGAATTGGGTAATTATTGATATATCATGAGATAATTAAAACTATAATGGGGGGTGAATGTAAGGGACTCTATCTAATATAATAGTCTTGAGAGTAGACCATGACTAAGGATAGGATGTAATAGAGAGTAAACCCAATCAACTATGATAGTATTAAAAATTAGATAAGACTTTTTAAATGGTTTATTTATGCTTATCATAGTGCCCAAAACTTATTTCAAATGATTATGTTGTGTTATCATAGATTGTAATTGATTATTTATTATACTACACACTTATGAATTTTAGATTTTTTTATGACAAATCCTTATGGAATGGTTATTGATTAACAATATTTTTTGTTTGGTATGACTATTTTAAGATAGATCAAGTTCTCATAACTATATTATTTTCTTATTCCTACAAATGAGCGTCGACTATTATCTCATATATTTATCCTTACTAGTCATATAATCTCTCCCTTTCTTATGTTTCCATTCCCCATGTTGTGAAGAATGGTTTTATGTATCTTATGTCTAGAAAGTGTAAAATTTTGGAAGATCAAAGTAGAAGTAGAATATATTTCATGAAATAATAATATTATGTTTCTAGTCACCCAATACACTAAATGTTTATGGTTTTGGAATAGAGAATAAGGTTATGTAATGAATATTCATCTAATAAGATGTAGTATCTTTTTGTGAATGATGATGGTCTCTATAAAATATACCAAGAACCACACCTTCCCCATGTCATTTTCACATGGACCATTTTACACAAGATAACACCAAGCTATAATTCCATCCAAAATAACTTATAAAATCGTTTCATATTCCATAGTGACCCCCAAAAGTCCAAAACACCACCGCCAAACTCTGGATCACCACCATACTCCCCCACACCATGTCAAAGAGAACATAAAGAACAAAAAAAATTCCAAGAATCTCTAAACCATTAAAAATAAATTTATATTCAAAAAATTTATTAAAGAATTATCCTAACTATCCATAATTACCTCTAAATAAAATTTAATATCAATAAAAAGGGTTATCTCTACCTAAATCAGGTATTCTTACTAAAAGTTATATTAAAATATTCAAAATATCATTACCCTTTATAAAATCAAATCACATAAGACCTTAAAATGGGTATTAAATCCATTAAACATTTGAAAATCCATAAACCTTTTAACCCATTATGGTATCTAAAACTCTTAGATTACCACAAATAATAACATCCAAACATCTAAAGTTATGTATATCCTTTTTTGACACCAAATGAAGTGATCCAAATATAAACAACCATAATGAAAATGTCAACTAAAAATATTGAGTAACATACATACCTCATATTTTTTAGGCTTCTAGATTTTTTTAATCTAGAAAAATTCATTTTCTATAAAACCCAAATATTTTCCCACAAAATGGTAATTTTCACTAAAATGAGAATTCATTAAATTAATATAATTATTAAAAATCCGACAAAAAATTACCCATAGATTAAAACCCTTCTAGGACACTTCATAATTACTACTCTTCATCACAACCTTCAGAAAAAGAAAGCATATAAAGGGTTATCCCAAATTCTTAAAAAAGTATTAGTGCATAAAATAAGTAATAATGAATAAGCATGTAATTAATAATACGATAGGAATACATAATAATCGAATAATTTCAAATAATTTATAACATGATCATGATATATATCCACAGAAAACCTAAAAATGTAAAAAATAACATATGTAACAATAACGGATTTCATAGTGATGGAATATATAATTTCAGACATCAGAAACATACCCTTATGGACTCATACCCAAAAATCATTTATAAAAGGGTAATTTAATGTCTTCACATTATAGACCACTAACTATTTCCTAGATTGGTGGAGTACTTCCTGAAATCTGGTGGACCTCCCCATACACTAGATGCCAGAGGCTAGCAGTGACAGTCAATGATGTTACTGTGGGGTAATTATAAAACCTCTTATTCATGTAGCAAGAGTATAATAAATAACACAAAAATTTTACCAGGACAGCTAAATAACACATATAATACCAAGTAGGTTCCAAAAATAAATCCTATTTCAAAATACTATTTCAAAATACTATGATAATGAGAATTCCATTCATGTTAGATAAGATCCTCAAAGGGTGGATCATTTATGAGTATAATAATTGAATCATAGAAACGAATTTTATAACTCATCCCTAGTAGTCCCAATTCTTACTTTTTCCCATAATATTTACTCCATTCTATCATTCCATGAAAAAAATAATATAAAATACCATTTCTCTAAACATATCCCTACAAAAAATAATCAGTGACTTCTCAGGTAACCATGTTCCATGGCATCCAAAGTAGGGGATGAATATAACCTATTAATGAACTACCAATAGTCTCTCTAGGAAAAATATTATGGTGTACATGTTCTCACATAAATTACATATATAGAAAATTAATGTATACAACCATTCAAATATTTATATATTAATTCATAACAAAATGACTAACCTAGTGTCTGGATTCACCCCAATAATAGTACAAACCTATTTTGGCTAGTGTCAAGGTATCATTGGGCACATCATGAGGTCTGTTCTGATCAAAAACCACTCTTAACTAGGGAATATATACGAATCCAAAATCCAACCA